>CM075206.1:9206400-10406400 GCA_037577475.1 Chaunax sp. Z400 | reverse complement strand
TTGAGGAAAAGAGAAAGGGGAGGGTGGCACAAGGGTAAAAGAAAAGGGGGTGGAGGGGACCAAGGGACGACGGGGGCGGATAACTGTGTCAGCATATGTGAGGGAGATCCCTCAAATAGGCCACGGCCTGGGGAGTAATAGACTGAAGCTTTACTTAAGGGAATGTGCACATGCATGCACACATACTGCATTCTGCAGGAGGCCGAGGTTTAACCAGATTTAAAGGAGGATGCACTGCGCTGCATGTTAGCTGAGGTTTGAAATTTAAACCTACAGTAAAATTAGTGGGGCTGAGATGCATCTCTCAGCAGTTCTAAATACCCAGAGGTCTTTCGAGGGCCAGTCTGTCTCATTCTCTGTCTCCAGATCTGAATTTCTCTCCTCTCCATCTTTCAATTACATTTTCTTCTTGGTGTGTACTTTTCTCACCCTCATCTCCTAATTCAAACAAACAAACACGTTCTTCAGAGAGGATGAGTATCCGCTGCACTGTTCGCCACTCTTTTTCACACAGTTCATGTCACAAGAAAAAGTCATGGAACTCACCAGACCTTCCATCTCTTAAAAGGAACTGTTTCAAAGTCTTTGCTCCTTTTATACTTTCTAGTCCAAATTCCTGCAAATGTGTGTGTTTGTTTGTTTGCTTGTGTGATAAGCATTGGTGCAAATGCATTCAAATAACTTGATTTGTTTGGACCCATCTCATTCCAGCCGCACAGGCGTGCCTGCAGAGCCCAAAACTATGTAGACATTAACAGGTGTTGCTTTATATTCAGAGCCAGATCTTTTTCTTCTTATTTTTTTTTCTTTTTTTTCTTATTCTTCTTGTTGTTGTTCTTCTACTTCTCCTTTTTCTTCTTCTTCTTCTTGCAGTAGTTTTTCAGTTATCCTGCTAACAGAAAGCCTGGGGAAAGGCTGGGATGTGCGACAGAAACAACAGTGACGAACTGGCAACTAACAGGGAATCTAAACCATACGAAGCATTTTATCGTCTTGCAGCTCAATCTTTTGGTTTTACATCTGTATTGTTTTGATCTCCTCTCACTCTGCACAGCCTGAAGCAGTTGCTGTTTAAAGCTCTGATGAACTTGTTGTAAAACTACTCGCCCCCCCCAGCACCAAATGGCAGACGGACAACAAGCTAGTGAAGTAATGGAGCATTTCGCAGTGAAAGAGTCAGATATTTGCTCAGGGGAGCTAAAAGGAGAGTGAATATTGGAAGAAAACCAATCAACCCTTTTGTCTACATGCCACCTGCACATATCACTCTTGTCCCACTGATCTGTCACACCATCATTCTCTACCTGTCATCTCCCGCCACCAGATATCCCGCCTGTGAATATGCCAACTCTACCTAAAGGGAACTGCTAAGATCCTTAGGTTATATCATGGACATGCTGTATACATAAGTGGCACATTCATGCCTCCTTTCACTTGCCTTCTTCCACGTACATTTCAGATATAGAAGCATGTTTATATGTTCTTGTGGTAGCATGTGTGACAAGTCGTTGTATGCAGTCTACTGTGCATGTCAGTGGTGTGATGTAACTGGAATGCTTAAATGTCCGTTTTTACTATGACATCCTCTAAATTTAGTCCATGAAACCACACAGTAGTTGCCTTTAGCCACACTTTCAAATTCCTGCATGTAAAGTCATGCCAAGAAACAAAGCACTGTGTGTGCGACTGATCTCTTGAATCCGATTTTTTTATCTGCAGCTGGTCCATGGTTTCCAGAGACTGTGCTGCCTGTAGATACAGCCTGAGTGTGTCCTCTGTATCTGGGTGATGCAGGGACTTATTTCTGGAGAGGAAATGGTCTGTCTCTCCAGCCGACATATGGCTTCTCATGCATTTTAATATCTCACTGTTCTGTCTCGTCAAAAACAGGACAGTCCAGAGTCCAAGGACAGAGAAATAGTCTGAAGTGGAGACATCTGTCCGTTGGGGTCACTCCTGTCAGAGAGACAGAAGGAGGGAGGGGAGGGTAGGAGAGGAGGATGCGGGGGGATGAGAGCATGCAGCGTCAATAGACGGATGAAGAGGGATCGAAAAAAAACAGGAGCATTGATTGAAAGAGAAAAGGGATGGTGAAAGAAAGAGATGGATGAGAGGGGTTAAGCAGGGCACAGAGCACAGATGTAAAGACTCACAGAGATACTTGAACAGACCATTTGGATCTTTGCATCCCATGTTATACTGTCTCAGCCTGGGTTCATACAGCAAGTGACTAATCCACTGACTTTTCCTGATGCGTTTTATTTTATTAAATTAGGCCTTTTTTGAAGGGAGTCTGGTGGGAAACATCCTCCCTCATATAGTGCATATATATCCTCTATCCTTAAAGATGTCAGTATTTGTTTATTTGAGTAGCCTACATGTACAGTATCTTTTGGTGGAGTTTTCAAGGGATTTGCTAAGCAGGTCACTCCCTGGCCTCTGTCTGGCTAACCATTGTACGCTCCCATAATACCTCTCAGTGCTAATGCTAAGCTCACATTGATCCCAAAACGTATTACTCATCTGCCATTTGGTCTTTGAGCATCAGCATAGTATAGTAGATGTGGGTGGTTTTCTCATGCTGATGTCTAGGCACTGCAAAAATATTGATGTCATTACACTGTTCATTTTTTTTATCGATGTTCAGAGTAGGATTTAAAACATGCAAAGTCTAACATCATGGAGACGTTTGATTTCTTTTAATTATTTGTTTAATTATTAATCATTCATTATCAATCACATATAAGATTTTTTTTTTTTTTTGCTGCTGCTGCTGCCGGCATGGCGTTGAAGTCATTATTACACCTCCTGCTAATTATGCATGATATGACATGATCATGTCGTATTATATCCAATGATCATATTGGTGTTTATCTGTGTGAGTGTGAGTGTGTGTGTTTGTGTGTGGGGGCACTGCTCCTCTGGTGTCCAGCAGCAGCGACAGTGCTCCAGACTGGATTAAGGTCTTGCTTAGTTGTGGCTGCACTCCATTTTCAAAAATCAGGATTTGGATTTGAGATGGAAGCACAAGGGGAGGTGTTATGTCATCCCAAAGAGGGACAGGCTGAGTAATGCAGCTCAAAGATGAGAGGGACGAAGGAGGGATGGACGTTTAAGGGAGGAACAAGCTGCTGGGTTTGTCTTGATATTGAAAATGTCATGAAATCTGCATGCAAACAGTCAAATAACAATTAGTTGTCATGGAAAACATATGTAGTGGTTTATCCTTCACCCGTGGTGATCTTCACCCTCTTTGTACGGTGATGTCTTTACCTCTGAGTTACTGTACAACTCTTCTGTTGTCTCTGTTTGTTCTTTCCAGGACAGCCCATGCCAGAACAAAAAGCGAGGCTGCAGAGCAAGCCGCCATCTCTGCTGTGCATGACTCTGAAATTGCCAGGGCAGTTGCCAGAGAGCTCTCCCCCAACTTCTACCAACCAGGTAACCTTTAACATCAAGTCTTCACACACAGAGATATAGCAGAGATACGTTTCCCTTAGAGAGTTTAGATGCTCTCCCGCTGTCTGAGTAAGAAACATGTTGACTCCAGGTGCACTGAGGGGTTAGGAAGGTCAAATGTCACATAAATGTGCCACCATTGCATTTCAGCAACTACTGTACTTTGACTATTTAAAATGGCTACTTGCATAATTCTTTGACTTTCTATGCATTCGAGCAAGTTTTAGACACAGTTCCCAGACATTTTAGACATGGCTGACCATGAGATGAAGTTGCAGTCCTTGCTAAGAGTGTCGCAGGGGCCTGGAGGGGGGCTTTAACACACAAGTGGTTCACCCCCAACAGTGCGACATTTACCCAGACAAGTTATTTTAAAACCCCTCTCCTCTCCTCTATCCTCTAGCTGTTTTTAGGAATAGGGCAACTGGTAAGAGGTTGGGTAGTTTGTATGAAAAATGTTAAAGTTGGCTTCGTCTGAGTCAGTAATGAGCCTGTTCTGGGTGCACAAAAGTGTAGAGTTTGGTGTTTTCCAGGATTGTAATCGAATACCAGCAGTATTGAGGATGGCTTCTACTGTATCACCATAATGGAGGACTCTGTTTGTGTTTAGACAAAGCAGAACCAGCTTGAAGCAGAGTACTGTACTCTGGATGGAAGCCTCGTCTTTGCGCTCAAAGGCCTGTTGTAACTGCCTGGAAATACTTGCTAAAATTTGCAGCCGTACACTCTGCCAAGAAGAAGTGAGAAAAGCTAAATGTTTGTGTTCTTTCAGTGGCGTTTCTTTTTCTCAGATCATACCAAACTCGCGCTTTATTGGAGTGCAGAAATGTTTCACAGGTGTATGAGGGGTGGCGAAGGAAACCTACCGCTACCAAGCAGTTTCTAATGTGTCCTCTGCTTTGAGGTTTGACAGGCACACTGCCATACTCCACAGCAGCTTGAAGCATAGGGTGTCGACTCGACCCTGTTTAGTTCATTTACAAGGTAAGCTGAGTTTTACAGGGCAATGGTGAATAAATAGTGAGGGGTGCAAATCCTTTTTCGTCAAACAGCTTGTGGTGCATGTTTGTTCAGAGGTGAAATATAAGAGCACGGAGAGGGCAGCCGTCAAAAAGCATTGATCAAACTCTAGTTTTTAATTACCTCTTTTTTTCCTCCTTGGTTGATTCTGGTAGTTTCAGAGAGCATATTCAGACCATCAACTTTGCTTAAATGTAACTTGTAATTTTTTAAAGAAATCTCAGCAAGCATTCATTTACTAACCATATAAGACATGGTAATAATGATTTAAGATAAGATAAGATAAGATATCCCTTTATTAGTCCCACAGTGGGGAAATTTAAACTCTTATATTCATCTGAAATTGTTCCATAGCCATGATTTCAATGGATTTGTTCTATTAATATTGCATAAAACTGCCCGCATAATTAGAAATGCTACGTCATACCTTTTTTGTTTATTTTTATTCATAGTGTAAGATCTATACTAGCCGCCTCTTCCACCGCGTGGAGTATATTTAGGCCCATGAGCTCGTTGACCTTGGACCTTTGCCAAAAGCCACCACAAAATAGTGGGTGACAAATAGATTGACAATGAGTCCCATTCAAGTATGTCCCTGCACTAAGCCACAGAAATGGCCGACCCGGCCAGAGACATCCTGCGTCTTGTTTGTGTTGTGGAAAACGGTGGTCATGCTTGGCAGGCCGGGTGATCTCTGTGAGCACAGTTTCCTTTCCCTATATGTCAGATCATGAATGAGAAAGTGGCCGATGTCATAATAATGTGCGGCGCAGGGACATCTGAGCCTCAGCATTTAAATGTTCAGTTGCATAAGAGAATCTGGTTAACAAACCCAGAAGCCAGACAGGCAAAGCAAAGCGCCTAACCCTTTTTCCATAGATTTGTTTTATTTCTACAGTAGTTAATGACAGCCATAATGAGGAATGACCCACTTTTAGGTTTGTTCGCAAGTTCACAGTTTGTCCTTTTTGCAGGTTATATCATGTTTTAGTCTAAACAGTTGCCCCTATTTGCAGCTTCCTGGCAAAATGACCTCCACTGTGTACTTTAAAGAAATATATCAAGTAGGTGCAGGAATTCAGATCACCTTCTATCCTTATGTTGCAGTGGGACAGAGCTGCTCTGTCTGACTACCTAGCATTAGAAGGAACTTGTGTGACTTTCCCAAACTAATCCGCTTTGCTTCCTCAATGTCTACCTCTACAGTGGAAATATTCTCACTTACAACCATCCCTCAACTTCTAATAAGTCCTCTAGGGAAACAAGCAGGGGTCTAACCCTCTTGTTGTTTGTAATTGTCATTTTAAACTCATGGCAGATTATCACTCAGATTCAGAGTGTGCACTTCAAAAGGGAAAAGAGGGTCACAGGGAACAGGACCCTGACCTTTATGATTGGTTCACATACAGCACCCTGGAGTGGGAGCAGTGAGGGTTAGCTAGGCGTGGTCTATGTTGTGACGTTAATTGGGCTATATTTGGTGCTCACTGGGGTCTAATGGAGACATAGCTGAAATCCTTATGTACTGAGAAGAGCTCAGCCCTGCACTTGTCCCTCTCAAGGGCTGACGCAGAGCAGCTGTCCCTTCCTTCAACTGGTCACTGGGGGTGTGGGGGGCAGGGGTGGTGTAAGAGGTTGGGGGCCCCAGCAGGGATCCCACACCACCCTGTTTGACCCAGTCAAGGTACACTTGGACCAGGTGGAACCGTAAAATCCTGGACCTGTCAGAGCTGAAAACCAGACACGAGCAGGTGTTGCTTTGTATTCATGGCAGCAGGTGTCATGGAGTAAGTTTCAAGACAGTGGCTGAAGTTTAAAGTCATGCAGCAACTTATTATGAATTTCAAGTATACAGTGCATAGAGCTTTTCTTTTTTTTTTTATCCGTGGCATT
Organism: Chaunax sp. Z400; assembly: GCA_037577475.1. Lineage (NCBI taxonomy): Eukaryota > Metazoa > Chordata > Actinopteri > Lophiiformes > Chaunacidae > Chaunax > Chaunax sp. Z400. The sequence goes on along the minus strand of CM075206.1, from coordinate 10,400,028 downwards.
TGCAGAAATGTAGTCATAAGTCATGAGGTAAATGGGATAATGTATTACTGCTTCAGCCCTTCATGGTGCTGGTAAAACTGTGTGATGATATGGGGCTTGAAAAGAAAGAGAGTTGTATGAAACTTATAGGGAACATGATAAACACTGCGATTGTATTCAAATGTGTAAAATGTAAAGTTTGTGATTAGAAAAGTCTGCAAATGTCTGTTTTGTTTGCTGCCATTCCCTTGTCCGGATTTGACTATTTTCATGCAGTGTCTTCAATCACATGTCAGTTCATGTGAACATGAGGCACTCCATGTTCTTTGTGTGCTTCTACTTACAAACAAAGCACCGGAAGACATTGACATTCACTCAACCAGTATTCAAATACAATGGGGTGTGCGTTATTTGCATGTGAGTACAAATGGGAGTGTGTTTGTTTGTGTGTGTGTGTTTGTGTGTGTGTGTGTGTGTGTGTGTGTAACTGTGGTAGAAGAAGTCATCTGGCCAAACAACGACAGCTTCTCCTTGCCCATCTGCCGGTGTGAGTAGGAGGAAGAAAGAGAAAATCTAAAACGCTGCAAATTGAGTCATGAATGGTAAACATAACAGTGAAGAGAGCTTGCTGAGTGACAATGCACAGAACAGACTGTATATAAAGATATAATAGCAATCCTAGAATGTGAATGAAATAAAATAGAACCAAATGCATTTGAAACAAGAGCGGTCAGAGAGCGCGAACCTTCGCCAAGGCCCAACAATCATCCTGATCTTTACCAAAAATTTAATCACCTCTCAGATATGCTAGGGTCCATCTTTGCTGAAAATTTCATGCAAATCCGTCCAAGAGTTTTTGCGTAATCCTGCTAACAAACAGACAAACGAACAAACAGACAAACAAACCAAACCAATGACTATGTGGTGGAGGTACCAAAAAAAAAAATTACAGGAAAATGTAAATGCATTTTACTGTAAATCGGATGACATATTATCATGTTTGACAGATAAACATTATGCAAAGAGTTTGCCTCAGGAAATGTGCATTTCTGTCCATGATGACACATGGAGGTAAAGGCAAGTCAGCAATCAAGACCTGTCATCGTTCGTATGGCATCTGTTGCCTTGGGTCAGTGTTTCATTGTCAGTACATATTTTTTCCTTTCAGGCCAAAGATGATGAATACCTATTCAATTCTGGGGTTGATAACCCTTGATCAAAAGCTACTATGAATATTCAGTTGAGCCCAGAATGACACACAATGGCAACAGATGTGATATCAACACGTACTGTATTCCTCCCCCCCCCCATACACATGTATACATGCACACAGAAACTGAAGCTCCCCTCTTTGCCTCTGCTGATCATCTCATATTAAGGGCAGGAGGGGTTAGGCTTAAACAGTCGATCTGTTGTATTTTGTGTGTGTGTATGGCCATGTGTACATGTGCGTGTGTGTCAGCCGGTGTGTTTTGCTAAGAGAGCACTGGAGCAAAAAATGTGCTGTGGATTAACGGGAACAGAACTGGCAACAGCAGCTTAAACAAAAGCTTGTATTCTAATAATAAAGGGGAAAAAACAGTTTATATTACAATTGAGCTTTTCATGAAAAGAATAAGAAAATCTTACTAAAATGTTAGGAGAAGGATTCTTTATTTGTGCTTATTTGGGTTTGTGCTAGATGTTTTGTTTTATTTTTGTCCTCACTAATACCATGTCCTATTTTAATGTCCCTCTTTGAGGGGCTGCAGACTCAGCCCAGCTGATCAATGTTCAGATGAAAGAAACACCACAGCCATTTGGGTAACTGAGTCCCAGTACATGTTCCAGCTGACGTGTTAGGATTCCTTGGTAGAGTCCGTGCAATAAATCTTCACTCACTCATCAACACAAGATCCAAACGCGCCAAAATATCTACCAAACGACCACAAGCAAGGAGATTTGTCAAAGCAAAAGATTCTTCTGCAGCTTTCTAGTGTTAAGATAAGCATATTTTGGGAAATTAGCATGGCTTCAGATGTGTACTGTGGTCTATGTGTGTGAGACTGGGGGGTCATTTAGTGATGAAAACCATTCAGAAAATGTGTGGAGCCTATGGCAGGAATGTGTCCCGAACAGAGTGGAACTGCTTAAGCCTGCCCACGAAGCCTTAACTCTTACTGAGTTATGGTGTGAAATTAAGCTCTGCAGATATATTAAGGCCAGCAGATGTTCGAATGTCCCCCTGTCTCTTTGTAGTGGGTCTTATTGGTCGTAGCAGTTATGAAACAAATTAAGAATGCCATGCAGCAGAAAAATACTTTGGGCTTATGAGCGCTGAGGCCCGAAAGATTCTGCGATAAAGCTGTGTACACTGATATGAGATTGGATCCCCTTGTTCCCTTCTGGACTTGAAGTCTACGCAGTTGTTACTAGAGGTGTTAATTGTCAAATCTAAATTCATATGATATAGCAACCATTATATTGTATTGTCAAATCTAAATTAAAATGTTTTATTCAATTACCGCGTGTAAACCTAATAAGCATGCATATGAGAGGTGTCTGGTAAATCCTTTTGATTGGTCTGCGGGATTAACAAGCCCGATAGCCCAATCACATCAAGCAAAGCAGTTAAGCTGAGTAACCTGTCTTCAGACTCGTTCTTTCTGTTTCAAATTGGCTACATGGTTTGCTGAGGATCCTTCTCTGTTCAGGCCATCTGATGTACTTGAAAACGAAGACGCATTGTCCCTGTGTTAGTCTCACTGATACCATGTAATTTAGTTGAAATGAAAAAAAGGGCAAACAAAGAACCCGATGTCCCTGATAAATATTAATTCCGTACGGAACAAAGGCACAGATAATGCGCAATTTTTCTCACATGCAAAAAGCCATTTAGACTCAGATTCATGCCCTATTATCCACACATTAGACGACGTAATGTCCATAATGAAAATTCAAAAGATATATAGTTTTAAAAAAGGGGTGCACATCTATTCTAGACGTGGTATTACTATCGTCTACGTCCACTAATCCAGGATGGCAGTCCATAAACTCCAGATGGAGAGAATGGATTTAAGTGGATGCTGAGAATTGATGGGACAAGGGGCCTTTCCAAGAAAACCAAATACTGATTAAAGGGAATGATAAAGATGAGCCTTCAGAAGAGGCTTCTTTGGTGAAATGGTATTTGTGACCCTGCATTAATCAGTCCATTTTTCCTTGCCTGCCTTAGTCTTTGCAGAATGATCGCATATATATAGCCTAATGTTGATTCATGAATATTTTATTTGAAAGTGCAAGTTTGCTTACGGCCAGTTCTGATTTAAATCCAGATCTCAGTGGATAGCAAATTAATTAGAGTAGCTGTTCTACTCTTCTAGCTTCTTGGACAGTAGCTGGATCAGAAATTTCAGAAAACGACTGGTGGGGTTGCAGGGTTTGTTTGTTTTTATCTCTTGTGTCATCATTGAACCAAGTCTGAATTTCAAATAATGTGATAATATAATATAATATAATAATGTCCAATAACCTTTAGAGGAATAATTAGACATTTTGGGGGAAAATGCTTATTTGCATACTTGCAGAGAGTTAGATAGACAGCTCACCACTCTCATGTCTGTACTATAAATATGATGCAATATTCAGCATCCGGACATCTCATCTGTTTAATCCATCCAAGTGTAAAAATTACATCTTAATCTAACAACAAAGACATAACCTAATAAATAATTAGATAGCTTTAGATGTTCCCGTAGGCTGGTTTCGTTACCAAAGCCATGTTAGCTGTTTAGTTGTTTCTCCGTGTTTCCATGATGCTAAGCTAAGCTAACCTGCTGCTTGTGGTATCTTCTTTCAGAGTGGTTGGCCTATCTGTATTCTCATCTAATTCTCTGAAAGAAGGTGTTTCCCAAATGTCAAAATACGCATCTGTTAATAAAATATTACACCATTTACACCATGACATGACCTGCACTCTGTGACTTGAATATGATGACGTTCCACGGGAGGCACAAGCTGAGGTGATGCCGGTATACATGTTATGTATGTATCTGTAGATTATTGACTATGCTGTTGTGTGTTACCTCTCTCACCTCTGCAGGACCCGACTACGTAAAGCAACAGTTAAAGGAGCCAGTGGAGATTAAAGACGTCCCCGTAGAAAAGAAGGACAAGTCCCCAAGAGATTCACCCCACTTTTACCGCAAAGGTACCACACCTCACCACTCCCCTGCGACCAGCCCTGTTGCCACGCCTCCCCCCTCGCCACACTCTAGCAAGAAGAAAGGTCAGCTCGCCAACAGCACCAGCCGCAAAACCAGCAGAGAGGAAAAGCCTTCCCGCAAGACCAGCAAAGAGGAGAAGCCAAGTCATAAGAGCAGCAAAGATGAGCGGTCTAACAGAAAGCTGAGTAAAGAGGAGAGGCCCTCCATCACTGATGGCCCTAAAGTTCCTCATGTGCATGCCGAGGCTCCATCAAAACCTCCTAAAATTCAGCAGTCTACATCACCGTCTGCTCCTCCTCCGAAGCCTCCAGCAATTCCAGTCAATGGAGAGCTCCACAGCGAGTACCACAGTTACTATGTCAAGGCCCCTACAAAGGCCCCTCCACCACCAGACCTTGAGGAGTATCCTGAAGAAGAGCCTAGTGCCCTGGCACTTGCACGAATGCCCCCACAACCCCTTAAGTCCTATAGTACCCCTACTCCAAAGCCAGCCTCCATACGGGACAGCAAGAGCGACCAGAAACTCAGGAAGCAGGATTCCCTTAAGCCAAAGAGCCTTGCAGACACAAAGAAAGCCAGTATGGAGATGGCAGAAAGTGCAGAGGAAACAGTAAGTAATTAAGTGTTTTAAAGGAATAGCTCTTGTGTTCAGCTATGCTAACTGGCTGCTAGCTGTAGCTCACCTATATGTAATATCTGATCTTTGTCATGATGTCATCTTTTGCAGGGTCCGAACTCCATCCTTGTTGCTATGGTAATGCTGCTGAATATTGGCCTTGCAATTATATTTGTCCATTTTCTGACATGATGATGCTGTTTCTCAGGTAAGATCACTTGTTTTTCTAGACACATGTATTCTTCAACAAAAATTAATAATGAATGTATTTAAGGATTTTTAAAGATGATGTTGCCTTTTTATCCATGTCTTTCGTGTCCAGTGTGCCTCAATGTGTGTCTGAAATGTGACAAGCAAGCTATTAAATCACAAAAATTCGTTTTATGTTGCAGTGAAACCATGGCAACCGGTACAGTTGCATTGCTGGCCTTGAAAAATGGAAAAGGCGCCAGTGAGACACTGGGGTGGACACAGGTGTTTAGGAATCAACGTGACACCGAAGAGAACCAGGAAGAAGGCATCACTACCACAAACCTGTCATGGGCCTTCTTTATGGCCAGCCCTGTGAATTAGCACACCTTTGGCTTCTCTGAAAGCTGAGGTGAAATGTTGTGTCTAGTGAGATTTAAAAAAAAAAAAAAAGTTTAAAAATGCAATCAAACATACACTGTCTGAAAAAAAGAAGTAATTGAAACCCACATGTGTGCTGATCCAAGCACTGGTCTCTGTAGCCCACTCCCTCTGCCTTGGCAGAGATAGTGGTGGACTGAAGGACTTTGCTGGATGAGTGTGGAGATGCACTTTTAGATGATGGGAGCAAACAGCTGCCTTTCTATTTTGCCATCTGACGTTTTGATGGGGAGATGTGAGCCCAGCGGCCGGGGCGGGGAGGTGGGGGTAGTCACAGTGGGAGCGTGCTCGGGTGTTGGGAACGTTTTCTGGGGTTCACACCAATCTTGTAACAGCAAACTGGGCACGGCCGTTGCCAGCAGTCAGTGCTAGCACCGCCACTAGCCAGTCTTACTGTGTTTACCCCAATCATAATAGCAGATTTCTCAAGCTCCATCCATTGTAACACAGGATACACTGCTTTGACAAACTCCTCATGCATGGTACAGTTTTAACATTTTCTTTTTATTTGTTTTCTGTTATATTGTACCGTTTCTTCATTGTTCTCTCAATGTTGGTTTCCTGCAGTTTGCAGTTGAAAAGGAAATTTCTTCTCTTCTCAAAAAGAGAAAATCAAATTGTATTCCCTTTCATTTTGAAATTGTACTCATTTGTAACAATTGAGTTGTAATTTGAAATTACACATTCATGTCGCTGTGCAATATGTTTTTGGGTTGTTTTTTTTCGTTTTTCAAATGAAAGCATATAGTATATTTTGCCAAAAAACAAGGGGTTGTACCATCATAAAAATCTTCCATTTGAATAGACTGGTTCCGTTGAATCGACTGTTTTTAGAGAGGGTGTTAATCAACAGGCGCTGTTGTGTTCAGTAAGGAGGTTCACACTTCAAAGGCTACCTAGCTCTGTGGGAGTGAAATAAAAACGTCTTATGTTATTTTTTAAGTCAGAAGGAAATTAGTTTTATTGTACATGGCTAAACCATTTGGCTTTTATTCCTTCATTCTGGTCCTTGCTTTAATTCTTTCAATCTAAAAAGCACAGTCGCAGTTCTCTCAGCTGCCTCTGTAGGCCCAGCAGTGCTTGCGTATATTTGAGACTGAATGAAGACAGTCTTGCAGAAAGTGGAAGCTGGATTTATTCAGGTTGAGGCCATGGGGAATGTGGCACCAGGGAGGAGGAGAAACTCCTTTAAATGTCTTTAACAGTACTACTGTTTACCTCAGAAAAAGATGAGGAAGGAGGGGGAGGGAAAAAGATGCCATCCTTGTCTTAACTTTGTCCTGTGGGGGATACTTTGACTGTTGTCATCACCTGAATCATGCTTTTAACTTGCCTCATCGTTGCAATTTGTTATCTTTGTTGCAAGTATGGCATGAGTTTATTTGATTTTAAAAAAGTGGTTATTTATATGGTTGACATTTACTGTCATCACTACCAAGATTAATTATTTATTCATTGTACAACTGATGTGTTTGTGGGCATTGGGCATCATGAAAAGGGCTTCAATATGACTTTTTTTTTTTTTTTTTTTTTTTTGCTGCTGCAGTTCAGTTTTGAAGCTCAACTTGAATATATTGTCACAATGGAGAATGCTTTAGCCAGTTAGATGTTTGCAAACTGACCACGTAACCACTGGAAACTAACAAATAAAATGTATTAAATAGACTGTAAACACAGACCAAGAAACAAAATAATTCAAAAACATTTTTATATCCCGACTGTTATGCATTAAATAACAGTTTTCTCCCTTTCTTTGCCACACCCTCTTTTTCTTGCTTTAACTCTCTTCACACAAACATGATGAAGACTGGAGTTTCAGAGGGTTGAACAGAGCAGCCTGTTTATGGGATATTTTTGAAACGCAACATTGCATGTTGAAGTCATTTATATATAGATTATTATATGCTATTTGTAAGGATTTTTACAGAGCACAATCCAGAATCTGGTATGAGTTGGTATTTTTCTATCAATTTGCACACCTGTATTTTGACAATGATTATAACTTGTTTGTAATTGGTAATGTAATGCACATACGATGACTGACGGTGGAAAAAATACTTTATTTCTAATTGGATGTACTGTATGTACCATTTGGGGATGTGAAGGGCAGATTTTCTTGTTTAAACATTTTAGGATATACCAAGGAACTGAAAGAGACTTTTAATATCTCAAGGTTCATGTTATCCCACTGATTTGTGCAAAGTCTATGAGATTAAGTTATGTGTATAACAATAAAGATGTTCTGCCTCGTTAAATTACATTCTGCTAATTTATGATATTTTTACACTATTAAGCAGCATTTTAGGATCATAACTCTCAGGTGCTGTGATGTGATGTGTTAGGAAGCACTTAGTGAACGCATACCAACGCCACTGTCACTCAAACCTGAGCATTTGGAAAATAGTTAATAAGCTATGTCCAAACAAACTATGTCAAACTACAGTATGTCAAAGCAAACCCCTGTAACAATTATCAATTCTTGTATCATTGCACCCAGGTCATAGCACACACTATGGTGATGTCACCATGATGACATCTCTTGACTCAGATTTTCCTCATGCCAAAAGAATAAGTAATACCCCCTAATTCCTTAACCCTGGAAATCTATTCCTACCGTTTGGAACCATGTGTTTATCATCAGAAGTTTATGACTTACTAACACAAATATGATTTTCTAATAAGGCGGATCAGGATCTATTTTTCCTCTGGCTATAACTTCTTACCTTTCACAGATGCATGAAATCTATTTGAATGAGTCTGAATCTGTGTTATCTCAGCTACATGATGGTGGCAGTGCCATGTCTCAACCTTTCTCCATTACTGTGCATGACCCAATACACCCTGGTCCCTCATAATATATAGTTTAATCTCCGGATTAAGCTCCGGATCTGGATCCAATTGTGCATAGTGAGGTGTCCGTGCGTGGATATTTTTATTTTGATTGACCTATTTTTATTTTTCATAGTGGCAAAAAAGTTGTTTTTTTTAAAGTTCCTATCTCGCAATGTTGAAGAAAGTGAAAAAGTGATCCAGAATCCACATCCGTACCTGGATCGGCCTCAAGATTTTATCAACAATCCACCGCTACATAAAATTCCATCAAAATCCGTGAACAACTTTTCTAGATATCTTAACAAACAGGCAAACAAACAAACACGGATGATCACATAACCTCCTCCAACTCTCATTGGCAGGGGTACTAATATGATTTAACACATTTCTCACATTAACAATGTGCAATAAAACACAATGCAAATAACACAGTGCAGCATATACACCAAACATTAATAGAACTGAAGTCACTACACAGGTATGAAATCTATTGATGGATTTGAATAGATAGATGCGAGGATAACTTGTCTTATAAGGATGTGTTAAATTCCTGACTCATGTTCACTTCTTTGTGTCTCCAAGGTTTATCATCTCATCTGTGGCTTCAGCAATGATGACCTCATGGTGACCTTCTCATAATGAGATCCGGGGGGAAAACACTAGGCATGAAATCAAAGTATTTTTGTCAGGCTCTCACATTAGGGGTGCGAGCAAAAGCAAGTGCTTCAGTTTGTCTGGGGTCAGTTTGTACTGTTTCCACTGCCGATCAGCCTTGGATTAGTGTACTGTTACACCAACAGTGGCACCTGCCTGGAATCTGCCATGCCATGTCATGCACTTGCTGTGCCCCATGCCCTGACGCCATCAGACCCTGCAGTGCAAAGTGTAAATTGATGTTGTCTGAGGTTAGTAGTAAATTTAAATTCTTAACTCACTTACTTGCTACTTGTTAATGATAACACATGGTCGGATCTCCATTATTTATGAGGTTACGTTGCCTTGCAGGTGAAAATATTGTGTTATTAATCATAGTGATAATTATAGTTTTATTGCCTGTGAAGGAGTTTTCTGAAGAGTTTATCAGTCTAAATCCCTTATGTGAAGCTTAACTTGTCAGTAATAGTATAGAATATCTCTGTTACTATTCTGATATGTTGCAGCATGCTGGAAAAGATTTGATTGCTCAAGCAGTCCTGGACAAATATAAACCAAAACCTTATAAGCGCATCCTACCTTCATCAAGGCTCTTTAATTCATTCAAATGACAGATAGGATTCTCACCAGGGTGGAGAATCTACATTAATTAGCCGGGCAGCACTTCGCAATGCGAATATTCTTACATTCTTAGACGGCGTCTTCAGAATGTGCTCCACAAAATCATCCATTCAAATTTAATAGATGCCAGTTTCTGGTCACATTAACATCTCAAAAATGAACACATTACCAAAACTGCTCTGTTTCAATGAATCAATGTACTGTAATTGGATTTTAACGACATACAGTATGATACCATTGAAACTACAACTCTTTACTCACAATAGGCCAAACACATGCTTTTAATGTGACGATGCTAAAACAACACTTTTTCACTGCTTCCGAGAATATAATGCGGTCAAAAGCTTTTGGAGGGATGTTCTTGAGTGCGATCATGCATTAACTGACTTGTGCCTTTTACAAACTAAGAAAGGAATATCCACAGGATGTAAGAACATACATAAGGCAAGTATGAATCAATATATATCAAGGATCTGCCATCATGTGTGGCTCTGGAAAACTAACACGTCATGTAAGGAAAAGCTGCCAATTTCTGTAAAGATCTGTAATTCTGAGCAAAAATGTTGGTACAGATCAAAAGCCTAAGAGCAGGACAGCAGTGGGGATAAGGGACAAGATTATAAAAATGAAGGAGCCCATGTTATCATCAAGATTTCTCTACTCTGTAGTGAGCGCAACGTCTGTATATTCAACTATGTTTTATTTACTTTTTAAAAATTTTTATTTGACCAATTCCCTTGATGGAGCACTATATTTGCTGCCGAGACGGACTCCTCTTAATGAGTAATGTCTGTTATTATTGGACTGTGAAGTCATTTCTGGTCTCTCACTTGGCCATTTGAGTCCTGAGTGATGCAGAATATCCATCTAATACCTAATCAGGCATGGTGACATGTGAATTTGAGACGTGTCTTCAAGGTGTAATGATAATTTGGTCCAGACAGTTCTGACAGTGGATCCTCCTGCATTTCTCTATTGTCTTCCACCTTCCTTTTTTTTCATCTTCCCCCTCTTCCTCCTTCTTCTTCTTGTTGGTATATATGAATCATATGAAGCAAACTGAGCAGGGAACAGATTCCCCATGAATTCACTGCCACATGACTGGTTGACAACGCATTGACACATGCCAACATGAGGCTGGCATGCATTTGAAATGTATTTCAATTTGGTCACACGGCACTTGGCTGTTGTTGTTAAAAGCTTCCCACTAACCATCTGATGAATTTACCAACAGCTTCAAAATTTTTCTCAAGTTTCCACAGTTACTAAAGGTGACTGTGAGGAAGAAAAGGTCAAATTCAGACATGGATTATGGAGTACAAGTGACAAGCGTCGTGGAAGTGATTAGACAGCTTTCCATCAATAAAAAAAAAATATTGTTCTTTCTGGACAATAAAATGTCATTATATTAAATCATACTATTTTATTAACTGATATTAAAAGGTCTAGTGTGTAACATTTAGTGGCATCTAGTGGTGAGCTTGCAGATTGCAAGCAACTGAACATCATCCCTTTCCGTGCATGCAGGAGAGCCTACATTGGACACTTAAAATATAGCATATTGCTAAAAGCCTTCTTTCAAGCTTACAATGGGTAGAATTCCCATGTTTATGACTTTTGATGCAACTTGGATGTCAATTAGAATCTTATTTATAAGTGAGAATTGGTCATTCCGAGGTGATATGAACACTGTAGAGATGGGAAACCGGTATTAGTTTGTGTCAACTTGTTAAAGACCGTTTATTTGCTGCTGTCACTGAACTTAAGTTGTTGTCAGGCAGTTTACTACTCTTGCTAACATTGTTGGCTAGCGCGTCAGTTCCTTACTGGCAGTGGTTTTCACATACAGTCACAAGCCTTCACACTTCAGATCACCATCTGAAATAATGCCTCAGTTATGCCACAAGCATCGCTCAGTAAATTAAACGAATGCTTGCAAAAGTGTGATGGGCGTGAGTCTGGCTTGAATTCAGCATGTCATTAGTGATCATGTATGAATTCTGAGGTTAAAGTCAGAATTCTGACTTTTTTTCCTGACTTACAAGAAATATAATTATAATTTTTAGACTTCTGATTCTGAAAACACAGTGAGATAATGACAAGTAAGCAGGTAAAAATGAACTATTGCAACTATTATACTATTATATTTGCAGCTATTTCAACGGCAACATCTAACGTGACACTGAGGTTCACAAATGGACACACTAGTGAGAGAATATTAAAGTAAATGCGTGAATTTTTATTCCTCATGAAGACAAAGTTGTTGTTTTTTTTTGCTGTGCTGTGCATTCTCATGTCTACCAGAGCTCTAACTGAATGTTTCAAGCATTGAGCATTTCCCTTACAATATGTTTCTTATAATTGGGATTGTAATAGTTGTCAGATGGTTTTAGCTGGATACAAAAATGGAATTTTGTGACATTTATTTGTGTTTTAGCTGCAAACTTGAATGACACGGATTCGGATGAAGACAACCAGAGTGAGGTTGGTAAGGAGGACTTTCATCCATTGTCTCCAGAAGCAGAGTCACCAAGTGGTCATTCTGCAGCTGTGGTACCTGATGGTATGCTACTGTTTAAATATTTCTATTGTAGTGACCAGAATATAAATGAGATTGGCTACTTCTGGATCAACATTTATAAATGACTGTTTGTGCATGTTATGATGACAGTGGGTTTATAGGAAAGGAGAGGCATTTATATTCTGGTAAGACTTAAGACTTATTTCATTTGCCTCTTTCCAGACATGTCCCAGTGCAGAGCAGAGAGTCCTGTGCAGCCGTCAAATAGTTATTCTGCTCCCCTAGGACCTGATGTGATGCATGTTTTCATCCTGTAACTGTTGTTAATAGAACTTTAGTAAACAACATATTGATTGACATAATTTACTGTATGTATACATGGAATATGGATCATCCAAATCTGTTTTTTTTAATTGGTTAATTGAAAATAAATGTTGTTTTATCTGCTCTTTGTCTGTGAGGATTGGCTTTGACATACAATATAGGTAGGTCTATCTATAATATCTTTCATACAGCCACTAAGATGAAAGCAAGAGTTTCTCATGAGTATATTTAACTTCCCCTCTCTGAGTCCAAGCCTCCACCTTCTGTCTAAAAAGCAACTTGCTTCTAAAATTGGATTAAGGCTTGTAAGCAGTGAGGGGATATCAGTGGCCAGCGTTTTTTAAAAACTGTTGCTAAGACATCAGTATTAAGCAGATCCCCTTTCCATGCCTTGCATAGCTAGCTTAGCTTAGCATCACTTCATCTGTTATATTTACACAAACAAACCTCGGCCACAAAAGCATAAACCAGTCACTCTGTCATCTAAAGGCAACTATTACCGGTGTCTTTGTCGTTTAAACATGGATCACTTTCTTTTTTTGTATATGTTAATGTTCCCATGCGCTGTTTTTAGAGAGGAAGCACATGGACGATTAAAAAGCAAACACAATTCAGTTGTATGAAATGTAAGTGCAAGATTTTTGTGTGCTGTTTATTTGACATGTGAGTTATGGTGAAGGCTTTATCATAGGGCTCTGCTGGGTGAGTCATTATAGGTCAAACAAGCATTGTGCATTCGCCTGAGGCTGTTGAAAGTAAATGATTGTCATATCCACTTATCTGTCTGTTATACCATTTAAATCTTTCGTCATGTTGGGTGTAGAGGCAATAAACTGAGACTGATTGGTTGAAAACAAACATGCAAAACAGGAATATATTTTGAGGGATATCTTTTCATGATTTGGGGAGATGTTATTTGTCCAGTGCATCATTATCTGCTTATGATTATATTATGTGAAAACCACAATGTCTTAATAGCTGCATCAAATGGTGGATTATAAATTATTACTGTATTGCATGGTGCAATACAACACCATCAGTTGATCATGTGCTGTTAATCATGATCGTAATGAAGCTGCTTCAGTGACTCGGAGCACATTTTGTAACTACCTTTGCTGCTGAAGCAGCAATTTTCAGAACCATTTAGCTAAAAATATAGTACATTAAAACCCCTTCCTCTATAATTCTATATCTGTGTAGTAAACATCTCTGCAACCTGTGCATTTATTTATCCAAGAGACAAATGTTTAAGAGACAACACCTGTTTGGGTAAGTAAAGGTATCACGTTAGAGAACAGCAGTCCTGACGGCCACACCCTTTTTGTTTATTTAAGTGTATTTTTTATGACAGGTCAACTATGAGCTTGTAATAAACCTCCTGAAGAATTTAATGATATACCAATAAATTTAATGACGTGTTCATCAAAGACTCGCACATGACAAATATGTGCCACATGAGTCAGGGTTCAAACTGTCACCCAATGATATTATGATCTTGAAATCACACAATAGAATCTTATGCGCTTGCACATTATGACACATCGTACCTATCACTCATTTTCATGGTGATGAGGCTTCAGGAACAAATCAAAGCTCTCTCTTACAAGGTATATTATTCTGTTGGTGTATTTTTAACAGTGTTTAATAAAATGCATTTTATTGATTCAATTGCAAATAATTATTTTACCCTTCATCCAGTGAGACATTATTGTCGTGACGCGCCATGGGATGATTGCGCTTCTCTCCAGCAAAGGTTTCTGAGATAAGGAGCAACATGAGAACTGCAAAGAATTGTGACTCGCTGCAGGCAAAAGGGACAGTACCCTCAAATTCATTGTGACAAGCCTTTCCCTCTTTTCAGAGAAGAAAAGCCCAAAGAAACTCCTCCCCCATCTTTGCCTATCATGACTAAATTTCTGACCTGGTTTCAGTCAGGGCCTCTACCACTGAGCTATTGTACTGTTGATAAATTATCCCATGTGTTGACATTTGACCAACCCTGTGGTATTGAAACTGGTGGTGAAAAGTGGGGAAATGTTTAAACCACGTATGAATTACATGTACATCATTACAGCTGCACTTTTGCTAGCCTGTGAGACTGGAAAACATGCTGCATGTGGCACATTTCACTATCTCAGATGTCACACTGACTGTCATAACATTTAAAAAGAAGATTAGACAAGTGCCTTTTCTGGAAAGTTAACAGCATTCCATTTCAACCATTTCCACAATCACCTGGCTTTGTGCAAGACATACATAGTGTACTTTTGATGTGTTTAAAGGGATGGATGATAGCCTTTCACTTGACAAGAGAGTTTACATGTATTGTGGTATTGTGCATGTGTGTGCGTGTGTGTTTGTATGTGTGTTAAGGAAGCTCTGTTCTGAGGGCCCACAGCAGCCTCCCCAAAAATAGACCTGAGAGCAGCTGCAGCGGGGTGGGTTGTATCAGAGAGACATCAAAGCATCTGCCGCCACCCTCCTGCTCTGATCTTATAAGCACTAATAGCGTAATGGGGGACTGGAAGGTCAGTGATTGTTTTTGGTTGTGTGTTGGAGTGTGTGTAAGTGTGTGTGTGTGTATGAGTCAAACAGCAAAACATGCAGTCAACAGGCGGGAGGCCAGTAGAACTTTCTGGAACACGAACTGAGAGCAGAGCTAAGCCTGGTATTACTGCAAGACAAATACCAGGTCAGGTGTCACCTCTGCAGGTAGCGGTAGCAAAGAGCACAGCAAATTAAATAAACCAACCAGAGCATTCTGGAAAAATTGTCTCCTTTGTTCCACCTTTGAGCTTTTTATGTATCACTAACATCTATACTTACATATACAGCAAAATAAGGAATAAACATGTTAAAATGCCTTACTGTCTTCCATGAGGCGTACCCAACCTCTGGGTCAAACGGCACAATTTACAGGCATGCTCAGTAATCTACCGCTCTATAGTGTCACAGCTCAGATAACTCTGTATCCATTTGCAAGCCTCAGATTTCAATGGTCATCACTTTTCCTGCATACAAGAAGTGTAGGCAGGATCAGGGCAAAGTCATATCTCTAACCTGACTGTGACTACATTAGCCTATGTGCCACTTATAAACTGTCTCTGATCTATGACAGACTCCCCTTTACCCTTTAGAATAGACTTTATGAGCTGTAATTGTTGGTCTTTGATACAGTAAATAAAATTAATAAAAAATGCGGCTTTTTTTAGATGGCCCTGGTTTTAACACCATTCACAGATGAATACGTCTATATTTATTTGTCCTGCCGTACTTTAGTAAATAAACGTACAGTATGTTTTGTGCAGTGCATGATCTCTCATTCTTTCTAGAATACATATTCATCGACTCACAAAATATCTCTGTCATGTCAAATCAGCACCTGCTCTAGCTCATCACTGCCAGTGAAGACAGTTATGAATGGTATCTGAAACACAGGCGCCCCCTACAGTCTTCATAGGGCAATTTCATCTAATTTTTGGCCTGTAAACGATGCTGTAGTAGTGTGTACCAGTGTAAATTTGACAAGCCATCACTTACTATCCTAATTTCCCCACTCTTATCTAAACATATTTTTAGTGACACTGATTTATATTAATCATGCTGGACTACTCAGATGCAAATTCCCCTTATCCAAAATGCAGTCTCTGCTCTGCACCTTATTTTTTGACTTGCACGTTTTATGATTGTAATAGATCTGATTTTATTAAAAAAAAATGAAGAAAAAAAAACAACGTTTTTTATCCTTACACAATTGAGGAGGGGAGTTGGGCAAAAACCTTTAACTGGATCTTAATTCCCATTGGTGCAACAGGCAGAAAAGGAACTTCTCTCCGCTAATGAAATTCCGCGGAAGACATTCATCGCGGACGGGTGTTCTTGCAAACCAGTTCCGAGTTTTCAGGGAGCCAGGTGGCTAGCACTAGCTGAAATCTTCACTTCACTTTCTACAGCAGAGCGGTAAGAAAGAGTGTCGTCTTTTTACCAAATGTATGTCAGTGTGTTCAGAACCGTTTACTCTAAATGAATTTTAATCACTAAACACTCGATAAAACAAATTATTGTTCACTTGGAAAGGCGTTAGCTTGGTAGCCAATGCTGGCTAACGCGTTTGGCTGCGAACTCAAAACATTTTGGATAAAGAGAAAGGCTGTAGTCATTAATCCGACTGTAAACTTGATAATAGCAGATTGCAGTTGTAGTTATTCACATTTTCACTAACGCCGGGTACGTTGCTCTTTCGTACAATACTTATAGCTATCTTTCGATCTGGCTAAACATTAACGTTACACGGTGATTTGCTTTAAGTAGCTAAAACACTAAGGCCTAGCTTAGCCAAACCACAACGCATAAGTGATTACTTTGCTGCATGAAACTCTTACAGGTAATGTCTAGTCTGAGTTACTTTGTATTGTATGTTCGAAGGTTTGTGTGTTCAAACAATATTTTTAAATGTTCCCTTACAGGTTAAACACGTATCGGAACAGGATGGGTGAGTAAATGGCCTACATCTATTTTTCTTTAGCCTCCCAGAAATATATGATGCCGTTTGCCGTATCATAACATGTCTGTTCACGTACAGTAAGAGTGAATGTGCGTGCCAAGTCACAGAGGTGTCATTTGTTAATGTTTCTCTAATGGTAAAATCTGTCTCTTCTCCAGTCACTAGCGTCATTGCAGTTGATCAAGTTTGTGTGTGATATTCACGCATTTGTTGTACACCTCTTTGTGTTGCTTCCCAGATGGAGAAGAGAGAACCTACGGGGGCTGTGAAGGGCCAGATGCCATGTATGTGAAGTTGATCTCTTCAGATGGCCATGAATTTATTGTGAAAAGAGAACATGCCTTGACATCTGGGACTATTAAAGCTATGTTAAGTGGACCAGGTGAGATTCCAGGCAATTTAGTTGAAGTATATCAACAACCATATCTTTTTCATGAGGACTAGCTAAAGGTGTTTATGCTCTAAAAACATTTACTCCTGGTAAACTATGTAAAATCCACCTTGTGCAACCAATGAATTCCTCAGCACGTACAAAGAAGAAACAAAGAAGATCCATTAAAGTTTAAATTATTTATGGTACAAAAATGACATTTCGCTAGCTATCAGAAATAATTGGGGGATTTATTCGAGGTACCTTTTTCCAGAGTTGCTTTCCTGGCATTAATTTAAACCACTTTAAATGGTTTCTGGAACTACAAATATCAAATGAGCCCGAAATTGCCTTTTTGATGGATCTCCTCACATACGCCCTGGGCCGCACTAACATTTGTAATTGACTCAACTGCCCAGACAAATCTGATTTGTTCTTCTCCAGAGTTAAACAAACTCTTAAATGCACTATTTGTGTATTATCACAGAAAACATGCGTCATTTTAGCATTGAATAACAGTGAATACAGCATCTGTGAGCGTGATGCTGAAACTTCAGGTCTGTCCCGAAGGTCCTGCTGATTGTTGCTGCTCCAGTCCTTGAGCCTAGTTCCTCATATTTCTATTCCTCATTGCGAGAGTAAACATGGACCATCGGATGGGAGTAGGGTTGCAAAATTCCGGGAATATTCAAAGTTGGAAACTTTCAATGGGAATTAACTGGGAATTTTGGGGTAATTTATACTACTGTATTTACCTTGTCATATACAGACATAAATATAAATATTTTGTTTTATCATAAGCACACATGCATGCAAACATTCCTAATACAAATTATAAAAATGACATTTTTGACTCAAGTCTATTTGTGAGTAGAACTTTAATGGATTCTGGAACAACAAAAAACATGAATGTTTAATAAAATTAATTTATTCATTCCCCCCGAATGAGTCCCATTCAAAATGTAAAATGAAAGCATTTAGTTCCTTCTGCATTGGCTGGGGTGAAATGTCTCCACACGTCAGATAGAGCACGTGGCATTGTTCTGTAGAATAAGTTGAGAAAAAAGCTTGTGAAAAACACTAATGCCCAATGCCATGCACAGAGATATAAATAGTTAGCTAAACAATTGGAATAGTCTTTAAAAATATTTTACAATTGATGGATAAATGAATAGAAATAGGCTAGATGAATAGATAAACAGAAAACTGGCAAGCTAGAAACTATATAAACACATGTTGATTTAGTATTTGCTAGTCAAACTTAAATGCCATAGATAAAATATATTTACCACAGTAATATCATCAAAACTTACCTGACTGGGTGTAGTGGATGTAGTCTGGATGTAGTCCTTGGGCCTTGGGGGATTTAGGTTTCAGTTTCCTTATCGTAGGACAGCTGATAAGGAAACCAAAACCTAAACCCCCCACTCATCGGTATTAGACACTGAAGCAGGATGTAAACATTGTACTGATTTGTAGTATTCAAAACATTCATTCATTCTAACCTTTATTTATTCTCGAATAGACAGTTGAGGTTACCCTCTTTTACAATGTCGCCGAGACTTACAGGCATTTCAATATGCAAAAACAATTAGTAATAAATAAAGAAATCAGTTTACATTGTAAACATATAACATATTCCCAAAAGAACACTTTGCGAATGACTTATGAGGTAGGAAATACATTCAACATGTTTATTAGACCACAAGGACACATACAATGTTTTTTGGGGAGAAAATAGCATTAAAATTTTTTTTTTATTATTTCCAAAATTCCCGAGCTAAATTTTCCGCCCCTTTGCAACCCTAGATGGGAGGAGAATATGGAGCTGTGAATATTGTTGGCTCAGTGTTTGCACTTGTATCATCTCTGCTACTTTGTATGCACCCTGCTTTTAGGGACTATCTTTTGTTGGACAGGCCAGAGGCACGGGGCTGAATATGATGTATTTATTTATTCATTCAGTTCATGAGCACATGCATTTTGGAAAATATTAATCAAATTAACTGACATGAGTAAGATGAAGTCGGTGAGAGTTTCTAAATATCTTTTTGTTGTTGTTTTTGGTTAATTGCTCAGCCCTAGGCAGTGCTGCGGTAAATCTCAGAAATCTGTGTACCATGGAGCGGGGTAACCTGAGATTATTTAACTTGGCGTTGAAAAGTATCTTAATTTAATGGACCCGTTACTGATTCAGGAGTGCCCAGTGACTAAAAATGTGAATTTGGGACTAATTTAAAATTAGAGCCGATCCCCTCTTAATACTTAAACTGCCCTGTTAAACATGCCCTTTATGATTCGGGTTTTTACTGTGATAAACTAATTATTTTTTTTCGCCGTGGTGGCCATTTAAAATATATGAGATCAGTGTTGTGGCTCAACCATTGGCTCATCGTATCAACTGTAACCACACTATAGGCCTCCATCCTATTATAGTGTATGTAAGGCTGTATAGGAAATGTCTCCATTCATGATGCTTTGCTTGCTTAATTGCTGGGAGGTGGGAGATTGAGCCTGCCATAGTTTGAGATCATGATTAGGTATTGGTGTTTATTTCGTCAAGTTATTTCTCCCTGTGCAGATGGTGGTACTATGCTCCCTCCGTACAGCTGCTTTGCTTGAGCTCAATACTGTATGTCTAAGTTGATTATTTGTAGTCCTGACACCACTGTAACCTTTCAACTACAGGTCAATTTGCTGAGAATGAAACCAATGAAGTGAACTTCAGGGAGATTCCATCTCACGTTCTGTCGAAGGTTTGCATGTACTTCACCTACAAGGTCCGTTACACCAACAGCTCCACAGAAATACCCGAATTCCCCATCGCTCCGGAGATTGCACTGGAACTGCTCATGGCCGCAAACTTTTTGGATTGTTAAAATTACGGAGATCATGTAATAGCTTAAAACACTTTTAAGTTTATTTTGTTGTTTTGAATATTTAAAGTCTTTTGCCATTTACATCATATGAAACATTTTTGCACCTGGCTCTCTGTCATAATTTTATTAATATTAAAGGATTTCATTTTAATGTAATAAATTGATATTGTAGGCTGTATCACTTCACTTGCCCCAGAATAAGACAAATGTCCCTTTCACTCCATAGACCTTTACTCACCTCTCCAGCTCAATAAAGACGTGTTTGGTGAGCGCTTTGTTGCCGGTTGCTACTTGCTTATATCTAACTTTCTACACCACATTCTCTAAAGCTTGCATCACCCTTTAATTGTGTACTTTGATCCAACTCAAGTAAAACATGAAATGTTTGAAAGGCCACAAATAACATTTGTTTGAGATGATTTCCACTAGAATACACAATACAGAGTTGTACATCGTTGGTTAGATTTAACACAGGAAATTTGTCTTTATAATTGTTGCTCTTTGCACTCACCAAATATGAATGTTTGGAAGATAAGATGAATACGCAACAGAAGATGTGTCAAATTCTTTTGACATTCTTTTGAAATTTGAGCATCAAAAATTGTTTTTCATTCTGTTTGTGTTCTTTGTAACAGTAGAACCAAAGTGATTGTTGTTTTAGTTGAGAGGTAACAACACTGTAAAATTTGTTGTGAGAATGTTCGCCATCAAATGTGGTCATTTATACTAAGTTGTAGGGGGTATATGTTACATGTTGCTGAAGAAAGCTAGAGCCACCATATGGTATTTTCAGAGTGTTCTTTTCTGATATACAATAGAGAGGGTAAAAATGGCATGATCAAATTGATAAGTCCAAGCTGATGGACTTGATCCTATTATTAAGTCTGAATAAATGATGCTTTTAACATGCATACCGTCTATGTCCTGAAGCATAATCAGCACATTTTCAATATAGTCACATGGTACTGCATGGTGTACTGTAATATTTATAGTCAATATGGAGAATGTCTTTGACCTATTTAACTTTACGTTGCTCCTTAGTACATATCAGGTTGGAGCTACTATCACTTTCTGCTTGACTACAGAGGGAAGATTTTTGGGGGAGGGGAGTTTGGGAGGCATAGTCAAATAACACTTAAGTTGAATGAAACAATCATTACTTTGCACATAAATGATATTTTGTGGCCTTAAGACAGTCAGGCTTTATTTAGATAGAACGAAAAAGTATGAGCTGAGGCAAGTTGTACATGGATGCCTCAAGGTTTGCCAACATGTTTGATAAAAGGGAGCTCAAGATGACAAAATAAATGACATTTGTTATGTATAGTCAAGGAATTCAAAGGCATGCCACTGTTTTCTTGCTTATTTTCACAGGTAGGTTGTCATATTGAAATAACCTGTATTTTGTTAATTATTCATTTTAAATATTTTAATTTAATCAGTAACAAATAAGAACAACACTAAAAACAACCATGGATTTCTCAAACAACACTAGGGGTATACAACATTTTACACAATGATTAGTGTCCCATCAGCAACAGTTACCATCCTGTGGGATGGCGGCCCACTCTTCAGTCAGACCTTCTGTGGAGGTCTGACTGAAGAGTCAGCTCCACACCAGCTCCACAGGTTTTTAATGAGATTTAGACCAAGACTCATCTCTGGTCATTCCAGAACTCCCAAACCGCCTTCAGGTGTGATCCCGGTCATGATTGGGATGAGTTAGATCATTTCTATTTCTGTAAAAATTGTGTTTTCAGACTCAACACAACTCACAAAAATCACTGAAGCCTGTCCAAACCTTGTATTTTGAGAATTATCAACAAACCTGACCTACATGTAGATGAACGACCAATTTTGAAATAGCGAAAATGCTTTCTCAAATTAGGCCAAACAAGTGGTGCTTTTTTTAAAACTCCTTGGGTATATTGGAAGATGCTATATTAAAAGGCAAAATCCATTTATAGTGTAATTAAAGATGAACATCTAAACGCATGATAATATTTTTAAAAAAATCAGATGTTAGATGTTTTTAATATTTCACTTGGAGTTAGTTATTTTCATGGTATAACATTTGAATAAAAAAAAAGATAAACGTGATAGTTAATAATATATATAACTCTGGAGTGATGATGTCAGTCTGATCATACCTCCCTGATTATGTCATGTCTGACCTCAGTGGTTTTTCACATGACATTTATTCTTTAATTTAGCGAACTTACTTTGTGAAACTGCATAATAGTCTGTAAATGACATAAAATGAGTGAGGGGTGACGGAGTCCTTGGCTCTGATGCACATCAGGATTGTTTTCCTCTGTCAAAACAACTTCTCTCACGTGACTCCCTGACGCACAGTCCTGCACTCTGCGCTGATGCAGGGGGGTTTCCATCATGGCGTCGATGCAGGTAAGACTACAAATGACAGCGACCGCATATGTGTAATTTACCCCACCTCCACTCTGGTCTTTTCACGTAGTTTGTAAACTACTTTATTTAGGTACACATATTTGCTCGAAGTAGTGATGACATTAAAGTAAAAGCGATTAGATTTAACCTTTACTGTTCAGGGTTAGCGCTTGCTTAGCAATACAACTAGCATCATCATCATCAACAGCTCCAAGGCTAGCATAAAAAAAAAATGCTTCCTGTATCTATATAATGATGAGAGTTTATGAATGTTTCAGCAACAACACGTGAACGATGATCTGAGGAATGCGATATCATGAGTTGAAATTCATTCTAAAATTTTAGACGAGTGCTAGCTGTTATTTGGCTGCCGTTTGACGTTTGCTAGCTAACGAGCGCACTCTGCGCAGAGCAAATAGTTTCCTCTTTAGCCACACAGGTGTATCACTTTCTCAAGATAGCTGAGTCGTTGCTTAATCTAATAAGCCACAAAACCAGTTTAATTAATCAATCTGATGAGCGGGGTTTGTTGTTACAAGGTAAACTGGTAATATCAAGATGAATCGTTGTTTCACACTAGAGCTATACGACACGTAGTTTCGGAACATTAGACATAATAAAATACAATATATATTCAAATATCATTGATAATTTCCCGTTTTGTTGTAACAGTATAACAGGCAGTGTTTTTCTGTCATTGTGTGATTGTTCTGCTATTGCTGTATGATTTTCTGCATAGTGTTTTTGAGTGTGGTAGAAACTCCAACACATTCTCTCCCAACAGAAAAGGCTACAAAAGGAATTATTAGCTCTGCAAAATGATCCACCCCCAGGAATGACGCTAAACGAAAAAAGCGTACAGAACACCATTACACAGTAAGTATTATTATTTGCTTATTTCATGTGATTCATCTGTACACAGTTAACAGGACACTGTCACCTCACACCAGCACTACTCAGCGAGGAAGAGTTGCATCAGTGATTGAACCCAAATCCACTGTGTTTTTTTTTAAATGTCATGTTTCATCACTATACACACATGCATTAAAGGCTTCTGTTGCAATAAAAATAGTAGGAGATAACAAGACTCAAAGCTCTTGTAGCCTCAGCAGAGACTAGTAAGGAGGTATTGGGGTCATTCCAGTGACTGGCAGCTCAGGCCCCTCAGTAGAGTATCTCTAATGCACAGTGTCACTACTCATAAAATATTTATTGGTTGGCATGCAGGAGTGGGGCTAGGTTAGCAAGCAACAGAGTCTGCTTGGCTGACCTATCTGTTTGGGTGTCTTGGTTCCTATAAATGCCTGTGAGTGAGTCAAATTGATCTAGCTAAAAGATTAACCTAGTTGTGGTCTTGTAAAATAATCCAAGGCAAATTTTCCAGCAATCATTTAGATGTCTTTCAGCTACAGCATTGCAACAGTGACTCTGAAAGTTAGTACCAGGTGATGGTCATCAGACAGCCCTACAGCTTCATTGCTTAGCACCTTTCCATCTTAAAGCATCACAACATGTTGTAGTTCTTGTGGCTGTGTCAATAAAACTTGCAACAGTGAACGATCCATGTTGTAAAAAAAACAACAACAAAAAAAAAAAATTGTTTGGTCAGACTGTGTGAATGATTGTGTTTTGCATAACTGACAAGCCTCCGAACCAGTTCAGCTGGCTTCTGTGTTCATTGTGCATCCCAGGATTGCGATGGTATGTGTCAGTGGTTGCCATTTTGTCTGTCACTCTGATGCCGATAAGGTGTGCTGAGCCAGTTAGTTTTCATTCATAGTGATTGACAGTAGTAGGGATTTGCCACATTTAGCAGTGTAAGGTGCATATGCTGTTTGACATTAAAGCTGACCTTATCATTTTTAAAAAAACAAACATGGTAAGAAGTTCACAAGTGACAATTGCGAAGTGTGATAATGCAGGTGACGGTGATAAGGTGACCATGTAGTTTTAGTTTTGTAGCTTTTGTTTATACGTCTGTCAGTGCTGTTTATTAGATTATAATGTCTTTCAGCTGACTGTGTGATAGTGCAGATGGCTTTGGTTGATGCTATCAGCCATTGCAAATAAGGAAATAACTCCTTTAAAGCAGTGCACAGTCTCTCATGTACTCAGTTTCCATCCCTTTTACTAAATGGCTCTTTATTATTTTTGTTGGCTGGATCATCTAATCACCAGGCTGTGAACATTATGTCCTATCCTTGCCTGTGTTCAGCATGGGTTTCATCAGGTGTAACTCAGCATCATATACAGTGATACTGCCTCCACTTAGCTTCCTGAAGAATAGTCGAGCTTCTCTCAGATGCCCTGACCTTTGGGCTTTCTAAGGGTGAAATTTTAAATAGGATTGACCTTGTATGTAGACCTAAATGATCATCTGCCTGAGGCGATATTTGAAAGATGCACAACGCTATGAACCAGAACAACAGCAGCATACTATTTAGTGTCCTATCTGCACAGCTTGCGTCAAAGAAATTGGGCCAGAGATTGTGATGCTGTCCTCAGTGTTCTTTTTTTTCCCTCTGAGGGTTCTACTGTGACCAGGCAATCTCCATAAATGTTCTGCCCTGCACTTAGATATTTTCTTTTTAGCCAGTGAAGCAATATCTAGCTGGATTATATTCCGAAGGTGGAGTGTTTTTCATCCCAAATACACTCTGTGTTTGCAATTATCTCCCATTCTGAGCAAGACAGTGAATCCCTCACAGCTCAGTCAGCAAAGTTCTGTTGCCAGGCCACAGAAGCAAAAATGGATTTTGTCCAGTAGATCAATAGAGTATCACATCATTACGAAACCATTGTTATAAACCAGCTGAATATTGAATGTCACTGGAATCAGTCGGACTCAAAGCTTTTGATTTCATACTTACTGTAGCATTTAATGATAATGAAATGTGATCCCTGCAAGTCACTCACAGAACATAAAGCATGCTATTAATGATTAGTTAACAAGCTGTGAGCCTTTGGCATTTACATATTTAGCTTTGCATACACAATATTTTAATGAGAAGTTAACACAATGTACTCCTGAGAGTGATGGGAAGAATTCTAAATTAAAAAGTAAGGGAATGTCAGAATCGATAACAAAAATGGAAGAAGAAAAAAGACCCATTTCACAGTTCAGACTGAGAGCTGAGTGTCCTTGAAACAGAGTTTCAAATAAAAACAATTTAATATCTTTTATTTATTTATGTGTTTTACACTACCTGTGTTTTGGTTAGTTGTTGGATGATCAATGGAATCTTTGCTGTTTTTGTTTGTGGGATGTGTTAAACATATATTCATATTTTGCCTCTCTTTTAGGTGGATTGTAGACATGGAGGGAGCACCTGGCACACTGTATGAAGGAGAGAAATTTCAGCTGCTTTTCAAATTTAGTGGTCGATATCCCTTTGATTCACCTCAGGTAAGCAGACGTGCCTCTGCAACCATCAGTGTTTGTTTGTGGGTAAATATGAGTTGTATTGTTTGGCTCGAAAACTGTTTTGATAGTGCAATCCGTTTATCATCTTGCCCTGATGACACAGAGTCTATTTCAACCGTGATGCACATGGAGCTTTGCTGGGTGTGAATGACAATAAACCAAGAGACCTGGTGCCTCATTTACAAACTGTGTACACACAAAATAAGACATATGCCACTTAATAAGCAAACTGACGGGAAAATGTGTTGTCCTCGAAGGAAACTGACCCATCTATACACATATAAACTAAAGAAATGGGAAACTGCAGCTGCAATGGCAGAAGGGTGAAACGTGAGACTAGGGTTGCAAAATTCCGGGAATATTCAAAGTTGGAAACTTTCAATGGGAATTAACGGGAATTAACTGGGAATTTTGGGGTAATTTATACTACTGTATTTACCTTGTCATATACAGACATAAATATAAATATTTTGTTTTATCATAAGCACACATGCATGCAAACATTCCTAATACAAATTATAAAAATGACATTTTTGACTCAAGTCTATTTGTGAGTAGAACTTTAATGGATTCTGGAACAACAAAAAACATGAATGTTGAATAAAATGAATTTATTCATTCCCCCCAAATGAGTCCCATTCAAAATGTAAAATGAAAGCATTTAGTTCCTTCTGCATTGGCTGGGGTGAAATGTCTCCACACGTCAGATAGAGCACGTGGCATTGTTCTGTAGAATAAGTTGAGAAAAAAGCTTGTGAAAAACACTAATGCCCAATGCCATGCACAGAGATATAAATAGTTAGCTAAACAATTGGAATAGTCTTTAAAAATATTTTACGATTGATGGATAAATGAATAGAAATAGGCTAGATGAATAGATCAACAGAAAACTGGGAAGCTAGAAACTATATAAACATATGTTGATTTAGTATTTGCTAGTTAAACTTAAATACCATAGATCAAATATATTTACCACAGTAATATCATCAAAACTTACCTGACTGGATGTAGTGGATGTAGTCTGGATGTAGTCCTTGGGCCTTGGGGGATTTAGGTTTCAGTTTCCTTATCGTCAGACAGCTGATAAGGAAACCAAAACCTAAACCCCCCACTCATCGGTATTAGACACTGAAGCAGGATGTAAACATTGTACTGATTTGTAGCATTCAAAACATTCATTCATTCATTCATTCATTCAAACTTTTATTTATTCTCGAATAGACAGTTGAGGTTACCCTCTTTTACAATGTCGCCAAGACTCACAGGCTTTTCAATATGCAATAACAATTAGTAATAAATAAAGAAATCAGTTTACATTGTAAACATATAACATATTCCCAAAAGAACACTTTGCGAATGACTTATGAGGTAGGAAATACATTCAACATGTTTATTAGACCACAAGGACACATACAATGTTTTTTGGAAACATGGAAAATTCCCATGGAAACTTTCCGCCCCTTTGCAACCCTACATGAGACATTGTTTTACCGAATTATTGTTATTATTATGCCATTTTGCAAAATAAATGGAAGAATTTCATCTCACCTGTTATGCTGTCTATGAAGACCTTCATTTGCAAGAACTGATAATAACCATTCTTAAAAGGAAGAAACAAACAGCAGTTTGATTGAAAGTCCCTGATTACACCAACAAAAAACATGATTCAGTGTAATAAATACAAATTGAGATATCTGCTCTTGCCAAATAACCCCACAAATATGTTCTACAGTTCCATACGTAATCATATTTATTTGGGCTTAATTATTAAGCAATAGTTGCATGTTATGATTTTTTTTTTATTATTATTAGTATTGTGCATAGTTGGACAAATTATGTGTAAACAGATGTCCAAACATTACTCCTTGGCAATCTCTAAATTAAATCAGTGGCGTATGTTGTGCTTGGACTGCATCAAAGATGCACAAGATCCAGTAGAGAAGCCAGGGCTGAGCACATTGAGCTCCAGCTCAGCTGCAGCCTCACTGACCTCATCGTTACACACAGTGACAAAAAAACAAGAGAATTTATTTTATTTAGTTCTTATTTGAGGATGTAATGTTTTTATTGACTGAAAAGTACATTTTGAATTATTTTATTTTATTCAAAATAAGAATTTAGACATGGAGTTATTTAAAATGCAAATGTAGACATGAAGAGTTTATTGTATTGTTTATGAAGTGTTTTGGTTTGTTAAAGATGTGAACTAAACTGATATCTTCTATCTGGCGAAAAGCATGAGCCCATATGACTATACTACAGGTTTTCCAAACCCCAAAAAAAATCAAGACCTGTGTAAACAATTGTCTGTATCCACTGCCAAGATTGTCTGTAATGTTTACATGAAAAATGCTCATGCTCTGAAGTTATTTGTGGAATATATCACGGTTTGGCTATATTGGAGCCAGGAATCACTAACACCAACACAGAGCTACACAACTCAAGATATGTTTAAGGGGATTAAGAAATAATAATGAGTCAGGATAGAAAAAAATGAGATAAATGTAGCCACTTAGCTACTACAGTCCTCTCAAATAGGAAGGACGGCCTTTCAAATTGGCCCTCTGTTCCCTTCCTCTGAAGGAAATTCATTGTTGTCTGGTGCAGCGCATTATTGGTAGTGTGGGCAGCTTCAGTGGTAAATCTAATATGTAGTGTTGTGTAATGTCTTGAAGGGCTGTGTTCTCCTATTATTCTTGCCATTTATCCCCCTCACTCACAATTACTTTTGTATTGAGTATATCCTTGGTCTTTGGCTATATAGTTGCATGCAATGACTGTTTTGAAAAATGGGAAACCCAACATTTACAGATAGAAAATGGGCAGTGCTTTGTTTGCAAAAATGAAACTATTAATTGAAACTTCTGATACATACAAATAAAAAAGCAACACAGTACAATAAACATAAGTTGTACAAGAGTAACTGTAATGTAACATTAAGCTAATTCTCAGCTCAGACCTCTGAGTTTTTAGTGCGTCGGACATTCAGTAAATATTTAAGGCTGCGACTAATGAGCCCAATGTAGTCTAAATGTTTTGATTATGGTTCTAGCCTAACTCTCTGCTCCTGTAACACTCATCCTGTCACCCCCCCTCCAGCCCCAGTGATGTGTAGTCTGCTCTCTCCTATGAGGCCCTATCGGTCCCAGACTGCCTCAACCCATTGTTACCCATCATTACACTCTTTACCCATTTTGCCTCCCCACTTCTCTCTACTTTGAATTCCTCTCAGCTCATCACACATTCTGTATCTCCCTATGTAGCTGGCACCTTTTATCAGCTAATAGCCCTTGTTGCTTTTAATAGAGCATGACTCCTTTTTTTTTTTCCTTTTTTTTTTTAAAAATAGAAAAAGTCTCCTCTTATAGTCGACCATTGTCTGTTCCCCTCTCTCACCCCATCCGGGCCCCTCTGTCCTAATCCCAGAGCCTTATGTTGCTGTACAGGGCTAAGCCTGAGCTTATACAGCAAGTCTCATTATTTTCCTGTCTTTAATGAAAAATTCTAAACTTTTTCTACAGTGTACCAAGTTGTATCTTTAGTGCCCTGATATATCAAAATATAGAAATGATTTTTCAACTCGTCTGAAATCTAAAATTTTTTTATAACTTTAAATGATCTTGATCACAGCTGATTTATTTTTCTCTTTTTACTGCAGGTAATGTTCACAGGAGAGAATATACCTGTCCACCCTCATGTGTATAGTAATGGTCACATCTGTCTGTCTATACTCACGGAAGATTGGTCGCCAGCCCTCTCGGTGCAATCAGTTTGTCTTAGCATTATCAGCATGTTGTCCAGCTGCAAAGAAAAGGTAGGGAGCTTGTGATTGGTGACTGTGTGTTACAGAAGCACCAATTCTCCTAAATTATGCACTCGTTAAATGTTAACAAAATATAAATGTTCCTTTGCAGAGACGACCGCCTGATAACTCCTTTTATGTAAGAACGTGTAACAAAAATCCAAAGAAGACAAAATGGTGGTATCATGGTAAGCATTTTCAACTCTGCATGCTTTTTTTTTTCTTGATGACATAAAAGCAATTATTTGTAAACTCCAAAGGTGATGTTTAAAGTATTTTTGTTTTCCTTTACAGATGATACATGCTAATGTACAAACTTTGTAATAATCATAGAAGAAAAAAGTCCTACTGACCTACGTAAAGCACTTTTTAATCATTCAGTCTTTGAACTCTGACCTTTGGCTGGAATTAAGGACACCATGCGCTGGAGGCTCTTGACTGCATTTCCCCCACGGACAGTTGGATGCATGTTTTTGTCGCCTGTAATGTAGGGAACGAAAATAACGGGAACGTTTAGATGCACCCAAGACGGATTGTTTTTGGCAAACTGTTTTAATGCAGCGAGCAAGCACAGCAATGTGGATTTGTAGTGAGATGATAAAAGTTCCTGTTTTAAGATTATTATTGTTACGTTATTGTTTGTGTGTGGGTGCTTTTTAAGGTCCTTGTGTTGTGCAATAATAACTGATGGATGCATACTTGGGCCTACAAAGAGAAATCCAAATGTAATCATTTTCTGGAAGGAATTTGACCATCAAAACCCCAAGAAAATGCTTCATGCGTTTCTTCTTCTTATTTTTTAAATTATATGCACTGTGAAAGTATCAGATTAAAACAGCACTGTTAGTATATTATTCCCAAACTGCAGTTGGACTGTAAGCAGTCCTCCATTTATTTGTCACGTTAAAAGGTTTTCGCTTGCAGCACTGCATGTCAGAGAAAACGCAGTTTTCTTCTTCATCTTCCAACTTGAGCCCCGGCTGCAGTTCTTCCTGTCTGACAGAATGTCAGTACGGATAGGAATAAATATGATCGATCTCTTAGTCAGCTGATGACCTCTCAGTGTACGTCTGCTCGTAAAGTTGGGCTGAAACCATGCACTAGTCCATCATTGAAGGTATGCAACAGCCTCTCTTCCATTTAAAGAATGTCTGTTATAAAACTTTGCGTATTCGTATGACACTTTTTTAATTACATGCTTTAATCTTCTGAAATGTTTGATTTTAATATTTCTTGAATTCTTTTTTGTACCGTTTTTCAACTAGCTTATACTTTAAAAAAAATTTGTGGGTTGTTTTGATGAGTCAGTATGTTGTTTATTTTTCTTTTTTGTATTTGTTATTTAATTTAAATCTTTGTTCTCCAAAATGATAATGAATGAAGAAAAGGAGAGTCTTTCTATAAGTTTTTGAGAGATGAGGCTTTTGTGATTCCCCTTGGTCAGAGTTTTGGCTCAGGTACTTTTTTCAATAAAGAGATCTCCTCTAAAAAGATACCTATCAGATATTTTGAATTTATCTATATTTTCATCAAAAGAGACTGCTATGTTGTAAAATTATAACATGTATGAAACTATTGTATATAAGTATCTTTAAACTGTTGGATGATATGAAAGAAATTAGCAGAGGATGCATTTACTTTATAGCAGAATGATAATAGGAGTGCTTTATTTCGTTGGAACTTAGCCTGCATCTTTTGCTAATTAGGATGTATATAGACAGCAACAAACACTACTGTTGGGGAAAAACAAAAAAAAAACATTTAGTAGTTTTACAGTGGGGGTGCATGCAATTTTAAACCCTACTTTTTCTTATTGGCATCAGACATTGTAACATCTTTTGGTCTTTCCATAACTTATGTAATGGTTTATGGGATGGATATTACAAACCTCACCTCCAGAGGCTGCGAGGCTCTGTTATTTCAGACTGTAATCACTCCATTCCTAAAGAAATGTTTATGGCCATCCAGTCAGATATACTTGAATTTTCCATCTTTGGTTGTTTGTATTGCTTTTGCTCCCCCCCCCCCCCCCAGGTCTACATGAGTTCCTTGAACTTGTGTGAATGTGATGATAGTCTGTATACTGTAGTGGAGATTACCACAGCACACAGCTATCAAAGATTATATTGATAATTTAAGGACATCTATTTAACCAATGATTATTTTATTAGATTTATTGCAGCATTCTTCTCTGTTGTCGTCAGGCTTAGAACCAGACAGTAGGACTGAGATGACTGTAAGTGCTGACATGACAGTTTGTGTGAGGACAAGAAGCCTTCACCCTGTGGACAGTGTATCAAAAGAAATTTGAAAAACTTGAGTGAACATGTTACAACGGTTTGGCTGTGACTTTTTTTTTTTTTAATCTTCCAAGTTTATTTGGGTTTTTTTTCATTTTCAATGTGGTTTGAACTCTTAGCTCGCAGGTTGTTGTGAGTGATCAACACTAATGAGGGTGTGTTATTTATATTTGAAATTTTTGTTCTGGGATGTTCAAGCTCCATGTAATAGGTGCCTGTTCATTTTCATAATCAATAATAAAAGCAAAGATTCACTTTTATTCAAGCTGGGTTTGCATCAAGTGTCTGAATATATAATCCTTCTGCTGTTTTCTGCATCTTTTACAAGCCTTTTCTCAATTTTATGCTGAATTCAAACTACTAGTTCTATTCTAAAGGAGTGTAGGTGATAAGGATAATGGCTGCTAAATTCACAAAGAAAATGTTAGTGTGTTTGCCAACAGTATCTAAAAAAGTTAAATTGTTTTCAGAGAAAATAAATCTTTCTAATAAGAAAAGTTTTAACATATTTCAAAGTCAAATTATCAGACCTTTTTTAGTTTTCTTTGCAGTGCAACACAATCTTATGTTAAGTACAGGATCTATACCATCAGCCATCAGGCAAATAGTCTTTTTAAAAATGTTTTTATCAATAAAAAAAAAATTATATTTGATTACAGGTCCACTGAGGCTGTTGATGCATTCATCACCGTGTTTTCCTAAACTGTGTGCCTTATATGCATGATGTTGGCCAAGATTTAAAAAGTGCCAATCATCAGTTTAAACGAATGTTCAGTTTTGTAGTTGTGTAGCACTATATGCTAAAATGATCTAAGCGCAATCAGTCACAACTTTAAAAAAAAAAAGTGATTCTGCACGTAGTATTTCATCTTTGTTAAAAAGAGAGTACAGCGTTGCCTCCATGGCATAAAGCTCGCCACAATATCACAAGGAAAAGTGGTTTAGTGGCATCATCTAGTGGTCATGACAATAGTACTCTTCTCGCCAAATATCCAAATATCTTTAGATATACATTTGGGTGTATTACCTTTTACTATTAATACAATTTTCCACTTGAATTTATGTGGGCCCCTTTCAGCTATGGGACCCCAGAATCATCACCACCTATTAAATAAATAACATCGCTAACTGGGTGTGCTCTCTTGCTCAGAAACCTAAATGACAGAATCCACACTTGGTGGTCATGTGGATGGTGAGACACTCATTTCTTCATTCAGCACCAAGGTAAACCCCTGTCCTCCACTGTGCCCTTGAGCAAAGCAGCAAAACTACCAGCAATAGTCAATTCTGCCCTCTGATTGGTTAATACTCTCTCTTGGAAAACAGTCCAGGTCCAAGTCTTACATTAAATCGATAATTAAATTAATAATTAAACGCGCTAAATAAAGAAGCCTCCCTAAAAAATTAGGTCTAGGGATTAATTGTATAGTTATTCATAGATTATTATGTCAAGTTTCGGTGATACTGGACCTAAGGATACTTGATGCCTTAAAATGCAAATAAATATAATATTGTGCAATCAAACTAATCCGCATGAATGCCGTGTACAGAAGGCAAGTTTGAAAATGTTCATTTTTGCTCGGAATCAAAGTTGCACTGTTTCATGCCCTGAGGAAGCCAACCAGGACTGAACCATTCACATCACCGCGGGTGGTTGATTCATTCAAGATTCTCCTTAAACTGTAATGATGATACAATAAGATATGCACTACGTAACATTGTCCATAAAAAAAACACAAACTTTATACGTCACATATCAAAATGACAAGTAATTTGCCTCTACATTGACATATTTTAATATTTCACCCAGACCAATAACGTGGTCTGTTCCCTCTTCCATCTAGTTCTCTTTAGTGTTTGCCAATGTCGGAGGTGTAACTGGGGTCTGGCCCTGGACAAAGGTAAAAATGCTCTAGAATATTTGTCCCTTTGTTTCGGGATAGTCTTGAATATTCGCCAAGCTGTCGCCAGTCCGTTTATGATGTTGCGGTGGTCTGAAATCGCCCAGACTGTCGTGTAAGAATGGGCGGTATGGAGATGCTAGCAAGAGGGGTGCTCGGCCGATCAGCCATGATGAGCATTAACCGGCTAAACTGCCGTCACTGGAGGAGGCTAAACGGTGTATATTCATCAGGAGAAATCACACTGACACATTCATGACAGGATGCACACTTGCCTGTTCCGTTTGTTTGAATTTAGGAGCTGACATTAGCAGGAAATGCAGTTTTCTCGTCGTTAACGTTAGCTTCCTGCTACGCTATAATGCAGGTTTAGGGGTTGCAGACAGCCCTGTAGCTCTGCCAGTCAACCTTAAACGCAACACCACCTACACATTCAGTTTACCATGACAGCCATGCACTCTGGATGGTGTTATGGCGATACATCTGTGCATGTTGCCGCAAGAGAGGAGGAGAAATGCAAGACGGATTTTGACAACCTCAGGGGCAGATGAGGTGCAACGAAGACATACGCAGGGAAAATAATCGATTGTATTGAATGAATTCAGGTTACAGATGAGAGCGAGCCTGTGTTTTTTGTGGACATTGTTGATTTCAATTGCTTTCGTCATTGGCCCCTGCTCTGCCATTTACACCAGTCCAACACTGGTCCTCCTCTCTGTATGAATATAGGCAATACTTACAACGTTCATCATGATTTCAGGGTGAATCTCATGATAACATCTGAAAATCTGTCTATGAAAATTGTTCTTTTTAGCCTACGTGATATTTAAAACATGTCTCCATTCAAACAATTGGTTAAAGACAGGTTATTGTCATGCTCAAAGTTTTTATTTTATAGATTAATTCGTGGTGACATGGTTATTTAAGATCTTAGCCACCACCTGATGTTGCCAGGTTTAAGCCAGCATTTCATGAAGTCTCCAAGTGCATGTGTAGATTCTCATTCATCCAGGTCATGGTAATCCTTGAAGGATGAATCTGAAGCAACTGGACCTCCATTTAGGATTTGAAGATGCTTCACCTCTCATCCAAGAGGCTTCCTCTGTTCCAACAGAACTCAGTTCCACCAGTCAATTAGAACCGAGGAAGCTTCTTGGATGAGAGGTGAAACATATTCAAACCCTGAGTAAAAGTCCAGTTGCTTCATATTCAACCTTGAAGGAAGTCTCAAAGTGCATTTTCTCCACCCTCGAGGGGTTCAGTTCTGTGTCAGGCCCATTCCTCTGGCCCCTGTTGGGACATAAAAAGAATTTCTCTCATGTCTCTTGAGATCCTGCCATATGTTAACTCAAAACAGTAGTTGAGCTGTCTTGACGAAATGTTCTGATACCGATTGTCCTTTTTTATAATAACAATAATCATTAATATTATTTTACATTTCATTCCCTCTATCTTCATCTTTAGTTTATGAAAATGACATCCATATATTTTTGTACTTATATTGTATAGTCATAAGCTGTGACCTATGTTTAATTGCCTTCAGCATAAGAATGCATGCATGCACCAAAGATACAGAAGCTAATACCATGTGTATTGTGTATTTGTTAACTTTAACCATATTGGTTCACCCTCTCTGTTTTTCATGCTAACAAATCTCTATTTCTCGTAGGCCTACATAGTTTCAAATAAAATATGATCTGATATGAGTATCCATTGTCTTGTTCAGGCTGCTATCACAGGATTTTTTTCCTTTTTCCGGGGAGCTTAGCAGCAGTAACATGAGCAAAGCTCCTTCAGATAAAGCTTCATTGTCTGGGTGTATTAGCTGCCAGTGGATCAGAATGTGAGATAGAGTGAGGACTGCTCATTTTGAAGTCTGTTTTCCATGCCCACAGAAATTTGTCAAATGACAATGAACTTCTTTAAATTGTGCAAAAACCTTTTTTTTTATTATGAACTTGATTTTTATTTATCAAAAAAACTCATATTTTGCCCAACAGTAGTCTATTTAAAGTGACATGATAATATTATGTAATGGCTGATGCCTTTAATACTTATAAGTTGTTACTTGTTGTCTGGTGTCAGGAATAGAGCATGGCTCAAGTGAAAGTACAGACTTCAGCACCCCTGGCTGGTCCTGGCCTTTCCCCAGGAGTTCCCCCGGCGGCCATGGCCAGCCCAGGATCTGTGGGTCTGCAGCCCTCCGTCAATGGCACATGTCCTAACCCCACACCCGTCTGCCCTGCTCCTGCAGTCGGCTATGGGGACGCCCCTGTGTCCGCCACATCACCAGGTAGAATGCCAACACAGTTGTTCCCCATCAGGGAAAAAGAAGTGATCTTTTTGCAGTGCCTTGTGGTTTTAATTATTATTCATGATAATCTGCTTACTTCCAATATAAATAACGAACTATTTACATCTCATCAGCATCCTCTTGTTTGAATTGTTACAGGCAATATATGAATATATTGTCTAACAATAATAGAATATGAATACAGTGTGCAAAATATGGTATTATCAAAATAGACATTGCCATTATTAGACCATGTCACAAACCCTTTCTGCTCTTGATTAGTTTTTTTTAGTGGAGGTGAATTCTCAGTGTGTGTCGGTCTGCACTCACCAGCAACTCATGTAGACAACCTACCTCAAGATTAGTATCGTGTCTGCGTGTGCAAAGTCTTTAATAGAAAACAACATGATATGAACAAGTTATTATACATCTGCAGTTCCTGTTCTTTCCTGTGCTCTGTTAAAATCTTTCAGTGTTGATTAGGTAACCTAATAATAGTCATTATCATGTATTTGACTTCACTGTAAAACCATTCACAAAGTTTGTTGGCTTACATATAATTTGATTGAATTTTTTCAGGATGTTATGTATACATCCCATTCATCTAAATTTCATGTTTGATGCTTTCATATAATAACACCTTCACTCGCATTAGGTCTGATTTACCACTTGGGGCCACAGACTAAAGAAATAGATAGCCAGTTTTACTCAAAGTAGAAGCAGCAGTTAGTCCGACTGGTACTGTGGTACAATTTCTCTGCTGTGTAGCTTTATTTAATCAAAGTCACTAAGAAAACAATAGAGTACATAAAATAAGCACAGCAGAAAAGTCAGATAGGTCAGACCACCATGTTTAACGACTGTATGTATCTTTAAATGTCACAGATTTGGTTGAAAATGACAACAGAGTTTGCAGATTTCACATATTTCCATAATTGCAAATCACAAACCAGTCGTCTACCCAGAAGTGATTATTTTTGCTGCAATGTCACGGTTATTATTCAGTCCAGAAGCCACACTCGTCAATCACTATCACACACCTTTAAGATCCAAACACACCTGAGTCCCTGCCTGTCTGCTGAAGAGGGAAAATAACTTGATAAAAGTATATGAATATTCAGTTTCAGTCATGTGTTCTGACACTAAATCATAAACATTTATTAAATCAGTACAGGATTATCCATCATGTACATATTTCTTTCTCTGGGACCGTAACCGTGTTGTTTAGTGTACCATGTATTCTGCTGTGCTCTACTTCAGGCCCGCCCCAGGAGAACATGGCAAACCCTAAAGAGAAAACTCCAATGTGTTTGGTGAATGAGTTAGCCCGTTTCAATAGGATCCAACCACAGTACAAGCTCCTCAATGAGAGAGGGCCCGCACATGCTAAGGTAAGGAAAGGGGATATGACACTGAAATTGAAAACAGTTGTATCGAGTTTATTTGACGGTTAATACAGGGGACACTTCTCAATTTGGCAAGGTCTACTGACATACAATTTAACTTTATTTTCGTTGAATAAAGGGCATTTATACCAGCTAATGTGCACTGAACTTCATCTATTATATTCAAATTAAATAAAACTCAACTGCGTTTTCTGAATTCTAGTTTGACAATTTCTTTTGCCGCAGTAATGCTATTATTTTTTTTCTATTTTAGAGGAATTAAAAAAGGTCTTAAAAGTCATTAAATTTGTAATTAAAAATGTCGAGATACTCTGCTTAAAGGGGCAAATTGTAATATATGGCCATACTTCTATTTTAACACATTCAAAAGATGAACATTATCAACAGAATGTGAAGAAGCAACAGTGTTGACGTTATGTTGACACACCTTTGTAATGTGTTGCAGAGATATCTGCTGAAGTAAGCATGCTAACCCTTGTTTATCCTGTATCGGCCAAAGATCAACTCGCTATAGGGAGCTGCTGCTCAAATTCTGGGCTTATTTTTACTTTGTCTCTTTTAATCTTTTTCACCTACTGTGAAAATTTGAACCACTTCATTTATCACTCAGTGAATCTGTTCGGGAGTTTCCTTATGTTGAGGTAATCCATGATTAAGTATAGCATGTCTTTGCTGGGGTCAGGACATTTGAATCTGTTCACTCTACCAAGTTGACTTATTGGCCTGGCGTCATAACATGAAACAGCAACTGATAAACACAGAGTACAGAGGGCGGGACTAATGCCAACTGAAGATGGAAATGAGTGTAATGAGTTAGTAATTCCACCCGATATCAGGCAACACATTTCCTATAGTGAGTCGTGAATACTTTTCATACTTTTTCACTGTCGGGTAATGTCTCTTCCACTGGGTGTCACTGTTCCAGATCTTTACAGTCCAGCTGACTCTTGGGGAGCAGCTGTGGGAGGCAGAGGGCACCAGCATTAAAAAGGCCCAGCACTCAACAGCCGCCAAAGCGCTGGACGAGAGTGTCCTTCCCAGGCCAGCGCCCCGCTCTCCTAAAGTGGATATCAACAGCAACCCAGGTACTGCAACTGCAACAAATCGGATTGTAGTGTTAGCCAAAAAGATGCCTGTTAAGGATTACATATTAGAAATACGTGTTAGGCCCAGAATAGCTGATATCACTGCATGTAGGTGCAAATTTGATTAAGTGAGGCAGATTGGTAAAACCTACAAAGTAAGACCAAGACCAAAGTGACACCCTTCCATTACTTGTTTTGCCAAAGAATAACTAAACTTAATAATAATTTGAAATTATTAAAAGGAAAAAAAATAAACCCTCCTATTTGAGAGGATGGAATTGTGAAGTATTTGGCGTTTTTGAATGGATGTGTCTCAACTGATTATGAAAATAATACATTTTATGTCAATTGTTTCAATCAATTAATATTGTTTCACGTATCTTTGTTTATTCATTTGGGTAGTTTCTATGTAAGTTATAAGTATGAGCTTATTTAATGCAGTAAAAAACAAACACTATAAGTAGTAATGTAGCATAAAAAGAAAATACCTTACATGGACTGTATCTACCAGGATAGCTACACTTCACCACTGAACGTGGCAACATATTTGTGCCATGATGGTGCCTGCACATAATTCCTCCTGTCTCCATAGTTAATGACATACTTCAAAAATGCTAGAGTGTCCGTGTTGAGAACAAAGCTGGTACAGACCCTTTCAATTAAGTCTAAGTGCAGGCTTATGTTTTGTCTCTGGCTAAATTAATACCATTAGCCTTTCTTACCTCCCTGTTCTCTGTGGCATTAGTTGTAGTGAACCTCATAGCTGACCTCTTAATGGGATTAAGAAAGCCCTGTTGTAGGTTATGCAACATCAGCGTGGAGCTGTGGGATTATCATGCACAGTCAAACAGGTAGGTTCTGTAGTATTAGGTTGAACACAGACATCCTCATATTTTAACTCATAACATCAGTTAATGGTCCTGTGTTGAATTCACCGACTTGAATTTACAGCTTTAGAGGAATTTTTTTTTGTTGTTTCTAAAGTTTAATTTGCTGATGTTGGACAGTATTATTATTATAATTATTATCCGCTGCCACGAACAAAGTGAGCAGGGATTTATAGGAATGGTGTTCGGTCTGTCTATCCTGTCTGTCTGTCTGTCATGTTTCGTTTCCAGAGCATAACTCAAAAAACGTACAATATGTTTTTCACGATACTTTGTACACACAACAACCAAGTACTGCAGTGGTGCCTCTTTTAATGTTTACTACCAATTTTTCCTTATCCTGACTTTTAATCTTTCACATTTACTCTCAAATGTAGGCAGTATCACACCCACGGTGGAGCTGAATGGTCTAGCTATGAAGAGAGGTGAGCCGGCCATCTACAGGCCTTTGGATCCCAAGCCCATGCCTAACTACAGAGCCAACTACAACTTCAGAGGGATGTTTAACCAAAGGTGAGCTCCAAAAAACAGAACTTAGCATGTCGCCTGAACTGTTGACCACTTCAGTTAAAAAGCTATGTAGTGACAACGGCTTATTGTTTCTACACCAGTAAATTATTCATTTTTTAAAAAGTTGACAAACACATCTCTGCACTACAGCATCATTTCTTAATAATTAGGATGGACACGGCTTTGCTACTCAGCCAGTGGAAATGTCTGTTGTTTCATCCTCTACATCAGGGGTCCTCACTTAAAATACAAGAGGTATAATAATTAACAATAGTAATAATGCATGAGGTCCATTAGTGAGAGTTAAAAGATAAATAAATAAATAATGATGCAATAAATATTTTAAAAAGTATACCAAAATAAATAAATACAGTAAATGAATAATAATAATAAGTAGTAAATTGTCATTGTTAACATTTCTGCCACACACTACATTGTTGTGTCTACGCCTCTCATTGTGTGGCAGTATCTTTGTTTTCCCCATCCACATAAAAAAAGAAAAGAAAAAAAGACCTGCATATTTTTTAAATCACCCGCAAAAGCTTCATTTTGTGTGACTGACATGTCAACTTTGTGGTGGACTGATAGTTGACTAAAACACAGAGGGAAGGTTTTAGCTTCCAGATTCATCCAGTGTCGTGTGGACATGTTGTTGAGATATTTTGAGTGGCGTCAAACTGCATTTTCTTTGATCCCACTGGCTCAGATGTGCGTCTCTGATGTGGCCCTTCTCTCCATATGTCTTCTAAACTGATGAATATGCTGCCCTCATGGGGTCCCTTTGAACTCTGTCTCTGTCAGGTTTCTTTTCTCTTTACTCTCCATTTTTATTTATTTATTTATTTAATTTTTTTTTTTTTAGCTGGAGCCATCCAGCCATTTCCAAAACTCCATTAAAATGCCACAGAGATGTAATTAATGATCCCCCCACCCCGTCCCTCAGTGAAGGAATGTTATTTAGGAATTTAGGTGTGTGGAGTTGCCAACAACTATTTCAGGTGCTCTTTAGCCACTTATTGAGTCTAGTATATTATTTAGTATGTATGATAGGATGATATCATTTTAAAATACAGAGGCAGTGTGACAGAAAGTTGTGCATACAGTTTACAGAAGCTAAGTTATGTGGCTCCACAGCACAGACTGTCCCTGAGAACATTGCACATTTTTTAGGTTCGATCCATGTGCATGGAGTTATTTTTAGACGTTATGACTCCCTCCAGATGGCAGTGTTTCCTCATTTTCAAAATCCAACAGCACAGCTTTTCTAGGGGGATTGAGCACCCATTTTGTAACAGGCAAGGCAGGAATATGGTGATGTTAAAGGTTTTCTTAAGTATGGATCTCTACAGTGTAATCCG
Source organism: Chaunax sp. Z400 (assembly GCA_037577475.1). Taxonomy (NCBI): domain Eukaryota; kingdom Metazoa; phylum Chordata; class Actinopteri; order Lophiiformes; family Chaunacidae; genus Chaunax; species Chaunax sp. Z400. The sequence goes on along the minus strand of CM075206.1, from coordinate 10,358,521 downwards.
TTGCATTGCCATGCAGAGATATGCTTATTAAAGCACGAAACACAGAAGACCGTTACCGAAAAACACACTTGAATCTGTTTTGTTTTTCACATAAACTTTGACTCATTAAAGCATTATGGTACGTGTTCTGATCCCAGATTTGTGGGATATATTTCTAAAAAGTGGATACATTGCCGGAAAAGTCAGTGAATCCGTTGCAGTGTTGGGTAACTGAGTCTAGTCAGCAGACAGTCTAGCATCTGGCTCACATCTTCTCCTATTTGATCCATGCAGGAACAAACACGGGGTGAAAGACAAATGTCTGTGGGTTAGAGGAGAAAATCTGTTTTCCAGCATCTGTCTGTCAATGTCATATGTCACAGTGATGAGTTTTTAAGAGACAGGCTGTATCTGTTCATCATGGTCTGCTTTGTTTTCTTATGGCACTTTGTAAGGAAGGGAGAGGGGAGAGGGGATGTGTGTGTCTGCCACAGAAAAGACACAGGAGTGTATATTTTCCCAAGGTCACTTATGTTTTCATTAGGTCTCTTTCTTTCAGTGTGGTCGAGTCCCAGATTAATGAAAGCAAGACCCTTTGAATATGAATTCTCTTCATCAGACGACTGACTATGTGGCAGAGTGACAGGCCAAATCTACAATCTGTCACCTTAATGATGCTGCAAAGAAACGAAGGTTTCCATATGCCCATGTCCTTACCTATTATGATGAATAAGAGTGATCCGGAGTCATGTTGATGGAAAATCTTACCATTAAAAGGGCAGCCTGGCTCTGATCCATCAGCGCTCTAATCACCACCAAGACCAGTATTGATTCATTCAGAAAGTGCTCTGATGAGAAAATATGGCAATAATATGAAATGTGCATTTGTCAGCGTCTTAATGAATCTTATTTATGGCGAAGGGCCTGTGCATAATTTCTTACCATCCAAGTCTGCGTTTAAATCGGTGATTCGTCTATTATCCTGAAGTCATAACCACCCTATTGTTCATGCTCAAATACTGAACATAGTCAGAATGATTCGTGTTTTTCAGCTCCTTCGATCAGTTACAGGGCAGCTCTGAAACATCATTTGGAAATTCAGCCCAAATGATTCACAGAAATATCATTGAATCTGGGAAGTATTTTTGATATTAAGAAATATGGTGACATCAACCTTTTTCATGGACATGTTATCATTGGAACACCTGATTCTGTTGACTCATACTGGGCTCCTCCAGTTTATCGGTGGCGCTCCCAGCTTTTTTTTCCTGCTGCTCCGATTCCCAGGGGCGCGGGGATGCCTGCATCCTGCAGTCTGTCAAGAGTTAGCATTTGGATTGGACTTTCCCTGTTAGAGCAAAGTAGAACAGTCAGAAGCCGCCCACCTCCTCTGGATCCTCCTGAGCTATGACTGTAAATTACTGCAGCTGGAAGGATTGTGGCTTGAATGACTGAGGGTGCTTTGCATCTGTGACATTTCCTCTGGCGATGATGTTCAGATATTAACTTGGTTGTTCCTGCTTTCTCTGCAAGAAACAGTTGAAGAGTGGGGTCATATGTGCTGCAGAAGATTCAGTAGCTACAATTAAGTTGTCCTCGCAAGTCTCAAGTTTTACATCAATAAGAACATCCTAAGTTTAGAAAAAACACTGAATACCTGCCCAGCAAACAACGGACTAGTGACTAGCTATATTATTATTATTATTATTATTATTATTATTATTATTATTATTATTATATATGCACCCAGTGGCCAAAAAGTCAATTAATGCATGATCAACAGTTAAAAAACTGAGGTTGAATCACCTGCTAGAAACAAAATTAAAAACCTTATTAAAAAATAATTCAGGGAGTGCTGTTCAGCTCAGTTGGAAGAGCGTGCGCTCCATGTGTGGTGGCTGAATCCTGTAGCGGCCTCATGTCTTCCCTCTTGCTCTCTCCCCCATTTCCTGTCACTTTCTTCAGCTGTCCTATCACTAAAGTCCAAAAAGCCCCCCAAAAAATAATGATTTAGAACTAAACTATTCCCTCATAAACATCATTTTTTCTTTGCAGTGTCAGTTATCAAAAGCATTTTATGTCTTGTCCATGGCACGCCATAGGCATGCACTGTACAATGTCCTCTTACAGCAGCAAACCCAGTGCCCTCTGAATGCACAGCAACATAAATCAATCATAAAGCTCATCCTCGTGAAAAGTAGTGAGATGTAACAATGGTCATTAAGCATTAAATACATATATCACTAGCATCAAATTGAGTGTTTCCTTAGCATGGATTTTGAATGTGGGACATAAAAGCATTAATAAGCAATGAAGGCTTTGTTCGAGATTTGCTTTACAATTCCAAGGACATGGCTATGTCCTTGTAAAATCAATGACAATCTTACATATGGCGTAGTAACACAATGTACGCTCGTGTGTGTGTGCATGCTCATATAAGAAATACAAAGAGACGGTTCCCATGGAAAGATACTTACCCTTGAAAAAAAAAAAAAAAAATGAAAACCCTTCTCAGGCCTGCAGGACATCAAAATAACACCAGACAGAAAAACCGTGGAGCACATACAGACAAAGATCTCACACACATATACAAGTGTACTTTATCTACATCTAATTTGGCCAACCTGACCCCCTGAAATAACAAATCTGCTCATGAGGACTTTTTATATTCAAAATTTCCTCTCATCTCTTCCTGGAAGTATCAGATGTCCTCCGATGTCTCCTTCACACACACGCAGTCTTCAGCATCTTTAATTTCTCGGTCTTTCTCACACTTTTTGGTGTTGTTTTTTTTTAGCTTTGGCTTATAGCGTACGATCCTCTTGGGCCATACATTCTCATACAACTGAATTGGGAAACACTGTGTGCTCTTTCGTCCATTCAGGCATGCCACAGATATGGTTTCCTTTATCCATACCATCATTTACTGCTGTCCAAAAACAGAATGGACCTGCCAAAGCCTACAATGTTAATACTTCAGAGGAAAAACTTTTTTTTATTACATTATGATTTTGTTTTGTTTTTAATCTGCATACATCAGTAAATCAGATGCATTTGCTCAGTTCCTAAATTACCGTGTGTGACGTGCCAGAACAAAGGATTATCCGTCCAAATTATACAAATGGGTGTAAACTCATAAAGCTGTGTTTTATTGAGGAAACTGGGACTGGAGGAGTGGAATACAGGTCCAATATAAACAAATGCTAAGAATGATTTGTGTTCAACAGACTCAGTGACACAGAAGTCTCGTCTCTTCTTTCATCTCCTCTCCTTTGAGTGGAGTTTTGTGTTTGTGTATCACTGTCCGTCCTCTTTTCCTTTGTATTGATGCATTGATTGTAAAAACTGACTTGAGACCAGTATGTATGAAGGAGGCTGCATCTGTAGAAATACTTAATGAGATTCTTTCTTTAAGTATGTTTGGCAGGGTGAGTCAGACATCTAAGTCGGCTTCTTTACAACTCTATGTTTCTGTAAAAGCAAACCACACTCTTGTACGTTTTCCAATAAAACCGGAGCCTTCCTTTGTTGTCGTACTAAGAGATCTTTCTCGGCACTCGGGTATCTGTGAAGTGACAGTGAAGAGCTGTCTAGAGAATGCACGTCAACTTGTTGGAGCACGACGCGCTCCTATTTGCCAGTATTGTTGTGCATAAACTGCAGAAAAACAAAAAAAAATACATCACATCGAAAACCTTTTTCTGTAAATCAAAGCTGTAATACCTTGACTGTTTTTCTTCAAACGACTCCTGACATGCCGCTAAAGTTGTTGATCGAAACTCTTAGGATCACCCTTTTCCCCGCAGGCCCTTTCCGAACATAGCATCTTAATTATTTTTCCAGTGCCCAGGTATTTGTGCGTGTGTGAGTGTGTGAGTTTGCTTTCTCTACCTCAGTCCCCGTAATTCTGAGAGGGAGGGCAAGTTCCTTTTTCTTAGGAAACGCTAAGTCTGAACTTAGTTTACATTACAATCAACAATCACTGATGTGTTACTGGAAGAAGTGATAAAGAATACAGAAACGTCACAAAATCTATTACAAATATAGACTTAGTTTACTTTGTTTGAATCATCCGGCAAGGAGACACAAGGAGACGCGTACAGTTCTGTCATTATAAAACATTTTCAGAATGAGGAAAGTCAAAACAAAGTTTGCTGCGTCAAGATGCTGCTGTACTTCTTCTTTGGTGGTCCTAATTGTGAGATCGAGTAAAGGAAAATGGGGAATCTGAGCAACTGTATTTTGAAACATGTTTTTGGATTGTGCTGTGCTCTTAGAAAAAAGAAAACCTTCTTCTATTTCATAATTTGTTGCACATCTTAGTTTGAACAATATTGTTCTCAGCAATTGAAGTAGTTTGGAGAATTGAACCAAATTAACTACATTTTGCCCTTTCTTGATTAATTAACTAATTAGCTGATTGGTGGTTCAATAAAATGGTTATTTCTCTGTTTTGTTTTCATTTTCTGTTTTACCATGTCTGCTGGTCTTGAGCGATTATGCAAACACTAAAGTATAAAAAAAACAAAATAGTCAGATTTACATTCACAAAATTCAATCAGGACTTCTCATTGATGTCGCTGCATCAATTTCCAGGGGGACTGATTACAAGCAAGTGAATTAAGGAAAACAGCCAATTAAGAAGGGCCGTGTATCATCATGTAAAATATGTCGTGTGCTACTCTGAAAGACGTCTGTATAAGAAGACAAAGGAAATCATTTGCAGGCTGCACAGTTTGGCAATAATATGTGCATATTATTCCTTATTAGAAAATGGCACAGGGGCATTTTTCCCAACAAAGCAGTCCGTTTTCTCTTCTCAAGGACAATGAACATAAAACAGCAGGTCAAAATATAATATTGTTAATGAGGACGGCACGGTCTGATTTTAGACTGATTCCCAGCCAGCCATTCCTCTCAGCCAGCCAAGTCTTAACAATTGGCAGTAAAAGGGCACAAGGGTTAAGAAATGTTGCATTTTTTTCCCATTGTGACATAAATGCGTACATGGTTTAATTGCTTTGCACACACTGGGAAGTCTTCTATTATTTGCTGATATTTTTCTGCACTTTGGAGTCATAATTATTCACACAAGGCCTGTTTTCAGTCCGATGATTAGAGCATAATGCTGTATTACCAGCGGTCGCTTTTATTACCGCATAATGATGTCAACCCTGGTTTTCATAGCACCTTGACTTCTTGTGAGCCAGGGATAGAAGGAGGGCACAGAGATAGCACACTGATTACAGAGCTCCCACAAAGAAAGCTTTCATCTCTTGTTCCAAACTGAAACCACAACAAACAGAAAAAACAAAGAGCACCGTCAAAATGGACAATTTAATCAAAATAAGTTATGAAAACTTGAATTTTTATGCCATGCATCTGTTATCAATTCTTGATGAATAGCTGTTGTTAATAAAGGTAGTAATATGAGCAGAGACACCAGCTATCTGCTGCACAGACATACATTACACTGGAGGGATATGAGATAAGACAATGCTTCGCTCGCATGACAGACTTTAAGGAATATCTACAGATTGGTTATTTTAAAATATAAAATGATTTAGTGACTGATTGAATGCCTTGGCTTGTGAGTCAACGTATGATCAATTTAACATTGCATTTATTGTGTTTTGCACCTGATTAATAAGAGGCATGTTGGTCACCGTGTTCTTTTAAACATTCAAACAGGTTTTATTCCACAAGATTCACATTCTAAGGCAATCTAACATTGATGTTTTGAGAGAAAAAGCTGGTGGAGGAGTGAGTCTGTCCAAGTTCTGCACCCCTCCACCCCCCATTTTGCTCCCATCATAGCCCCATCCCCTTTACAAGACTCTGTGTCAATTCTGTGTGTGTGTAATTGTGGTTCAATGCATACAATCATTCCTGTTTGCATGTGTGGCCATTAGATGTCTTGGTGGTCTTGCTCTGACACTGAGAAGTGGGCCAGTATGCCCCCTCATTCCTGCCTTATTTGTCTGTCTTTGGTTGGCCCACTTTCTCCACTTGAATACAAGAGCAAAGCTCAAGTATGTTTTAATTATGTTAAAGCTACTACCAGCAAGGGCCCAAAAAAAGGGTCTGTACCATTGAATGCACCTGTATGCAGAAAGATGAATTACTTTCTTGGTGACTTGCTTTAACCTTTTATGGTAATGTTTCTGAAATATCAGTTTCTAAATGACAACTGACACAGTCATCCAATGTCAGTTGTGACACTTTTTCACCACGATGGAAGTGGATGGTAGAAAAGTGTACTAAAACTAAAAAGTGTATGAACTAACCTCCATAAAATGGACATAAAGATGCTATTGGGACACTTAGCCAGACTGACTGACAATGGTAGTTTAGATCCCACTGAGACATATTTGCACTTTGTGAAATCTGCATTCAATTTTGACTTATTTTTTTCTAGCTGCAACCAAGTCCACGCTCTCTTCCTCTTGCTTTTTTTAAAAGTTTTTTTTATGCATTGGAATGTTGCACTCATTTCTATTCATTTTAGGAGGATACAAAGCATAGCAGATAAAGTACATAAAACACACCAACCAAAATGAAAACAACCAGTTTTGAATTCCTTTATCCCAGAACTTAAAGACCTGTAAACATGCACACAAAAAACAATACAAACTATCCATGATTGTACCATAAATGCAATAGCCCACCCATACAAAAATCACCTGAATATTGAATATTATTTGTGGTGTTATCAAATCTTTAAGGCACTTGTACATGAACTTGTACATGTATTGCATAGCTTAATTAGTATACTGTTAAGTGTAGTATACTGTAGATGACCACCACTGGCAGCAATTCTACCAACAACCACATTGACTTGGTTGAATAAGTTAGGCAATATGTCCTTAACAAAATTAAATTTGATGTGTTTTTATGCGAAAATGGCAGGTTTATGACACAAATAGGACACAAGTTTGCCAACTAAAGCTGAAAACATAACCACTAGCAATGCACAACCATCTGCACCTGTCCAACAATATCATACATTAAGTTTACAGGCCACATATTTTCAATTTGTTTCCATATAACTTTACAAGCTCTAGGTGAACATCGTACTTTTCTGTGTGAGCTGTTTTTTAATTGACATTATACTCCCGCTATGTTGATATGATCTGATATCACTTGGTGTAAAAACTATCTATACAGTGTATTTGACTTACTGACTATGGAACAAATTTGGCTGTATCTGCTCCCATTAATGTCAATATGCTGCAGAATAATACAAATGTCAAGGTACGGGTAACCTGTTCATTTTTGGAACAAGTTTTAGTCATGCAGTGAGAGAAAGAATACATTTTATATATATATTTATTTTTTCTTCACAGGTTAAAGAGTAAATAGTTTTCAGTGCCATGGGACAAAGTAGTTTCCGGCTGAAATGTCACCGTCATTTATAGTAATAATTGCAATACCATATCTCCCATATCCCAGTGGGACTGCATGTGGACTGACCTTTGAATGAGTCTTTGAATGATTAAGATGAAATAGTGACTGACATGGCCCACATCAGAGAGAGCTGCAGGGAAACTGACCTTATAAACACATGTATCGCTCGCTAGTAAATGTTTGATGAGTTATCATTTGATTGAGTTGTGGTATCAGTTGTTTTTTTTTTCTTTTGCCAGAGTCACAGCAGATAAACCTACAAACACTTGCGTCACCACACAGACATTAGCTTTATCTTTCCCTTTCAGCAGTCTCCACACCCTCCCTACAGGTGTCCCAGTCCAATTCCCTCTCTGTAGTAATAATAACACGAGAATAGTCGATAACACAGTGCAGGCAGATGCAACCAGCATGTGCACATTTTTGTACTGGCCACAGAGCGCTGACGTGATTTTTCCCTCCTCCTTTTGTCTGCATGATTTTGATGTGTGTGCTCGCCTGTGTTCTTGGACGACTTTCTTGTGTGTAAGCCACTACTTTCCCACGTTGTGGAGTAGGATCTCCCACAGGCCTCGCTCCATGTCCCTCTCTCTCTTCTCTCTTTCTTAATTTTCTTCTCGCTCTCCCTCCAGTCTCCCTCCTCTCTTTCTTATCCCTCTCTCTCTCCTCCTCTCTGCACCTGTACTCGGCTCTCCAGCCCCAGCTGCTCCCATCTCAGCTCAGTACTGTTGGCCAGAGCCCATGTTGCACTTGGCATGTCCTCTGAGACCCTGGGGCCACACTTGACGTGCGAAGGCCAGGCAGGCCCCACCCAGTCAAGGCTCCTGTGGCCAGGAGGAGCTGAGAGGAGATGGATGAGAGGAGGACTGTGGGCTGGAGGAAGACCTGCTGGAATTCTGGGAGTAAAACGCTGACTCATTGTTAGGCCTGCTGAGCACGACATTGAGGAGAGACATGACGATAGAGGGAAGAGGGGAGGAGATGTTAAGAGAAAGGACAGATGCGTTGTCAAGAGTTACTATTTGTGGTATATTGGTTATGAAAAAGCAATGCCAAAATTGTCAACATTTAGTTTCTTTATACTTTATAAAGGTCAAGGTTAATTCCGCTTGATTACAATTTGGCTCAGAGGTGTGGCCATAATTGTGCTTACCTCAGTAACCGCTAAGGTCTGGGAACATGTAGTCATGGCTACAGCCAGTTGTTAAGACGATCAGCTGGGTTCGAAGCAATGCAGTAATTGATGCATTGCTAAGTCCCACCATGCAAATGCAGACTGGCCAATCATAATGTAGTGTTGCCTGCTCTGACCATTGTCTGATAATCACATGCTCCATGGACTCTGCAATTTCAAAGTGTATTCATTTTCAGGCTGGTTTTGTGGCTTTCAAGCTGGTCATGGTACTCCAGGTCATGGGACCTGGAGTACACGTGTTTGTCTTGTTACCCAAAGAGGTGGAAAGGAGATATATATCTTGTTTGTTAAATCAATCATTAACTACCACTTTCATGCTATGTTAGATGAATGTATACTGACTGTATACAGTCACTGCTTTTGTTTTTTCAATATAGAAACAGTGAACACTAAATTAACGTCGCTTTACAGGAACAATGTTACTCCTTAAAGTACAATTCTGAAATTGTTAAACCTATGTTTACATGTATTGAATTGTCTCAACAACCATAGGATGGATTGTTGTGATATTTTGAAAGCAATTACACCCCCCTCTGAATGAATTATATTCCCTTACTTCCCTTATCCGGTTACTTTTCATGTCATTATCAATGCAAAATTTTAGCTTGTCCACAGCCTTCGTTCAGTGAACCTCAACTGTACTTTGTGCTTAGTGCTAAGAAACAGATGTTAGCATGCTAACATACTCAAATAAATCAGTAAATATGGTAAACATATTAACTGCGAAACCTCAGCATGCTAGCAGTGTTGTTTTGAGTATGTTAACACATTGATGTTGGTATTTGAAATATATCAAAAAGCACTGGTTGAAAATGGTGCTGCAATTTGAGATCTTTTCATTTAATGATTTCCATATATGTTGTTGTGAAAGGAACTGCAACGTTTTCCAGTGCACACCAGTTTTCCTGTCCTACATATCTGTGCCTCTTGGGTTTTTTAAGTGCCCTGCTTTCCCCAAATTTCTGTTATGGATCAAATGTAATGACTGCTGCAGGGCCAAGTATGTTTGATATAAATGAAAATGAATGTATCCATAGAGAAAAAGGCATAGGTGTATTTCTTTAAATCTTGCCTCAATTTTCTTCAGGATGTGATAAAATATACTCCACTACATTTGCGAACTAGATATATTTCAAACCTCTGCCAAGACAGCTCAGTTTCCCCATTATGTCATTTCACCTAAAAGCAATAATCCCATGATAGTTTGACCTTCATAATTTGACTCTTTGACCATGAAAACTGTCCCCTAGAATTGAAATGACATTGGTATCATTATTAGTTTGATAGTTATTCAAGACAGATTACATTTCACTAATGGCAGTTCTCTTCAGAATCTAGCTAAAAAAGATCTTACATTATACATGCCCCATCCTTCCACTGAGTGTCATTGTAATTCGTCAAGTAGGTTATGTGTAATTGACAAAAACAGTCCAAAAAGCCCTATCTTGCAATGTTTAAAAGAGTAGAGAAAAATTCTTGACTCTGCCCCTTTATACGGATCCACCTCAAAAAAGTTCTTCCATGCTACACGAACAACCCTTCTTCCAAATTTCGACAAAATCCACCAGGTCGTTTATGTGTAATATGAAGAAGATGGAAAATGGTGGGGGGGAGAAGCCCCATCTCACAATGTTAAAGACGGTAAATAAAAAAATCCTGACTCCGCTGCTTTATTTGGATCCACTTCAAAATGGAATTGCTTTTTCCCTGTCACATGCCCAACCCTGCCACCAAGTTTCATGAAAATCCATCAAGTAGTTTGTGTGTAATTCTGCTAAAAGACAGACAGACAGACAAATGGGTGAAAACATAACCTCCTTGGTGGAGGTAACTATCTTATTCTCTCATTAAAAGCTCAATGCCTTAACAAAAATTGGCGCTCTAGTCAAGACACAGTTCCAATAACTACGGCTACTGATATTCACCACATATGTTGGGTATACTGTATGTCTTTGTGAATATAAGTTTAGACTGGCAGAAGAAGGAAGAGTACAGCGAGACGGATATTAAAAAGTTCATATTACACTCTGCTCCTGTTAGCTTTCCCACTATTTCTCTTTCCTTGTCCTCGATCAGGCAGACATTCTCAGCCCTTCTCCCCCTTACCCAGGAGGGGGTATTACACACGCGGACTCGCAGACCTCTAAATCTGCTCAGTGACAGCTCAGTCCCGCTCTGTCAGGACCCAAAGAAAGGGAGGAAAATCTATGTTCGGGGCCAGAAGAAAGGGGAGAGGATATATATGTCCCTATGCTTTGTTTGCTATCCCTAAGCTGAGATTCAATAGCAAGACATCAGTCAAGTAGTTAGCCAACAGGCTATTGTGTAGTAATTGACCCTGAGGAAGTGGTGGGCCTTTTAATTTGGGAACGGTGTAAACAGTGTGAATTGAAAATCTTGGCTCGTGATGTCTAAACCTCTTTCTTCCCTTTTTTCATATATATCTTATATTTTTAAATAAGTAAAAACAACAAATGAAGAGTTTTTATGACAAATATTCCCTTCCTCCCTCTGTTGTTTTGTTAATTCCAGGTACCATTATCCTGTTCCTAAGATCTTCTATGTGCAGCTGTCTGTGGGGAGCCATGAGTTCATTGGAGAGGGGCGAACCCGCCAAGCAGCGAGACACAGCGCTGCCATGAAGGCCCTGCAAGCCCTGCGCAATGAACCCATCCCTGAACGGCCACCCCAGGTAAATGTGCACATAAACACAGGAAAGCTAACACTTACCAAGCACTTGTTGACTTCCTCTCTCAGAAACCTGCCGCCATTTTTGGTGTACTACAAAGGCTTAATTTGACTTCTTTTTGTTGTTGACGATGTTGGACGGAATGAAGTAAAAGGCCACATATTGGGCCACATTTTTTTAAGGTATTGTAGGAGCTGTATGACAGCTGGGCACAGTATTGTTTTCATTAGAACAATGCCATGACAATAAAGTTACTCTAAACCATCATTTATTAAGGTCCAGTTTGAAGGATTTAGTGGTATCCGATTTCACACTCCCCTACGGTGACCGCTAAAAACACAGAGGGCCCTTTCATTTCACCAATGTTTGGTTTGTCCGATCTTGAGCACCATGGTGGACCCTGCAGAAGAGGATATATAAGGTGAGGGAATAGATCGATGTGATATGGACACGTCTAGAGGAGAGATGCAGGATATGTTGGGAGGAGGATGAGCTCCCAGGCATGAGAAAACTATGAAGACCAAAGAGAAGATACATGGATGTGGTGAGAGATAAGATGACGGTGGCAGGAGTGATGGAGAAGCGTGCAGTGGACGGGGGGAAATGGAGAAGAAAAATGTGCCGTGGCCGCCCCTAATGGAGAGCAGCCAAAAGAAGAAGAAAGTATTATTGAAAACAGCCCCACCCTCCGAAACACTGATTTCCAACCTGACGTCCTGTTATTTGTTCTGTTTATAAAAGGCCACTCCATTCTCCACTCCAATTTGAACAATTCAGCACTTTTGTCACCTTGTGACTGCTTACACATAAAATGATTGTCTCTCTACTCAACCCCCTCCTACTTAAAATCTCTTCCCTTAATGAAAAGTCAAAGGATTTGTGATGCTAATCTGTTGGAAGTGTGGCAGTGTTTTTTATAGATACTAAGATGAATGCATAACCAGCTTTTCATCAGATTGAATCCAAATCCACTTCAGCTCTAATTACTCTAATGCATAATTTAAGCTCTGCTGTCCCCATAGTTTAGTTTGCACCAGTATTTTCTTTTTCTCTCTGCCCACTCCCAATATCACCGCTGCTAGCTGTTGTTATCATCTCCCACCGGAAATCAAATTACCCCATATCCTCACCACCTGGCATCACTGATGGTTATTCAAAACTCTTTGGCTCCTCTCGCTTGCCCGACTCACCGTCTTGTGGCGTCGGCCTCCATAAATGTGCTCTTTGTTTGCTGCTGCTTCAGAATCATGCTTTACAAATTGAGGCATATTGTGTCCACAGTTGTTCTGTCATTCCGTCTCCACATTAGTATTCGCTCTTACATGTATTAATGTGTGGATGCCTTCAGGCTTCATGTGTTCCTTCTTACCATGGACTTACTTTATTTTGAGACCGCTGGAAATTATCAGTGATGCTCTGATTGTGTTGTCTTTATATACCAAAGCAGAGGTAATGATGTACTTGGTGACGGTCTGTGAGGCCATCGGGTACATTGATACTAGAGGACGGAGACGTTTTACACTTTATCGGTTCACTTTTTTCTTCTTCGTTGTTTCCATACTTATTTGTGACAATATGTCTTCATACATTAAAGATTATGACATTGCTGACTGTTACATTACTGTCTGTCTCAATGGTGATGATGCAATTAAAATTAGAATGTCAAATGCTGATCAACTGCACTCCTGTTATGAATAAAGGAAATATGTCTCATTAATTTCTCAGTCAAGGCATGGTTGGTGTTAAGAAAGATGTGTTTAAATCTGTAAAATTCCAACTTTTATAATAAAGTTTTTATGTTGTTCTGTCCACCGGGAGCCTCTGCTTCCCATCCTTTAATCTAGGAGTCTTTTCTCCTGTTACAAAACTATTGCCCATGAGCATAGATGTGAATGTGAAGCCTTTTGTTTGCTCACAATCAATGCTCACTCACAGCAGCTCCTTCGAAAAAAGAGTTTATGTCTTAGAGCACTATGTCAGTTCTTGTATTGCTTACACTCTTCCCAGGATTTTCTGTCCTTTAGATCTATAAGAAGAAGTTGCACGGAAGTCAGATTTAGCCCTCGATTTGTCTTTGTCACAGCAAGGTTGCTGATCTGCTTGGCCTTCTGTTTAGCACGATAATACACTCCCACAGACATATGCAGATGCTTGCACGTGGTGGCTTGTTAATTCAGCCTTGAGAGGCTATTCACTCCATTAATCATATGCATCACGCATGTAGGCAGAAGGAAATGTAACCATGAATACAAATTAGAATTTAAATGAAAACAGATCACTGAAGAAGAATAGATGAGGCCATTTGGACTGGCTCACTTCTCATGTCCACATATTATACAAGAGGCAGAAAATGTATTTTTCAGCGCACACAGAACAAAGCAGAGTTCATGTGCACACACACACACACACACACACACACACTCTTGCAAATGTGTGGTAGGTGTGCATCGTGCCACGTGACTGTGTTTCCTGTGAAATCCAAGAGATCTCACAGTATGAATCATACATCGTATCAGGTCCCACAATGAGGCAGGAGAAGGGAAGAAGCCCAAAGGGAAAGACCGCAGACTTAATCAAACAAAGAGCTGGACATGAGACGAAATAGATCAAGACAGCACTCTGCTTTCCCATAGACAATTGGCACCAAAAACCCTCTAGTTGTATAGTTGATGATATGATCTCTATGGTGTAAACTGGGTTTCTTTATTTGTAGAAGGGGCCAATAGCAAGTAAGAGGGGAACAGTAATCATTTAAAAAGGTTTTGTCAGTCTGATCCATATTTAAACAACTAACTTAGTTTTTAGGAATAGCCTTTAAGTCCAGAATTCAGTTCATACATTCATGGCTGGCTTGTTTTATTGATAAAAAAAAAGAAGGTCATCACCAATAAAACATGCTTGTGCTTTCCCACTCATCTTTTAGTTTTCAACGGATGACCTCCATTTTCATGCCTGATAAATGCTCAAAATCTGTTCTCTTGTTATCCTCTTACAGGTAGAGACTGTTCTTGATGTTCACAAATAATAATTTCACTCTTAGATCATACAGTTAATATACAAAGATTATCATATTTAACGCACCATCTGTTCAAGAGACCTTCCTTTGCAGACAGAGGACCAGTCATTTCCTGGAATATGGAGTTCCCAACCCCATATCAGATAAGGAGCAAAGCCAGAAAGCAGAAAGGCTTCTCATTGCAATTTGGTCGGGATTTACCCTGTAGGCTTTTTAATTTTTGGTTTGATAAGTTCTACAGTTTTGGGGTAGCAGTTATTTTTTGGTACTTAAAAGCAAAGGAAAAGTGCAAGTTCTTCCTGTTTATCGCGAAAAACTCTACATTAATCAGTAATGTCTTATTGATCAGAATATTTGTTTTGAATATAAAGAGCTTGGATAAACAAAATCTCACTATTACTCATAACTTAATTTCTGTAGATGAAGGAACACTATAGGCCCCAAGCACAGCATGTTCTGTACTACTGAATATGGTTTCATCTGAGGCAATCTTAATGGGATTCTTTATTTCTTTGGCCCAGAAAGCTATGAGTATGCTATGAATATCTTGCACCTCAGGCCATTATAGCCATGCTTTAGGGATACAATTTCAATTGACTAAATATCTTGAATGTAGCCATTTCTTCAGACATAGTATTACCCCTACATTTAAACGATTTTACAATTCCCACATTTATTTATAGTCCAAGCACTGCTCTAGTTTGGGAGGTCGTAATGCTCCCAAACAGGAATTTAAATGATGTCAGACGCTCTTTCAGCTTTGGGTTCTATACATATATGCTAGACTATTGTAAAGAATATGTGGTTAATCCACCAATAACATGAAAATATAAGAAAAGAAAAGAAGAAAAAAAACCTGCAAGTCTCCCAGATGGAGCTAACACTTTTATTTTTAGACATGCATACTGGACAATTCATGAATAATAGATAACACTTTTTTTTTTAGATACTACATTCATCCCACAGGGGGAAATTCTTTCTCTGCATTTGACCCATACCTGGGGAGCAAATTGGGGTTCAGTATCTTGCCCAATGATACTTCAACTTGTAGAAGTGCAAGGGCTGGGGATTGAACCACCATCCTTTGGTTCAGTGAACGACTGCTCTACCTCCTGCGCCACAGCCAGCTTTTAACTTATGTTACAGAACAGTAGACCATTGGGAAAACTACATTGAAAACGCGCTAGTTTTAGAATGAACAGTGTCAGTATGTTCCCTTTTACCATTTTGTAACGTTTGGATTTTTTTTTCCTTCTGTTCCAGAGTCCAGAGGAAAAAGGGGAGACTGAGGAAGGCACTGATGCCAGCAAATCAGAGATCAGCCTGGTCTACGAAATTGCCCTCAAAAGGAACTTGTCTGTCAACTTTGAGGTGAGGAAAATATGAAAGACTTTTGACATTGTATCACAGAAACACTCCAAAAAAACCAAACAAAAAAGCCCATGTGATACCATCATTATTGATGCAGCAGTGAATTAAAAGTCATGTTCTTTCGGTAAGTGATCTCATAATGAATAAGAATAAGGCCATGCAGATTTGGATGTATGAGTAGTCATGGTGTGTTAGAAAGTCACATCACTTATTAGCAGCTGCTTTCTCAGGCTTTTTAGAGAGAAAGGCAAGTTAGATGTGTCCTCAAGAGTAGAGTTTTTAGAAGAGGTTTGATTACAGCTTATTTGAAGGATTGTGGTACATGGGCCATTAATAGAGACAGGCTGGCCTACACATTATAACCAATATAGGACAGTGATGATGAATCACATTTATAAAGGCTTTATTTTGCTTTGTTTACTGTCCTGCACAGTCTTCTACTGAATGTAAAAAAAAAAATCAAAATTTGTCTTCGGCATTGATGTGTGCTAGCAGTGTGATCTATTGTGGTTTACGACTTCTTCTGATGAGAGTCATTACGGCAATCAATACAAAGCTGTTGGCAGTAAAATATGCTAATTAAAAAGTCTGGCTGCTCAATATCAAGCATCTTCAATGCATTACATTCAAAGTGATTCTAGACGGAGATTTTCAGATTAAACTAACTTGAAGTCAGTACTTGGCCAGCAGTGCTGATTAAACTCTCTCACATGAGAGTAAGCGAAGCACCTGCAACTCGCTGTGACAGACTGTATCACTCCAACATTTCCTAAACATCAATCAATCACTTCTGCACAAAATATGATGGGGTGACCACAGTTTTTTGCCCAGGAGTGTACATCTTGATATTCATAGATTCATCCACCCTAGTGTCTTCTACAAGTAGGTGTGCGTTACGAACTGTGGTTTGAACCTTATAGCTGCTTTGCTTCCTTTGCTTCTGGGAATCTCACCGCTACGTTTTTAACTATTTGAGCCACTGTCCCCAACTTTTTCTTAACTCAACAAACAGGTATAGTATGTCCTTACATGACCTGCTGGGTCCATTTTCCTTGGCGTTCACCATATCTCAGCTGACTCATCCAATATTCACTCCCTGATTGGCCTTTCTTCTACTGCACTCTGCAAGGTGCCAAAAACAAGGGAGGCTCAGTTTACTTTGAGTTGCCCCTCCTGTCTTCCACAGAATGCCTGCCTCGCACCTCTCCTACCATGTCTCCCAAAAATCACACAAGAGGGCATTTGCATGTTGAGGGCTCAGGGATGAGAGGAAATGGAGAAAAGGATGGAAGGAAGGAAGGGAGGGAGGGTGGGAGACAGACTCTTCTGAGTCTGTTGACTTGACAAGTTTACACAACATTGGAAAAAGTATCTGAAAGGCTTTCCAATCCTCCCTTTCTCTGTTTGAAAAATGCATTTGTTCATTAGAGTATGACATGGCAATGCATCTTGGAACTGCCATTAATAATTTCAGCTGGCTAAATTGGAAGAGATGTCTTCCATCATCTGTCATGTCTTTGTCACAGCCAGGAATTATGCAGCTTTCATTTTCAGCCCCTCCAAATTAAAAGCTGACAGTGGCGGTTTTTAAATGCAGACCCAAAACCACAGTCCTCTAAATACTTCTCTCTACTGCTCACTGTCAATCTGTAGACTTGCTATTCATTACTGCTGTCTGTTGAGCACTGAATCATTAACCGCTCTCCACTTTGTCTTCATTTCACCATCTATCAACTACTAATACTTTCGCTGATTGCACAAATTGCGAACTGTTTATTCAGTTTGGTTTGTTTTGCTTTTTTTGTGCTGTAAATCAAAGTAGAGAGAGAGAGAGAGAGAGACTGTGGATACAATTTGTACAAAGTTTTGTTTCTCTGTTGAATGCGTTTGTTCTCCCATGTGCCATGTCAAACTAAACCATCTGACATCCAGCCTGCATTGAGGCAATTACCCTCTCCCTCTCCTGGCATAACATACCTTTCTCTCCCCTCATATCACTGCAACAGATCCTTGATCACTGCATTGCATGCAATATGCTCTCACACTGCCACTATGCTGTGGCTTGAGACCACGTGTGAATTACACATATCTCCATGGGTCTCTTCTTGCCCACTGGGTCCATTATTTATAAGTTTGGCCTCTTCTATTACACTGCCATGTCACATCCATTTTCCTAAGTCATCTTTGATGCACTGAGAAGAAAGGGCTCCCTCCCACACCCCCAGTAACAATCAAATTCCTAACTCACACACATGCTTACAGAGGTATTCATGCAGCCAACACAAAACTGTAACAATCATTTCTCATGTAAATGCCTTTCACAGCAGCCATGTTTTCACAGCATCTCATCCATGCCTTCACTGGGGTATGAAATTATGTGTGAGCCACTTAATGCGAGTGTCTGCTTTCCTATCCCTCTGCAACGATGAGGGTCGCCGCCACCCTGAAAGCGAGTTGGCTTTATTTAATCCCCCCGTCAGGCAATATCAAACAGATGTCAGCATCAAAGCAGAGCCAATCTATAAATCACAGCTTGTGTGTTGGATCAGAGGCTCCTCTTCCAAGAGGGACACAAGAGAAGAGGGTCCGGGCCAAGAACCACCCATCTCACAAGAAGCAGTTTCCCTCGGGGCTTGTCCATCCACCGCTCATTACAAAAGAGCCTTTCTTCCCTCTACCAGCCTCCACCATTGTCCTACCCTACTCCCATAGCCTCCTCCTCTAGAGTACCTGAGGTCTTGCATGCACGGATCTCAAGTCTTCTCAGGTTATTAATGTCGCCATGAGAAGCCGAAGAGAAAGCTTCCCATGTTACAGAAAAAGAGATGAAGAGACAAGAGAAGGGGGATTGATAGAAAAAACAACAACATTGAATTACCAAGTGTTTCCTGCACACAATTTGATCCTTGCCTTGTTTGGTGTTACATGGTGTGTTTGTGTGTTTGTTTGCATTCATGTGTGTGTATGGCGGTGCGTCTAAATGAATGGAAGTGCTGAAATCCCATCCATGTGGTGCAGAGTTCGTGTTGTCTGCCAGGAGACTGACTGCAGCTTGTCTGCCAGCGTCCTGGGCCAAGAGTGTGTGACGTGTACCGATACACACGCCGTCCTATGCTGTTCGTTGACTGTGGCATATACCTATACCATGGCCATGTTTTCACTTTAGACAGGACAAATACATGTTATCAGAGCAGCACTTCATATCATTCAGTCCTTCACTTATTCTAGTGTATTCTGCCAAGTTCCCATAGTGTTTGGGATAAATGGTTAAGCAAACCAAAAACCAAAGAGCACTGATTCAGTAGCAAACATGCTTGATAATTTGATACTGCAAAGAAAAAAACATTATTTCTAAATAGTTGAGCAAATTTTATTACAATATTCCAATGAATCCGAGGGTGTGTAGGAATGTGATCCTCAGCACATCATGTGCTATAGATATATTTAAAGGGACAATTCATCATTTTTGGAAAATTTGATTAATTGCTTTCTTATCAATACCACTCTCACATCTGTATGGTAAATATGAAGCAGACTTATAGCTTGGGTTGCATTTCCACTTCGTGTCACCAGCTCGACTCGACTCGACTCTCCTCACCTTTTTTTGCTTTTCCATTAGGTAAAAGTACCTAGTACCTACTTTTTTGGTATCACCTCCATTGAGGTTCCATGAAAGCGGACTATAAGGTATGTGAAAACACTGCAAACCCCTGATTGGTCAAAGAGAATCGTCACTGTGTCATCAATGTGCGGCACGCACAAAATATCCTGCACAGCACAAACCCATGCCCGCCACTTTTAAACAGCCAAACTACTATATATAATATCAAGAAATGTTGCCACTGTATTGAGGAGGTGCAGGGGTTCCTGTCTTTGATAGTTGGTGAGAGGTGGGCGAGAGGTTTGTGTCGTGTTGAAGATGATGTCATGACAGTTTCGCGAGGGGCTGCTATGATGACCAGCTACACTGAGGCAAGGCTATCATCTAGTGCAAAACAACCTCTAGAAAAGTGCGTGGCACCAAAGCTGAGTCGAGTCGAGTCGAGCCGGTACCATGTAGTGGAATCACTGCTTTTGTTTGGCTTCAAACAGGGAAATGGTGAACTTGGCTCTGTCCTAAGGTAACAAAATTCCTTCTAGCACCTTTAAAAGTCACTTATTAACACATTATATCTCTTACAATAACCAAAGTGTACAATCTCCAATTTGACATATTATTTCTTGGCTTGGATCAGCCACCTTCTGGAGGCCACGCTCATCGCCTGATTAACAAAATAATGATGTGTAACAGAGGTTCTTTGTCTCAACCTGGGAATGTTGTGGTCACCCACCAGCATGCAACTAAATTTATTTCTTGGTCTGCTTACCATCTTGCTCAACCACATAAGCTGAATAGTTACATATGTTTAGAAGAGCCTGTAATTGACACCGAAAGCCTGAATGAGTGATTAAGTGAGTGCAGCTACAAAACTGAAGGCAGTTGAGGCCTCCTCTCCTGTCCTTTCATACACTACAGTGACACACCATTTATAGCTACAGTCTGTCCAGTTATGTTAAGTGTCATCATCAGCTCCATTGACACAGTGAAAGAAGTTCAGAAACAGGATACATCTAGTCCCATTGGATATTGTAATGTACAAGAAGCTGCCATGTTACATTCTCTTTATCTGGTGATGAGCAAGACCAGAGCAAATCCGTTGGGTGGGAGTGAGTTTGGCCGTCAGGTTTGACAGGGGTCCAAGGTTTCCCAACAACACACATCCTTACATATACTTAATGTCATCACGCAGGAATGCTGACAGACATTGACACTAAACTGTGGTTACTTGACTGAGAATAACTAGGAAGAAGAAACCTAAATATATCCTAAATCTTTCAGCCTTAATGTAATAAAGCTGACATGATTTAAACTACATTATCTATGCAATGTTTCTGTTAGGGTTGGTTCCAAATTGGAACCAGTTCTAAAGCTCCGATTCCATCTCAATCGTTTGGAGGTTTTCGTTTCGATTCAGCTTATCGGTTCCTAAATACATTTCACTACTTTGAGCCGGGCTCCGCTATGGAGCAAAGCAAAAAGAGCTCAAAAGTGTGGCTTTATTTTGCCCTTATTAATGCCGAGTCGCCACAGTGCAACACCTGTGTCTGCACCACAATGTTGTGGTCAAGGAAACATTTACAGACGGCAGCTACTGTACGGCTAGATGGAGAGCAAGGGAAGAAATCAGTCAGCCATGAATTGAAAAGTGTCCACATTAGCTGAGCAGTAAGTGTGGGAAACGTAATTCTTCCTTCAGAGTGTTTTCTTAAATAAGGTTGGGGAAAACCCCACCTGCTACACACACTCACGCACTGTGCTGGACTTCACAGGAAGTAGATGTGATTGCAGAAGCATGACCTAACGCTAGCCGGTGTTTGTTTTAGGTCTCCCAGGTGACCAGAGAGGAAGGAAACTGAGCCCTCAACACTAGAGACTGTCATCTAGGAACATGTTCTTCTTCATATGTGTGTTTGTACATCTGTGTGTGTTTTTGTTTATGCATAACACACACACATATGAGTGGGCAGCGCTGTGACCATTGAGAACAGATGATTTGAAACCCTCATGCCTAACTAAAAACACCTGCAGTCACTTTTGTCCAGTTTTTTTCTGTCTTTTGTTGAAATCTGTGTGTTCATGTGACAAACCTGTTTTCATCTACATAACTCCCTCATTTCCATTCATATACATTTATATCCTGTATCCCCCCCCCCACCACAGGTGCTGAAGGAGAGTGGCCCACCACACATGAAAAGCTTCCTGACCCGCGTCACCGTCGGGGAGTTCTCTGCTGAGGGCGAGGGCAACAGCAAGAAGCTGTCCAAGAAGCGTGCTGCTTTGTCAATCCTGCAGGAACTGAAGAAGCTGCCCTTCATCCCTGCTGTAGAGAAACCCAAGACACACTACAAGAAACGTACCAAAACCATCCTCAAGGTGCAGCTTGGTTGGGAGAATCTGGGGTCTGTTTGTAGAGACATGCTGTTATTTCAGACTGTGTATTCAAATACTCAAATACTAATGTTATGAATTTTCTGATGCTCTCAAGAAATCTCAACGTCATCTCAGGGCAAAATGAGTAAAAGTCGACACAGGAATTCAACACGTTAGCACCGGTTCTACTGAAATTCAACATGTATGAAATATATCATGAATTTTTTTTATTTTTTCTTTGTCCTTCATATCTTTTGCATCTATCTATTGCACACAAATCATTTCTATTTACACATATACACTACTGTTTTTTATTACCAAGGAATAAACATATACAACTATTGCACTGAACACCTACTGCATCTGTTAAGCTCAGTAGATGAGTGTCGATGGCTATAATAATACGATAAATAAATGCACTTTTCCTCCCAGACGGGACCAGACTATGGCCAGGGCATGAACCCGATCAGCCGTCTGGCCCAGATCCAGCAGGCCAAGAAAGAGAAGGAGCCAGAGTACGTACTGCTCTCTGAAAGGGGGATGCCTCGACGCAGGGAGTTCATTATGCAGGTAAATAAGGGTTTTGTTTCTTATTGTCTTCATTATTTTATGAATAAAAGGTTTCAATTTCAATTGGTTTCACCAAAGATCTTCAGAAGCAACTGAGCCCTCTATGTCACTGATCCATACTTGTTGAGTGTGAGTACAATATTAGTGTTTTGTGTCCAGGCAACACAGATTCAAGACTGAATTGTTGCCAAATTCTTCCAGTATGTAAATCTATTAGAGTTATTAGGCCACTTCTGTCCTGCTTAGCACCACCTATTGAATGAATTTTATCCCCATTACCAGTTTGCATGTAATAGATGATTTATAATTTAATTATCAATTCACTTCTGTATGCTATTAGTCTTGACCCCCCCTCTCATTACCCGTGTCTGTCTGCTCCTTTTGTTCCTCTCCCACCCCCTCTGTCTCTCATCCTCCTTGTGTCCTCTTAAAAAAAATTTCTGTTTGCTATTCATTATTTCAGTAGCATGCTTATAAAGCTCGGAACAGATGAACATACATCTTAACAGCCCTGTTTTTCTCGATGCAGCAGCCAACTGTTTAAATTGTGGTTTTAAGCTGTTGTTTGTGAGTAAAGAAAGCACACAGACTGTCTTTGATACTACGGAATTATATAAGTATTTGATTTGTGTATTAAGAAAATAACTAAATGACATGTCATGGTATTGCTCCAGCAGCGACCTTAACTAAGTAATGCATGATTTCAGTGCTATTTATTACTTATCCACTAAATAGAGGAGGAACCTTGTATGGTGATGGAACCTCTTCAGATACCACAATTACATGTTTAGAGTTGCTTGAAGTGTTTGAGGTCATAAATAAAAGGCCAAATTGTTTCTAATCAACAGAATTGATTGATTAGAAACAGAATTGTTTCTAATCAACTAATTTTGTCTATTAGTTATTTGTGGTAAAGGTCTGGTTAGATTGGCCTAGTTTTTAATAGAAACTGACAATGCCTTTTTCTATTTTACTTCCATAACATTACATTACAGACTTACAGTCACGCCTGAAGTGAGCCTTGTCTCTGCTTCATTGAAGCAATTGCAAGTCTTTGTCAAAAGAGATGGCAAAACATGGAAAAATAGTCATTTAAACTATTTTAATTTCAGGTGGTATCGTGAAGATTGAGATACACAACCTGTGTGTATTTACAACCCAACCCAACCGATTTACATGAGACAAACAACTAACGAAGCTTGCATAGTCCACTTTAATTAATGCACCACAATTTTAACTGTGGTTCTCTTTGTCTTACTCTGCCTGCTCATCTTTCTGTGTCTGTTCCTCCCAGTCAAACTCTTGCTTTGTCACTCTTTCCGTAATCCTCTTCTTTCATAAGAGCTGAGCCTCTATCAGCATCATGCAGTAATTCAGCCTCAATCCTATTCTCCATGCCTCTTTGATACACACATTAGACCCTGTGAGTGTGTGTGCATTCCTTTTGTGCAGTCCACTCACTCTTCTAAAATTTCCACATTGTTTCCTTTGGTAAGCAGCAGAACTCAGATGAGTCTCTGTTTTCCCATCTTTTTTTTTCTTTTCAGCTGTACCCATCATTACTTACAGAAAGGGTCCCACCAAGTCTCATACGGTTTCAAAGTTGGTTTGATCCTCTAGAAAATATATGCAAGAGTGATTGTGTTTTTTGCGTGGTAATTTATTGAGGCTTTCTTTCTCATTTTACATATCCCCTTCCTGATGTATTCAGACGAGCACTTAGTGAGCATGTCAGACCCCTTTGAGTAACGGCACTGAGCCCTCGCTGTTCACAGGCTTTGGCTCTCAGAATGTTATTTGTAGAGTGTAATTCTCTGTTTGTATAACATAATAATGTCTTACATTCACTTGGAAATGTCTGCTTACATTCTGTGTAGACAGATTTAATGTTTTGGGATCACTGAAAAACAAACACAAACACGGCTTTTTCTTTCCATGTAAATTGCATGCCTGACTCGGCCTAAAGTGTTTTTAGCTGGAAGTGAACAAAAGTGTGACAGGAGGTGGAAAGTCATTAGAAAAGTGAATTTAATATAGAATTGATACAGTTTTCATTGATTCATGCAGTGATTCATTATCACAGGATGTTTCTATATAGCCATAATATTGATTTGTCTTTGCATCTGTGCATAATGCAGGTAAAGGTGAATAGCGAGGTTGCCACAGGAACAGGACCCAATAAGAAGGTGGCGAAGCGTAATGCAGCTGAGGCGATGCTCCTGCAGTTGGGATACAAGGCCTCCACAGTCCCTCAGAACACCACTGAGGTACAAACTCTGCTGAACTTCTCTTGCTTACACCAACCTTTTTTTTTTAATCCTTCTATCCATTTTCGTCCACTTATCCGGGCTTGGGTCGCTGCAGCACCAGGCTAAGCAGGGTGTTAAACATCCTCAGCAATGCTTTTCAGCTCCTCCTTTTTTCCCCTGGCTAGAGGAGATATGTCATCCTTCCAGTGAATTCTCGGTCCACCCCTTGGTCTCCTCCCAGTTGGCTGTGCCAGGAAAACCTCCAAAGGAGGCATCTTACCCAGATGCCCCAAGCACCTCAACAGGCTTCTTTTTACTCAAAAGGAGTCATGCAAATTTCCCAGCCCCCATACTAACATCTTCTTTATTGTTTTGTTCAACCAACAGTCCAGATATTTTCATTATGCAACTAGAAGGGCATTCAGCCACTGCGTTCCTCTGCAAAGGCTGTAAAAAAAAATCCTTGATTAGCAACTTGATCTGGAGGTAACAGACAGACAGACAAACATAGATGAAAACATAATCTCCCTGGTGGAGGTAACTATGAAAACAGGATAAGACATGGAGGAATAAAGACAAAATATGACCATTTTGAAGACATTAGAATGAAAAACTATACATTCATACTCATATTTCACATTTTGAATGCAAAAATGTTACAAAAATCCAGTGTCGACAAACTGTTTGTATTGTTATTCTTATTTGTTGAAAAACTGATTCATGTGTTGGGAAATGTCACATTGTTAAAGACTGATAAACACCGAAAGATCCAGATCTGACTCAAGATCTAATTGCCTCTTCCCCATTCCAAAAGCCACGTCTCCACAAATTGAAATCATTGAAATCTGTAAAGAAATGTTTGAGATATTCTGCTAGCAAACAACAAAGGTAAAACATAACCTCCTTGGCAGAAGTGGTAATATAAAACAGAGCAGTAGAAATCCTGGCATTAAAAAAGAAGTAGATGATTGGTATTTTCTACTTACTTACATTCTCTGTAATGCCTTTATTTTGTTTATGTACTGTCTCATCTTTACAGCATTGTGCAAAATGCAAGATGTGTTGATACTCAGTTGATTCTCAGATTATCACGAGTTACAGTCCAGTTCCTGTTGCGTAACCTGTTCAGCTTCTCTGAACCAAATGTGTTTTGAAAAGCAACCATTGATTTCCATCATCTTTATTCACCTCATTGGTTATTAATCTCAGGGCAGATTTAGATAGAGATGATGTTACATAACCAGGCTTTTCGTAGAATATGCATTGCTCCCCAGACAGCTCATTAGTTAGATACGTGCAGCTGTATATATCTTATTCATACAGCAATGCCCTATAGCTAAAGGATGACACAGTGCTCTTACCAGGACAGTGAAGTTGACGTTTCTCCAAAGACCCTACTACTAATCTCGTTGCCTTCATCTTCATACTAAACAGTCGAAGCTCTGCCTTTATTCAGTTTGGTCTGTTATGTATTTACCGCTGACAAATTTCCAAATTCAGCAGGTTAGTCTTTGAAAGTGCTGAACCCTGTGCATGCTGAAAATGCTCCCGTTACATGTGTTGACAAGAAAATGTCAAAAATGTATTTTCACATCATTGCATGCTTTATTTGTTAGCCCTATAAACCACTATTTTTTTTTGTATCTAAGGTTTCAGATTACAGTCTTCCGCACTGGATATAAGCAGTCTCACTATTAAAGCTAATTCCAGGCAAGAGGCCTCACTGGTTCCACTCGAGGCAGAACATTTAAATAGAACGGAGTTGCTGATATGTGGCTGTCCATTGGCCTGACAACTGTAAGAATTAGTCGGAACGCCTACTTCTCACTAGGTCCTCAGACAACCCCGATCATTATGTAGTGATTAAACTGTGTTTTCCAAGCTCCTCTATTGTAGGACAGGTTGTTTTCTTTAGATCTCTCTCTTCCTTCTTTGCCTGCCCTGCTGTTGGGAGCTTGGATCCACCACCATCCCACCGTGGGATTGTGGTTGATCTGTGCAAAAAGCCCATGTTTGTTTACAGCCATGCCACATACAGTACATGTTTATGGCTCGGCAGACACGCATACCACAGCAGAGGTAACACACTGAATCATAGTCTCTTTTTTTTTTTGTTACCAAACACTGACAACCCCCCAATTAAGTAGCTGGCTTAGACAGACACTAGGCTCCCTAAGCATCCCCTCCTGTGAGCGTTTGTCTCTTTGTGGCCCAAACAGTAGGAAGGAACTCGTCTGACATGCGTGAAGAAGCTGTCTGTTCAAGAATCTACGTCTCTCTTACCTCCCCCTTCTTTCCTTCTCTCCACATCACTACAGATGGACAGCAAAGGCTGGAATGGACAAAAGGCGTCATTTACCGAAGCGACAAGTAACAGTGAGTATCAGCACATCTCCATTTCCTTCTCCTCCTCCTCTTTGGCTCTCCATTGCTCCCTCCATCCCGCAGGTGGTTTTAGCCGCTGAGATGGCCCGGCGTTTAATCTCTGTGACTGGTCAATGGGCCTCTGACTGTCAGCTTAATCGACCGTGCGTCCTCGTGGGGAGCCTGTGAATTCGGGCTCATTCACACAGGCTTACAGGGCCGCACACTGAGGCCCTCCGGGGAGTCCCCCCACTGCCTTCCTGTGCAAAAAAACAAAAAACATAGCCTTTCACTCAGGATTAACACACAAGCAAACTGGATTGCAGATGTGAACACACAGTATATTCCTGCACACACTTGGCACACAAAATGGTGAGCCAAGGATATATGATGTTATGATATGTGGATATACTGTATTTTAAAGTTAAATCTCTCATCAGCTGTAGACAAAATCACTTAAAGTGCTTATGAAAAATGCTGGAACCTAGAAGCAACTTAATAATCACCTCCAACACTTCTACAAAAGAATCCGATATTAATCCATTGGCAGTTTCGATCTAGTAAGAGTACTACATATAATACTTTACAAGGTATATACTGACTACTACTCTTTGTTGATTCAGTTTGCAATTGATATGACATTGTGTCACAAGTAGGGTTGCAGCAATTACCGGTTTCACAGTATGTGCAGAATAAAATTTGATGGTTATCATAGCATGAACATTTTAATTTAAAAAAAGATGAACGTAGATCTCTGCTACTCAACTGCCTGTCAGGAGGAGTCACTGTGCATTTGATACTTACATGTAAAAGTGCAGATGACCACACCTTTTTATATGTCTGCTATCGCTGCAAGCATCGTGCTGCTAAATTGCATAAAATCCCCACATGCTAAAAGTAAGCTGACAATGACCTGTTTTCTTAGCATTTCTCTAGTTGTCTGTCAAAGATGAAACCAGATTAAAACAATATTTCAGACCCAGCAGAGATAACCTCCTCATTCATCACCTCATTTGGGAAAATAAACATACATGTGGACATTTTTAACTTTAGACAAACAATAAACATTTTAATGAGACTATTTATGTATGAATTTACTTGGGAATGTTATTGGCTCAAAGCTCCTTTTATTTGAGTGGGATAGGATGCACAAGGATTCAATTTTGTTGGAAACAGCTGTTCTCTATTAGATTTTTGTTGTCAAGTTGTCTGTCCTGTCTGCTCTCAAAATGCAAATAATGAAGGAGCCTTCCTCTCACCAAATTCAAACACTATTTCAAGAAGTGACATCCTATTTTCTGTTTGCTGGTCTCGAGAGTCTGGCAGTGATGTTGTTCCATTTATTCCACGTGATGTGGACGTTAACTAAATTAATATTTATTAGAAGGAACCACGGTCACAATGTTGCTTATGCAGATTTTCTGAGCTTGTTTTGTTGTGATGTCCCAGCTTGATAAAAGGACACATTGCAAACTATCTCACTGTGGATGCCAACAAAGTAAATGCCAGCAGTCTGAGAAAGAGCAGTGTAGGGGATAAACAAATAGTCTGTGAGATGTGGGCCAGCAGAGCGGAAAACAAACAGATTCTTAGATTCAAATGTGCTTTCGTCACTCAGCCCTAATGGAGGCCTCTGGCAGGGCTGTAGTAATCTGACATTCGGTATCCAGCTTAAGTCTGGAGTGGAGAATGAAGGTGATGTTTCAGCTTTCTCATACTGAAAAGTGCACAGCAGATTGGAAGGACAAATCACTCTGACTTTTTGTGTTGTTTTTTTTGGTCAGTCATGGCGCAGACTCAATTTACAAAATCTAGGTGAGAACTGGCCATCTGCCACAATATATGCACTCTTGTGTGATTTAGTCTAATTCTTTGGAGGACATATCATCTAAATAGACTACTTTAGTGGTTGTGGTTTCTTTTGTAACTCCAGGAATTGCTCAATACCATCATAGCAGAGGCCCCTGGGAAACAATTCCTGTTCCTATTGTTACTTGGGTCCCATGTCATTCCTACTTTTAGTTTATCTCAGACTCAGCATGAGGCTGAACTATATGTTCATTACCTCTTTAAAGTTGTTCAAACCGCACAACTCTCACTCAGCACTAATGTCCGAATAATGTCTATTGCATGACACCATTTACAGCTGATTGAAACAGATACAGCTGGTTTTAGTCTTTGTTTGTTTATGATTGCTGAATGATATTTCTGGTTTGCCCCTAGTTTTTGATTGACTACACACTTCATTGAATAGAACTAGCAATGATGAAATCATTTTGCAGCATATCCAGTGAAATTAATCTCCCTGGTATCTGAATTATTGTAACATCTTTTTTTGTGGAAGCAAAGTAGCAACTTCACCTACTTTCAAGGTGCGTGAAGAAGGGAGAAATGGTCTAAAGACATGACTGACCTTCATCAGAGTCACAAGCTGAAACGCGTTGGTCTAAGTAATAATGTTATTTCTGATACTGCAAGTGTTGCTGGAGATTTTACCTCTTTAGAACATCTTTTTTTGTGATAAACGGTGATAAATGTCATGTTTTTGTTGTTTTTTTAAGTCATTGTTTTGGGCATTTTTGCCTTTAATTGATAGGATAGCTGAAGACTTCTTTTTTTTTTACAGGAAATATGCGAGAGAGAGTGAGGGGGAAGACATGCGTCAAAGGGCCATCGCCATCTATCTGCACCCCCTTGTTTGTTTGTTTATAAAACAGGAACTAAGAAAATTAGGAATAAATTACATGAATAAGAAGACACATAAATGGATATAGTTCAATTCAAGTTTCCTTACTGATTCAAGTTCAAAGATAAGATGTGAATCAAAGGTAACACTCAGATTTTTTACTTGAGGAGTGTTTAATGCCCATGCTTGTGGTTGCGCAGAGTTTTCAATCTCTTAGCTTCACTACTATTGACCACGACTTCAGTTTCATACTGACTGAGCTACTGAATAGAAAATTCTCTGCCGTCCATAATTTAATGTATAAATACACTTAAAAAGGGGTGTCTGTTGGTCCTGAGTGATCAAGAGACATGGCAATACAAACCACATGCTCTTGACAAACTTAGCCAATGTTTGAATTCCATTTGAGTTCCGTTTATCTCTTAATTAAAGTTTTAGTTAAAGTGAACACCTGCTGACAGTCTTGCTGATCTCCAGTGAATTAACTTCCTACCTTCTCACCAGACTGCATCCGTACACCATGACACGATTGACGGGTCTAGTAATAGATGCAGCAATACACACTCCTGCATCCGTTGGCTTTTATCCTCTGTTTTTCCTGATTCCCTTGTGCATGGGTATGTAATATAAATCCTTTGCAGGAGAGGCGGACTCCACCAGTAACAGTAAAAACTGCAGTAAAGATTCACTCACTGAATACAATGCAGAAACAGTATTGCTAAAAAAAAAGATCCAATAAATAGTATAGTAGTCTTTTGGATTATTATGGTGGTGGTATATTAACCTCCAGAAGATGCCTTAGCTGTATCATAGTTGTACCCGAGCTTGCATACAAACCGTTCTCCACACAGGCCCGCTAAGGCAAAGTGGAAGACAATAGGTAAATGTGTCACATGCTGTGCATTTATGGATCTGCCGTTCCACTCTTGCTTTTCCACGTAAAACCGCACGCATCATTCAAGCACTCATTGTATTTATGTATGAGTGTTGTGGTGTGCGGTTGTGTCCTTTGCCCTGTGTGAGCTGTGGGATACAGTGCTACAACAGACAGGGTGGCTTAGACAGAAAGGGGAGTGTAAGAGAAAGAAGAAAAAGCAGTAAGAAGAGAGTGATTTTTCTCCCTTCTTTTCCCATGGGTATTGCAGCAGGGCTTTTCACTCAAGTTGCCACATTTCATTTCCTGCTGTGCATATTTGTGTGTTTGTGAATGTGTGTCCGTGCGCTGTGTGCATGTGTGAACTATGTGAGGGTCTTGCTCCATAGTGGTGATTTATAGCGGTGGGCTCTGGCCCTATCTGTTTTCGATCAGTCTCATGCTTCGCTCTGGCTTCCCTCCAGCGCTCCCCTGGCCCACCGGACGCCGAGTCTGGGTGGGACCCCTCCAAACTGCCTGGAGCCAGCACCATAAGCACACACTCTCCCTTACGCTTTCATTCCCCCATCACACAGCCTCACTCTCGCTCTTTGCTGTTCTCTTCTCCCTCTAACTCGCTCCCACTTCATGTACACGGTTTCGCAATCCCTACCCAACATCCTCGCACACAAACACACTTTGTCACTCATACTTAATCACTCTCACTGTCTCTCCTCCTTCATCTCGCTGTTCTTTCTCTTATTGTCACGATCTTGCTCTCCATCAACCGACACCAGCTCCAAGCAGTCAATCACGCACAAATATGCAAACATCCTCGCAGACACGCTCACGCTCTTCGGCAGACAATCACACACACTCACATGGAATGCATTCCCTGCCCCTTCCCAGCCCCTACCACCGCAGTATTCTTTGTCCACAGCTGATGTCATGTTGGCTAACACCTTTCATTTTTTTGTGATAGATTCAGAATGCACAAGCCTGCGAGTTTTACTTGCGTAAATTCAAATTAAAGTTGTCATCATGATTGGGAGGGGGGGGGGGAGAAAAATCCTAGCAATTGTGTCATCGCTGGCACGAAGCAGTTTGTTGTAGTATGAGTAATAAGTCCTGGATTTCATTGCTGTTTCCTTCATTTTCTCTGCTCCTCTGGAAATAAACTTCATTGTTCAAAATGGGAAATACTGTCCCTAGGTTCCCAGAAACCCTAGACCAAGTGCACACTAGTCTCTGTCTTTATCAGTGTATCTATGTGTGATGGTCATGTTAACAGGAAGTGGACTGTCAGTCATGCACTTTCTCCCAGCTGTTGGCCTGTACACATACGCAAACAACCACACACAGACGTATGCACTAAGACACACAGCTGGTCTTCCTTTCTCCGGTGACCTTGGCTGGGCTTCGGAGGCTCCGCATGGTTTTTACATCCACTCATCCCCACCTCCTCTTCCACAAGGACGAGCTTGCACACCTTTCTCTCCCTTCACCTCTTCTCGTCTTCTTTCACGTCTCATATCCTTTATTCTCACTTTTCACCTCAGAACACAAAGTGATGGAAGTATTGAAACTCAATTGAACCCATCAATGTATTCTGCTTCCACCTGTCACAACCGTTTTTTTTGTGACAGTTATAAGTGCAGGAAGCCAACATAAATATATCCGATTTATCCAGACTGTCTGGATCAGAACTGAGCGCTGTGCGCTCAGCTGGCCAGGTTTGTCAGAAGTAGCTCAGTCACTCGGCTCCAAATCGCTGCGGACATTTCTCACAGCTGAAATATTCACACAAGAACCTTGATCTGAGACCGAACCTGCCTCCTAGATTCTGTTGCGGCCGTGTTTGAATAGACCTTACAAGTGAGACAGGATGCTGGCTAGCTGACATTGCACTATTTCCCATCAATGATGAAGTCATAGCCACTGTGTTGATATTGGTAGGTGCTTTGTTTGTGCCTGTGTATGTCTGTTTGAGAGTGAGAAAGAAATAGGCTGTGTGTGCTTCTCAGAGGACACTTTGATAGTGCTTAGAGGTGCCATACCACATGAAACTGTCATCTCCGTTGGGTGATGGAATGCCAGTTTGGAAGCCAACACACGTGCAAACACACGCTGGCCTTGTCTACTAGCGGGTGACACAGGATTGTGTTTGAAAATCTTTTCAGCGGTTAATAAGGAGAGCCACAATAACCCGTTTTTTTCCATTCTCTCTTTAACATTCTCCTACTGTAACTTTATGAATTTCTGCTATGTTATAAACCATGTCACCCTATCCATACATCAAAACATTTTCCACCTGTTCAACCTCTCGTCCACCATTTCTCTTATCTGTCCTTTTATTCGTTCATCCAACCCTTATTTTGTTCCTCTTTTTCTGTCTTCCTGTCCCCATAATCTTCACTCCTGTCTGCCTTGACCCCTCCAGCCCAGAAGGGTCTGCTCCACCTCAGTCCTGACGTCTACCAGGAGATGGAGGCCAGCAGGAAGCAGGGGGGAACTTCAGGCCCCGGCGGCAGCAGTGGTGGCTCCGTCAACTACTTGACATCCAAAGACATGGGGGCCTGCTCTGCCCAGTTACCCCCAGGACACCCTCCATACTACAGTGGCTCAGCCTCCTCAACCAGCCCAACAGCTACCATGGCCAGGGAGCTGCTTCTCAATGGTCAGTCGCCTACAGCCGACGCCTCCCTGCCTATGAAGGGAAAGAACCCGACCCTGGCCTGTGGTGTATCAGTGCAGCCTGCACAGCAGCTGGACTACCTGGCTCGCATCCAGGGCTTCCAGGTGAGATGCAAGGAGGTAACAATGCTAATTCATGGGTGGCTGTATATCCGTTAAATGGTCTAAAAGAAATTTCACTAAATGGAAATTCCTGTATCATACAGCCTGAGTCTGACTTTTTTGTTTTGGCAATCTTTCTTATTTGTGAGAAGTTAATTGCTGAGATCTGGAAAGACAGAAACATAGCCACAACAAAGTTCAGGTTAGACAAACAGATTTAGAGGAGAAACCAGAGGTGAATAAATCATGAATTTACCAAACACATCCATTGTAAAGATGACAGTTTGCAAACTGACCCCCTGGTTCAGTGTTGACCACCGTTAGTTACTCAAGCCACCCCAAGAAGCAAAAATTACAAGCTACTGTGAAGCAAATGTTCGATCTGTCTTTGCATTATGTTTGCAGCTTTTCGTTCGTTGTTCCTTTGGGGTAAAAGCCCCCATTAAACATACCTCCCTGCTGATAGGCATGGTATTGATTAAAATTTCACATTTATTTCAATTGTAGAATGTAGAATTATATTTAAATTGCTCTGCCATCAGTTATGTATATTCTGAAAGTCATCATTTAAAGTTGGTAGTATCAGGCACTCTGCAGTACAGTCAGACAGTATGCACACATGCTGAAGTTACAGCACAGATGTTGGCGTGGCGTGACCATGCATAAATACAACACCTCCCACATCACGCAAGCACACCACACCACCAACATAAGAGATGCAGGGTTTTTTTGTATCAAAACTTGTATATAGCATGGCATTGCTTAGAAAAGTATATCTATGTAGAATGGAGTAATGAGAGAGGTGCTCCTATAGAACAAGTGGACTTGTGTGAAGAAGGGAGTGAGTAGTACTTGTTGATAACACACTATCCGTCTTCTGTTTCTCACTGTGGACATTATTGGCAGGCTATGAAATTAGAGCTGGAACTAAACCTCACAAGTGCTTCTGTCATTACCTGACTGGACACACACACAGAACAGAAACACACACTCGCTGTTAGCATGCTGCGTATGTCTTCGTGTGTGTAAAAGCGAGGACTAACCAATGTCTGTTTTAATCAGTTCCGGCCGATCTGCGGCGCATACCATGCCACTGATACTAGCGCCTGTTCATTTAAGCTGCAGATGCTTTTTATCATTTTAAGTGAAAACATTTTATCTTAACCTGCTGAGGGTTCCTTTGAAAGGCCTTTGTTATTGCTCTTAGCCTTCCTGTGTGTGTGTAACCTGAGAGAGCTCTGCTGCTCGGCCAAGCCCAAACACACATATGCACACACACAGCAGGTTCTGTTTAGTGGAAAAGGAAAAGTTGGGCTTAGGTGGAGAAATGTCTTTCTCATACTCCAAAAACTATATCACATATAAGATCCTGTGTGTGTGTGTGTGTGTGTGTGCGTGCATACAGGGGTGCACATGCGTGGTCAAAACAAACTGCATGTATTAGAACAAGAAGTGCTTTTGTGTACCACCACTGTCTACATTGTGTGTCCAACAACGGAGAGTTTAATTGATGAATTAAGGTGTGAGTTGAACGGCACAGGACACGCAGAAGAAAAGGGGCTTCTGCAACTCCTCCATGATTATGGTTTATGGTACGAGTGGAAGATGAAGTTGGTTTCGGTCTGCACAGACGGACCTGCAGTCAGTGTTGGAGTTAACAGCGTGGTCGTTCCCCAGATTTCGTGAGATGGAAGTGATCGGGGATTCCGCTGTACATATTCTGCGTACCACCCACACCCTTGAAAACGACGCTAAGGTCCGCATGGTCCCGTACTGCGAGACATTTACTCACCCCATTGTAAAGTTACGAGGCTATTATTTGCAGAAAGGGGATGCAAAAAAAAAGAACAGAACAATTAAAGAAGATATGTGGTGAGAATAGCATTGTCTTTGTTAATCAAATCAAATTTCATTATATTAGATGGACTGCATGGAAGCAAGAGACTGAAGATAAGGAGGCTATTTCAGTGTGCACGTGTTTCTGAAGCAAGGGAATCAGGCTTTATTTGAGGCTTGCAGACAATATGTTTTTCTATTGAGCAAATGTTTCATGTGGGCTTGTAATTAGAACCTTTGGTTGCCTACAAAGCCATGTTAGGCAGACCTTTAAAGGCTTATGTATTCTTATGTGTGTTTGAGGGCTAAACCACGACAGATTAAAAAATGATGTTGCAAAAAAAAAAAAAAGCACTTTTCTGCTTTTCCACTGCATACGTAATATGCTGCTTTGTATCAAGCTTTTTTTCCCCTCAACAACATACAGGCACTTGGATTCTCTGTAAGTCTTTTTTTTTTTAAGTAATTTGATAATAATCTCCTTGTCTGATTAGTCACTTTGTTTTTGTAATTTAATTTTGTTATCCAAATTAGCGGATTACAGTGACGGTCCAACACTGGATTAAAACAACTAAGTAAGTGCTGAGGACATTCTCATAGTGTCTGATTCATCCATCCAGCTCCACAAACAAAGGCCTGGGCCTACCTGCTAAGCCCTTCTTTTGATTTGATTGCAAAATAGCCTCTGGTTGAAGCTCTAACTGGATAAGCAACAGTGTGTTGTACTCACGCCAGTTTGGAGCAAGGATGCTGGCACTGACTCCAGTGTGTGTGTGTGTGTGTGTGAGTGTGTGTGTGTGTGTATTTCCTATTAATTTGGCTGGTGTGTTGTTGGCACAGCGGGTATGAGCGCTGGAAGTAGGGCAGAAACAAAGAAGCAGGGGGTAATAGACAACACATGGACCACGGATAAACTACTGAGTAAGAGCCATGTATTAGATTCTCCCTCTTTCACTTTGTTCCCATCTCTCTCTCTCTCTCTCTCTCTCTCTCTTTGCTGTCTTTAATCACCCCTTTGTCATCATACTCATTTCCTCTGTTCTTATTTCTTCCGTTTTCCTTCTACAAATTTACTAATTTCTCTCCCGCTCGTGTATTTTGAAGCAGTTCAAGGGTTTGACCCCCGGCATTGCAGTCACCAGCTGCCCATTTACTCTGCCATCCCGTAATCTAATAGAGTCATCACAGCTTCACATTATTAACCGTTACCTCCCTTCAAGGCAAGCGAGAGATTCTTATATGGAATATCAGTGATTGATGGAAATCTTTTTTTCTTTTTTCTTTTTTCTTTTTTTTTTAGAGTTACACACCTGGACTAAGAAACCATATCAGAGTGGATTTAGTCATTCCCTCACACATCTGCTAGGTTCTTTAAAGACTGGAGTGGTTATCAGAGCTGATCTCGGTTTTTTCATGTCTGGTGGACTGATTTAGTGGTTGAGCGAGTTAATGAAGAAGAGGGAAGTGAAAGGGGCAGAGAGAAAGGAAATGTGAATGAATATCAGGTGTGTGTGTGTGTCTTTGTGTGTCTGTGCTGCCTGTGCTGGTATTATTTGATGATCAGTACTTAGATTGAGTCCTAAGACATTGACAGCAACAAGTGGGGAAGGTTTGTATTCTGTCCCCAGTTAAATCAGCGTCCAGTGGTGGGCATAAAACAAAACCAGATATATTATTTGCATTATTTGACTGTATGTGAAATTGGACTATGCAAAACATGAGTGCTGGATTTATCTTCTGTGTGACATTAAAGTGAGGGGTCAGATGTTTCGAGTGACACAGGATATTGCAGTGTTTTAAAAAATTGTTAATATCCTCTTTCAAATGGCGATCAAAGATCTCCATACCGTGTTATGATATCCCTGGTTGTGTCTGGTAGAGTTGAATGGTATCCACTCTATCTATCGGCTCTGTCCACCTGCTAAATCCAGACGCAATAACACAGCAGAGATAGCGATCGGCTGAGTTATGTTATCTATCTGACGGGCTTAACGTGGAAGATGGATTTAGAGGAAAGGGAGGGCCCGTGGTCTTTGCTGTGCGGGAATCACAACTTCCATGTTGGAAATCCCATGTCAATGAAAACACTATCCTTGGCAGGTGTCTGGTGTTGAAATCCATTTAGTAAAGTTCCCAGGATTTCTCACACTTTCACATTGTTTGTTTTTCTCTCTCACTGCTTCCTTCTTAGGCTGTGTAGGAAAACCTTGTCGGATGGTGACGACTGCACCTTGTACCCCGCCTGGCACTTTCTACCCTCTTACCACCCCCCCCCCCCCCGCCCACACACACACACACACACACACACACACACACACACAACCACCTCTTTTTATCTTCCTCTCCTGATCTCCACTGCTGATTCTCAACATCAAACGCCTGGTGTGGTACTAGCGTTCAAAAACTCTTTAACAGTTTGTTTCCAACTTCCTTGTCATCATCTCATTCCTCTACTCTCTGTTTACGCTGGGATTTTCATTAGAAAATACATTTTGGGATGGCTAATCCCACCACGTTTGATTTCTGCGGCCGGGTGATGGCTTCCAGCTGTGCTCTGTGGCATATTTGTGTGAAGAGCAATCTCAAAAACAAGTTTTGTCAGTGGGATAAATCAGACTGTAAATGCTTTGCTGGCCTCCCTGCATACATGGTGGCCCATGGTGTGCGTGTCAGAGCATATGCCTGTGTCTCTGTGTGTTTGGCAAAATGAGTGATGATGTTTTTAAACCACAATCAAGTCCATTTGAAAACCTTGAAGTCAAATACACTCAAATGCTAAAATAGCATATTGCAGATTTGAATATGAAGCATAACATTTTTTTTACTTGCTTTTGTTCTTTTTTGTCATAGTATTGATCATTTCATGTACTTCTCAACAGTAGTCAGTGATAACAGTTGTGTTGCAGTGAAGTCCCAGCATGGGGTGCTGGAGGGTATGTTGGAATGACATTTTGTTTGTAATCCAAATGGTTCTCTTCATTATCTGCACATCATCTGTTGCTGAAAACAAATCATTTTGTTACCTATAAACATTTGCTCATCTTTTGCCGTCTTTGGAGAAACGACTGGGTGACGTCAGTAATGCTACAACTATCTGCTTCTGATCTGATCTTTCTCGTTAGCAACCATTTCAAAGACAGATGAAACTATTTCAACAAAACAATTTTAATTCTTTGATTTCCTGAAAAATACAATAGAATCCATCTGACTGTCAGCATATAAAGATGATATATTTTTTAGAAATGTTAAATGTAATGCATGACTGACTTATTGGATTTCATTAGAACAAAATGTTATTTGTATTTCATTGTCATTTAGTGTGTTTTCTTTTTAATATGTAAAATCTGAGTTTTTTTTTCTTTTTTCTTTTTTGTTAATGAGCATCCTCCCTTAGAATTTATACCTTCCTTTGTCTACTTTTCTCGATGAAAGTGCTCTCTAAGTGTTTGGAGCGGCAGCTTTGTTTGCCCTGAACCTCCTGCCATTAGGAGAAGTGAAAAGTATATTATCTGTGTGCTTTAAACACTCTTGACCCCTGATGTTTCCACTGAAGTGGCTCAGTGTGGGTCTTTAATTGCTTCCCAACAATGACAGTGTTGCTCAGCTTAGAGGGCTTGTTTGTTTTAGTAAAATGGAAGTTATTTCTGTACTCTCTGACTGACCACAGCCTGTGCTAGCCTTAGTCTGGAATGTGGTCTGCATGTGTTTTGTCTGTGTTTTTGTTCTCTTTTGGATTACTGTTATGCATAAACATAAATGTGCGCTTGATTTGAGCATGGCTGCATAATTGGTATAATTGTGATTATTTTTTTTTGTTTTGGTGTGCATGTTTGTGTTGGTTCAAATGAAGAGGGGCATTTGAAGAGTAGCTATCCAAGTTTAGTAGCCAGATGTCAGAGGTCGTTCCACATTAGTGCTGCCGATCAATCGCAGGCTTTGCATAACTCTGCTGCTTCTTTGTCTCTGAAGGAAGTGGATTAGAGGCTGTTTTCAGAGTTGGGACCTTGGATGATTAGTTAGCCCTGTTTAGAATGCATGCACTCACAGATGCATACAAACATGCACTCGAAATGGACAGCCTTGAATGGGTGAATAGACAGTTTGTTTTTAAGGTGCTCGTTATTTCCTTTTCTGCCAAATTATTGCAAAAGACACAATACAATCTTCTTTGATGCTGGCATATGGAGAAGTGTAGTTTGAAAATCCCCACAGTAATCAGGAACTTAACTTTTTATCAACAAGCCACCAAGACGTTAAGAGGTGCAGGTGATGTTTGGTCGTCTGACAAATGTCCTGTTTTGCACAGAATTTAGTGAGTGGCTGGAGCAAGTCGTGTTTATTTAAGCAGTCCAATGTCAATTATAACAGGATAGTGGGCAGCTGCGGCTCAGGAGAACAGTCGTCCACTTTTCAGAAGGTTGGCGGTTCGATAGCCGGGCCCTGCTGGTCTCTGTATAGGACACCCTTAGGGGCACCAGTGTCACGCATGTAAAAGGTCAACCTGGAAACCTGCATATTGTCATTCCTAATGAGTGGAGGAATGACAATATCTTCCCCCTGATGTGCAAATATCTCTTTAAAATGAGAGACGGCACCATCGAAGGGCCTCATCCTCAGCTGAAGTCCTGACCACCAGCGGCAGATGAACCAAGCAAAGTGCCTGCCAAACAGACCACATGATTACAGCATGAAGCTCAGCCTCCCAACCACATGCCTCTATACTGCCCAAAGAAACCAGCATACTCAACAACTGCACATAAAAACAGATGCAAATATTCATATCTTAGTGTTCACACTCGAAAGCACACAGCACTGTTCTTCTTCACACACAGCTTGGATTCAGGAGATTATGGAAGACGCTGTATCTCCATCTAATTGTATACATTTTCAAACTTTATGTTACCAAATAATTATACTCTTCCCCCTGAAATGCCCCACTCTGTTTTTTTTTTCTCACTCCTCTCTCTTTCCTTCTCCTTCATGTTGATGTCTGGAGAATTTATTAGAGATTAACTTGTCA
This sequence comes from Chaunax sp. Z400, assembly GCA_037577475.1. Taxonomy (NCBI): domain Eukaryota; kingdom Metazoa; phylum Chordata; class Actinopteri; order Lophiiformes; family Chaunacidae; genus Chaunax; species Chaunax sp. Z400. The sequence goes on along the minus strand of CM075206.1, from coordinate 10,318,519 downwards.
GAGAAGGCTTTTTCCACGTCTCACTTTACTACATTCATCATTCATACACATAACAGATAGCATTCCACAATTTATTGCTGTGGGCCCATCTCATTGTCAGGTGTGTGTGTGCACATGCATAGTGATATATCTGTGTCTGCTCAAGTACTGTATGTAACAGCACATATCTCTGCATGCACATGTGCATATCTCTGTGTGTTAAGCACATGTTATTAGGGGTCTGCGTCTTAATGAGCAAACCGCCATGCATCTGGAGGGCTTGAGAGCTCAGAAGTGCAGCATGCATGGTGGAGAAAAAAAAAGTGTAGGCTCCATACAGTAAGATTAACCTTTGACCCAATGAGGAAAATACACACACGGACACACTGTGTTGTGACACACATTTTCTCTTGATTAAAAGAATGTAATAACTTCAACCTCCTCAGCCAACAAAAATATACAGAGTCCAACCAACACCCACATTGTATATAAATTCTACAGACACTGACGTCAAACTGTTTTCAACTCATCTTTCTGTAATATTAACTGTTATGTCAAATGGATTTGTGTGTCCTGGTTACGGTAGTCATTATTAATGTCACTCATCGTGGCTCAGAAACCGAGAAATAGCCCTTTTTTATGCCAGACTTATCTGAGGAGTTTGCAGTGCAGTCCATTTGTACTGAGGTAGCAAGAAGATCTTTTATGTTCATAACTTTATTTCTCCATACCTGCCAGCTTACATCTTTGTTTACCCATTGACATGTAAAACTAAATTGAATCAGTAATGTTCTTTCTCACAGATATTTCTCTCTTTTCAGTTCACATAGTTGTTTGTGCCATTTATTAAGATGTCTGCAGCTGTCCTGGGCATAACTGGGTCAGGGAAGCATATGCACATGTACACAGACATAGAAATGTAAATATATGTGCACCAAGTGAGAGCCAATGAGAAGTAGGGCAGTATTACTAAAGCCCTTGGTCCAGACTGTCCCAGAGGAGCATCTTGTTATAACAGTCCTGATTGCATAGCATTTAAGAATGCCTGCAGAGTTAACCTCTCAATGATGAGGGGTCACCAGTGATGTCATCATCACCTCCTCAAATGCCCCCACTTTAATTGCACATACACATTTTTAGATTCATTCCCCTCAATTGCCATCTCGTTATGGTGTAGGGAAATTCTCCACAAATGCTCTGTGTTGGCAATTAGACATGCAAGATTTACTCGCAGGCCAACCTTTTCCCATTGAACACTTGGGATGCTTCTGCTGACTTGTCTTTGGTGATCTTTTGGCGATTTACATTTGCGGCAACTCGGTTTACCTTCCTTTACCCTCTCTTTCAGGTGCAGTACAGTGATGCACAGAGTGGTAAAGATTTTGTGACCTATCTGACACTCTCCCCCGTGCAGATGACTTTCCACGGCACCGGGAGCACCCTCCAAGCCAGCCATGACCAGGTTTGTGGGAGGGTGGGTTTGTGTTTCTGTGTGTGTGTGGAGGGGGGGGGGGGGGGGGGTGGGGTCACATACAGTATATGCGTGTGAAGGGAGGGTGAGTGTGTAACCTGTTAAATGCACTGTTGCATAGAGAAAATGTTCCATAAATTTGGAATATTATAGATGGAGGTGGGCCTCAAAAAGTGGGGTCATGATGGGTTGATGCCAGGAAGCTGGTTTTAGCAACAGCCTGTTATTTAGCAGTGCCAATCTGAAAGTCAACAGATATCAGCAATTTGACTGACTGCTGCCTGAAGCTGAGGGCAACACGTCATACTGTTCCTGGATAATGTATTCATGATGGGACCAGTTAATTGGAGTGGATGGCACATGGTAAGGAAGAAGGCTGCATGAATTTGTTTCACATATTCTACCAACCTTGATGTTCAGATGGGCAACTTTACAAGTTGGAGTAGTCAAAGTCACACGTTTGTGTTATTTATTCAATTTAGTTGGAAATGAAGTGTCAGTAAGCTTAGCTTTTAATCCTCTGACTTTTCATCTATAGTAGAGATTATGGATAGCAAATATGGATTCCTCTTGGCAGTGGCAACTAAACACAAGTCTGGTTAAAGATATTTTACAGTTGAATAATGAAGTGTATTTTCATACATGACAGTAACAAACTTATTGTAAATGTTGATCAAAAACATTAATGGAAAGTATTTCAAATCACATTAATAAAAAAAAAAACATTTTAAAAAAACATAAAGCTCAATTTTTAAAATCAGATCTAAAATATACATTCAAAAGCTGTCAGTAAATAATTTATTGCTGCAGTTTTCTGCTCTGTAATCATTATACAATAAACAGCAAAGTTTTGACCACCCTAATAATGGTGGACACTGTCAGGAAGACTCGACTCCTTAGAATCTGCTTTCTACTGGTTCAGTGAAGTGTAGCATATAATGTAGTGCACTGTATATAGGGCAAATTGTGAGGCGACTTTGGCGGGGGTCTCATCCTTTAATTAACAGAGAAGCCTCGGTCCATGGATTTAGTATTAATCATCAGGACATCAGAACCACCTGTGATAATAATGAGTAATAATTTCTCCTCAACAAGCCTCTGGTCCACCGACACACAGCTGCCAGTTCTGAATGATTCAGTCCATCAAAGTAAAGTCCATCCTAATATCTGAAAGAGAACCTCCACAGCTTGTGGTGTCACCCGCCTCTCTCCCTCCCTCTCGAGTTTTCTCACTCCCTCGCTCTCTCACATGCTCCCTGTTTTCAGAAGGAGGCTCTTTGTCTTGTGTTGCCCAAGCAGAAAACCAGTTGCTTACATTCTATCATCTAAACATAGGACGCCTCTTTATTCAGCAGTCTTCAAAGCTTTAATAAAGGGCCGACCCGGGCCCTGAATGGGACAGCTGACAGGGGGCTAGTGCCGCCACTGCTAACTGAGAGCCAAGCCAATATAGGCCAGGCAGGTCTTGTCCTCGGGACCTGTTGTTGCCAGGAGCACTGGGGCATGACCGACTGTTAGAGAAGGCCTCTCTTCTTCTACTCTCAGTACAGTGAGGAGTTTGGCCACAAAGGGAGCACCTAACAATAAGGGGTCACCATCAGCAACCCCCAAAGCCCAACACCGGTTGAACAAAGTAGGACTGAAGGCGTCACATATTTGGTTTGTCGGTCGTGATGGACACATGCAGCTGTGAGGACGGGCCTGTTGTTGACATACTAATAAGGCCCATTAAGTTACCTGAAGTCGATAAAATTGTTTCAGCAGAATCTCAGGCATCCGGTTGCACACGCATTCAGATCAGTTCATCATGACAATTTAACAGTTCACTGGCACCCAGCCACGCAAACACCATCTCACACTTTACTTTGTGTGTTTAGACATTGTATATCTAATGAGATGACCCAGGGGATCTCTTCGCTGGGATGTGATAAAGGCCTTTCCTGGAGCATGTCTCGGTTTCCACACACACAAATCACACAGTAATGTGTGGAGACTCCCACATGTTTAATTCTACGTCTCTGTGGGAATTTCCTGCTGTGTTATCAGCGTTGTAACGGAGGTTTATGTCAGAGAAACCAGAGCAATTGATAAAGATCAACAGCCAAACTAAACCCTCTCCAATCTTCTCTGCTTATAATGTATGAAGGACTTATGTGTAGGACATGGGCTGGAGTTACGGATGAATGGCTGTGGAAAAACAGCATTTGATAAAAAGTAAGCAAAATGTGAATTAATTTATCACTTTAGAAACATGATGATGTTTTGTGACTCTTTGTTCTTTGCGGCCAAAAAAAATTGAATAGACATCAGTGTCATCCATGCCTTGATTGATGACTTGTGTGTTTCTTATTATTCTTATTCATCTTCTCGTGGTTTTGCTTTTATTTGGCAACATGAGAAAGTCTTCACCAAATGGTAACTGTTTTCTTTTGTTTAGCTTTCAGGAATACTATCCAAATATGTTGGGCTGTAAATCAAAAATAGAAATGTCAGCTATTGATTATTTATTTCCACTCCATCTTAAATGAGGATAAAATAGTGACTTGAAGAAAGATCAGACATGCTGCCAAATGTTGTATTTTTTTTGTACAGATCAAAGAACAATGTAATCTGTTCAGTTAATCAGCACAGTTAGAACCACAGCAGTAGTAAATAATGGTACGCACAGGTACTGTAAATAATGCTTCAAGGTAAAGTCTGCAATTCATGGACAAAACTTTGAATTTGTTTTGTTTGTTTGATCGAACTCAGTAAGTTTTAAAGCTGTGTCAAATTTGACGCGTAACTGAATCAGCACAGTTTCAGCTACAATTTTATCTCAGTTGCAAGTCTGTAGCATTATTATTTATTATCTCACTATAGTGTCATTCATTATCCATGCAGTTAGAAGCAAAAATTGCCCCTATCATGCAATGTAACTAATCATTTTACAATTCTGGATCCAGATGATGATCTGTATCGCCAGTAAAATCCAAGTCCTGCTAACAGACAGAGAAACAAACCAACGCAGGCAGAAACAGAACTTCCTTGGTGGAGGTAATAAGAGTTTCAGGGGGTCAAACGATATGCTCAACCTAATTGCCAATCATTTGTGATTCAGGTACATGCCTGGTTTCTTCTATATTTGTGTGTCTAATACCAAATTGTGTCAGATCTCCAAACAACATAAACATAGTACAAAAGCAACCTGAGCAGCCCTCCCAGTAAGTGTTTTAGTGGAGGGGAAGCAAACATGATATAAGGCAGCTTGGTGTTATTTCAGTCGCTGCCCATGCCAGCGGAAAGATCTGCCCTGAAGCTGGGGCTGAAGTGAGTTTGTTGTCATTTGGAAGGTGGTTCAAGCTATTTGAAGTGTATTTTTCATGGACAGGGTTGCTTGAAATGGCCAATGCTGGTTTGCACGAAATTATTTACAGTATATACAATAGAATTAGTAGAAAAATTGAAGGCAAAAGTATTGTTCAACACCTGTTGAGAGAGTTGCCTGTATTAACACAAAATACAAGTTTTAATTATTGAACCAAAAAGGTTATCTAATACCAGCTGGGCCTGTGTGAAAAAGTATTTGTTCCCTAAGATACTAAATCCAAAAAACAACCAAACTGCATTCATAACTGGTTGCAGTTGGACTAGACACACCCAGCCCTGATTACTACCAGCCCTGCTCAATAAAATCATCACTTAAATAGGCCAAGTATGAAGTTGGCTAGCAGGTCTCACCATTAGCACACTATACCAAAATCAAAAGAAATTCCAGATGAGATGAGATGAGGAAGAAGGTGATTGAAATATATTAGTTTGGGAAGGGTTATAAAGCTATTTCTATGGCTCTGGGACTCCAAAAATGCACAATGAGACAAATTATCTACAAATGGCGAAGACTTGGCACAACATTGAACCTTCCCAGAAGTTGCCGACCTTCCAAAAATTCTCGAACAGCGCAGTGAAGGCTCATTCAGAAAGTCACAAATGATCCAAAGCAGAAAATGAACTGCACGCCGCTTTCACCTCAGTAAAGGTCAGTGTTCATGGCTCCACTATTCCAAAGACTCTCGGCAAAAATGGCATCCGTGGGAGAGTGGTGAGGCAAAAGCCACTGTTGACCCAGGAGAACATTAACGTTGTCTGAATTTGACCAAAACACTCCTTGATGAAAATCGTCATTTAGAACTTAATTTTGTGTTCACCTAGGTTGCCTTTGTTTTGCACTAAATATTGTATGCTGATCCGACACAGTTCAGTATGAGATACACACAAAAATAGTAGAAATCTGGAGGGAGTCTAATACTTTTTCGCAGCACTATATTTGTTTTATCAATATTTCCAATACATTGAGAAATAATTTACTTTATTTTAAAGGGTTTGTAGACTACCGTTATGAAGCCTTGAGTTTGGTACATTATGGCTCTCACCATATCATTTTACCTGTAAGCTCTGTCCACAGTCTAAGGGAGAAATATGGCTTTCAGAGTTTGCATTATGTTGTATGTGATCATGCTAACCCAGCTAACACTATTTATTAGACGTAATTCATTTGTGTATCGTTAACTTACTGAATCAGGTGTGAAAATTGAAAGGGAATTAATTAGCTGTTCAAATTATAGTGTTGATGATCTGACATTAAAACCTTGGTATAGCCTTCTGTTGCACAGTAAACTAATGATTGAGAGCAGATGTATTGTCTGTGTAATTTTTACAATGGTCTGCTCTTTATCAACAAGTGCACACACACACACACACACACACACACACACACAGAAGCAACAATCCTTGGCCTTGTGTAGACATTCCTGGAGGGCCTGTATGTGTGAGAGATATACAGCTGAGTGCTCTCTCTGACCTTATGTGCCATCTACTCTGTGCCATCTGCCAAACACATGTGAGCCCATAGACAGCTACGCTAGCTGAAACTTGCCTGGAGCCATAAATGTTTGTCAACATCCTCTCCATTGAACTCTAAATTGTTTCATTAATGTCCTAAACCAAATAGATGAGAGGGAAAGAAATTATAGCATCAGCAGCTTTTTGACTTATAAATGCACTGTGTATGTTTAACTCTGCTTTTTGTACATGTAAAGCCTTAGTCTCGTGATCTCGGTTCCCATATTCAGCTGCAGGTTTATTTTTAGGTGACCTCTTGTTTGATGCGCCTTTTAAACGTATGGCTACAGGTTAGTCTGTGACCACAGGCTTCCAGCCTTGCTGCCTGCTCACACTCTCTCAAGGTCATATCAGTCTTGCTTAGTTAAATCTGCACTTATTCAATTGATCCGTGAGTTACAACACCAAATTAAAGGCCATTGCACTGGGATATGGTTAGGCTACGTGCTTTTTAGACAGGCTGATTTCTGTGTTTGTTCTGCAGACCTGAAGTAACTCTGTGGCAGTCCCTCTGTGGCGGCAGTGGGACACCAGGGGGGCCAAGCCCCACCAAGCTGTGTGTGAGGTGTCGCTGGTCCAACATGAGCGGCCTGCAATCGAAGATGACAGGGTGACTGTTGTCTGCCACCGACTCAGTACGTGTGTGTGTGTGTGTTAGTTGGCGGCAGGGGGGTTGCTTTGCGTGCAGTAATGTCCTCAGCTGAGCCACCCCACGGCCCGGGGGCCCTGTCTCCCAGATTGTCAGCTGGGGCTGCCTGGCTTCCCTGCAGTAAGAGCGCATTTTGGCTGATTTGATATGACATGTTGAACATAGTGCATCAGGATTAGAATGTGTTTTAGACATGCTTTTAGGTAATGAGTCCTACTGTTTTGGATTGATTCTATCTGGATTTATTTCTTTTCAATTGTTCCAGGCCTACAAGGTTTCTCTGGTGGCTTCGCTTTTCTTTCTGGTTTGTAATGTAGCTTAAGGAAAGGTTTGGTTTTCCATAGCACATCTATGAACAGACTTCATTCACTAGCCCCATTCAGACAGCATTTTCATTGCAGGCCTGGTGCGCCTTTATTCCACCCAATGAAGGCGCAATGGGGTGTCAGTTTGTTCCACCTCTGTGACGCCTGCAGAGGTCATAACAGCACTGAAACAGAGTGTGCCGGCATAGTGGAATGGATGTGCCTTTGTAGTAACGTGTTCAGGTGTGCAACCTACCCCGGTGGATTTAAATATGCGGTAGCAATATGTTAGCTTTTATGCTCGCTGTTGCATTATACGTCACACCTCTTAACGTTGCGGAAGGCCGGAATGCGCTGTGAACGCACACCGAGGTGGCGTTGTGACAGATACCTCAGTGTAACAACTGTCTTGACAATTATAAATATGTGCAGTCAGTAACAGGTTTTGAATGGTAATAGTCATGCAGAGGAGGGAGGAGACTTAAAAGACACACGTGTTCAGTTCTCAGCAGTCTAACAGCTTTCTGTTAGCATTTTCACACCAAAATTAGAATGTTTGTGTCTGGTTTTTACACATGGATAAATCCAACAAAAAAAAAGGTGTTCCACTCCTTTCCTATTGCCAGTAGATTAATTTTCCTTTCTGTTATTTTTTTTTTGTGTGTGTGTGTGTCTCATGTTTGTTGCCACAAATGATGCTGGTGCTGAAAAGCTGCTTGAACAGAGAGGGATAGAAAAGTATTTCCACCCCAGCGTCCTTAACTTCAACGCACGTCATAACATTCTGGCAGAAAAGAGGCAAAACAATTAGTCCACCCAGGTTCACCCAGGTGTCTTGTTTCCATCACAGCCGATCAGAGCTGGAGCTGATATATACCCGTACCTACTTCAAAGTCATTTGACCCGGGAATGAATGCCGACTGTACCCTTTCCCACTGATGACAAAAGCCAGATGTTAGCGAGTGTTAGCAAGTTTTTTTTTGCCGGTGTAAGGGATATACGTGCAACAGAAAATCATCCCTCAGTCTTTCACTGCGTGGTTGATCGCTCCTTCCTTTCCTCCCTAACATCTCCCCTAACACAAAGGAAACAATAGCTGTTGTTTTTATCCCCACTCAGTTGATCGTTGCAGTGCGACTTTATCAACAGTTTTTTTTTCAGCAGCATAGCCCTACCAGAAGTCCTACCTAATGCCTTTAACTCTTGAATTGCTTTACAGTGATTTAGGTATGTATACAACTGTGTTTATTGTTGAGAAGGCTCACTTGTAGCACACGCACAGCCAGCAGCAACACACTTTTCACCTGATCTCATGTCAGAAGGGAATACTGTATACTTACTTTTTGAATGTATAGGAAAGAGGTCTGCTTGGATGCAAACAGTGACGCAGCCATGCCATGGGAATTTCAAAATAAATGTATATCTGAAATATGACGATATGGATTGATATTTTCACTTTGGGTCATTGATATTGGATCCTTGATCATTGAATCAGTACATCAGTCTAGATCAAGGGATTGTTGCACCCCCATAGAAAACAGAGGATGAATAGCTTCAAATTAAATGACCTTAGAATCATTATAGATTGGATTATTCATGTTTGTCTTTTGTGTCTTAATGTACAGGTTTTGACATTTATATGTAGGAATTAATATAGAAATATTAAACGCCACAACGCAGAAGATTACTCACACTATTTAGTGAACATCCAAAGTTAACAGTGGCTTCTGCATTGTGATCAACATTTTCTCAAGCTAAGATTCTCTCCTTGCTCCTCTCGTAGCTCATGACCTGCACTCTCTCTCTCCTGTCCTCTTTACTTCTCTTTCCTCCTCACCTGCACTTTTATTTTTTCTGTAACACACTTTAGCACTTTGATAGGCAACATGTAACCAGCATTTTATTTACAGTACTTCATTCTGTATAGGCATTTGTACATTGGAATCCAAAAGAAACTTCTCATTAGCTTAAAAGGTTACTAGTTTCCATCCCTTATTTGCTTTACTATCCTCAGCTCCTCCACGGTCACCATCCTCCTTTCTCTTCCTAACCAACCAGTTGAATAGACTCATCTGAAAACTGAAATATAATTTAACTATCAAGGTGTATGTGCACAGGACAAATGTGAGTTTAGTCTAAGTTTGTGCCTGCGGTGCGCCGCTGCTGAATGAATATAAGGGAACCACTGGAAAGGGTGTTATGATGAGGACCAGTCATGAGGAGTAAATATACTTACATTTCCCAAATTCTTCCCTGCATTCCTTCAGCTAGTAGACAATAAGTATAAACGAGAGCAAAGAGTGACAGTAGGAGAACATAGACAGGACTGATTCATAGTGTGGTGACTGCTGGGACGGTCTTCAGAGATCCCCCATGGAGCCCCGGAGAACAGCAGGAGAGGGAGCTGCGGAGGGGTGGAGGGTGTACAAGTCTTGTGTTTGAAGTCTCTCCTTCCCAACTGGGGCACAGACGTTACCCAAGGCTGGGCTCCTCTCGGGGGGTCCCGCAGGAGTATTATCCAACCAGGCAGGCAGCTGTCCGACAGCCTCTTCTCCCTTCTTATCTGTCTTGTCTGTCTCCTCTTTATGTGCCCGTGTTGTGTAACCAAACACAGCACCTGGATGTATCCTAAATCACTTGATGTGGGGAGAAAACAGGAGAGTTGATCCTAGTCTGCATTGACATGGCCAAACGGTTCTCAGTTATAATGGAGCATAGATTTTTTTTTTGTTGGTTTGCAGAGCACATTGAAGACCTGAACATTTTTGGTCAAAGCGTAAAATGCCAAAAGCTGGAAAAGACACTTAAAATATTTGGCTTATATAAACACACAGCTGAGTGTAATGATCCAAAAACTTTGGCCTGGAGAAGCATTCATCTGTTCCTCTGAGCCGAGCCAGATCAAGAGCTCCTCAGCTACATGGCAAGAACTAATAAGTGGAAGTGAAAGTACTGTTAAAACCCAGATAAGAAAAGATAGATAAAAGGTAGATAAAGATAGATCTCATTTAAAAGAGAAAATACAACAAAAGGTAAACGAAGGGCATTTTATATATGCAGACCTCTTCTAGCTTAGGAAGCTTTTAGACAATCTCTATATTCAACTTTGATTCATCTAGTAGCTGAGAATTTCTTAAAGATGGTGCTTATATATCCGTTTTTTTTTTCCTGTGGTTTGTGGATGAAAAGCATTAAACCTTATTTGACCTGAAACATTGACTTGCTCCCTCAGCTTCAATAAAAAACTAAATTATGTGGCCTAATTTCTTTGCCAGAATGCTGCTAATACTTTTTTTATTATTAGTCCTGGAAAGTTGTCCGATCTGTGAATAACAGTCAAACTTCTTTACTATCTGATATTGATTTCTGACCGACACAGACTTTGATTTCTTTCTTTTTTTTAATAAGTGCACAGCAAAGAAGTTGCTTCTCTTCTTTACCGTTTTTCAAATGTGGAATGAAATCAATTCAAAGAACTGAATATATTCGGGGGGGGGGGGCATCAAAACAGCTCCCCCTCCCCCCACTTCAACACCATCTTTCTTTGGAGCTTGTACCTTGCTTCCCTCCCCAACACCACCTCACCAAGCACTCCAACCGTCAGACCTACCCGAACCCCGCTGTTCCCATTACCCAACCCCACCTTGTTCCCTCCCTGGAGAGAGGACAAAGTGAAGCAACCACAGAGCGATCCATCACTCCCGCCTGTCTTCCCACATGCCCTCCTCAGGAAACACCTTTCAGACTGGGAGATTAGAATGTGACAGGAGAGGAGAGGACAGTGAAAGAATGATGGAGGAGAAAAAAGGGTGTAAATGATTCAGTGAGCTTGAGAGGGTGAAGGAAGGAGAGGGGCACTGGAGAGAAATTTAAATAGTGGGGATACGCGAGATTGATGAGGACAGTGAATGAGACGGGAGATAGAAGTGACGGTCTTTTTTAGTCTGAGCGCCAGAGGAAGCATGAACCAGTGGGGAGAGAATAAACATGAACTTGCCCATTAGGGCATGTGTTGATAGCTCCAAGTGGCCCCTTGGAACATTAGCATGTCTATTAAGGGCTGACATGGTGTAGACGTTAACACACACACACACACACACACATGCAGTCATACACACAGACATGCAAACACCAAGCCTTATTTAAGTTTGATATAATATGAAAGATGAGCAACAAACTAGAAGTAGTTTACATGCATGTCATCTAAGACGGAAATTATGCAACTCACTGATGAGATGCTGTGCTCCTGCAGGCATTGCATCTTTAGGGGCTGTGATGTAATGTTGCCTTCAGACATGCACCCATTTGCATTAATGTGATGGCAATTTAACATGTCAGTCTCATGTCTAAAAATAAGAAATGAAATGAGTTTTACTTGTTATTTGCTTTGACAATATTACTTTGCCAGACCTGGTAACCTTTCAATATCATCTCCAACACAGCCCATGTCTGACCTGAATGCAGTTCCACCGAAGGCAATACTGCAGCAGCACGATGAAACACATGCACAGAAAGCATAGCAGAAAGTGAAAAGCCCAAAGTCTACCTTATGTGATCAGCAGTCAGAAACTGATCATTTCTGTTCAGCAGTCATGAAAACAAAACTGGAGTAAATGCCTCTATTTGGCTCCAGGCTGGTTTTATGTGTTTGTGAAGTATGTGCTAGATAGTAACTTTACACATCGTAGTTATCAGAGATGTGTAAAATAGTCAACACTCAAATGCATCAAAAGCACAAGAGATAGTGTTACACTACCTTTTAATTTAGATTTATTTTTATGTTGTGCAAATCAGTTTTGTTAAGGAAGAGAATGAATAGATGTTATGCATTTTCAAGTGGCATTTATATCTACATGTATAAAAAAAGTTTTTTCCTCCATTAGTTTCTTGTACCTGTGAGACCAGGGTGATTGCTTTAAGGCAACCAAAGGTGTTACATTCATTATCACCTCCATGCTAAGAGAAGCAAGTTGTTTTGGCAGTGGCCTTGCAGCCTTCAGTGCTGTCAGGCTCTTTGTGTGATTTCCCACGCAGACAAATTTGGTGTGGATAAAGGTCTCTAAAGCGATCACACCTTTCTTCACTCATCACCCCTGTGGGAGGCAGGAGCTAGCAAGGCTGCTACCCATTGTTCTCTGTTGCATCTCTGGCTCATTAACTTAATGCCATTTGATGCTGAGTGATAGTTCGCCTCACTGAAAAGGTCTCAGAGATAAGGGGCAGGCATTTAATCTTTTTTCTCTGCTTTGCCATCAACCAGTGACAACGTGTGAGATATGTCACCTGTGGAGAAAACACCTTTTCTAACACCAACGTAGTTAGATTCTAACTCTGCAAAGGTTAACATATCTCCTGTGTTTCATAATCAGCATTATGCAAACCTATTGTTTTATATTGTCCTAATATACAAACTACACCGCATTAAAGGTTAAGCAGGTATAAAGAGAGATTCACACTTTCTTTAAAGATATGAAAGTGAGCAGTGTGATGTGTCTGCAGCTCACTAGGACACCACAGTAAGACATAGATAAATCAGAGGACCACACACCGATGCTCTCTTGTCCCGCTCTGTGAGAGTTGCACGATGCATCAAACATCTACTGGGCAACTGTCCGCATTAAAGCCCTGAACTTGATATGAGATCCGTGACCCGGTTAAGAACCTCTACAAATTAATCGTCATAAGCAAATTAATATGCCGACAACGATTGCAGGCAAATCTCCCAGACATAAGAGCAACCACACAAGCACATAGACAAACACACACAGCACAATGGTCTGTTTCTCATAATTAAACTATTTAGTTTCGTTCCTGACTTACTCATCAGATCTCCCAGATGCTTGGATGCTAGTTGTTTGGACAAGTTGTTTTTGATGTCCATCCTGCTAAACATAATTAGGGTACATATGTCTGAGAAACTACCGCAAAGATTTTATTGACAGATCCAATCAACTGTACAAGACAAAAGGCTCCTGTCTGATACGGAATTACCACACGTGAGTTATTTCACCCTAACTACAATCATGAGGCAAAGATATGAGCCTTTCTTTAATGGCAGTCATGAATCAGGTCCCTGATCGACTCTTACTATTCACTGTCAGGGAACTACACCTCCAGTGGTCTGAGACGGGTCAGTGTCCCATGTTAGCATCATTGCTCTATGGCTGGGTGCTGAGTTATGGAGGTGAGCGTAGTGACTGGGGAATGTTTTTCTATCTGTCTGAGCCCCCCTCTCCACCCCGGTCTCCACTTTAACCACCTTCCTCTCATCTCGATGTTAACGCATTCTCAGGCCTCAAACAGCAGACATTTTGAAACTCTCAAAACGGCAACAATCGGGGGTTAACACTAGTTAGGACGAAGATGTCGCACACTCCTGCGGTTTAAGTAAACATTGTGTGTGCATGTCTATGTGCCGATCTCTGCTTGCCCACCTGCCCAGTAATAATATCTTCATGATCTTCCAAAGCAACACAATAAATAACACAATAACAATTTGCAAAAGTGTCCCTCAACGTTTGATTTAAGGATCCCAGATATTCCCTCTGCCCTACCCTGTTGTTAATTGCATTTTCTTTTGCCTTTATATGCCGTAGGACTGTCAGTATATGTTACTGATTAGATCCTCTTTGCATCATGCAGATGATGGTGTAGTAAGGCTTTATATGTAACAGCAAAACCTTGTCAGGAAATCATTAGTCTTAAATCCGTATATAACTCATCTGGTTTTGGATGCATTGACGAAAGAAAACCACAGAATGTCATGATCTCAGCAATCATTATTCCTTCTATAAAACGCACAACTCAATTTACCATAATGGGGGGGAAATTATGTTTTGATTGCACTACTACGCTTGCACGTGTGCAACTGAGGAAGGTATTTTATCTTTACTGTTTTCACATGTGCCCACGGGCACACACATTGTGTTAGTGATGCTGTAATGACTTTCCCAAAATGGTGTGATTTATTGAACATTCTTTCAAGTGAAAGGTCTAATGCAGCACAGTTACTAAATAAACAATAATTTTAGAGGCCCCATTTTCCTCTGGGACATCTCTCTTCCTAATATCCCTCTACGCCTCACTTAAGTTTAACTCATTCTCTTTCTTCCACTCTCCGTTTCTGTCTCACACTCACCCCCTACATCCACATCTCCCTTGTGCCCAGTGAGTAAACGTGGAACCGTGTGAGCCTTCAGGATGACTTTGAAATGAGACATGGCTGGGACATCAGAGGACTCTGCCACTCTCAATGAAGCCTGCTTGATTTATAAGAGAGCACGGAGTGGGGGCGGTTGTTTCCAGAGGCACAAGGCCATGAGGTCCCCCATTAGTACCCTGACCCCTGTTTCATGGGACCAACCACTGCATAGGAGGAGAGGGAGAAGAATGGAGGGATGGATGGATGGTGGACATGGGGGGCTTGTGTGTGAAGGGGTCTTTTCTTTTTTACCATAGAAAGTCTGCTATTTACATTTTCGCTGCTGAGAAGGCAGCAGAAATGAGAAACCCTAGCTCGGTCATTTGTCAGTGGCCTGTGGTGTCCTGACTTAAACGTCTGCTGGTTGTACCTGATCCCCGGCTCAGGCCTGTCTCTGCTCCTTCTTTTACGATTCCCCTCACAGTTTTACTGTCTGCAATCTAATTAGTTGTGTCTTAATCACGTGTTAAAGCACAGCGCCTTCCTGGTGTTTACTGTCTGTTTGCCATGCTGTAAAAATGTGTGAGGTGGCTCGTAAAAACTCACCCACACAGGATTAAGGACTCACTCTGCTATCATGGATAAAATCACAGAATCGGTGACAGTAAATGGGTTGTGGCCTCTGTACTGTGCCGCTCCAGGAAAACTGTACCGCAGATATTTGTAAGAGTGAGAGAGTAAGAAATTGTCATTACTGCACAATTCAACAAAAGCTGCAACAGTCCAATCATTTTGATCCCATTAGATTTTATTTTTGCTTAGTCTATGACTTCATACAGAACTATGATAATAAAAAGGTATCTTATCTGGTGAAGTTTTGACATATATGACTCCTTTAGTTTCCTATCCAGCCTTGGAGATCATGTCATGCGTTTTTTCTGGGGGGGGTTTTCTGAATGCATACGTCAGTCTATGTTGGCTAATCACGTCAGCCATTCTGTGTTTGCAGATAGAATCCATAACAAAGCTTTATTCCTGTCAAGATCAGTTCCTGTTGTTTATGAACACATTGTGATAGGCCTGTCAGCTTCCAGCTAACTTGGTAATGGCACTGTGCTAACATTTTTAAAAGACATATGTTTTTAGTGTACATTACATTAAGGTTTTCCCCATCACATTCCATCTTTGGTTCGTTAGCGTGGCCGCTGGACCTATTCATCAGAACACCAGCCTGGTTGGATGAGCCTTACCCCGCTGCTTGATATAAGCATGCTGGAATTTATTGTTTTCAGTAAACACGCCTTAAAGATAATCTCTGACTGCAGTATACACTGCCAGTTGCCATAGGAACATAGTAGGGGTTTCATAACACTTCAGGGGCTCCTCTAGGCATGATGGGTCTCAATCGACCCCATCGCACATTGTGTTCCAGGTCCCCTCATTATTTCTTGGGATTTAGGCATAAGACAAAATCCATCTATAGGCCAAGCGAGCGTGGGTAATGAGAAACAGTCACAGGCCTTGTAGGGATCCATAGAAAAATTCTAAAATCCTGCAACAGCTTTTACAGGCATGTCCGTGTGTACAAGGTGATTAAACGTCAGTGCAGGAAGGAGCTGAGGGAGGCACAGCGAGGAAGAGACAAGAGGAAGAAGGTGTAAAACGCCGTCTGACTACGTGTCCTCTCTTGTTACCGGATGTCCTTGTCCACCAGACATCAACTCTCTTATGCACACGGCCGTCTCGGCAAGGAAGTGTAAAGGGCTTGTGATGGAGAGTTGTGGATTATTGCATGCAGCTGGCGGCTGTCATAGTGAGACACCCCTCTCACTTCAGCCTTTATCTTAACCCTTTCATATACTACATCCCCAAGTTGCTAGTTTTAGGTTTTCCACACCAGACAGTCTCCGCTGTAAATCTTGTCACGCTTTTTTGTTTGTCTAAATGGGTCAGTACACTTCAAACAAAGTGCTTTGGATCACCATCACAATGTCTACAACGCCCTTCGCCCATACCTCTCTGTTGTAAACACTGGAGGAATTGCATCTGATCATTTTTATAACTTCAAATTAAAAATCTGGCATTTATACCTACTTCAAGCAGCAACCAGCCAGTGTGGAAAAGCTTCTGTTTTTGTAATTCGTCACACAAGCACCTCTGTCTCTTGAATCTATAAAAAAAAATATGTGCAACATCATGAATGCCATCAAGAAGAGACCGTAAAAACGGTGCAACATTATTCTAAACAACCACAATCACATCTTGCCCCTTTCTTTGACGCCAAGGCATCTAATCACAGCTTCAAGTGTAGCAGCTCAAAACAGGTACAAACACTTTTTCTCTTAGTCATATTCCATCAACATATCGTATGAGGTACTTGGTTTCAAAAATCCCCCTGAGCCTTAACTCATACTGAGTTTATGAGCTCAAGGCAACCAGCAGCTGTTCCCATTATGAGAGAGTAGGAGGATTTAATAGCAACTCTGTAAAGTTGCTGCTCTGGTGACTCATCGGATCTATCTCTTCATTTGTGGGCATATTTATTAATACAAATGGTATTTTAACTACCATCACTTATGCAAAGATGCTGAAATAATTCATATGCAGTTTGAAACTGATAACAGCCACCAGTGCTCTTTGATTTCCAGGCTGATATCCTCAGTAGTGATTGATTAGGCCCACTGCAGTTTCTTTAATATGTTATTATCTTAGCAAACGCGAGACTGTGATTAAGGGTCCTTCCTCTGGTATGAGCTTTCATCCACTGTCAATTTGAACAGGACTGTGCACTGCATCATGAAGCAAATGATCTGAGTTTTGTCATGTTGAATTCAACAGAATGAAAGCTGGCGTTAAAAGAGCAGACAAAAAGGATCATATGTTCGATCTTTGACACAAAGAGAAAGGATAGAGAAATTAGGAAGCAGAAGGAGCAAGTCGGGATGCCTCTCAAGACCAATCACCATCTTGTCGCTGATAAGAGAGTGAGAGCCTGAAGCTGGCTTTTCTTCCTGTAGCTTTTTGTTCTTCCCCAGGGCACTTTGAGTCAAACTATTGAGGATCATAGAATCTTCTCCCTGCAGCATAGAGAGGTGGATCTTTCTGTGTGAGTGATGTAACCCTTCTTTGGAGTCACTGGGGAAACCTGATGGAAACGGACATGAACCATACACACAGGACAGTCAGAATGGTATTTCCTAAATCTCCCACAGTGACTTTACGATCAGCCCATGAAGTGATTCGACAGTAAGACAGCTGATGATCTCAACTTCTCTGTAATTGTAAAGTATCCTCATTTTTTTGGATCACTTACAGACATCACAGTCATGAAGCAACATTATTTTCTGTTTACATCATCTACACAAGTGAAGCATAAGTTGTGAATGAAATGATTGTGGATTCGTTGGAAAAAGTTCATTGAGACTCTTTCTTGTCAGCCTGGTTGCATCTGTGTATGAGGGAGGATGTTTGTCCATGAGAATTCTCCGTTTTTTTGGGGAGAATTTCAGCTTAGTCAGTGGTTATGTTGGTGAGTCACTGGCATTCAGTGGGTTTTCTCTGTTTACCCAATGTCTTCACAGACTGCTGTCCCATCACTAATGCATTCTTTAAGCATTATATCTTATCTCATGCTGTATTTAGTCATTTTTTTTAGACATATTTAGTCCATTTATCAGAAACCTTGGAATATGTCAAAAATATGGAAGATGTGTAATTGTGTTCTGTGTAATTTCCGGTGGGTGGCACATTGAAAGTATCATGCATTTTCTTATTTAGATCTAAGAATGTGTCAGAAGAGAGAGAGAGAGAGAGATATCAAGTTATTCACAAGCAGTTTCATATCTGTCCATAAAAGTCATATCTATAATTACTACTCTTATAATGTGTTATTAGTTAATCATTCACTCAGAAGGGATCTATCATAGGGTGAGTTAATACTTCTACTTCTATTATCTACTGCACTACGTAGTAGAGGGTGTTACAAATAAAATTATATTTACTGGTTATATAATGGTTATAAATTCTAAATAATGTTACCAATAAAACTTGCTCAGTGTTTTATTGCAGTTGTCCTATAATTGCCTCCTCCAATTCTCATTGGCGAAAATTATGTGATCACATCATCACAAAATGACCGTTTGCGTGTGTGTGTGTGTGTGTGTGTGTGTGTGTGTGTGTGTGTGTGTGTGTGTGTGTGTGTGTGTGTGTGTGTGTGTGTGTGTGTGTGTGTGTTTCAATGACATTTTGTGGAAAGTTGGACCCTGCGGAAGGAAACAGGTGATTAGACTTTGAGGTGTATCCGGAAGATGGTATGGATGCAAGATTTTGATATTTATTTATTTTTTCTTGTTTGTTTGTTTTTTTATTTTATTTTTTTACAACTACTACTATAGCGATGCCATGACCTGCCCTACTCAGCCTCTGATTGGCTTGGTGTGACATTTCTCACTTAGTCAAAGTTCTTTCAGTGAGGGGCTATGTGAGAAAAGTCATCCTTATGCCAAGCCAATCAGTGGCAGAGTAAGGAAGGTCATGGCATCACCATAGCAGGATTTGTAAATTTGCTTGGCGGAGGAATGCGCTCTCCGAGTGCCCTCTAGGTATGACATGCTGTTATAACATCAAAAATAACCAAACTCAATGATAAGGTTACTGTTTCTTGACAAAGTTTGATTGTGGTATACTAGCACAACGTTTATCATAGGGACCGACTTCGGCTGTATCTGCTTTTCCTCCGAAAAGCTTTGCTGACAAGGCAGGAGTACGGTATGCTAAGGTGCTTCTGCCCTCGGCCTTTACCCATATGTTTTGTATTATGACCTAGGAGGTGCCATCCTCAGCAGCTCAGTGATGGGAGGGGATAAAGCAGGCCTCTCCGGCCCAAATGACGCATGACATGGCGCTACGCCCTGGGCCTTAATTTATGGCTTCCCATGTCAGCAAAGGCTTGCTCCCCTGGGGAGCCCCACAGCCTTTACCTACCAAGCAAGCCTTCAGTGCTCATCTCACGTTTGAGAGACACAAAAGAATACACATACTATCCACTGTAGGAATTCTGATCACCGTAATGTGGCAACATGCACACAAGTCTGAGAAGTATGCAGAAATCCGATACATTTCCTCATAGAGGAGAGGTTTACTCAGCTGTAAAACATTCACAGTTGCTGCACTGTTTCACAAGATGTGAAGTGGCACATATGAAGTGCTACTTCAGAAGAATTAACGTCATGTCAGGCTACATCTAGTCCACAGCCAGGCACACACTGCTTCTTTTATTAATCCCTCTGATGTGGGAAAGGATGTGAAATCTGGAGACAGAGTGAGGAAGCGATTTGGTGGGAGGATCTGAATACATTTTCAGTGTAGTTACTCAAGAGTCCATGTACACATCACACCGTATTAGCAAATAGACGTATGTACGCTGCCAGCACTAATGCACACACAGGTGTTCCCCGTGAGCCATCCGGGAATCTTCCAGTGATCCCTGTCCAGCGTTTTGATGTGGGTAGAGGGAAAAGAAAAGAATGTAGAGGAAACGAAGGCCAAGGGATGAGAAGAAGCTCGAGAGTACATGACAGAAGGGGGGAAAAAAGAGAAAATCTGGAATAGATGACATTTAAATATCAGAGAAAGATGTGATGTGGCATGACAGTGACAATAGGGTTAACACAGGACAAGGGGACCAGGACAATGGCAGGGTTTTTCTCCTCCTTGGTATCTGATATTTCTTTGTGCTTTGGGGAGGGAGCACTGTCAAGGTTTTGTGTGGCCTTTTGAAAACAGAACAAGCCCTCTCCAGAACAATATATCCCGCTTCAGAACTTCTCTAACAACAGGGCACTCATTTTTCTAACTTCCCAGGTCCTCCCTGTAAAACACCCTTTTTGAAATCCACTCTGGTCATTGTTTAGTCTAGTGGAAGTCCCTTAGATCATCCCCATCGACAGCCGTCCTGTATCCCCTTCATGTTCTGAATCCTCCCGCCTCCCAGCAGCTCAGAACAGCCACCTGACATTAATCAGACTTATTCTTAAGACCTGACAACCAGTGTGTTATTGCAGAACAATAGGGTGAATCGTGATTGTAAGATTTGAGCTAACAAAAGCAAGCAGTTTGGCTTATGGTCCTCTCAGCCCTACTGCCAAGTGTTGTCTCAAGTACCAGGAAACACTTAGAGAAGTGGTTATGAAACGATATTTTGGTTTGTGTGTGGCGATGATGGAATGGTACTCTGTAGAAGTTGGCGATGTGTGTATCGCCTAATATTGTTCCTGTCAATGATGCAATGTTGCACTTTCTAGCCATAAGAATGCTTGTTATTGACTGTGTGCAGCAGCTCGTAAAAGATTCCATTTTTTTAACGACAACAAGGGCATTGCCATCCTCACGTCCATCCAACAACAGAGTTTATTGACTCTGCAGACCTTCATGACACCACATATCACTACGCAACTAAGCCTTTCGGATTTTAGCTTCACCTTTTTTTTAAATTTGTTTTTGTACTTGCCCACATGTATCTTTTTTCTTTCTTTCTTGCAGAGTTGTTGAGGGTTGGTTTCTACTCTTGTCAAAGGCCACTAGATGAATGTGTCTGAGGATGAATTCAGCCATGCCCTCTCTCCCGCCTCTCGCTCCATTGTATAACGTGGAAGTCCAAACACATCACTCGATGACACTGAATAAAAGAAAAGAGAGGAGGCTGCCACTTATGCCCTTGGCTTTGATTTAAGATTAGATGATGGTTTGAGAAATTCAACTGGATGGAATAGAGCCAGAGAAAGCTTTTACTCTGTAAAACTGAGACTTGGTCATTAGGTTAAATCTTAGGCTAGTTTCTGTGCTTTTATCTGGTCTCCAGCAGAGCAGAAGCAGCATCTGGTCTGATAAAGACAGAAGAACATGCAAACTAGGCTAACATTTCCCTTTCTTCCTCTACTCTCAAGATTCAGAGTAGGAGAGAGAGAGATGCAATTATGTGAGACTGAATGATGTGCTGGTGGTCTTTACCTAATTAAGACCCCTCTGAGGTCTTTGATGCCTCCCAGAGGCCAGAGGGTGATGTGATGGAGATCGAAGTATTGAAGCCTCCTTTCCCCTCTTGTCTCTGGTTCTTTTCCCACTAAACATCAATTTTTCTTTTCTGCTCTTTTTCCATTCTGCTGTCTCTTCCCCTTGTTTGTAATACCTTTCCTCCACAGTCAGCCACTTATTCCCAAAATGTCCTCATAGCTTCCCCTAGAACTTCAGTAACTAGTCCCTATCCCAGCAGTAACAGCTGACACGGGGGTCTGATTTTCAGGATCAGTGTAGATCCACTGATCCATCAGATCCATTAGACCGATGCCAGGGACTCCTTGGGGGACTGGGACTTGTTCGGCCAAGCCGCTGACAGAAGTGAAGGCTCTGTCAGAGAAACCATTAAGAGCGCAGCAGGCTCAGAAAAATGAGCCGCCCTTGTCACTCCGCATCGGGAGCGCAGCCGCGGTTGCAGATCCCCCTCAGACGCCATCACATTCAACCACTGTTTGTCCAAGCCTTTGAACTAGAAACAGCTAGGTAGATAGATGAATGAGCCCATGTGTGAAGTGGCTAAGGGCCACTTCAGGTTGACTCCCTGTCTTGGATTGATGGCAATTGCTGGTTTGACATCTAATGTTTGGGCGAGGACAGGATAGGTGGCGAGGGAGTGATTAGGTTGCCTTTAGTACTTGTTCCATAGAAAAGTTAAGGGGCTGATGTAGTATGCTAGTAAAGGCACTAGTAAGAAGATGAAAGATAATCTAAGTAATCCACCTTGAGATTTAAGTGTTATTGGATCATGATAAAACTCTACACAATAATGTTTGATAATGCAGATTTTTTTTGGAGTCCAAGCATTCATTGCCTCGTGTAGGCTAGTAGGCTAGAGTGCAATGTGTGCTAGGTAGGTGTGCATGGTCACCACAACACAAAGTTAACTCATCGTGTCTGAAAAATGACAGTGTCACCAAACAAAATGGAGATACCACCAGCCTCGCCTCGTTGTTAGACTTAGTAACAAGATGTGGATCATCCTCGCCTGCATGGCGGTGGTTTGAGTTTGAGAAGGTGGATGTTACTCAAAAGATTGGTTGTGGTTAAAGCCAGCTCTACAGCTAACTACAACTACAAATAAACCACTTCTCAGAATATAATAACTACAACTAACTAACTAACTAACTACAATTATGAATAAACCACTGCTCAGAATATTCAGCTGTCAGCTGTCCATGACAGGCACCAAGTTACCATCAGAAAAATAGATTCAGCAAACTTAAACATAATCATTCAGCAAAAAACAAATGGCACAACATAAACACCGTCACCGAGTACATGGCAAAAGACATGGTTCTTTCTTGAATGCTTCAGTTGTAAGTAAAGTAATACATATTTTCCTTTAACATGTTGTTTCCATTCCAACATTAGTAGGCAATAATTACTACCCTATTAACAAGAGCGAGCTAGTACAATATAACAATTTTATAAACACATTTTGAATGATGCAAAATATCATCTACCTATAGTTAGTGCAAAATCCCGGAAAATATTGAGATATTATGATTATTTTATTTCATTATTATTATTATTATTATTATTATTATTATTATTATTTTGTCAGTATCACAGACCCCTACTGTCCATCAAGAAAATCTGTAAACCGCCTCACTACTGGATTCCCTGTAATTAATCCAGCCTCTTTTTGGTCTCAGGGACTGTATTTGGTCCTGGTCTGACCGTATTCACCGGGAGGCTGTTGAGCCTGGTACAGTTAGTAACTGATAATGGTTACTTAACCAACAAATAAAACCATTTGTTTGTCAGAATACTCTTTCAATTCCAGAGTAGACAGAGGACTTCAGAGCAAAAAACAGAAGACTTTTTTTCCACTTAAAATATCGTCCAGTTTCACTAAAATCAGTGCAATAAGTTACAAAGTTGTTTGTGTGCATGAATCAAGCTCAGCCTTGCAGAAACACACCGTAGTATATAAACAATGGTTGCACAATATGGCCTACGGGCAATAAAGGCACCAACAGTCCCGCCTTGAACAGGCTACGGCCTTCTCTAACTTTCTGAATCATTCCGACATTCACCCACACTTCAAGCAGCAATTGCGTGTGTGTCATTCCCAACCCTCAGAGGTAGTAAAGCTCTCCGTTTCCGGTTAACCATTTTTTAAAGCATCAATTTCAAAAGCCTCTGCTTTTCCTCTATCATTTGTTAATGACACAGTATCCTCTCCGCACATTGTCTCTTAAGCCACCCCTAACTCTCTCTTTGTTCCATGACAGAGATGGAACACCTCCACCTTGCATGTCACTGCCTTAGACTAAACATTCTCTTCTGGTGTTGATGCATCAGTGTAGCGGCTACCTCTAACGATGGCCAACTTATCTCATTAGAAAAATAATGATTTCACTGGCTGCCATTCCCACAGATATGCCCAGTATTTGTCTTAGGCTCTGTTTCCTTCACTGAGCTGCTGGGCCCAACGATTGGCTTCCACAGCCCTCATGCCTGCCTGTCGTATATCAGCAGCACTGCCACTGTCAAGCCCCTGATTTATAGCTGTTTATCTCTAGTCGCCCCCCACCCTCCAACAGATGGGCTCTGACTATTTGCTCAGGGAAAGAAGGGTCCCAAACCAATGAAATACAACAAACAAGAGGTAATCATTGGGAAGTTTCTTGTGATTACAATTTATTGGTCACCAGAATAATGGAGATTGATCCTTCGTGTTGTTTATCAGGTGTTACCTGATCATGTGTCCTAGATTAATCTGGCTGCCTCTTATCTTAATTAGTTTTTCCGCTTCAGTATGTTTCGACAATTCCGGTCTGTGTGAGATGACACGATGGTACCACACATATATTAAAACTGCTATATCAAGAAAAGATCCTTGATATGATTTATTTTTATTAACAGTGTAATTGTGAAAACATTCCTTCAGCTGTCATGTTCTACAGGGTTGTCACCTTAAATCTCTGCAAATATATTCAAGCTCTAAATCTCACTGGCTGTCAGATCTTCACAGAGAAAAAAAACACATTGCCCCATAAATTGTCTGTTACAGACTGAGAGAGGCTCCATTTGATTTCTGAGTCTCTGGAGAAAGGGCTTAAGTAATAACCCAAGCATATCAATTTTTCAAACCGCTCGTACTATATTGTTGCAGATTTTTCAGTACGTAGTAGTATTAGTTGGGTTTTTTTTCTCAATTTGATAGATACAAACCAGATTTTGACCCTTGCACCTGTTGGTCATAAATTATGATTCCTGGTTTATGTTACTCATATTCTCAAGTTAAACACTTAGAAAATTATTTTTGGTGCAAGCGGACAGATAATGATGTGTAACATCCTCCTCTACATATTGCATTCCACAGAGACACAATGATATGCCACGCAGTGTGATTTACATTTTCCTGGGATTAGACAATGATTCATGTTTTCCCTCTGTTTCCATGTGAGCTTAAATACAGACAGTTATTCACATGGAGACGTCTCTGTCTGTGTGTCAGAAAAAATTTCTCCCAATTCAGATATTATTGTGCAGAGCATTCCATTTATCAGCACCACATTGATGATATAACCAGTAAGAATAAAGCACAGATTGACGTTGGTGGGCTCCATAATGAGGCAAACTCAGCCAGTCATCACTTCTCACTCATCTGCTGAGCAGAGCCATGGATTCCTTATCTCAGCTCTGATTAACCGGTGATGGAGTGTAAAGAATCCAGGCTAGTTCTGACCACTATAGAACCAGATGTGTGTAAAATAATAAAGGGAAGCTTCAGTTTTTCTTTTAATGCAAGATTTTCTTTGAATGTTTTTTTGTTCTTGTTGTTGTTATTGATTTAGGTGTTCATTTATAACTGTAATGCTTACTTTATATGCATTTTTCAGTAATTTCATTTATCGTATTCCTAATCCATTGTTTGCACTGTATATACTGTGGCACATACAGCATGTTTAAGAAATGCTGTTGGGAGGATTTAACGTTTTCAGCATCAGTTCCAGTTTTTAAAAATCTGCACCAAAAAGAATTTCTACTAACACCTCTACAATAACAATGGACTGCCTTTACAAGTCCAGTATGACTGTTAAAACCTGAGATATGAAAAGTACAAACAACACTAGCAGCAATCACTGCTAGTATCTACAGTAGTTTAACATTGGTCACTCATGATGGTGGTTATGATGAAAGAGGTCTGCACTATTGGACCCAGTGGTGTCAGTTCGGCTGGGAGATGTTCTCCCCCAGCTACCTCCTCTGCTCCAGCTCAGCCCACACAGAGAGACAGGGAGAGATGGCACACACATCTGGATCCAGTCTTTAGGATGATGGAAGGATGTCTTGGAGGATTGGACCCGCAGCCTGGTTAGAATCAGACCGACCGGTTCATCTTGGCACTCTCATTGAATCCATCCCTGATATGTTCAGCAACGTTTCCTGCATGTGGTCATGTGTGAGTGGGAGCAGGGATTGGTATTTAGGGAAATCTTGAATGACAATTTTCCCACCTCAAGGCTCAAGGGCTGGGCTTTCTGGTAAAATGCCGGTATGACTGTGTTGTGACTGATAGCAGTAATATCACAGGGTCTATCACATAAAAGGTTACATCCATCTGGAGCAGGTGATCCAATCACAAGACTCCACTGAATTTGAATCTGTGACTTGTTTAGGTTAATTAACCCGTCTGACGGATACTTTTTGAAGATTGGCACCAGCCAAAAACAGGTACTTGCCCTCCATGTTGTAATAAGAGACGTCGTCTGCTGCTGACATGTACATCCAGCCGTGCCCCTGGGCCCCTTCTCGTAGCGTAATGGTTGACATCATTAAGTTTTGCATTATTGCTGTCTGCTGGACTGTCTCTTGTCCTGTCTTTTCCAGCATTGCCACGGCGTGTGTTAAAAATGTGCAGATCTTTGTGAATGTAGCTGCATGTGAAGAAGGTAACGCGGTGATTTACCTGGAAGTGTGGCTGAAAGAGGCTCTGGACACCTCGTCTCTAGAAGTGGCCATAGGTGGTTCCTGTTTGTGACATTAATAGTGTTTGGTAACTATGGTTTAGCTCAGTGGTTGTCTTAAGCATCGCACTTAACTATGTTACAATATAAATGTCAAGAAAACTTAACCAAATCAACCTCTCGGGTTTCAGTTGTTGTTTTGTTAATCTTCCAGTCCCATTTCACATAGCATGTGTGTCAGTTTACACCGCATGTCTCGACTCCCACACATGTTGTGTATATTATGATAGCAGGCTGGACCCTCCTCACATCACCGGCAGCCCATCTAGCTGGCACAGACAGGCGGGCGATGAGCAGGAAGGAAATGACATCATCACATTTTTGATTTAGACTTGACACAAAGCACCAGAGAATTACTGAAGCTGCAAAGGGTGGAGTCATGGAAATAAAAATAGGATGTAGGTTGTTTTTTTTTCAATGATAGCAGTAGATTATTATACATGGACGGTTGTGGTTGTGAATACAGTATATTCAAAGGCATTTCATTGATAGTGCTACACAACTGATAATACCAGTGTTACATGCACATTTATTTTCGACGAAGTGTTACTTAATGTGGGATTTGAGCTGCATAGATTGGATTATTCTGCATGATGTGTTGCATTTATGATTTATTGGCATCTTAGACCTGGTATTTGTTTAGCTGGGGTCTCTGACAATACAGATGTCACTCTAATCGACTTGGGAAAATGCAGAGCAGCCAAAACATAAAGTGGAAATGTTAACCCAATAACGCAAGATAAACAGTCAGCGGAGAGGAGCCAAAGACAACAGAGAGCGAAGGGAAAGTGTCCTGCTGGCATCAGGTTTCCCAGAGTAAGTGTTATTTGAAAAGCAGCTGAAGGGTGACACTCACTCTCCTCCCACCCAATCTCCCTCTGTCCCTCCCTCCTCCTCACTTATTCGGCCATCTGTTGTTCTCTCTCTTCTCAGGCTGCTCTAAGTGCCTTGAAACAGCTGTCGGAGCAGGGACTGGACCCAGTGGATGGCCCCATCAAGGTACGTAGGACACGCATCACGGCAAACTCACAGACGGATGCTCCGTGGTCACTCCGTGCTGGATGTTCGACCAATCGGCAAGTCAGGGTGGACAGATGCTTTTCTTGTGAGGAGCCAGATGTGCGCGTGCCAATCTGGCTTATTGCAAATCCTCATCGCTGCAGGCTGGCCCATCATCAGCTTCCTCCCCACCCACAGACACATGTTCAAAATTTCTGCTTCACATTTTTCCCTTCAGTCGGCGAATATATTTACATGCACTACACATCCGTCAAAGCACCGTACTGTCATGATGGCTATCACTACCGAGGCTCAAGTTATGACAGATAAGAGGACTTTCTCCACACAAGTGCCCTCCCTCCCCCTTGCTCCCTCCACAACGAGGAAGGGAGGAAGGACAACAGCGGAGAATGAAGTAGGAAAGATGTGGGGGGGGGGTTTTGGAAACAAGGGAGGAAATCAAGCAGGGAGTATTTTCATAGTAGGTGTGCCCTGGGAAAAAAGCGTTTAGGCAGGGCTGTTTTCTTGCAGCCTCTCGCCTCCTTTGGAGAAAAAGAGGAAAGGAACAAAGAGAGGAAAGACAGCCACAACGTTCTAACAGCTTCGTTTACGTCACCACAGGAGGAGAGGGGCAAATATGGCAGCAATTGCACTTTCACCTGAGCAGTTAATCACTCATTCTTTGCTTTTCCATCACCGTCTCTAAAACTCATTAACTCACCCATACTTTGCTGTTAACACATTGTTGGTCATCAAGCCTTAGATGATTGTAGTTATTGAGAAAATACAGCTTTTTTCCTCCAAATCAACGGCGTCACTTTTGTCGCTCACCACACACACACACACACACACACACACACACACACACACACACTGGTTACTTTATAATGGCATTTTCCACTATTACACACACACACACACACACACACTGGTTACTTTATAATGGCATTTTCCACTATTACACACACACACACACACACACACACACACACACACACACTGGTTACTTTATAATGGCATTTTCCACTATTACACACACACACACACACACACACACACACACACACACTGGTTACTTTATAATGGCATTTTCCACTATTACACACACACACACACACAAACACTGGTTACTTTATAATGGCATTTTCCTCTATTACACACACACACACACACATTGATATATCTGTCTCAACTGTCCTTTCCGATAAAAACCCCAGAACAGGAGCCACAGCAGATTGGTAAGTGTGAAACAGATTGAGGTCAAGGACTTCTGAAGTGTCGAGTGAGGCAGCGCTTTCGTTTCCTTTGGAAGTTTTTCTTTTACAAGAATCACCTGCGGTACTTTGAAAGAATTACTCATTTTAAGCCTGAGCAAATCCTGCTATCTTTCTGAGGAACACGTAGAACTAATTACCAACAGCATGACTGATTGATACAAACTTTGCTTGAGTCCTTGGACAAAATCTGCCCTAACACAATTCTGTTTGTCTTTTCAGACCAGTGAACCCTGTGGGAGGGAGGACGGACATTAAACAGACTAACTCAGGCACCACCACTCAGGTCTGCAAGGATTCATAGGCTGTCGTCTAGGAGCTGACAACCCCGAACCCCTCCTTTATCATACTAAAACCTGACTACCCCTACCCCCACCCCACCCTTCCCCCTGATCTCTCATAACCTACTACCCAGTGTCCCCCACTACCCTCAGTTCCCTCAAACACCCACCCACCCCACGATTGCCACTGTATCCTGCAAAACCTGTCAACATGCAATAGGGTGGATGTGCACCGAGAAATGACCGACTAAAACACCATTACCTGAGTCTATGTGAAGACAACGCTCTCTTAACACGTTTATTGATGATTTCAGTCCAAATTTAGAGGAAAAAATATAAATACACGAAAGACAAACTAATGAGATAAATGCATGGTACTGTATGAAAATCAAGGGAAATCCAAAGTGCACTGCATAGACAACTTTCCCTTTGGATCAATGTTTGTTGGTATGGTTAAAACAAATATGTACATCTTGCCATTGAAATACAAAAGAAACATTCTAGAGGAGAAACCGACTTGCATACAGTAGCTTATTTTTTCCGGGGATTATGTTTCAGTTTTTTGTTTTTTTTGTTATTTTATTAATCTAACAATGCTTGAGTACTGTATTTAGAATTAACCAATGCCAGTGCTGTGAAAGTTGTAGTTGTTGTCTTCATATATAGTCACCCAGCTTACCTTGTATGCTGACATAAGAAGAAAAAAAAAAGTTCATCTATCTATATGGATGTGTATGACCTGCAAGAGTATCATATTCCAAAAAATAACACAGAAAAGTTTTTCATGTGGACAGAAATGACAAAACTGGTGTTAGCAGTAATCAATAGAAGTGCTGACCACCCAGGAGGGAAGGTTGGACTAACCTTTACTTCCTGAAGGGTCTAACTTTCCCATTTGACATGACCCTACACTGGCATAGCATCACTGGAGCATCACCTGACAAACAGCAGAGGCACAGGGGCCACCAACCGTTGTACTTTTTAGCTAACAAAAGAAGCCAGTTGCATCGACAGTGGCTACTTTTTTGTGCACATTCTCTAATGCCAGTAAACTTTTAACCAATCTTTAGAGTGGCTCCTATGGGTGAGACTGCACGTCCTCCAGTGAATGAAAAGTCCTCTCCAGTCCAGTGATTTTGTGTCAGTGAATCTCACCCCCCGTCTCCCACCACAGTTTTGTCGATCACATCTACACCCATTGTGTGTGTTGTATTGACCCACCAAGGCATCAACTGGGTGCTTTTAATGACTGCATTTTTGAAGTGCATCTTTTGAGCAGAGAGAATCTGCGTCCAGTTCGCAGACTCCCTTCCCTAAAGGCCACTTTGAATCACTTTGTTCACTGACACTTGAGGATGTCTCTTCTTCGCTGTGAGTGCAATCGTTAATAAAGCTGTTTCTGTTACTGAAATGCAGTAAAAACACCTCAGTTCATGTGAAAAAAAAACTTTCTTTGTGTCTTTTTTTTCTCCCAACAGGTGTAAACACATCTCACCCCAACTGAAAACAGCATTGTTCCTTAATTAAATCTATTTTTCACACATTTTATAAAGGCATATGATAAAATGGAGGTCGCATATGACGATATTGACCAGCTTTTCTCAGCACATTCAACCACATCTAGTTGTCTTCAACAGTGCATCTAGTTTGCTTAGTTGCCATGAAATATCCTCAGTTGTCTTCATGGGGTGAAACTTTGATCATGTGATGCTTTTGAAACCTCCAGACAAAGCTAGTTAATCACAGCTCATCTAGGATTTCACCTAAGTGAGAAACATAAACTACACCTTAATTATTTTAATCTAAAAGAGAAGTAGACAATAACATTTATAACATTCCTTGACAATAATTGTTTGTGCTGTTTAAGTGTTAAGTTTAAATGTCCATGCTACTGTATTAATTAGCCATAATGAGGAATAAAACTAATGAGCAAAATACAATAAATTGGGGGTAGTTGTGCTCCAAAAGCAATTCAATCATCCCCCTGCAGTTTGATCAGGACATCCTGCTAGTTTGCCGACAGTTTCAGTTTGATATGTAGCATTGAACCCCAAAAGAAAGGACAAAGATGTTCATGTTGTCCATCTATACAAATAAATAACTACAACTTTTGTGATCTAACAACATCCTGTTAAACTATACTGGGAACAAATCTCATTATGTAGTAGCCATTACCACTTGGTGAAGGAAAAGGTAGTTTGTGTTTTGCAAATAGAGAACAATCTTTAACTTTTCAGACTCATCTGGACTGATGGCACGAGGATAGATGATGCGAAACTCATCTCTCACTTGTGGTGCATCATTCGATCACCTTTCCTTGGTTTGTGCGTGAAGCTCGACCACCTCTGCAACACCGAACCCTCTCTGCACTCTCCCATTAGCAAGATGAATGAGTGAACGGGACAGCGGTGGTCTAATTCAGCCTCGCTGACTAATGGACTCAGCTGGCAGCTACATCTGCTAGCCATTGAGGAGCGCCAAGTCTGTTCACACACATTAGCAGCAGATCTCTATTCCAGAAGCTTGTTCGAGTAGTGGCAGACCAGCTTGAGGCCGTGTTAGACCCGAGATGAATTGCCCCGTTCTGACCAGCCAATATGGGAAGTGAACCTTGCCGCCCAAAATAGAACAAAATCAATGGGGCTGTGGAGCTTGTTCGTGCCACGCAAAAGCCTGCCATTGATTTTTTCGTCTGAATTATGTGCCATCGACCCCCTTGAAGTCTTCTTAATTAGAGCTGTATTAACAGGAGGATAAAAGAGTGAGGGGAATCCTATAGATGTTGACAAATGTCCAAGCAATGACTCAAGCCAAAAACCTAATGGTTTTTCTGTCTCGGATGAGTCAAAAGCATTTAGTTACATAAAGGCCTGTTTCATACTTCAGGCTGTTTTCACCATCAGTCGTGGAGTAGCTGGTGCTGACCGCCTCTGTATATAGAGGGCTGGTAACTGTCAGTACAGCTCTCCCTCATATTAGAACTAATCTGCTACTGAGCAACTTAATCCAGTCCTAATTAGTCACAGCAGGAGTGCTGTGCTGTTCGACTGAGTCCGATATCTCAGCGCTTCCGTGTAATGCACCGAGAATGTGGGAGAGGAAGCTGGAGCAAGCGATCAGTCTGGAGGATGGATGCATTCACCCGTCACCCACCAAGAAATCAATGTGGCGGTGGAGAGATGAGTTCTGCTATCACGCTGATCGATGTGTGGTGAATCAACATAGTTATTGAAGATTCAAGATTTCAAGATCAAGATTTTGAAGGTGAAACATTGTTAGAGGAGCGACTTAGTACAGATCCGATGCTCTAGATGGTGAATAAACCTGCTTTGTTCCTGAGATGTGGTTTATGTGCCATAATACTGCTTAGTAATGGTCATTTTTAATAGAAGATATGCTTCTAACAAGCCTCAAAAGCTTAGTTTTTTTTTTAGGTATTTAAATACACAGTTATCATCCTTAAGCTCTGTGTTATCAGTATTTGGGCTCAAGGGTTATTTTAATGACTCATCTAGAACTGATCTGGTGGGAAGTGACTCTGGGGAAAGAAGTGATGAGAGAAGGTCTGAGAAAGGACTGAAAGAGCTTTGAAGACGGACTGAGACATATTAAGTTCGAGCCTCCAGGCCTGGACTCGTGACCTTGGTATTCCAAATATTTTCTACAGGGGTAAGAATAGATCATCAAAAACGGTGTTTTTTCATGTTTAATGTGTCGTTTTATTACTCATTTAAAAGCAGTGCTTCCAACTAAAGATTAGGCAAACATTTCTGGAGAACAAATATGAATGACTGTATTCATTTTTTATTTTTTTTCATTGGCTTAAAAAGTATCTGGAGTAAATCTTTAAGAATACCAAGTCTAAAAATGTGTAGAAAAGCTGGGGAAACCGTGAAAAAAAAATATACAGTATATATACAGTACCAGTCAATAGTTTGGACACAGTTTCCCATCCACTTGAATGGGAAACTGTGTCCAAATTTTTGACTGGTAGTGTATATATAGATATAAAAGCCTTTTCAGTGCTTAAAACATGTTTTTCTAAGCCATGTATAACTTCTGACAGAAAATAAAGAGGTCACTGAAATCCCCAAACCTTCTGACAAGTACTTCTTGGTGATTTAGCATCTACAGCCGCGCTAAAACAATGCGCCATGTGATTTCAAAATTTAGCTCATGATGTGTGCTTGGTTTCTTGTTACCCTTCAATTAAAAGGTCAGAGTTGGCTACAGAACAGCTCCAGTAGAAGCGATAGGAGTTTCTTTGTTGTTGCCAACCATGAGGCCATCCTTTGCATAATTAT
Source organism: Chaunax sp. Z400 (assembly GCA_037577475.1). Taxonomy (NCBI): domain Eukaryota; kingdom Metazoa; phylum Chordata; class Actinopteri; order Lophiiformes; family Chaunacidae; genus Chaunax; species Chaunax sp. Z400. The sequence goes on along the minus strand of CM075206.1, from coordinate 10,285,182 downwards.
TGTGTAAAGTTTAACCATTAAAAACCTGTTTGTGATCCACAGCTAACCCTCTGGTAATTGACCATATGACCACTTTGTGCATCCTCTTTTCAATAATTAACAGTGTGACTGCTTATTTCTGACTCTTGGGTAGGCCTTTCTATAATACTGTACATGACTGCTTGTGCTGTATGCACAGTGTATTTACTCACAAAGGCAAATGTCTCTTGCCCTCTTTAGCCGACACCAGTATTTATTAAAGCTTCCCGACCGTGTGGCACAATGTGGAGGACTCTGATACTGATACTAGTGAAAAACGTAGCCATAAAGAGGAGAAAAGGGCAGGGTGGGTGTCATCTTAACAATGGAAACAGTGTCAGCGCTGCATAAGATCCTCTTTACTGTCACTGTGGTGATTCACAGAATTAATACTAACCAGCATTACAAGCCAGAGTGTGGGTGTAAAAGCCCCTCAGGTCTGGGTGGGGGTGGGGGGGGGGTTCCTCCTACTGATTGTGTGTTATTTTTCTAGCAGGTAATAAAGACACATATTTTAATAATCTAAATCACTTTTATTAATTTAAGTTAGGTAGAGACACTAAACATTGGAACAACATTTGCTCAGCTAGGGAGCGGTCTTCAGAAAATTACACAAAAAAAAAGAAGAAAAAAAAAAGAGGCTTATGTCATACTGTCAAAAAAATGGCAAAAAATTAAGAGGTAGAGAATTTAGGCTCATCACTGTGACTGAAGGAATGATGCCTATTGGAATGTACTTGAAATTCTAAAACTCTTGTCATCCCAAAGGTATATAAAATATTCTTACATCAAATATGGTGGAGACATTTTGGGATACCGGGGTATTCACAACATTAAGACATTAACATTTCACTTAAACTGGACACAATGGACAAGAGAGTTAAAGTGTTACTTCGGACAGAATAATGGAAAACTAGTGTCTTTAATGCATTTCCCTCAAACACACGTCAGTGCTGGGACAGCGGTTCACCTGGAGTAACAGCCTACTTCGTTTTTTTTTAAAGTTTTTTTTTTTAAACAAATTATATTGGTAACAGATTTACAATATAAACACCACAGATCTCGAAAATAAAGACAAGCGAGAGAAATAAAAATGTATTTTCCTCTCATTTTCTCCCAAAGCAGTACATTCTGAATCTGTCACACATGCTAGTTTAACCCAGGGCATCGACTCCCTCGTCCACTTCTCATCTGAGAGGCTAGTCGATACAGACCTGAAATAACAGGACCGTTAAAGGGACAATGTTACACCTGAAAATCCTGTGAGGATTTAAAATCAGCCACAATCAGACATTTAAATGTCCCATTTGGAATGACTTCATTATGAACATACATGCTACACGTCTGTAACTTTAGTATTTAACAACAGCGGCGTACGGCAAAGTTTAATTGTGAAATATTCATCGTGCTTTGCTGCACATGGCACATGTGATAAATCAGAGCCGTGTTAAGCTGACCTCCTGAAAAAGAGCCTCTGCATGGGGAGACGTTGAATCGTTTGTCTTTCAATCGGAAAAAAAAAAATGCTGGCAGTGTAGAGAAAAATCTGAATTTACAGTGCATGTCTACAAAAATAAAATAAAGGTGAAAACTTTTTTTTTTTTTTTTTTTTTTTTTTACTGTTTGTACAGTAACATACTGTATATTTCCACAATGACACTAGATAAGGCTGGTGACTAAATTATGTAAATAGTTAATTATTGGATACCTTTTCTGTATGATTTCAAAACTAGTGACACAGAATATAATTGTTGGTTTCTTTAAACAAACTTAGAAAAAGACAAAACAAAGTCAAATAAATCCTTTGTGTAGTACACAGCTTTCTTTGTTCCAGAGGAACAATATGGTAAACCTTTGCATTTGCTCAATGCAAGTGCACCAGTCTAGATTCAGTCTTTCCTTCCTTCCCGTCTTCCCCTTTTCCATTCTCAGTGGTTGTTTCCTCATGCTCGAAGGTTTATGTGCCTCTATTCACGTTACAAACAGCGCCTCCTAGATCCCATTCTTCGCCTCATTGTTGTTCATGGCCTCCTTTCTCTGAGCTAGGAAGGGGTACATGCACTTGTCGGCACCTAAGAACCGGTACATGCATACAATGGCCTCGAATGGCAGGATGCTGCGGAGACAGGACAGACTAGATTAGTGACACAAGATACTCCGGTATAGTTTGCTGAAAGCTGGGTGAAAAACTGGAATCGGAGGGGATCGGAATGTTGGAGTGAGCCCACCTTTTCATGAAGTTGACCATATAGACGATGCGGGGCGTACAGATCATGGGCTGGTCGGTGAGGATGGCCCTCATGGCCTGTTTCACACAGAACTCGGGCTTCAGCGGAGGCAGAAAAGGCTCGATCTCCTTCCTGAATGGAAAGAAAAATGTCATCGATTGATTATTTACAGGCTCAAAATTCACATTACTGTCTGGATAAGATTTAAATGTATATTTAATTGAAATTGTTCAGTAAGTTGAGGTTTAAGGGTTTTTTAACATTGTATTTATGGTGATTTTGCAATTAAAAAAATAAAATAAATAAAAAAATAAAGACATTTGGAGCATCACATACAGTCAGCTCTCAAAGTATAGAAAGAATTTTTTTTTAAAAAATCAATAAATTTATTTTAAGTGCATTTCATTACAGATGTTGGAAAATATTTTAAAGAGCTGAAATTTCAACAAATTTGAATCAATCCAATTATTGATGTCAATTAAAATGACTGTGCAGAGTAATAGTGATTGTTCCAAAGTGGTGTTACAGTGAAGCCAAAGAACATGTCACCTGCTGACTGTAACCATCAAACAAAGTGAGCGCTATTACAGCACTGCAAAGGGGGTGGGGGGGCTTAGCCCAGGTGCACCTGTTGGTGCGGTTTTCCCCCCTGGGAAAGTCACCCTCTTTGTTTAAGGAGAGCGCCGACCGATGCCCTACGACTGACTTTATTTTATCCCCAACACAACACAACCATCAGCTGCTGCTTTGAACTTCAAAAAGGTGTTTATGAGGCTATTTTATATGGTGAAAATTAGAGATGTCAAACTCGACCCAGATGCAAGAAGGCTTTTAACAAAAGAACTGCACAGAGAAACAGTTACACTGGCCAGTGTGTGTAGAAGCTAACCTTATCCTGCAGCCTTTGAACATTCCTGTGTCGACCAGGTAAGGGCACACCAGAGTCATGTTGATGCCATCCTTCTCAGAGGCCTTCAGCTCATGGCTCAGTGACTCGTGGAACCCGATGGCACCGAACTTACTGGCGCAGTAATCCTGGAGGAATAAAGGGAGAACAGGTTAGCCCTGTAAAACACTGCCCCTGCCTGCACCCCGGGACCGCTGAGAACATTATCAAACATGTGTGACAAGCACAGAGGTCCCCCTTGCTGTTAATGATACAGCCACTAAAACAGGAGTGAGCTTGTCCGCTGTTCTACGGTTTCATTAGCATTCTTCTCCAGGGCATCAGGAGACTGCTCTGCTTGGCGGGAGGGTTTTGATGTGGTTCGCCATGGAAATACTCTTTAAAAAAAACAAAAAAGGCTTGTGCAAACATAGATGCAGGTCAATAAACACAGGGAGGATAAAGATATTTGGCTATTCCCAGATGACAGGCGAGGGCGTCAGTTCCCAGAAATTAACGCGCACGTCTGAAATGACATTCAAGGCATTTCAAGCATAATATGTAGTCGCACAAAAACTGCCTTTGCTCCCTTCGAAGGAGGACTTGATCATTATGGATCAGTGCTTGTACAACAAAAGCAAACGTGCAGCTATAAAAACAAAGACAAATGGTGCAGTAGTCCCTGTAGACCATCGGAAAACGACACCATTCTCAGGCAAGGGGATAAATGAGAACTCTGTTCTCGGAAATATGAAGCAAAAACCTCCTAAGAGGGCTACCAACTTACCCCCGCTGTGGTTAGAGAGATAAATGATGACGCTAAATGGTTTATTATGCATTATAATAACAAAAAGAATCTGTACTGGGGGAGAAGAAAAAAATTTACAGGAAGGAAAAATAAACCTTTATTGATAGCTGCTGTGAGCTGAATACTGAGTGAGGACCAAGTTGTTCACAAAGCAGTGATGAAGATGTCTCTGTCCCTTGGGGAGCTGTCAGCTCATTCTGGCCCTGCGGCCAGAGCCCAATAGGGACCAAACACCCCCACTGCTGCAGATAGAGGGATCTATAAGAGGCTCCCCAACGCTCATCTGTGTCCTTTAATTTAACGGGTGGAGGGACAACTAGAGAAAGGGGGCCTAACCTCCCCAGGCCCAGTGTGCTCGCTGGCACGCAGAGGGCTTTGGAGAAAGCACTGGTTCTGGATGGTGGGAACGATGGGATGTGTGTGTGTGTGTGTTGTTGTGTATGATACTAACCTCCACTCCAGCTGTGCTGAATAAACCCAGGGAGCTGGCAACAGTCACAATGTGGCCATGATTCAGCTCCAGCATCTTGGGGAGAAATGCCTTGGTGGTCTGGGGGAAGCACAGAAGACATAGAAGGGCAGAGAAAAAAAAAAGAAGAAGGTTAGTTCACTTGTGCAGTTTGTCTGTGCCAAAGCCCTTTGATCCCATCTCCCTCCCTCTTGTCCTCCCCCCTTTCCATGTGTTTCTCCCTCTTCTCCATGGTGATGCAGAGAGAGGCGTCTGAATGAGAATTCATAACAGGCACCAAAAAAAAAAAAAAAAAAAAAAAAAATCAGTCCGAGCGCTGGAGGCATTTGTAAGTATTTACGTTGAATTTTTGGTGGTAGGTGTGAATTAGACGTTGAGGGAAGAGAAGAACGAGGGTTTCCCCCTTTCCAGGTATCCATTGAAGAAACAGGTATGTGGTGTGTGCCTCTCTGCACAATCTGTTCTTTTCCCACACAGATCTGGTGCCCATCGTTGGGCCCGGCTCTAAAGACTTGGTGACAACACCAATCACAGGCCTCTGTTCACTCAACAACAATACAATTCAGCCTCTCGTCTACCCACGCAGACTTGTGTCCTGCCTGAGCAGCAGTCAGCAGAACAATCGGCAGCGAGGTGACCCCTGAGATGAAAGAGTTTCACCCGAGAGCCACGTGAGAGCTTGAGTGGTTCCAATGAGGGTTTGGTGAAGTGGTGAGAACAGCAACCCCACGGAGGGAATCCAGACAGAGTTAGAGGTTACAGCTGATTAACTTATGGATCCATTCCTCATTCCGCCCGTCTGCTGACTCTGGACACAGCATGAACCAATCAGCAGGTGTGGCATGTGACGGCAGTGACAGGAAGTGGCCGCTCATTCTCCCACTGGGAGGTCTTATAACAAATCAGCAGGCCCTCAGGTTTGCGCTGCCATAGTGAAGAACAATGCATGCAGCACTGCAACATAGGAGGTCTTATAACAAATCAGCAGGCCCTCAGGTTTGCGCTGCCATACTGAAGAACGATGCATGCAGCACTGCAACACTTACAGATGTCACTCCGGTTGCAAATGGAAAACGGAGGACACCTTTATACCACAATAAGATGAGGTCACCAATGGTGCTCAATAGAAATCAGTCGATAAACGGAAAGCACGAGGGCAGAGAATTAATCACTACCTATTTAAAATAAAATCTGACTTCTGCCGGCTGCACAATGTGGTACTTGTTTTTTTTGGAAGCACGTTTGTTCCAAAAAAAAACGGGGTGAGCATTTGTTATTCCTTTTGACAATTTCATTCCCAGCTCCCAATAATTCTGTGTAAATGAGAGGTAAAAGTTCCAGTGGTTGGTACAGTGTGCAAGAGCCGGCCAGAGAAATGATTCAGCCTCCTCTGTAAACATTTGCTGCAGAGGAGCACACGGCCAGAGAGTGCATGGTACTAGGTTGTACAGGGGGAGGAAAAGCCTCATTAAAACGGCACCCAGAGATTTAACTGCATTGGACCTACTGACTTCTATTGTGATCTCAGCTATGCTTTACATCAGTATTCAAACACAGTTTTCCCTGTTTTTTTCGGGGGGGGGGGGGGGGGGGAGTAAGTAAAACTGGGAGCAATAACCCAGATCTATGTGGAGAGAGGCTGGTGAAAGAGAGATGACTTCACCGTTTATTCTTTCGGAGTTTCTTCTATAGCCAGGTACAGTCTAACTCATCTGACTCAGCTCCACACAGCTGCACTTTCCCAGGACATAAATTTTCAAGTTGCTGCAATACTCAACTGATCGGATGATGGGGCCCAAGGAGAGGGAATGGGAGAACATGAGGTCTGGATACAAACTGAAAAAGGCCTCTGGAAGGCAGAACTGCAGTGGATGAGGCTTGCGTGCAAACCAAGCATTTAGCTAAAGATTTGCCCATACCTGACCCGTGCCAAAGTTTCCCACTCCCACAGAAACTTCCAGAGAGCAGGGAATGACTCGATCTGGCACAATACTGCACGACTACAGCCAACGCTCAGATACTGGACAAGTTTGCTGAGCGGTCTGAAAATAACGTACATTGATGGAGGAGAGGCTGCCTTCCCCTCGGCCTCAGGAACAAGCGTCCCGTCTCTCTCTCCCACCCTCGCGTGATGTCCCGCTTCTCATGGCAGCTCTGGCATGTGGGTATGACCCCCGCTGACCTCTCAGACACGAAATGTGTGAAGGCAACCAAGGGCTCGTGTCTTACATCAGAGCTGCCGTAATTGGGTCTCAACGCTCCCTTGTTCCGCTAAATTACCCGCTGACACAGTCGGGCCTCCTTGGCCTATGTGGGGGTGCCTTACCCATTGCACCCCTAATTGGTGTGTGCCCCCAGGAGCATTTACGCCACACAAAGCTTCTTGCAGCTGGGGTGTCAGGCTGCATTAGTGCAAGCGCCTGACCAACAGGAATATGAACAAAATATTGGCCTTAGCGTAGGACCAGATGGCCATTTAATTGGGCTGGACTTCTCCCTGGATGAGAGAATGAAGCAGAAAAACGGCCAAGGGCTCGTCTGATCCTGGACCATGGAATTTGAGTGGGTTGTGTTTACTGGTCAACAGGGATGATGGATACAGATTGGTCATGTTGTGGTGGCCATGCTTGTCAGAAAGTCTCTGCTACAGCTGAATAAACTTCAGCCCCCCTGCTGGTTGCATTACTGGACTCCAATTTACCTGGAGAGCAACAACATAAATGTAGCCTCAATGCACTACAAGCACAGAGAATCCCAGCATCCAATAGAATGTGTCACCAAAACTAAACTGATGCAAACAATCCAGTTAGTTCACAATTATCTTAATTATTAATTATTATCTTAATTATCACAATTATCCCTGTGGACTCTAATCATTTTTTTTTTTTTTTACAGATTTTTGTTTTTGTCTGCTTTTAATCCCTTTTATGAAGTGATCTTCATTCATCACATATCACAACATATATTATTGGTCCCAAAAGCCAACTTTTTTACAAGATTTTAATGTCAAAATGGATTTGTAGACTTTTCATTGTTCTTAGCTCCCGATTCTAACGAATGAATTTCATCTGCAGCTGGAATAATTCATTGATTTATGTCATTTTTCCATCCCAAACATGTGTTGATTACAGCTATTAAAATGTGGGGAATTGGATGCCGTTCTTCATTACATGGTGGTAAACTGAATATCTCTGGGTTTTGGACTGTTTGTCAGATACAGTAAAACATCTGAAAACATCATATTGGGCTCTGAGAAATTATGACAGGCATTTATCCCTAAATCATAACAGTTTAATAGATACTCAAATTATTGTTAGCTCCTGGCCTGATCCCATCCCGTGAGGACAGGTACATGCTCAGGGAGATACCCAACATGGGAGCGATCACGTCTAGCTCCAGTCAGGGGTACAGGTGCACCAGGCCTGAGGAGGGACCCATATAAAACCAGTCAAGTAGGACCCTTCTGCCTGGCTGCCCCCTTTCTCTGGATACAGCAGGAATGCGGCTTGCGGAACTTGGCTCCTGTCGCCTGGCATCTTGTCAAACTGATCCACAGACAAGAAACCAATTGTCAGATAAAGTGGGTCAGCAGCAGCTCACCATTACCCGCTCGCCTCGCCTGTGGATGGGACGGCACTGCCTTCCTTCCCCTTTTCTTTCCTCTGCTCTTTTCCCGCCATGTCACCGTTGAGTGCTCCTGCGCTTTCATGCAGTCGCACAAGAGAGCCTCCACAAGGAGGGGGATATCACAGAACGTTGTCCATAAACCACCTGTTGGACAACCAGCTCAAGATGCTGAGGATTTCCTGTCTTGTCAGTCCATTAGACGCCTACAAATCCTCAAACACAGACTGGTGACACTTGCTGGAATGACGGCACATTCCCCGTCCCGCGTGACAAAAGACCACAACTCCTACATCACAAATCATCAGCTGGACGAATCAAAGCATCATCAAACAAATTAAACGTTTTTTTTAATCTTAATTAGTGAGGAGCTGAATCATAATTGTTTGTGTGTGTGTGTGTGTGTGTGTCAGAGCTGGAGAACATGACTGCCATGCAGCTGTACCCGGTGCCTCCAAATCAGTTTGGGAGGAGTCTGAGGGGTCGAAGGAGGACCGAATAAGTGTGGGGTCTGAGCTGGCAGACACCCACGCACCACGTTTACAATCCTCTTCCTGCTTATCTCCATCCCTGCATATTCCAATTACACTAAAAATATATGCAATAACAAACCTCTCTCTTCATTTAAGATGATCCTGCGGTCACGTTGCTCTTCAGAGACCGGCTGTTAGGGGCTTGATTTCATTAACCGGCTGGGATAAATGCAGGGAGGCCCAGTTGTTTTGGGGGTTTGCTTCACTGATGCCCCCTTGAGTGGTCATATAGTGAGATTTGAAAAGCAGTTCCTCTGTTAATTAAAACTTATTCAACCTAAAAACTCCTTTTTTTGTCATATCCTTTAGTTTCACAACTAAAAATAACTTCGGCAAACAAGGTTTAAAAGTCACTTTGCATGACTCGGCCCCAATAAGTGTATTAGATGAGTCATGAGGTGCAAGTGAGCTATTTTGTAAACCTGTTGTTCACAAAGGAAAACAAAATCAAAGGTTTGTGTGATGTACCACCTGCATGCAGTGAGTAACTGTACCGTGTTTGTGTAAGACAGGGAAGTGGACAGGTCCCTGTTAGTCTAAGCTCCATTCATCTAGCTTGTGTCTTTAATGAACCACATCCTCCATTCTGGCTGTCACCATTCATTAAAGTCGTTCTTTCATCTGGCCCATCACCCCTGAAGAAACCAGGCTCTCCACAGAATGTGGGAGAACACAAACACGGGTCCCTATAAAAAAAAAAAAAAAATCTGCCACCCAACTACTGGATCCTGACTCCAAATCCTAGATGCAGGGGCACATGGAGACAGCCAGCAGGAGAGGCGCATGAATAGTTGAATGAGCATCCATTAAAAAAGGAGGGAACACACACACACACACACACACACAACCTGCCTGACTGACAACACATTTTCACACCCAATTAGGGAGCTTCACAATCCCCGTGGTTTCATGGCATCATTGAAAATGCAGCTCTCCGCAGGCCAAAGACTCAATATGAGCCTCATCTACTTCACGAGATCGATTGCTCACTATACTGTGACAAATGCCATCAAAGATCAAATGGTCAAATCAGAGCCATGCCACCAAGAACAGGGGACCTTAACAGTCCTTTTACCCGACAGCAGGACTAGAAACTTCTTCAGGCAATCAATCAATCAATTATCATTACTGGTTTATTTGGGAATCAAGGACAGGGACTTAAAATGCTCAATCCCATCAATAATTGTGCTCTTCAAGATTTCTAATTGCCAGACTGCAACTACAGGCTTCTCACGCCCTCAGATTACAAATGTGCACAAAGCCCGCCTCAGCGCTGCAGCTTGTGCTTATCTGAAATGCAGCATATTCTCGCCATCGGGTCCACGTAGCTTTTGAGATAAAGTGTTCACGCTGATAGGGCAGAGGTAGAGGGCCAAAGTAAAATCTGATACACAACAAAAAGTGCCTGCCAACAAAATGTGGCGAGATGATCTGACACAGTTCCAACAAACACACAGAACCCCCTGATTCCATCACGCAAGACTGATTTGTGCAGATCTGCACTGCGAAGGAGAGGAGAGGGAAGGGCAGACATACCATGTGGCTCCTCAGTCATAGAGGCAGCCAAAGAGCAGTGAAGGCTTGGCTTACAGAGGCAGACCCATGACTTTCCTTTCACAGGCTTGAACTAAGTGGAGATGAAATGTGAACATGCAAGGGATCTATTTATGGTCATGCTTTTTCAATCCCGGAGACATTCACCATTCATCCTTGAGTTTGGCACACAGAGTGATGGATTATGAACAGACATGCAAGTCAGACTGGACACATTCCTGTGAACCCAGCATCACAATGAACACATATGATAACTATGTGCTCATAGCTGCGGCAGGTATATCAAATGATCGTGTTGTGATTGTTCTGATATCGACATACAGATGAAATTTGTCCAGTTAACCCTTGTGGTGCGCGTCATTTCCCGTGCATCAACTCACCCAGAAGTGCGCATGACAGTTCACCACCATGGTGCGCTCAATCAGCTCATCGGGACACTCCAAAAGATGATGGCCAGAGACGACACCGGCATTGTTGATCAGTATGTTCACCTCTCCCACCTCTCGGCGCACCTTCTCGGCTGTGGAATACACACTCTCCCTCTTCCCCACATCACACAGATAGGTGTAGACCTGCGGCTGGAAAGGGGGTACCTCCTCTACCCCTCCAACAGGTCCTATATGGAAAAGGGACAAAAAGGAAGTGATCAATGAAAAAGTTTGTTCGGCAAGCTGGTTGTAAATCCTATTTATTAATTGAAATTTGATGCACATTAAAAAAAATGTTGGTGATTTTGCAAGTCTGCGCATTAATGAATTAATCAGGGATTATAATGTATGTTAAGTGGTCACTTTGCATACTTTGCAAAACGGTGTGAGACCACATGAACACGTATTTAGAAGTCAGGCTTCTAAATAAGAGGCTGTGTGCCGGGGGCGTATTTGGTATGTGAAACATTTGAATGTGTTAATTGTGACACTGTATCCTGTATCCTTGAAATATAATTTACCGCTGCAGGAACAAGTCAGAGAGACGAGCGGTTCCGCTGACCATGCGTAAAAAAAAAAAGCGGATGACATCCAAAGTGCTGCAAAGAAAGCAGACTTACCGTCTTTGGTTATGGGAGTGTCCAGTTCGTGGTATATCTGCCGCACCATCTCCGCCGTTTCCTCGTTGCTTTGGCTGTTTATGTCCCATAACACCAGTATCGCTCGTCGCCGGGCGAACTCCTTGGCGAAGAGCCGCCCGAGGCCGCTTCCAGCCCCGGTGATCACGCACACCTGTCCCGCCACGCTCTTCTCCTTGGGCCGCACAACCCATTTAGCCCCGGCCGTTACAAAGGCCCAGAGCACCTTCAAAATGACCACGAAGAACTCAGCAATAATTATCATCATCTTGACCAATCAATTAAAAAAAAAAATAAGCCGCGTAAGAAGAAGCGCAAGGATCGTTTCGCTCTTGGAACCTGCTTGCAGCAAAAAGGTAACGTCAGAGTCACACCGACAAACTTAGAACACAGTGCAAGCAGGAAATGCCAACAAAGCTCAGACACATAAAAGTGACATAAAAGGCTCGAGCAGGACCGTAACTTAATGAGTGAATATGGACTTTAGATGAAGCTCAGTCAAAGTCTAGTTGCCACTACAGTTGCAGTGAGTTACGAGCAGCTACTACCGACTGTACGCCTCCTACGTCCTCCGCTGCTCCTCCACTCATCTCATCCTCACTCGCATCTCACTCGCTATTTATTAAGTCCACCCATCAACACTGGACCCAATAGGACTGAGACTTGAGCGCCTGTCAGAATGAAGCGCCAGGTCCATAAATTACACTGAGAGGTGACATAACCTAAAAGATTTTTTTTTTACCTAACCCTGCTCTGGTGGGATTTCATTGTCTGTTTAGTATCGCAAAGGAAGATCAGAGACAAGGCTTTCCCACTTAATACAGGCTTCTGTTCCTCTATTATATTCAAAACAATGTTATTTCTGAAATATCTTAAGCCGCAAGTCGATCAAACAAGAATGCCTGAATAACAATGCCCTGGTTTTTATTCATTTCATGAAGCACATTGATTGTATTTGTACTATTAAAGTAGGGATTAGGATTGTAGAGATATATTGAGACAGTTTGAGGACACATCCTACCAATACAGGTCAATATCATGGAAAAAGCAAAACCAGTGTTGTTCCTTAGAATATCCCGACTTTATGTCATTGTGCTGATTTAATTTTATTTGAAGAAGTGAACTTATTCGATGTCATGACAATGATCTATTGCAATATGTTCACGACGGGGAGTTAAAATGGATCAATAAGGTAGGTTAGGCAACGCACGCACAGAGGTAAAAAAAAAAAAAAAAAGGCTGGGCAACAGTGATCCATATGTTTCAAATAGACGACATATATATATTTTAAGTCGCAGTCATCCTGCTTTCCGCAATGACATCAGGCGCATCTGTGGTGCGTACAAGGTGAAAATGTTTTACAGCGACAGATTTTTCCCTAATTTAACCTCAGGTTACGACGTTGTGTAACGTCTTGCCTTTGTGATGTGTTTGGCCCTGTGTGGTGGGCGTGTCTGGGGACCAAACAGCAATTCAAGATTCTACTTATTCTGGAGGTCCCCTTAGAGAGCAATACATTAATAATGTATTACTGTTGGGTGACTTAGTTCAATATAATGTACATGTAGGTCTCTCTGTGTTATTTTATATAAGCCCGTGTCACATATTTGTCTTTCCATCCACAAATATTTGAATCTTGAGAAGAGATAAGCAAGCTTTAAATTGAAATACTTCCGTACTTGGATGTAACTTATGACTCAAATTGCTTTTTAATATATGCGTTTAATCTTTGAATTAAACATGGTCTTCAAATCAGCCATCATTATATACTCTCTTATTTATAGAACCTTTCTGTGCTTCCCAATGCTGGTGTTTCACAACCTGAAGTGGGCGAGGTGGTCTGAGATCCAGGATCGAGCAGAAAGCTTCAGCGGAGCAAAGATTCCCCTTCAGACGCTCTGGTCCGCAAAATGAAGTGTTTGCTCCCCCTGCTGGATCAGCGAGTGCTTAACCGTGACCTGTGGCATGGACACAGTGAAGGCATCGTTATGAACGGAACACATGCAGTATTTCATAATAATAATAATAATAATACATTTGTGCTTAAAGTTTAGAATTGGATGGCAGTCTGGAAACTCCAAAACTGACTTAGCTTCAGCTTTCTTGATTTTGTTAATGAACTTGAAACTAATACCACTATTCACAAAAGACAAATAACATTCTACCGAAATATTACCCCATAGTTTTAGAGTGCATTCAACCAACAGTATTACAAGAGAGTACTGTAAAGATATGATGACATATTCATCAAAACTAAAGCAACATTCACATTTATTTAGATTACTTTGGTAGGTTAATGAAAGATACTTATAAGTCAGGCAGTTGCAAGGACCGTCTACGAGGTCCTAAATTCTTTAACCCGCACATGCGCACAAGGAAATTTCTCTTTCTCGGTGGACGCAATGGCGGACGCAGAGTGAGTGTGGCATTCAGTATCAAAATCTAGGCACATCCGTTGTTTAAATAACCATCTTTGTTAATTTGACCACGCAGATAGATTGTTTAGCGTTCATACATCATAGGCCTTTAATTATTTTTAAGGATTGTTATCCATGTCATTATAAACATTAAATATTTGGAGATGTGTATCCGGAGTAGCAGAACATGGCTGTCTGGCTAACTTCCCTGCATTCAAGAAATAGTTAAAGTCTGTCTTCTTTGAAGGGGGACAAAGTTAAGAATTAAGTGTTATAACATAGTTTATATTTGTTGCTGTCGGTCCCTCCAGATAGGTAGAGTCCAAGAGCAAGGCTACTTGTATGGATGTAGGGAAGCTAGCATGTAGCTATCAGCGGCAATGAGACGCCGGTGACGCTAGCTAGCTATGTGAGGAAAGTCTATATTGCAATGTTATTTCTAGTTTGTTTCTGAAGTTTAGTATCTCTTTAACAGAAAAAAAGTTCCGGCGGTCCCTGAGAGCCTTGTCAAAAGGCGAAAGGCCTTCGCCACCATGAAGACCATGCGTCTCAAGAAGATGCTGGCTGAGAAAAAGGTATGTTGCATACGTGTATAATGGTTTTCACGCATTTGTCTGTGCGAGCGAACATGTCCTTAGCTTCTCTTTTGAATTAACCCGTTTTCCTTGGCTGTTTTCAGGCCCGTAAGGTAACCAGGAAACTGATATACAGCAGGGCTGAGCACTACCACAAGGAGTACAGGCAGATGTATAGGCGTGAAGTCCGCCTTAGCCGTACTGCTCGCAAAGTGGGAAACTACTATGTGCCAGCTGAGCCCAAACTGGCCTTTGTCATCAGGATCAGAGGGTGAGTAGTGTACGCTGTCTTGGGACAGTCCATATCTTGTCAGTCTCATCAGTAACATTTACATGGATTGCTAGACTTAAACATTAGAATAGGCTATGCTCAAGCTGTTGGGGTTTGTGAATGAATTGTTTGATCAAACTACCCATGCTCCTGCTCACATTCCATTCTGTTAACCACTTTTTGGTTGTAAATGCCTTTTCCATATTGCTCCTGTGCTCCTATAGCATTCAGTCTTGAGTATGCATAAGTATTGCTATCATAGCAATCCAAGTAAATGTACTTGATGTAGTTAAATTGTCTAGTCTCTAAATGCTTTGTTTGTGGTTGATGATGCACACTCTTTCCCCGACTTATCGACTATGGTGATACAGATAAATAAAATAAGCCAATTTTTTCTGAAACCACAATCAGAATCAAGGAAAAAGCTGCCTTCTGATGTTAAACTGTATGCTAAACACATCTTCACTTGTTCTCCAGTATCAACGGTGTCAGCCCCAAGGTCCGCAAAGTTCTGCAGCTGCTCCGCCTCCGCCAGATCTTCAACGGTGTGTTCGTCAAGCTGAACAAGGCTTCAATCAACATGCTCAGGATTGCTGAGCCTTACATCGCTTGGGGGTAAGGCTTTTATCATTAAAACTTGACCTCATGGTGGAGGAGGCTAGAGTAACTAAGGCTGAAGTGTATTCACATTGTAGACGGTGTTGGACATTTGAAGTTTAAACAATATTGTAATGTTACATGGACATTAAGAATGACTCTGTTTATCTCTGGAATGTGGTTAATGATGCAGACCTTTTTTCCCCATCATATCGACCATGGTGAATACTGACTGAAACTAAGCCAGTTTTGTCTGAAACCACATTCTTTGTTGATAACACGCACTATTATGTGTAGTTTATATTCATCTGTATTTGTAGGAAAGGTGATTGCTCAGAGGTCACCATCTTTTTTTTCTCGAGAGAAGTCTCATGTCAGCTGCTTAATATGTTTCAAACGTGGTATTTAATGTGCTTAATGCTGCTGTTCTCGGCCCTAGTCTTGACTTCAAATGTGAGAGAATAAATAATTTTCAACAATCCATGTAAAAATAGTTTTAATGTCAAAGTAGCATGCGGGTCATTGATGGGTTGCAGTGCAGTTTTAATGACTTGTCAAGAGTAAAAGATCATGATGTTGGATGCTACTGAGTAGTGATACAAAATACCTGATCTTTAAACAAACAAAGCTTAATAGGGTTTTAAGGTAGAATTGGACAAGGTGAAGATATTACAGTATACCAGGGTATTAAGGAAACCTGTAGGTATGATTTTCAATTCTGTCAAATGCAGACACTCCTCAAACTGATAGGGAGGTGATGTAATACAGAGGAGGTTAGGGACCAGGGAAAGTATTTGATCATCTATTGGAGAAAGGGGATCATATCTATAATTATCGATACATGAAAAACTGTACTGAGTGCTGACTACGAAGGAGCAAACCTTGTCATGCTGTTACCAGTACTTGGCACATGCCCTTCAAAAATGATCATGCATTATAATACAAAAGGAATAAAGTCAGTATTGATGGGGGACTCCATATTTTTCCCCAGTGATGCTACAATGTGTATCTTATATTGGTTAGAGAGCTAGTTAGCCGTTAAACAGTAGGCAGCAGAGTCCTGTGGTATGTAACTAACAGAGCTCTGCCTGATTAAAAAGGTTAGCCAGCCACAGACAAAGTTTATTAGCTACATAATTTTATTCAGTTACCAGTCTGCCACCACCAACACTCACTTCATCTGTTTTCCATTGATGTGAAGTTTAATGGGTCCCTTGGCAAGAATGTATAAAAGGGTGCTTATTTCCAATCTATTCATTATTCTGTGGGCTATAAGTATTTCAACCCATCAAAATATATGTAGACAAATTGCACCGCTTTGCAGGCCAGACAATTGTCACACATGCTACAATGATTTCTATTACCAGCAGCTCAGCTGTTTTTTTTTTTGTAATCTTAAGGATAGTGTCTTTAAGATCAGTAACTCTCCAATCTACTGTATGGTGAAATGTGTTAAATATGATACTAGGTGCTCATAATATAACATAATACTCTTAAGTTTTTTTAGAAGCCTAGAATAACACATTTTAAGTAAATTATGCCATTGTAATAGGAAAATAGCAATCAAATAAATGATGTTAAAGTCTTCTTATGTTCCTGTTCCTCAGTACTATAATTTTATAACCTTTATAACTTGTTGCTGAAGGTACCCCAACCTGAAGTCTGTGCGTGAGCTCATCTACAAACGTGGCCATGGCAGGATGAGGAAACAGCGCATTGCACTCACAGACAATGCTCTGGTGGAGAAGGCTCTTGGTACGCTAATGTTTCATCTTTTTACCTAAAAGTGTTGCACATATCAGATGCATACGAGATGAAGATTGTTCTTGAAGAAAACCATTTATTATGCTTTGTCGCTGAGATTTAGATAAGATGTGGTTTTTAACAAAGTATTTGATGTATTTAGTGTTATTTATTTCTGTTGTAGAGCCAACTGCTTAAAAAGTGGAATCATCTTAACATGCTGTTAGATTAAGGCATAGTACTACATGTGGTTAATGATGTACACTTTTTTCCCCGTCTTATCGACTATGGTGATAAAACTGAAACTAAGCCAGTTGTGACTGAAACCACATGCCTGTATATCAAGGACTTTATGACCAAGACCATGAATTTGTTTTAGCTAAACTTATTGGACATTTATGTCACAATCTCTTAAGATTCTGAACTTGTTGGGATATAACTCCAGTCTGGATTATATAAACATGGTCAATTACATTGTAATCAGTAATGCCAAAGCTTTCCAATATGCTGTTTTGGAGTTTTCCCCAGTTGGTAGTAAAAGTTCCCATTTTTCACAAGTCAAGTGTGATGAACATGTGTATGAGTAACCAAATGACAGAATTAAAGAAAGCTTATTCAACTTAGAGCTGTTTGTAAAATGTAAATTCCAGGTCTTGTGGCTCATCAGACTGCTTTCTCTAACACAATAAGATTCAGAAGTGTTCACTCTTTGATTGTCTGCAAGTTTCTGTAAAACCTGCTAGTTTTGTCTGAAATTCTTGGTCCATGTCTCAAACTATACCAATACTTGCCTTTGCAGATTTCTCACAAATGTGTGTGTGGGTGCTTGTGAAATTAAACTATCATTTCTTTTTGATCTTCAGGCAAGTATGGCATCATCTGTGTTGAGGACCTCATCCATGAGATTTATACAGTTGGAAAGAACTTCAAGCCCGCCAATAACTTCCTGTGGCCCTTCAAGCTGTCATCACCCCGTGGTGGGATGAACAAGAAGACCACACACTTTGTGGAGGGAGGAGATGCTGGCAACAGGGAGGATCAGATCAACAGAATGATCAGGAGGATGAACTGAGTTTATGGTGAGTTGTAGGAACATAACAGGTCTTAAACATACATAGGTTATTGGGTGTGGTTAATGATGCATAATCTTTTTTCCCCATCTTATCGACAATGGTGAAAAACAGCTGACAATAAGCCAACTATGTCTGAAACCACATCTTAGCTTCATGTTTTGTTCTGTGCAAGATGCAGTGAAGAAAATGAGGTTGACTGAATTTCAAAAACACATTAGATTCAGATTAGCAGTATGCTAATGACTTAATTTGAAGGTGTTTCCCAAACTCAGTATGTTGGTATCTATGATGTACATCAGCTGAGTTGATCCCCTTTTTTATGGAAATGTGTCAGCCATCTTTGAATGTGCTCCTAATATGACTACTATGAAACTTGCCCAAATGCCATTCATGGTCCCCACACTACATACTTTGCTCATAACTAAGAAGCATGGAATTAATGACACTGTAATTATCTTAATCTGTTAGACATTGTTTTGCACCTGGCAACAAATGAAAATCATGTTTTTAGTTTCTCCATTTATAAAGATTTTTATTTTGTCTTTCAGGTTTTCAAAGGACTCGATGTACAATAAAAAATATTGGGGGAAAAACCTCTTGGTCTTGTCATTAATGTGTGATTGTTTTATTTATAGTCTTATGTTATAGATCAATCATCCCCCTCAACTTAATTCAGTTTGTTTTTTATTGATATTTGTTTACCTGGATTAATGACTCCCAAAATGTCCTGTCAACTAAGTATAAATATTCACAGATATAAAGCATTGGTCAAATCTACCTAAGGACATACAAAATATTGAAGGCTACTGAACTGGGTTACATGCATGGAAGACTAGTCAATTTTTTAAATTTAAATTTTTGATAATATGTAACGTGGCAACAAACAATTTTTTTCTGGTTATGTACTTTAATTTTCACACGTCAGGCAATGTAAAGGTCTCATTCCTATGCTAATGAAGCCTTGGATTGACTCATCCTGTATAAAAGTAGCCTGTTTCCATGACAACACAAAGACTCGGTTAGCATTTACCACTGCGAACTGCAGCCTAGCCTCGATGCTAGTGGATGACAAGCTTGTGCACGGCGTCATCGTTGTGACTAGATGTATAGGTGTCCTAAAATCTGTATGGCAGCTCCAACATGATGACTTTCCAGGGAAACTCATCGCTACCCACCGCAAAGGCTCTGATAGCAGAGGGAAGCTCAAGTAGCAGACAGCGCGGCCCTGATGCGGCTGGATGTCCGGCATACAGGAACCTCAGGATGGGGGCAGGTGGAGGACATGCATCCTACAGACAGAATAATAGGAGGAAATGCAACCCTGTGATGCAACCTCTGAGCAGTGAGTAAGCGCGATCATAACATGACAACATCCTCAAACATCATGCCGTTAGCCTAAATGAACGCTGATCACCGTTCATCTCTTATAGAGTCCAGGCAATGGAAAACATTTGTTAGCGGCATCACAGCAGGAGGGTGAGATGTGTTAATACACAGATCGTATGTACTGTATGGCATTATTCTGGGTGGTAATCACCATTTTTAAAAGGTGACTCTTATTTGCCTCAATTTATGTTTAGTTCACAAAATTTACCCAAAGATGACAAACTGAAGTCAGAGAACAATCCCCCAGAGAAGGACATACGTGGGAGACATCGTTTTGATAAGAAACGTAAGAGTCGCAGAACGGTTTCATTATTATATTACAGATAAAAATGTGCTTTTCCCCCTTAAAAATACTATATTAGTCAGACGATCCAACATATGAATTGGTTTTAAACATGGATGCACCTTTGCTTTTTTCCTGCATTGTAACATGACAGCCAGTAGATGGAGCTGACGTCACACATGAAGTGCATAGGTCGCATTTCTGTGACTGCAAGAGCAACAATGGAGCTAGAGCAATTTACAAATATTACAACTTAAAAACTTATTAATAAATTTATTAACAAAATTCATTAGATCTAGATGTTTACCATCCTCCTTTCTTTTATTTTAAAAGAGCTTAAATATAATTTCTAACTAACTAACGGAAAATATACATTTTTGTGTTAGATACGAGGTTGGGGAGAACCAGAACTGTAATTCCTCCACTAGTGAGACCTGGCAACCTGCATCCCCTCACCCTCTCCAAGGAGCTTTCCCACAGCCATCCTGAGCAGCCCTTCATCCTGGGGTAACTATTGGATTAATGTCACTCAGTGTTGTAGTTGTTATAACACTACTCTTCTTTCTGGAGACAGCTGCACAGATTGCAGTAATTAGACTGAGTTACTGTCTTGTATCAAACAAGAATTACAATAATATGAGAAAAAAGCAGCCAGATAAAATAGATTTTTTTTCGATACGAGTACTTCATCTGTCATCAACAGATGATTTTACGCTTGTAATGTTAAATATTCTGGCAACATGATTCCAGCTAAAATGTGATCATTTTCAAAATAATTAAATTAGTCATTTATTCCGTCTTTCATGGGAACATTTATGATTGATGGTACTTAGCTTTCATGTAGTAGTTAACCCTTTAATACGTTTCTGGAGAATATTCATATATCTGGTCTTTTCTCTTGAAATGAGTGGGTCTTTTTTCAGCTAAATAAAGATAAAACTTGATGAGAAAGTCACCAAATACAAAACGGTTCTGTCCCAACAACCTTATGTTTTATGTCTTTATAACACCCTCAATTCTGTCTTCCAGCTACCCTGAAAGATGTGAACTAAATGCAAGTCCAGCCATTCTCTTCCCCTCCACGTTTGTCCTCAATGGCAGAAGCACCTTCGCATTTGAGAAATGCAAGCTCAGCAGGTATTTTTGCCTTTATAAATCAAATCAGACCATGACAATCAATAGTTTTCTCAGTTATGCTTCTTCTGCCTCCTCTCTGTTCTGCAGACCTAAGGTGAATTATCCAATCTACAACCTACCGACTGTTAAAGACAATCAAAAGAGTGAGTTAATGTGATGCTTTGACTGTGAAGCCTGGACAAGGTATTTGATGTGGTCTTGACACGACAGGTCAGGAATGCCTTGACTGTGTAGCAAGTGATCAGTAGAGTCCAACCTTCAACCCTTCCAGCTGTTTATATGTTGATTTATTGGCAGCAAACATGTAATTATATGGTTTCAACTTCTTTAAACAAAAAGTATGGACCATAACAACATGAGACAAGGGGTCACATGGAGAAGTGTTGTTGAGTAGAGTGTGGGTTTCCTCTTAAACTCTCATTTCAACTTTCCCCAGTTTTTTAAAATGCAAATGCTGCACTTTTTTTTTTCAATTTTCAATTTCTATTTAGATTTACTGCAGTATACTGACAAAAACCAAGTATCCAAGACTTCTCTAGCTGATATCACTGAAATCAGCACTCATTCTCTTATCATCTTCATCACAAATGAGATGAGGAGAAAGATATGCAGCGTTGTTTGAGGCAAATAGAAGCCAACCCAAAATGATGAAAATATCCTCATACATTTTGTACTTTTATATTTTCTTCAGTGTATCTCACCCCAACATTTCTTCTTCTCTCCCTTCCCTTTAACATCTCTCTGTCTCTGCCTTTTGCTGTACAGGCCAGTCCTATCCAGACCCAATGGTCGGAGCCTCTGGCTATTTTATCCACAGGATATCTGAGCTGTCCTCTCAGGAGGGCGAGACGGTGAGACAAGAACGGCTCAAGAAAATGAGGAAACCTAGAAAGCCATCATCCTGACAATCACCGTCTTCCCAGTCACCCTGCCTGAGGATCCAAACCTTAAAGTCCGTGCCAACCATGACTGAGCAAATGAAAACACTTAGGGCTCCTTGTTCATTTCAGTGGCTAGCTCTAAGTGCTTGCTTGTCCTCAGTGATACTAGTGTTCTGCTTAACATGGCTGATCTTCACATTTTGGGATTCCTGACCTGAGCTCCGCTCTTTGAGTCATTACATGTAGTATTTACTGTGGTAAATGAATGAACGAATGAATGAATGATGAGTAAATGCATCCTGACTCATAGCTGCCAGTAGTTTTTCCACTCATAATCTGCACAAAAAGGTTGTTATTTTACCTTTCCAATGTCTTGTAATGGCTGTTATGTAATACTGCCATATTTATGACTGTATGATCAATATGTTACAGATGCTGTAAAGCTTG
This sequence comes from Chaunax sp. Z400, assembly GCA_037577475.1. Taxonomy (NCBI): domain Eukaryota; kingdom Metazoa; phylum Chordata; class Actinopteri; order Lophiiformes; family Chaunacidae; genus Chaunax; species Chaunax sp. Z400. The sequence continues at coordinate 10,263,186 of CM075206.1, read as the reverse complement.
GATCTCATCACAGCAGTATTTAAACATTGCTGTTATAATTAAGTTTTGTTAAGTAAGTGAAATATATCTACCAGCATGTATTTGCTCAATAGTTTGGATCATCATTGTGCCTTGCTAAATGTCTTCCTGGAATTAAATAAATTTATTTTTGTTATTGTTAAGAACTTCTTCCCTTTTATGTATCATGATTTCTGTTCTGTAGCTTCTATGGGAGCGAATAAAAGGTCCTTCTCCTTCCTTTTGGCAAGAGCACCACATATCGACCAGCGCAGTAATCAGAATGCCTAAAAGATTACAGCGAAACATTATCTACATTCCATATCTACAGAACAGATAGAAAAATGTGTGCCAGATCCCACAATGTGGTACTTCCCCACATAATACATTGTTTTGTTGCTGTATGGAGAGCAGCTCGTGTCTCTGAATGGTTTTGTTCATTGTATTTGACAAAGACAGCAGTCAAGGCAGTTGTCTTTTTGTTTAGAGAGAAATGAGGACTTCATTTTATGTGGTGGAAAAGCAACTAAACTACATTTAGAATATGTGATAATTCAATTTACCCATTAATAAACCTTGTTAGTCTAACTTTCATGGAAGTTTTCATGGAACAAATTGGCGACATTTTCTCCAAAACCTTCTAAAATCTCATTTTCACAGTCCACATAGCTCAACTGTATCCCTGTTATCATAGAGTAAATCAGAAAGGCTCATGACCCATGATCGTGTTTTCATTCATATACAAAGATTTACCTGTTGCCACGTGTGTATTACAGGAACAATGAAGTCAGATGCTGAAGACACAATGTAGCCTGAGGCAATGGTTGTAAACCTGGAACTGTAAAAACATCAGAAGAGGAAACATTTGTGAAGATTATTCAGAGGAGGCCTTGTGTTTGACAAACTTTATTTGAAAGACAAAGACGCCCACACACCTCTAAAGTTGATACATACCATATTTTAGACGTCTTACATCTGACACTGTTCTTTTCACTGTCAGCGTTATCCTTAATATTTCACCTGATGTCACAGATGAAGTCGTTCCCTGATTTCTCGTGTGTGTTAGGGGACATGAGAAACAGTGTAGACGGCCAGTGTGCTGTCATTTCAAGAATGATGGTGGGATCTGAGAATGACAGATCAAGGCTTCCTGATTCCAAGTGGAAGATCAAGGTTTCTGTTTAATCCTTTTTTTTCTTTTTTTTACCATTTCCATTTGATTAAACAAAGTGAAGACAGTAGACTGCAGAGGGAGGGGAGGATAACCAACAAAGACCAGTCATCACAATGTGCATAAGATAGGATTGTGGTCACTTTGAAACTATTTAATTTCCAGGAGTGTATCCCTGAGGTTCCTTTTAAATATGAATGCGATGTTGTCAAACGTTCTGTTTGTGTTCCTCCCTCCCTTTGAATGATGGGGTGTGCATTTCAGGGACACACAGTGACCCAGAAACACGGAGCAACCCCCTCATTCATGTGAAGTGAAGGAGCTGTATTCATGCTCTAAAGGAGCCCGGGTCTCCCTCTTCTTGCAGGTTTTTTTTTTTTTTACCGTCCCTTTCAGGTGTAGTGAAACAAAATGTCCCAGAACAAACAGTCAACAATGAGGTCTTTAATAAGAGCAGTGCTGGAACTTGGCCACAAGTGGTTTATCGTTTCACTGTAGCTCCACGGAGCACTTGACCAGCACAGAGGACAGTACTCCTTTAAACTGGCTCGGGTCAATTTTGAGCCATCTTTGAGCTGTTAATGCAAAAATGCTAAATTGTCTTGTCGTGATCTTTAAGGTTCAGGTGTGGATCTGTTTATTTCATGAAACTTTTTTGCATATATTAATGTAAATGTAATCTATTATAATAGCTATTATTGTTTCTTTGGTTACACATGACTGTGTTCCATGGTCCTCACTCCCTCTCTCCCCCATATATCTGCCCATCTTTATCTCCCCCCCATCTATCTGCCCATTCATCTCTCTCTTTATCTCTCTCACCCCAAACGGTCGAAGCAGAGGGCCGCGCACCTTAAGTCTTGGATCTGCTCCAGGTTTCTGCTTGTTAAAAGGCCGTTTTTCCTCACCACTGTCACCAAGTGCTTGCTCAGGGGGGGATTGTTGTGTCTCTGTAGAATAAAGAGTACAGTCTAGACCTGCTCCTCTTGGAAAGTGCCTTGATATTATAACTTTTTTTGTGATTTGGCGCTATATAAATAAAACTGACTTGACTTGACTTGCTACCAAAATCTCTATGTCTCATTGTATTATCAGTGTAGGATTTTGGGTGACTCTTTACAATAAGGTACACAAAATTTTGAGTGGTGACAAAGTAAGAAATGTAGAATGACCTTAGAATGCAAGATGCAAGATAAAGTTATAAAAAAATCCTGGCTCTGCACCAGAATGTATTTGTTTTTTTTGCATGCATCATGTCCCACCGCTCCATAATGTTTCATGGAAATCAGTTTTTTTTTAGTTTTTGCCTAATCCTGCCAACATATAAACAAACAAACCAAACTAACAAAAAGACATGGGTGAAAAAAACCCTCCTTTCATCTCCTTGTTTTGGCTATTCCTGTAACTTCCCTGTTTTTGGTTCAGATTTTAGGGTCCCAGCATCTCAAATGTGAAGATTTGCTTTTTTTCACCTTGTTCACATTAATATGAATGGAAGAAGTTTGGACTTGGTTAACTTAAACAAGACTTTTGGTGACTTTGCCTTGGGCTCTGTGTGTCACAATAGCCTGCATTATTAATTAGTCATTTAAATAATGTGTTGCTGCAGCCCTAATCAGAGCAGTACTCAACACATTTCCTACTATAGAGTGCAGTGTAGACTTAATCATATTCAACAGCATCATATTTTCGATTTACAAGAAATTAAAATAAAAGCCCTGCAGTCAAACCTATAAAAGTCAACCAATTATTTTTTTTTTAATAAAGGCTATAACTCTACAGCTAACACATTCAGCTTCCGCTGTTGTGAAACCAGTTTGGGCTTTAAAGAAGCTTTTAAAACATTGTAAAAGATAGTTACCCAGTGATCAAAAACAAATGATAGAGCAAACAAGAGACATGTGTCAACAGGAATCCTGGTCCCATAGTAACCTGTAGGTCTGTGTATTCAGGTAGGGCACCAAGAGGTCAAATCTTTGCCTTTACCATCCCATCATACAAACACAGCAGAGCCCAAATCTATGTCAAATCTTTGACAGCAGAGCTTCTTATTCCACAAATATTCACTGCGATCTGTCTCACACCTCAAGATGCGTGGTTAAAAGATCATTTTTGTATCATTTAAAAAAAATTTCATACCTAAAAAGTATGTTATTACGAGCTATGATACAACATGCAAGTCAAATCATGATCGGTTAATTCTCTAAAATGATTTCCAGCTTCAGTGCTTGATGTATACCTTTTGTGATCTTTATAGACTTTGCCCTTGGCAAAGCAACGCACACATCCACAAGCACTGGTCTAGGTCTAACCTTTCAGCTGCTCTCTGACATTTCACAATATGATTTATGAAATCCACAGTGACACATGCACCCTCTCTCAGTCATTACCTGAAGTTTCACCTCTCTCAGACACAGGGGTCGGTCCCACTCCCCACCCACACATGCCTCATCTGCCTTCTAAAGTCAGCACTGATTTACACCCATATGGAAGTTTATGCCAAGACAGGTGACTGTTGTCAGTTTGAGCAGACAAAAAACTTTCATCGTTACACTGCCGCTGCTCCAAGTTGTAGCCAGCCTGCAGGGCCTTTGTCATCATCCCTCTTTGCTGCTGCAGTCTGGGAGAACCGTGTTATCATCCATTAACTGTCAAGCAGTAATGACCTGGAATGAATGGAGCATCATTAGTGGGATGTACTACTCATTTAAGAGTGATGTGAGGACTCACTCAGGGTGATGATGTAAGGTAAATCCTGCCACATACGCATCAATATATCCCCCTTTTTTTTTAGACAGTTCTCCAGGAGCATTTTCACCTGGATTCACCTGTTCAGCCTCTCACTTATCTGTTTCCCAGATCGACCTCCGCCTGAATACTTTGTTCTGATGACACGAGCAAGTCAAACATCCAGTTCCTCAACCCTTTCAATAATGACTCATAGCCAGGTACATCATTCACAAGAAATGAGATAAAAGACTCTCAGACATTCTCAAACGCCATCACATGGACTCCACATTTAAGAGGTTACACACACACACACACACACACACACACACACACACACACACACACACACACACACACACACACACACACACACACACACACACACACACACACACTAAATCTACAAATGGACACGTGAGGAAGTAGGAGACGGCTGAGCAGTAAAATTAGGGGATCGTGGACAAAGGCTTTCATTCATGAGACAGACACTGACTGTACCCAACAGAAAGAAGCAAAACATTTTGTGAATGAAATATTTTATAGATTTTGAACATCAGTATGAAAGTACAGGAAGAGTCAAGTCAAAAATCACGAACATGACCACATATTTTCATTATTACTCGTTTGTGTCAACACCGAGAGGCTTCTTGTGCGCTCGGGGTCCTTTTAGACACGATCATGCATAATTCTCCACAAAGCAAACATAACCCTGTGTGTACGCTTGCCACAGCGAGGGTGTTATCCTGGGCAGGGGTGACATCATCAGTGTGCCTTTACAACACGTGGCAACACGTGAATTCTAGCATTTGTCAACAAAAAGGTTTTGAAACCATGGCAACCCAGGTCAGTGGTTGACACTGGGACAGACATGGTTTGCATTCCCCACGTAGGCGAGATGGAGCTCGGATTCACTGTGCTGTCTCCCGGACACCCAGCACAAGAAGTGGTGGCATGTCCACCCTACATCTCTCACCATCTTTTGTATTTGTCAGATAAGATTAGTTGTGTGTTTGACTGATTAATTCGGCCTCTGACATGTCAGTGTGCGATAGGGTTTGAAGACAGTAAACAGACATTGTTACAGGTCTCTGTCTTGAAGTGCATCAACACAGGCTTAATCTCCTTTCCTCACTGCTCACATTAATGAGGACAAATCCAAGCAGGGTGTGTTACTGTTGGAAAGTTGATTGTCTTTGACAAGTGCACAGTAAGGGCAGGAGGTCCAGGGTTGGGGGGCCTGTCAGATGTAAAACACACACGCTTTGATGTGCACTTACAACGTGCTGGAGCCACAGCAAACTGATGCAACGGTTAACTCAGTCCTGCATCAGTCACATCATGTCAGCAATACAAATGCAATGTGTGTGTTAGTGACATATCAGGGGTATCTCTTGCACAACATAAAGCATTACTAGAATCACATTTTGATAAATATGTATCCACCATTCTGAAAACAGACTCTCGAAACGACTAAAAAGAAGTTCATTTTGAAGAGGAAGCATTTAACAAAACACTTAACAATGAGAATTATAGTATATTGCACCAAAATATGTCACAGTTAACATTTGTAGCTTAAAAGGCTCAAAACACATGATTATTTCTGAGGTCAGTCTGGGTTCAGCCGCCTGAAAATTTAAAATACCCTGCTTCAGACACATGCTCCTCAGTGATGCTGCTGCGATGATGAAGATGAAGGCTATTACTGTCGCTTGACCTACCTGCTTGTGGTGAGAAGAAGAATCAAAGGACCCAAACAGACCCCCCTCTGCTCTCTGCAAGCTGTGTCTCAAGACAGCGGAGGCGAAGTATCCAGATTACGACAAACATTTGCTCCTTCAGTAGCAGTAGGTATAGGGAGGCCTCACTCCCAGCTAATGCTCCCTCCGGAGGCCTAGTTTGTCTCCCTCTCTTGAGTTCACAACTTCCTCAGACACTCAGGCTCCTTCAGCAAACAGAACGGTGAAACTTTCTGCTAGTGTCTTGCGAAACTGCATTTTTTTTCTCCCCCTACAATTAATATGCATGAAGTTTCATCATTTGGAAAGCTTGCCTTTGAACACTGGCTTTTGCAGTGATCTGGAAAATGTCTTTTTGCACCACATGAATGGAAAATTAAAAACGCGGCAGAGCAGCATGTGATCTTATCTGCTTTAACAGACTGAAATCCTAACATTACACATCACGGAGGCATCATTTTGATTTGATTCGGGGCAAAACATCTGATAGTCTTGTTGATGTTCATATACCAGTGACAGGCCTGATCCTAATGAGATAAAACAATTAGCCTAGCGACGGTTGCTATGCGCATGCCTTTCCAGAATAACATGAAATAAAACTGTCATCAACCATTCATCTGTGCTGTATGCCAGGAGTGATAAATCAAGGCCACACCATGGACTACAAATAATGTCATGTACACTGGAACTCCACCTCACTGATTCATAGCCCTGCACCCACACTGAAACTGGAAGAACTGTATACATGCTGTCTCGCTGTAGGTTGATCCTTAGAGAAATAGTTTGATGTTATGGTGCCTTAAGTATGAAGCTACAGCCAGGAGATTAGCATGGAAAACTAGCCTGCACCTGTAAAGCTAATTAACATGTAGTGTATACCTCAATTGTCTAATCAGCATGAAGACTGAAGAGTAATAATGAATGAGGGCTACTTTTACATGGAGTTGGTGGTGGTGGGGACTATTTTTTGGCCAGATGCGGCTACTTCCTGGAGTCCTGTAATTGTGAGATTGCCGAAGCAATTTGTTTTTATATTTTATTTTTTGTGCAGATTAAACAAATTCTATATCTTTATTATTGAACTGAGGTTGGTAGACTTTTACAAATCCTGTCTTTATGCTATAAGCTCTATTCATTACAACAAATCCATACCCATGTGGATTTTTGTTGGTGTTATTATTGATGTCGATCTGTGCACTGGCATGTTTATGTCTGATTGCTACTAATTTATTTATTCTTATTTATCTACATGAATGGGTTAGACTGTGAAATGAATTGCCCTTCGTGGTATTAATAAAGTCGTCTGAATCTGAGCCTGAATTTAAGCGTCTGCAAGGAAGCAAATAAACCTTTTACCCAGAATGTTGACACCTGCATAAAATATCAGATAAGTTAAACCACTACCAGTGATCAACTAGATGTACAACATATAAGCCAACATCACAAACCATGTCTGACGTGGTGGGATTTCTGCAAGCTCAAAGTAACAATAGTAATAGTAAAATAAGGAGAAAAAGGGGAGAGAGGTGAGAACCAAAGGGTAGCTTTACAACACTCAGCGGGCCCCTTGGCACAATTGTCTGGAGACCTGCCAACTGCTCGCATTCCTCCCTTTCTTCTGGGACTCAGAGGTCTGGGGTAGCAAAGATTGGCTGGGCAAAGCAGGTAGATCAGGGTCACAGGAATTCAGCAGGGAGAGGTTAAGAAAGAAAAAGAGTTAAAGAAAACAACAACAATACAGGTGAGAAAGAGACGAGAGAAAGCAGATGAGGTAGTCAAAACAGACACCGAACCCACCAGCTCACCCCTCCCCTGTCCTCATTGTCTCCTCCCTTGTGTGATCGACTGGAAGGGAGGTGCTCGGCTGGGAGCTGGGAGAGAGACACCAGCTCTGAGGGAGAGGGCACAATATGAAAGAATGGGAGTCTGATCAGAGTTGGAATGGGTCATTCTGCACTTTCGGTTGCTCTGCAGAGCTCTGTCTGAGGGGAACGAGAGGGGCTGGACACAGGAGACGGACACAGGAATTCCAGGTCACAAGGGCTGCTGTGGTAGAGAACAGTCTCGGCTGGCTTTGGGCTGGTGTTACAACCTCTCCCTCTCTCGGTCAGGAGTGTGACAGACGTAGAGTAGGACATAAGAGGAGTTAGAAAGAAGAAATAATATATTAGTGAAACCAAGAGTCTTTAACTTAAGGGGTCTTGCTTGACCCCCCCTCATGATGGGATCTCCAGTGGAGTTTGCCTGTTTGCTGCTGCTGCTTTCTCTAGGAAGGAGCAACTTGGCATCTGGAGGTTGTTCGGGGAAATGCTGCAGGGGCAGAGACCTGAGCTGTGTGACCACTCATTGGCGGATGGACCGGGTGTACGGGGCTTGCTACTGCGATGAGGGCTGCATCAGGACCAAGGACTGCTGTTTTGACTACTTCACAGAGTGTCCAGGTGAGGGATGAATGGAGGGGAACGTACGAAGGCTCCGCACACACCTTAATTATATGACACCAGTTGGGAGATAACCTGTCCCATGAGATAACCTGAACTCTTGCTAAAGATCTTCTAGGTCTGTCTCTCAGACAGAAGATAAAGATGGGTGGAGGAGAGAGATTATTTTCAGTACCTGGTCACTGGGCTGCTTATCACATATCTCAGAGATAACAGGGGTGTATATTTGCTCCAAATTCACAGAGGGTTTGTGAAATTGTTTTGCGCCCAATTGTCTTCACAGTCCTGTCAGACTCTCACGTGTGGTTTGTTCTGTATTCCGTCTAACTTGTGCTATAATACAATGTCAACATTCGTCTGTAGATGTGTCATGGCTGCTGGGGCAATAATAAGTTCAACAAATCACTGAGGCAGCTCTCCGCCTAACCTCATTTCAGTGAACTGGCCCACATAATAGAATTAGTACAAATATTTGAAGAATGTTACTCTGTCAATCAGTTGTAGCAATTACAGTTGCAGACAAACAAGCCAAGTGTGCCTAATGTGTATCATAGGCCAGTAGTCACCAAATCTGCATGCTTAATAGGCCTACATCCAAGCTTGATGATGAAGCAGCAGGGAGCGAGTGAAAAGAAAAATCACAGGACGTGTTAACGGAGTGGGTGGCTCACTTGGCATACTCTCAAACTTCTTGTAGCGGAGCAAGAAACACTAATTCTACAAGTCACGATCAATGCCTCATTGATCTTGAGCTATTTCCTGAATATTTAGCTCTGGTTCTGCTTCGCTGTAGCTGAAGTGTCAACTCTGGATTTGCCCTGAACTCAAGAACATCTCTGCCGTTTGATTGTTCGCTACAACAGAGGATATCCTGTAATAACGTTTCTCACTCCATGTGGGTGCCAACATCCAGCTCGGGACTGTGCCGTGAGCGACTGGAGCTTTTGGAGCGGCTGTGCCAAGCCCTGCCAGGCCTCAGTACGAGTCCGCGTCCGCCACATGGAGGAGCAGCACAGTAACAGTGGAGAGCCCTGTCCCAGTCTGGAGGAACGAAGCGGCTGCAGGGAGTACAGAGACCACCAGGGCGGCTACTGTGGACACAACTCAGGTATACCAATACATCAACACAGCTGCTTTTTCTGTAGCTGCAATTGTAGCTTTTTTATTTGTATTTTTGTAAAGTAAAATACAACTTTTGGACTTTGCACCTTAAATGGACTAAACCTGAACATACGAACAGAAGCACTGAGCAGGTTTCTCTTATCAGGTCCTGCATTCATCACCAGCATGGAGTTTGGCAAGGGAAGGCCCAAGCATGACAACTATGGAAACCCCCTCCACCCAGGGTAGGTTTCATCTAAAGCCTCCCTGAGTATTCTCAAAATGTACATGACCCAAGGTATCTGTAAATTCAAAAGTTGAAAAGTTCATGAATGCAGTCAGGACTTTACTTCACTTCGACATTAAGCTGTGTAACACAAACCATTCTGAGGAAAAAAAGATAACCCTTTTCTTCTACTGCACGAGTTTCCAGCTGGTGTTTGCTCACCTGGAGGTCTGTCTACAGGCCATTATATGTAGCATTGCTGAGAGATTGCCCACAGCCCTTTGAAATTAAACACTTTAGACTGTAATAAGGACTGTCAAACATGAGGAGGACACACACACAAAGGGTCCAGATGATTGTGGGCGAGTTATTGTTTGCAGCTTATGGAGTATCCACTGGCTAAACGATTGTTCTTCCTATTTCATAAGGGGGGTGTGTGTGTGCATAGCACACTGAATTAGGAAGTTACTTTATTGTTCTCTGAGTGGCCCGATGAGGCAAATTATCCCAAAGCGAGACTCAAACTGGGTGTTGATATCCTGTACATGATGTGTTTAGAACTCTATCTTGATTCACTGGCCCTATATCCCAGGACTGAACGTGTGACCCAGCCTCTATTCCCTTGTAGGTTTTGTATGGAATTCACGCTGGAGTCCCGGACACCCCACTGTACAGTGGAGCACCGGCCACACACACACTGGATGCGCTACATAACAGAAGGCTTTAAAGTGTGTGTGGCATGTGAACCTCCTGCCATGCGAAACAATAGTGGCAGCTGCCAAGGAGACGGCCAGGATTCAGACAAGTATGAAGTTATGAACCTTTACATGTTTTCTCAGTGAGGTTGTATAAAGGTTACTTTTCATGCAAACCTGAGCCTAAAACAGCATCTCGCATTTATTTTTTTCAATGCCGGATTCATTTAAGACTTAGAATCAAATGTGAATATTCTTAACTCGTAACCAATGCATGAAACAGACATGCAGGACAAATCTCAGCAGGATAAGTTCACACTTCCCTCTATAATTACAGTTAATGTCCCTTGAGAAAGGCAGTAAATCAGTGAAACTATACCATACAATTTGGAAATGTGTTGCAGAGAAGTTGTGCTCCACTGGCAGGCGATGGGGAACCATCAGTGCAGCGGGACGTGGAAGAAGATCCAAAAAACGCAGCAGTGCAACTGTCCACCGCAACACAGCTTCGTCTTCATCTGATCCAAACCAAGCACCACGGAACAACGATCTGATCTACGATCAGCTATAACATAAAAGTCAAGCTCTGCTCGTCAGTGAAACTGAAATACTGTGTTCAGATCAGATGCCTCAATACAGCATGTTTTCAGCACTAAGAGACTAATGACTTGGGTGATGCAACGTGATTACATGTCTATTAAACACATAAATACACTTTGATATAAAAGCATGTTCAAAGCACTATGCACATTGTTCTGTGTAACTTTGCAGCATACTGCATCAACATTATTGTCATTTATGAAATACTTCACCTCTTTCTAGCACACAATAAGCACCCATCAAAATTGATTTTGTATAACTTTATTGAAACAAGTCAGTTGTATTGATTTTCTAACAATTTCCAAGCAAATATATTTAATTTAAAGTTTTTCAATTCCAGAAATATTTTACATTGTATTGTTGTTGTGATTTCTCATTTTTTGCATCAAACAAAAAACCAAAACAGATACCAGGAAGTTGGTTGTAGAGCACTCCACGGCCAATAACCACTGTTCTGTGTGGAGCGCCCTCTGGTGGTGACATTTTCCTGGTGCAAACAGAGCAGCAGCAAAGGACAACACATCCATAACATTAAGGAACAATACTCAAAATGGTAAAATGAGTGAAGAAGTTAATCCCATGTTAATTCACGGGTAAAATGCTACATGGTACAAGTTACAGAGCCTCACTTACATACATTGTGTACCATCACATATCCTAATATACAAGGTCAAACTTACGGCTCATTATTTGTGTTGAGTGCCATCTAGTGGTACATTCACTTAGTGCAAACAGAGCCACATAAACGAATAGGAACATATTCAGAAATTAAGATATGGGTTGGAACGAGTCCATCTGCTGGACCAGCTATGTCAATATTTTATTTACAAGAAAAATGTAAATACTGTACAAGTTAGAGAGCAACTTCCTCTTCAGTTGACTTGATATGTCCTCAATAGGACTCTCCAGCGATCTTTGAGCATGACGCTAGTGCGTCCTTCAAAGTCATAGTCCATTAGGATACGAGACCACTTCCCTACACCGTGACGTTTAACGCCATTCTTAAGGTATTTGTCCAGCTGCTGTGTCCACTTCTAAAAAAAACCAAACACACAAAACATAAACTTCAAGTTTTTATTTTCAGAAATCCCACCTGAATGAAAGGTAGCATTTGAATGATGCTTCATAAATTCACTCGCTTTGGGAATAATTACGATTGATGGAGTTTTGTGGTTGAACTGACTTGATGTGCTTTTCTTGGTTTTTGTTTCGTCTCGTTCTCTGGGGTGTCCTCCGACTTCTTACATGTCATCTGACATAAGTCTGTCAGAGGGAGGTTTAGCAGTCTGTTTAGCTTTTGTTCAGGCTCACAAACATGTATGAAATATAACATAGTGGTGAATGCACTTCTACCGTTTACAGAAAAAGAATGCGCCATCAGGTAAATACATACATTTTCTTTTGAACTGAAATATCAAAGGTAGAAGAAGAACTTACCATTCCTTGACATTCTTCTGATGGAGACGAAGGACCTCTTGCATGCATCAGGTTTCCATACATCAGTTATTTTAGTTAACAGCAGTTTCCGTTTTGCTCTATAAAAGTGTAATACAGAGTGACAAACTGATTTGTTGCACGACATATGTTTCATATCTAGTGTTTGAGACAGCCTGCTGATTACTACCCAAACAGAGGCAGCAAAAGCCAAAAATATCTAATCGAACTCTCATTTCTACTCACCTCAAACATGAAGCGTTCTCCTTTTTCCTGTTGGGACATAAATGCACCATTCATTTTTCTATACAGAACAGAAAGCGATCGGATGCAAAGTTCAAATATGTAGCTGGGGGTGTAAAAGGTCACTTCCTACTCTCTATCCTGTGTGGATTTGTTGGCTGTGTCTGGCGGAGAGCTGTCCCTTGTCGCCACGCCCTCTAAACTCTCCATGCTCGGTGAAGACTGCACCATCTTTGTGGCTACCTGGTAGATGGAGAGGAAGACAAACACAGCCAGACTAACATGAATTATATTATTGAATACTGCCTTTTCACGCTTTTCCAAAACAGTTAATTTTCTGATTTGAGTATTGCTTTCATGTGAAGGCAAAACTAATGACACCCTTTGAAATGTAACCGTGGTCAGCTGTCTTTATGTTAAATATTCTTGACTCTGTGAGACCCTGAGGAGGGCTCAGCTGAGTGAAGCAGTTTGTCCTTCGGACTAATTTTGATGACAAATTGTCAATTAACTATGAGTGATAATGTCACATCAGCACCTTCAGTTGGTCAAAGTGCCATTACTCAGAAGGACGAGGACAAAGTTGAACATGAGATCAAGAAGATTTATTGAGTAGCAAAATTAGTCTCTTAAACCTTGCTGTTAGATGGAGCAATATGTCTATGTATTTACCAATGAAGGAACTCTTCACACCACAAACAGCTGAGCAACAAAACCATTAAAGCAGAGGTCACACGTTAAAATTAATTGATGGTAAACTTTTAAAGACTCGTATACAGCACCACTCAAACTAGATTTTTATGTGATTAGCATTTGTCAATAATTGCCCCCTTCATTTTCAGTCTAGTGGTGTACGTTCACACATTCGATCAATTTAATTGGGCTCAGGAGGTAGAGCAGATAGTCCACTTAACGGAAGGTCGGCGGTTCGATCCCCAGCCCCTGCAAGTCTACATGTTGAAGTATCCTTGAGCAAAGATACTGAACCCCAATTACTGAAGCCCTCCGGGAGTTGTAATGGCAGCCCACTGCTCATCAGAGATGGGTCGAGTGCAGGGAGAGAATTACCCCCAGTGGGATTAATAAAGTGTAAAAGAAAAATCTAAAAATCTAATACATGTTATATGAAATATATCTGTGGCGTGGACAGACACTTCTTCCCCTTTAATTAGAGCCTATTGTCAAGCTTGGTCTATACATTATATGACGTAGCCTGACTTTGAAAGAGGTGAGGTCATGTCCCGTACCTTGAGAAGGTAGTCAGAGGGGTTCTTCTCCAAGTAGGAATCCAAATAAGATTGCACCGTCTCTAGCAGGCGGCTGAAACTGAAACTCACGAGGAATGGGTGGTAAGTGTCCATCTCTGCCACAATTATCGACAGCTTAATCCGCAAATTCTCCTGGAACACATTAGTTGTTAAGAAGTAGGTCATTGCAGACCACCACATATTCCAGTATTGACCCTGTGATTTGAGATAATGGACATACAGACCTTTGACAATTCAGAGTTATTCTCGAACCACTTGAGGGCAGAGGAGGCAGATGATCTTTGGCCTTTCTCCAAGCACACGGCGATAGACTAGAAAGGGACAAACGCACATCCCAAATGAGGACAAATCGTGGACTTTAATCTTGCCGATTCCCATTGTAGCAAGCAGACTGTGGCGTTCTCCAGAATACCTCTAAAATAATCAAATTACGCCAGGACACATTTAAAGTCATGTCTGGAGATTCTCTATTGTTGTGTGCATTCGTTATCCATATAATCTGTATGATTACCTGGACGAGCAGAAGGATGGCAATGTTTTTGAACAAACTTTCGTCTGCCACAGTGTCCTCTAGCGTTGACCATATTTTGGCAGCAGACATCAGAGGCATTATTTTGGCATCATCTTCAAACAGGACATCTGCGGAAAAACAGCATGAGTTTGTACATTTGTACTCGTGTGTATGCAGAGTAAAGGAGAACATGATGCATTTTAAACCCATAACATTTAGCCAGAAGTTAGTTTGTAATATTAGCTGTTATAACAAACTAGTTAATCAAACATCCTCCGCTATGATCTGTAAACAGCACCTAATTAATAAACAGCTTTTGATTATATAAATCATTTTCTAAGAAATTTACAGAGAGGCTCAAGACTTTTGAATGTTTTGCATACATGTTTTTGAGTGAATGACAAAGTTTTAATAACAACTAGCTTATTTATTATCAAGCTGTTACCGGTCATTCTTGCTTCTATGGTAGTGTGTGTGTTTGCTGTGAGTGTTACAGTTGGTTCTGATCTCCCTGTAGAATGAACTACTGCTTAAAAAGCACCAAAGCAGCATTGCTACCTTGAGATAATGTGTGCAGCTGCAGAAAAATATATGAGAGGGAGGCCTAATTCAGACTGTGACAAACTCACCCAACTGCTTTCCATGCATGACTCTAGAAAGGAAGGCACATATCATGATTTTCTCATCATGAAGGTTTCCTTTCAGATGTTGACTTTCAGAAATGGCTAAAAATAAAAGCAAAGAAAAAAGCAAAGATACAAATATTCACAATACAGTCTTCAGAACCATATAAATATGCAATGACAATGTCTCTATCTTAACATTAATGCAACAAACGAACTGTCTCCCACCTTCACTACAGACACAGCAAAATTTAGTGCAGGTATCAGGGCTGAAGTGCAAGATAAGTTCTTCATTATTAATAACGAAATGTTACAGAAGCATTAGGAGCTCACAAATTCACTCTGTAGCTTCTCGAGTTTTAGTCACAGTATGGAGGCAACAGCTGTGTTTTTAATCTAGGGGTGTCCAACACTTTAAAGAAATGATCCCTTCACAATAATGGCGTCACGTTGTAGCATACATTAAATATTTTGTTTGTACCTTTGTTTGTTTGTGAGCAATAGCGTTTTAACTTTTATCGCAAACATTGGCCCCGATATCTCCAGACTCAGTAAAGTCACAGATACCTGGGTTATTATTGCTAACGTTTGGTGACTAATGCCTTGTTAGCTAACTTTAGCTGAGGATAACCCTGTGAGGATATCTTACCTTCGAAAGTCGATAGCGTCGCGTTGAATTCGTCAAGTTTGTCTTCCTTGAAACGCCGACACAGACTCAAAAACATGAAATCAAAGGTCCACCCAGTAATTACAGCACTAACATGTGAAAAACTAGCATCTGTGTTATTTGCATCTGTGGTAATTTCACTGTTACTTTGGCGCTCCATGTTTACATCCGCTGTTTAGTTCTTCTGGAAATACTTCTCTTCTTTGGAAGTTGTTTGGTTTCCGCGCGCTTTAGTGAGCTGTGTTTGGTGTCGCTTGTCAACCTGCAGCGCCCTCTGGTGGCGAAGAGGTCCAACTACATGGTTTTCGTAAAAATTGACAAGAGATGTCAGACATTATAAACAAACAAAATAATTATGGAAAATTAATTTCTCCCTTTTTTTTGGTTTTGATTTTGTCAGAGCCTAACTTTATGATTATTTTTTCCAAGTTGTGTTATTGTATTGGACTGCATTTAATATGTATATGGAAACACAGAGTCTGGGGCTAAAGCTTATCCAGACAGCCACCAGTGAGTCAAATGAAATCGACTTGTCTTCCCTACAAGGCCATTTGCCAAAATGAAACTCAGCTAACACATAGTACAACAAAAAGAACAATGTTTAAAAAAAGTGAAATGGCTTTAAAAAAATCCAAATAACTGAAGACATGCATACACAAAAGGGGAAAAGTCTCAGATGACACCTTTAAGACATTATTTTCTTCACAGGGTGCAAGTTTAGTCTTTTCTTATTCTGAGGTAACAGTCACACCAAGATACTACAAAGAAACTGTAATTATAATCCTCTGTGACACAATGATGTGATAGATGCTGTCATTCTAGCTCCATGGGGTACAACAATTGAAGCGACAATAGCTTAATACATTAGAGTGACTTTTTTTTAAAAACCTCTTTAGTGTCTTTTGGATTTTATGGGTTATTACATTTTTCATATTAAAGACATAACAAGCCAGAGTTTCTAGTTTTGAAGTTTGCAAGTACTGTTTATGTTCAGTATCACTGTTTGGGAGGAGTACGCAATAGAAAAGTGGAAATATAAAAACTAAATCTAATGAAATGTAAGACATTTCTCTCCAATGATAAATCATCAACCTGTCATGTCAGATGCTTAGTTGTCTGCACTTCTGAATATGAAAAACAACTTTGCATGCCTTCTTGCTGCAAAGTCAATATCAATTTTAATTAGTGCGGTGCATTTATAAACTCATATATTTGTATCATATTATGTAATGAGCCTTAATATAAAAAAAGAAGGAAAGTGCAGATGTGGCGTACAAACAACAGCTCATTTGTAGAGCAGGGAACACCAGACGCATAAACAGTTCTATACACATTTATTTGTTATTCTGCATATGCTAATAGACGTAATGGGGAACGATGCTCTACAGAAATGTTGACATATATGTACGATAACAAAGTGTTCTGTGGTCACATAATTGTTCGAACTACTACATGCATACAAAGATGTTGCTTTGTGTAGAAACAGTCGGTAGCTCATAATGTGTATAATGATAATGTTCTCCAAAGCTGAACAGAGGGAAAAAAAGAAAGAAAAATATATAAGAGGCAGAATACACAGGGAACTAAAAAGAAACGATGCTTTATGCATTTTAAGGAGCAAGGGTTGGTAAGCATGCATGAGTGACACAGACAATACCCATTCTCTCAGAGAAAATAACAACACAACCTTTCCACTCTGTACAGCATCACGAATGATAATGTCATCGTACGACAGCAAGACGGAGCACAGTCCATTTGCTGTCAGCACACATAATTAATTTCAGTATCCACACAAACATCATTGCAAGGGAATATACCTGATCAATTCAAATCTCTTGTTTCTCTACCCGACCTGTCAAAATGAAGGATTACTAAAGGCTAACACAAAGACATGGTGACTACAAACTAGGGATGAACGAACAGGTATAGAACAGAAGAGATTTAATGAGAAAGTTATTTTCTAACCTTCCTTCATAAAGACAAAAAAAAACAAACAAACAAATGAAACCCTCAAACATTTTACTTTGGAGAGTAGCAAAGAATCTGAATTTCCAATGAGGGATCAATACTTTTACACAAATCCCTGATTATTGACTTAAATTATGTTGGTTTGGCTATACAGGCAAAAGGAAATATGGACCACAATTTATCGCTGATGTGGAGTAACCATTTTAGTATTCTCCTCTTGACTCTCACGGTCTTCCCTTACTCATTGATCGCTGTTCCTGAGGTCATGCCATGGGTTTGGAGCCTCTTAAGATGTCGGGATTGGAGCACTCAATGGTATGGGAAATAGTCTGATATTTAGTGACAGTAGAGATCTTTTCCTGCCGTCTGACGGTCAGTTAGACACTTCACTCCCATTCGGTCTATTTCTAAGCTCTTATGGTCAAACATATGTCCCTTTGATTGTGCTCCTTCCTGCCTTACTGAAGACTGATGGGGTGGACACTGAATATGGTACACACAATACCGAGGCGGAAGGAGAAATATTGCCGCTCCGTACTCCAGGAGCCAAGACATCAATGTGGATTTGACAACATCACCTTTCAAAAAGTACAGAAGTGACATTAGCTGTTAAAGAAAAAAACAGGATCTATCCAATCGGAACATCAGAGAGTTATAGAAAACCTGAGAACTCAATAACATTTCTTGTATCTATTACATAAAGACCTGATTTCTCCTATAAAATTAGAATTTTCTGTACAGTGCTATGAACAAAGCAAAATGACTTGCTGCCTTCTCATAAACAGCAGTGTTACGAAAAGGCACGCATCATTTCAACCACCATATGGCAGGAAATTGTAGTCATGCTCCGTTTTGGTTTAGAAAAAATAGAATCATTCTCAACGTTAATTCACAAAAAACATAAAATCCTATGTGTGTGGCCATTGAAATTAGATTATCTGAATATCCTCCACAGACATTTGTTAGATTTCTATGTAAATCTAACAACAATAATATAAAAGGCCAAAAGTGGTTAATTTGGATCCCTTTTCCCCCCACAGATAATAAAATTTAAGTACAATTGATATCTGGCATTAATGCCAGTCATACAATATGAAAAAGTAAAAGTCAAATTCTCATTTGCATTGTTTGTGAGGTTCTGGTAGCTGTAATACTGTTTTGCCTCATATTAAAGATACAACATTTGAAAAATACAAGTTATTTCTGCCTTCACACTTACAAATCCCACAGACAGAAAATAAAGTGCCACGATTCTTGGCCTGCATAGATTGCAGTATGCGGTATTGCACATTCCACACCTCTCTGTGAGAACAAAAAAACATGATAATGATAAGAAAAAAGAAAGAAAGAAACAATAGAAACAACAAAGAATTCACCCATGCACTTCCTCTGGGTACCATTCTGGTTTGTGTGGCTTTCACAAACACACTTCTAGTATACTCAGCCAAGCGTCATGCTGAGCAACAAACAAATATTCCAGCAGTAAAATTGGAATCGAAAGGCAACATACAATGGATATTTTTCAGTCAGTGTAAAACAAAAGCGAGAAAGACGACAAGAAAAAAAAAATCCTTTGGGTTTAAGTTTGACTGAAAACAGTTTGTTCACAATAACACACAATAAATTACAAGACACTACGGATATACAAAAAAAAAGATGCTTCAACTTATCAGCAGGATCAGATAAACTTGCAGTAGTATGGAACAAATATCAACAACAACATCAGGGCGCTGAGGAGAGGATGATGAACATTAGGAAAAATAAACATAACCACTGTCAGAATACATGTCATTATTGTATATGTTACTATGCAGCTGAGATAGATGAAGCTTGTCAGTGTGCTCGATTTGGTCCATTAATATCACAAGGAATATTGTCATTTTTTTCTTGTGAACTGCCAAAATGTAATTTAAGTGTAAAGCATATATGCGTATTGATGACCAGATCTATATGTGCTGAATTAATAAATAGTCTTAACTCTGTTTTATGGAATCTCACTTACCTACTGCAGGTTTTTACTACAACCAATCTAGGCCTACTTATTTCATACCTTATTCCTAAAACTACTTTTAGACATATATATTTGAAGTTGGAGAGTACATAAGATTTATTTTTGTGATTTGGGCAGAATCAAAAGAGTGAACAAGGAATGAAACATGTTACACCTTGTCCTAACTTCTCAAACCGCATGATAAATATCTTCAATAATGTGTATATACGCCTGTCTTTACTGGTTACATATGTATTTGGCAACTACAGATGTATTTAGAGGAATCAAGGTGTTTTTGACCCTCTTGCCACACTGTTATTAATTCAAAGATTGGATGCTCAACTGAAAGTTCAACAGTCGTTATGAAAACCAAATGCAATAATGTCAACGTTACAGTTTCGCACATCATTTTTCACACGAAAAAACATTACAGGGTCATCATAGGAACACTTTGCATTTCCACAGAAGGTAATGATATGTTTTTTTATAGGTCGCTACGATGCAACACCCAGTCTGAGGGCCGGCTCTCAATTCAACACCCACATCCCCCATTTTCACATTGCAAATATTTGTATCTTTAGTGACAGTTTTCCTTTGCCATCTTGTGCATTGTCATTGCCTTAGATGTCCTTGTATTTACAGTGGAGCGCTTTCAGCAAACTAAGCACCATAAAATATTTGTCTTTTTTTAATGCATGCTTTTTACAAGTAAGTCCTTCTGTGCATTTCCTTCTTTTGCTAGAAAAAGGAGACTGTCATTATGTACATTGCGAGGACTAAAATGTCTACACAAGTCGATGAATTCCCTCTGTGTTTTCAGAGCCTCCTCTTTGAGCCCACTTTTTTTATTACAGTCATTCTTAAATCTGCGTGAAGCACTGCAGTTTCTCTTTCAGCAATACACAAGAACACAGGTAAAAGGGACTTGTCATGCCATGCAAAAATACTTGTCATTACAGCAGCACCCTTTGTCTTTTCTTACTGCTCTCCCACACATCAGGCTGAGGTTACAGTGGGTCTATCGTCCCTCAGGGCTTTTCTCACAGTCACATGCTGGTTTCACAGGTCGGAGACAGGCTGCCGTCTCCGGGTATCAGATGGATATCGGATGTAAACATGTGGTTCTCGGCTTTGTGTCCACTTTGGTTGCTGTCAGCCTTGACTTCCTCACCTGCGCCAACTACACCTTGGGTGCAATTTTGTGCTGCCGTCTTGGGTGACAAGGGTACAACTGCAGCGGCCGCCACCTCCATTAGATGCTTGTCCTCGAGGTTTTCAGTGGATAGATCTTCATCACCGGGTGGCGTGTCCACCACTAGCTTCTTCGGGGACAACGGGCAGGTCTCCCCCTCTGTGACTGGAAGCAGCTCCATTGAACTGTGGATGAGCGGTGAAGTCTCTCCCTCAGGCGACTCGTCTTCCAGGATGCTGGAGCTTATGTCTGCAGGAGAGGTAGTGCTGGGTGGTGTTAGTGGGCCTTCATCAGAGGTTTTGGTGAAGTTCACTGCCAGTCCCTTTATTTTAAGAGGGTTATTCCCTCCTGGAGAGCTCTGGATGTTCTCCACAGCACTGATAAAGCTCTCCCCTTCCTCTATGTGGAGCTGTGATCCGTCACCTCGGTTGACGGATTCATAGAGGCCATCTTTGAGTCTGGTGCCAGGAGAACTGCGGTCATCATTGGCTCTCAGTTTCCTGAGGTCCAAATTGGGTGGTGCCCTGGGGTGTTTAATCTGACAAGGCCCATACTCTTCTGCACCGACATCAGAGCCTTGTTGTCGAAAGTTTGTTGAGCAGCTTGCAAAGTTATCTGATGAGTGCGGCTGGACCTCCTTCATCTCCAGCTCAACTTCCTCTCTTAATGTAAATTCAGGGCTCTGAGATTTCTTGGGCGAGATGGGACCGGTCATGGTTGTGCTCAGAGTGCTCATGGAGCTTGTCGTGTTGAGGTTAGTGAAGGACTGTGACTTTGTCATGTGGTTGTACATTTCCTCTAGTTTCTGCACATTTAGGTGCTGTGGCGTCCTGTTTGTCTGCTGGGGACTTCCAGTGGTGGTGATGGTGATATGATGAGGGGAGCTTTGTAGTAGAGACTCTGGGTTTCTTTCATCTGGGGATCTCAGGTTAGTCTCAGAACTGGCATGCCTGGTTGAGCCGCCCCAGCGACCAGGTGACAGGTGGTTGTCCAGTGAGGTTTTGTCCTCTCCTTTCTCTACCACTACATCCATTAGTTCCATACTGCGGGCAAAGGCATCTTTTAGATTCATTGACACAATGCTGCCATTTCTCTTGGCTCTCTCCAGTGCCTCCCTCCTCTTGATGGCCTTCTCTTGTCTCTTCTGCTCCTTGTAGAACTCAGAGAAGTTGTTGACAATGATGGGGATGGGTAGGGCAATGACCAGCACTCCTGCAATGCAGCAGAGCCCACCCACAATTTTCCCAAGTAAAGTCTGGGGGTAAATGTCCCCATATCCCACTGTGGTCATTGTAATGGTTGCCCACCAGAATGAGGCAGGGATACTGGTGAATTTGGTGGCATCTTCATCTTTCTCAGCAAAGAAAACCAAGCTGGAAAATATCATGATGCCCATGGCAAGAAATAAAATGAGCAGCCCCAGCTCATTGTAGCTCCTTCTTAAAGTAAACCCTAGAGACTGGAGACCTGTGGAGTGCCTGGCCAACTTCAGAATCCTTAATATTCTCATGATCCTGAAGATCTGAACCACACGGCGCACATTTTGGAACTGCAGCACGCTCTTGTTGGACTCAGTTAGGAAAATGGTGACATAGTAGGGCAGAATGGCCAGCAAGTCAATGACATTCAGCGGGCCTTTGAAGAACTTCCACTTATTAGGAGAGGACAGAAAGCGAAGGAGGTACTCCATGGTGAACCAGGCAATACACACAGCCTCCACATGGGCCAGCTGAGGGTTGTCGTTGCCCTGGCCAAACTCGTCTGTGACCTGGAGCTCTGGTAAGGTGTTGAGAGACAGAGCGATGGTGGAGAGGATGATGAACAGGATCGAGATGATGGCTAGAATCTGGAAAAGAAGAGTACAGAAGGGAATCCAATATTAGTCGGATTCCAAGAAATGAATCAGTGAAAAATACTTTCATTGACGTTGTTAATATCCTAAAAAAGAGGATAAATATTCAGATTTGATGCAAACACACACTAAAAATGCATGAACCATAAAATGCTGTCTCAAGATATAGATTTTTGCTGCTAGGTCAATTTACCATGTTGTGTCTGTCAATCGACATTTGTGACAATTGCTTTGGGATTCAATGAGAATAATCAAAGGTTTCTGATTTGAGCTAGGGACAGAAAAGGATGCATAAATAAGGGCTCAAAGATGTGGAATATTAATCACATGAATCTAATGGAGCTCAGCCACCATGGGTTTGTTCTTGAATGGAAACGAGCCGTCCTAAAAAGATATTAGATCTATAATGCACAGATTGTTTGTCAGCACAATGGAAGGGAGCATGGTAATCTAACATGACAAAACAAGGTATCAAATGAGAGAGTGAAACTTTGAATGAATGCAGGATTGATAATTAAATGCAAAAGAGAGAAGTACGTATGCAGGATGTCATCTTCAACAGACAAAAAGAAAAAAGGATTTTGGCTCTACCTGTTGACAGCAGTCTCAAATTCCCTCTATCTGTCATAAAATACAAGTTACTGTGAAACAAAATTCAGTCTTGTTAAGTTTACAACTACAATGCCTTGATATTGTTCCCTGTGTCTTCTGCTCAGTAAGTCTGTGGGTAAGAACATCCTGCATAATCCTCTGAGGCCACACAGCATGAGTCTGCATTTCAGCAGTGACTCTTTACCTTGACCAGGATTAGATTAAACCTGTCCTGATCTGACTCAAGTATGAGCAATACATGGTGAGTGGAAGTGTGAGACGTATGACATGGTTCTCTCATCCCTTCTTCCATAGTAGCCTGCCTCTCCATATTTTATTAAAGTCTCTGTCTCGCAGCAGAGCCAGAGATATAATTCCTTACAATGCTGCTGGGATTAGTTGATGTCCCTTTTCCACAGCCCAATATGTCAACCCGTACAGGTGAAAGTCCTGCACGTGACAGTACTACAGCATAGCCTCAGCAACCAACAATCCATGCAGTGCATGGAAAATTTTGCATTGTTTTGTTTGATGTCCTCTATGACCTGAGCAATATAAAACTCATTAAAATCTAATGAGCAGAGACTGAATAGCTCTGTCAAGATAGGGGAACAAGGCACCCGGAATACTAATTAAAGATGACATTAAGTTGTCAGCCACACTGATAATCTTATAGTAATTTACCGTCTGATGACACGGCGTCTCCCGCTAGAATTGACTAATTTAGCAAATATCACATATTAGTTTACGAGGTGTTCAGGGGTCAGCCATTTTTATGGTCTGCCCATTAGCCTCTAGCTTATAGTGACAAAAAGTGGCTGAAGCCTAGAGACAATGCCTGAAATAGACACATGTAGATAAATAGATAGATAGATAGACAGATAGATAGATAGATAGATAGATAGATAGATAGATAGATAGATAGACAGATAGATAGATAGACAGATATATAGATAGATAGATAGATAGATAGATAGATAGATAGATACTTTATTGATCCCGATGGAAATGGAAATGTATAAAAGAAACAGATTCCTTCTGGATGAGAAAGCTGGTGCTGATTAGGTTAAACCTATTAGCAGCTAAGTGAGGTAAACTGGTCCTGGTGTGGCACTGAGCTGAAAGAAACGGATTGCTTGTGTACCTCTAAATGTTTTGGCAAGCTCAATTGAGGTTCACCCCCTTGTGTTAGGTCACTCGGTCAGAAGGCCTTTTCTTATGTTCCTGTTGCTGACCACCTTGGCACCAAGTCAGCTCCAAAGGTGAAAGAGTATTATTAGAGTATGAGATAGGGATTTTTGCTCATTTATAGACAGTATGCTTCCACTGCTGATTTTTCAGATTCAGGTAAATATGATTTATGAAATACAAGCGAAAGGTCACTCATTCTTTAGAGGTGAACTGCTCTTTATTTAGATTCACATTAACTGATGCAGATGAGACACTTAATCTTCTACAGTTGCATGCTGTGGAGCAAGTGAGCCCTTGTAAAACTGCACCACAAACAGCTGAATGAACGGAATCGCGGGCATGCACATAAACACATTCACGCTCACAGAGAGAGAAAAAGTGGTTAATGGTTCACTGATCCACATCCATGTGATCCCGCCTTCCTTCACACCCATTCACCACTTG
Source organism: Chaunax sp. Z400 (assembly GCA_037577475.1). Taxonomy (NCBI): domain Eukaryota; kingdom Metazoa; phylum Chordata; class Actinopteri; order Lophiiformes; family Chaunacidae; genus Chaunax; species Chaunax sp. Z400. Next base: position 10,238,515 of record CM075206.1, on the reverse strand, counting down.
CACGTGGACAGCAGCAAATGTCATATGAACATGATGATGAACAATCCCGAGTTGGTTTGCATTAACCCTCTGTAATTGAGCACCGCAAAGCCAGTTTACCTGGAGGTGACCCAGTGGAGGAAAGGTAACCGAAATAGAAAATGAAACATGATATTTCAGGGAATTGTTTGCTTTAAAATCTTTTGAGCAATTTTTGAAAGGGGCACCAAAGAGGTAAAATGACTGGGATTGAAGTGTCAATGATCATTTTAACTAAACTATAGTTTATCTAAACTATTTACTGTCTGTAGGGCAACAACATTATTGCGTTTGTCCTTAATAGCTTAAATGAGCTGCTAAACAGCTAAATCAAATGAGCCAGATGGAAATTATTGTAAGTCAGACAAGATTTGTATTTAAAAATTGCCTGATTAAACTGATTTTACTGTATGTAAGCCCTCCTCCTCACCATACTCTGTCTCTCCCCATCTTTCCTTTCTTGGCCCTTGTCCTGTGACGTCAGGATGACTAGTTAGGTCATGGCCAGGTTAGTCATGAGACCTGATTGGCTTAGATGGGAGGGCAATGCCTTCAGATGATTAGGTATAGTGAGTAATGTGCTTTAGCTGTCTCTAGCTCTCTTGGCTCTTTCACTTCCCTTGACCACTTCTGCTCCCAAGACTGCTTAGCATGACTGTGCTGGAAAAAAGTGTCCCACTTTAAGGTTTACACAGAGATATTCTAAAAGTAGTAGAGATTATGCCACCCTCAGAACTTCCAGGTCGTGAGGTAGTCCAAAATGAATGAGGCTCTATGGAGCAGAAGAACTGACCAATCAGCATTCATTAGCAGAATGCTACAGGTTTGTGGGCAAAATCGCCTTCCTTGTAAGAAAAAAACAACATTGGTGTGTTTTCATTTCACATACTCGATACTATATTTGCACAAACTAAAATAGAATTTGGGCTTTTTCGTCTAGAAGTAGGTGAAAATAATTATTTTAGCCGTTTAGCTCCATTCACTCCCATTCATTTGCTCCTTCGCAAGCGCCCTCTAGGTGAACTGCAGCCAATTTTGGTACAATGGAGTTAATAGCCTGGACAGGCTGTATGTAGAATGACTGTGGTTTACAATGTGATGGAAGACAGATGGAGGGAGAGCATTATTGAAAGTCACATGATTTTTATTTTCATACAGTAGTCAGAGGATTTCCCACAGATGCTTTGGTCTTTACTCCTGAGCATATTACAAAACACATCATGAAAAAAGTCATCACTTGAACGTCGTCACAAAACCAAACCAGCTGGTTCCACTCCTCAAGGGACAGCTTAAAATACAGCAGCACTGACGCTAAAGGCAGCAGTTTGGGAGAAAATCTCTCCTGCATCAAGGCAGTGAATGTGCTTTAGTCATCGACACCTTCACAATTTTATCTCCGCAGCTCCCTTAAGGTAGTATTAGATCTTCTGGGAGCAGGACAAGTGAAGTTGATGCAGAGGAGAGAGCAGACTCAAGACACTGAGTTAAGAGCTCTCTCGAGCCTCCCCTTTGAGCCTCTCTCGATTTTCATCTTCAGCCACCTGTCAGCTGAACCACTATTCTTGAAATTGCAAGAATAACCTTTCCCCATCCACTTTCAGTTCCCACAGGAGGCAGTCAATGGACCCACTAACTCTCTCTAAATGTCCTGTCATCGCTGACTGCCCGTTTTTTCGCACAGTTACACCCTCCTTCATCTCCTCTGCTTGCATCCCTATCGTCCGTGTTTTGAGGAGGAAAATAACCTGCGCCACACCAGTGACCCATGTGCCAGTTTGGAGGAGGCTATTGATTGTGTACACATCACATTATGAACAGTGAGCCAGGCCCAGTGAGCTCCTATTGATCTCCTTGCTCAGAGCTCTTATGGACCATAATCCACCTCTGAGGTCCCCACTGGCCCTCCCTCCTTTCACTTGTGTCATCAATTTGTGCAGGACAAATTGAGCCATCCCTCAGGTATGATAATTTTTTGCTGTGGAATCAATCCAGGCGATTATGGCAATGGTAATGCGGATTGATCCCAGGACTTGTGCGCTATTTCATCCTCTCATACCGTATCTCTTCCTGTGTGAGGACCCTGTCAAAGCATGCTCGTGCGTTGGATGTCACGTGGCTGCACAGCTCTGTGCATAAGTTACAGCAAAGCATAATTTGTTAACTTAATGAATTGTAGTACTAAGTACACATGTGCCAGTGGGCAATTTTAGTTCATTATTCAGACCAATGGCTCCATATGCTGGGAATAGGTTTAGGAGGACCCAAATGGTAAGGTTTGACTCGTAAATATGTACATATTTAGTCAGTGTGCCATTATGATGACACTGAGCAAATATGACATTGTTAAGGAACCTGGCACACATACTTAAAGAGAAATTTATAAGGCATGGACTGTAAGGGTATGACTTGAATACATGCACCCTCAGAGAGATTCAACATTAATCAATAAAGGGGAAATGACATCTTCCTTATTACTTATCCTTATTACTGTCAGGAATCTTCTGGTTAAGTGTCCTTTTCATGGCTGGTTTCCAAAGAGACAAAGCAGAGGGGAAATGTGATATTTGATGGCCGTCCACTGTCTTAACCCATAGCTCCTGCAATGTTCAGAGAGGTTTGGAGGAATGCCACTGTCATTAGGATTTGGACAAACTCAAGAGAATTCTTTGAAACTGGCAGGATATATGTGGAACTGAAATTTGTTCCAATACCTTTTAATAAAATCTGATAAAAGAATCCAAGTTTTGCCATCTGGCAAACTATTTAGTGTATAATAATGAATTCTTATTATTGCAAGAAAAACTATGAGCTGTTCGTGTATCTTTATTGCAGAGGACATAACATAATATTTGTCTTGGCATAACGCAGCATCACTTAGAATTTAATTTGTCATCAGTCATTTCACCTACTTGTCCCTCTGTGCTTGGCAACCTTTGTGAGGAGTACTGCATGCTTAGTAATCTGTATGCAAGGCAAAATCTGCATGCAGGTGCATGCAAGTGTTTTTCTTGTTGGGTTTGTTGTAAAGCACAAAGCCTTTAGTAAAACATTCACAGGAGGTAAAGAACTCGCTCTCACTTTCATTTCATCCTTGCTTCAGGCATTCAACAGCAGGGGTCCTAAGGGTTTCAGCCAACATTTTATTTTGAAGGTGTGTGGCTCCTTCAGCAGCACAAAATTATGGGAGAGTTTGCTGGCAATATTTGAGAGAAACCAGTAACTTATTCTTATCAGCTTGGAGGCAACCTGGAGCCTTTTGTTCTAAAGCAATTGAGTAAATTAGCCACAAATTTAGCCACAATATTACAGGAGAAAACAAACGATGGAACAAATAAATCAAAGAAATACAATTTTAAATGATCCTTCTGTATTATTGAGGAACATCCTTCCCCTTTTCTTCCCATTCTCCATTCATTGTTCGCAATGCTTCTCAATCCTCCATGAAAACCCTTCTACTTTTATTTATAGTGACATTTGTTTCTGTGTGTACTCTCTTTCTTTTTTTGTAGAACCAAGGAGCAAAGTGCTAGTATGAAATATTGATATGAGTAGTGGCACAAACACGGCAGGATGGCTGTGAGTGTCAGTATGTGATGCTCCATGACAGCTCAGATTAGTTTGTGATGTGGCCATGATTAGCCGACTGAAATAATGACATATTAATGAACAACATTTTACTGACAATTTCCCTTCTGTGTGTGTTAAAATGACACCCCTTTAAGACAACTTATCCACTGTAACAATAATAGGAGGGGAAAATTGCCCCTGTATGAATCCCTATGAGTCTTGAGATTTGGTGAAGAATCAGACTTCTTTTGTGATGCTGCAGTCGCACTGTGGTGGTACGGAGAAGACATTGTTGCAAGTGCAGACAGCCTGACAAAGGGTGAATTTTCTAAACTTATATCAGACTAAAATAGCAGTCATACTTTTTGGGATGTTGAAAAGCAGCATTATTGCAGCGCTTTCTGCCTTGTCAGTGAAACACAAACTGAATGATGAATAGTCCATCAGAAGAAAAGGCTGGCAACCATCTTTTACCTCTTGTTCTCTTCCATGATTCAGACTATGAAACAATGGGTCTTTGATTTCATACAGACTGTCAGTTTTGTTCGATGGGATGACATGATGATGGTGCGAGCACATTTCAGCTACAATTAGATTGCAATGCTTATTAACTGATGCCAATTCTGCGAGTTGGCTGAAATGTTTGTCCAGAAGAGACTTTAAAAAAAAATCCAGCTGGCTCAGTATAAAACTGCTGTAAAAAGTATGTAGCCTAGTTAAGTGGTTGCACAAACCCCCATTTGATAAGATCTTCTTCCAGGTCCTCCAGCTGATAAGAATTTTTGCTTTTAGATATTACAAAAAGTGAATGAAAGCTATGACCAGAATAGTCATATATTCAATTGCTGTGTTACTTATGGATGGAATTGTAGGGAAATAAATTCCCCTTTTTGCTGGGGACCACTTAGAAAACCTGTGACCTAGATAAAGGTATGATTCTATCTTCATCTTCTCTAATTGATGATATATGTAGTTTTGTTTCTGTTATTTGTATTTACAAACAATAAGAGAATTGTTTTAATGTAACCTAACTTTACTCTATAGACTACTGCTTCACATTAAGCTATAGCAGCATCTTGGTTCTCACGCAGTGGATGATCTTGTCCTACAATGGACATTTTCTTGAGGTAAGTTAATGTAATCCCCCCAAAATAATATCATTAGCTAATTAAAAGCTACATGCAATGGTTACTATTGTAGGTGTTAAGCGAGTTAACTGGACATGCTAACATTTGAAGCTTTGTTCTACGACACACAAACGCTTCAAAACAGTTATGTATTTATGAAAAAAATATACAAGGGCTCTACTTTACATATTTTTAATAAATGATTTGATGTTATTAAACTGTATTCATCTATATTAATGAGCAGGAAGGCTAATTATGGATGAGTAACATGTAGTGCTTACCACTGTAGCTTTTATTTAGGCCACTAAAACACTCAGGTAAACTTAAACATTTATGAGCAAGCTGCTACACAATAAATGCACAGTCACAGCTTGAAATTCTAAACTTAGACATCACAAGGTGGCGAGGCCATTTCTGGACTCAACCTTGAGAGAAATACCACAACTCTCCTTCTCAATCAAGTGTATTGATGAATTTATTTAAAGCTCTGAGAGGATCCTTGAGCTCTGATCCGCTGACCGAAATAGATACCCTGGTCCATGCAGCTGTATCCTGTAACATAGCCTTGTCTCTCTGATGCCAGATTTCTACGCCAGTATCTTCAGGAGAGATATATGATTGCAGCTCAGCAATACATGATCATTGTGTTAAAAAAAAAATTCCCATTGGTACTGGTGCTATTTACGTGCACGACTCAGCAGTTTTGCGAATTAAACGTTGGATGTAAAAGGTCCTGCTGAGACCAGGCCTCACAGGAAGGACAGTAAGGAAAGTCATGCACACTAAGCCAGAGAGCCTTTAATACGAAGAATTAACAGTTTTATAGGGCATGATTTGTCTTTCTGAAGTCAACACTTTTAGTTCTTTTCACATTTGGCAAACTTCTCACACAAAACTTTGTGACTCTCTTCATCTGGCTCTGACTGGCCTCTGTTATCTGTCCATCACTATTGCCCTCTTAGCCACCTTGCAGCCAATCATTGCCTACGACTTTCACAAGACAAATGTCAGGAAAAAAACAGAGACAGAGAGAGAGAATAGACATTTACAGGCAGGTCATGGGAGAGTAGTGCGTGTACTACCTGTGAGGCAAAGCTGTAATTCCCTATTGCACCATCAAAATTCATCTATGAAATAATACTAATTTATATGGTTAAAATCTGCAGTAAAATCTATCTATCTAGCTATCTATCTGCATTATAAACCAATTAAAACAAAGTCCTTCCTCCATGTCCTTTTCCTTCTCGGAAAAATGGTAGTGGAAGTATATGTGCATGTGTATATGTCTGCGTGCACTACATGGTGTGTATATATGTGTGTGTGTGTGTGTGTGTGCATATGTTTCTGCATATATGTGCAATTCTTGGGGAGAACAAGCCTTCGGCACTCGTGGCGTAACGACATTATTAACCCATATGCCTTCAACTTCCCCCTCGGAGAGAATAGAACAGCAGGCAGACCAGACACACAGCCAGGACCTTCCACAATACTCACACACACATTGATGCACATGTACAAGCACATGAGGGCATATATATGAGCAAATTAAACATCTCAACACATGCTCATTATGCTATATCTGCATGTGCAAAAGATGAATCTTCTAAAAAAGGAACAAAAGCCATAAAACCAAAGGACGGCAACATAATAGCAACAGATAGGCTTCTTAAATGTTCAGTAATTTTCAGCTGTTACCACAGAGGTTTGTGCCTTTATCTGTAACAGAGAGAGAGCTGCAGCCAATTGCACTAAGTGTAATTACTGCTAAGTGTGCTAGCCCCTGCGCCTGAGTAGCGATCACTGCGTTAATCATGCAGCCAAGACCCTCATAATCAACATTTCCTCGAGCCACAGACAAAAGGAAGGAAGGAGAAACAAACACGCAGCCTGGACTCTTTAACAGTTAATATTCATGATGCTCTGAGTGCTGCAAATAATTCTCCAAGTGCTTGGTTGCTCCAGCGTCTGCCTGTACGTATGAAGATAACAACACGGAGGATCTTTTACAAGCTCCCTGCTCCCCTCTACCCCTGGGTCTCCTCATAACATCATCCATCTGAGCTCGGAGGCAGAGGGAGGATGGGAAGGTGGGCTAGAAGAGGTGATAAGGCATGTGTGTGTGTGTGTGTGTGTGTGTGTGTTTGGTGCCTTCTAGAAATTTACTGAGAATAAAAATTACTCTCCTGTCACCTCTCTTGTCAGTTTCTTCAATATTTTTCTTCACAGATAAGAGCGAGGAAACCTCACAGGAAAACTCTCCTCTTCGCTTCGCTCACACACAAACACACACACACCAATACATACAGCACTTGTGCGCTTGTATGCTTGTACAAATGCCCCCCGCCTGCTTGCATTTCACAATCCTTCTTCTCTCTTTCCAAAACACACACTGTCACATTCAGCTGCACTCAGCAGGCTCCTATAGCGCTCAGCACTACACCCTCATATGAAAAAAAAAAACCCCGCTCTTCCTCCACTCTTGTATCTCTATCTGTTATCCTCATGGAGCTGTCTCTCAGTACTAGTCATGCAAGTCAAGCAGAAAGCAGCGTTGTGACTTGAACATTTATTTTTCTGTGATGCAGAGCCTTTACCATTCAGCTGGGGCATGCAGCCCTTTGAGCAGCGGGATGACGGAGACAGATTTCAGGGTAGAGAGAGGTTACTTGGTGTACTGGAATTTAAAGTAACACCTAGCAGCCTTGATGAGCGCCGTCATGAATTCCAACGATACCACATGACGTTTGCGGGTTGCAGGGAAACTTTTGCTTCAAGCGTCTTAGAGAGCAACACGTTTGGAATGTTACAGAGTGAACTGAACCCATCAAAAGGCGGTGTTACTCCTCTGGTCGGCCACTGAGCTGTAAATGACTTCAGATAACATTGGATGGGGTTACTGTTGAGCTGACAGGAGGATAAAGACGTTGTGCATGATCCCCTTTCTGCTGGAGATTAATTCAATTAATGCACATGTCATTTTGTGATATTTTTGCAGGGAGGTGGAGAGAAGCTACTGAGTTTGATGCGCAAAGGAGGATTCCCTCACAGAGAGAATGAAAAGCTTTCCTTCTCTCTGTTTCATTTGGGGATGCAGGAAGACTAGTGGTCACCGAGGAGTCAGCTAATCCTAATTCAGTATAAAAATGATGATCAACCCTTAGCCTCCAATTCATTCCTTTATTCCCACACGACATCCACAGCACAACAGCGTCCAGCATCTCCCCCTGCACCGTCACCAATAGTGCAGAAATGTTAAGCTGCTGGCTTCAGATGTGCACATTTTGTCAATCACAACTGCACCTCTCACATATCTCTTTCTTGTCATGTGCTGGCGGTGCAACCCCCACATCACATCAGCTTCACTTCCAAGGACCGACCTCCATCACTGCCTGTCCTTAACACAGCTCACACAAACACCACAAAATCCCACACATATGCACACACTCATGCTTTTTTTTCTTCCATTTGCTGATTTTTCAAATGTATTTTTCTGTCCTTCTTCTGGGAGACTAAGGTAAAAAAAGGAAAAGAAAAAAAGAGCTGAGCTTTGTTTACTGGGACATAAACACCAAACTAACCGCATGGCTCCCTCTCTAATGAGATTCACCCTGATGATGTTTTCATGAATATATTCATGTGTGGCACGGAGGAGAAAGACGACTGCCACAAGAGCAGCAAAGTGAGTCAAAAAGTAAATGAGTGAAACAACAGAGAGGAAGACCAATAAACAAATATCAAAGGAAAGAGAAAAACAAATAAAAGACAACAAAAAGACATGAAGCTAAGTGTGAACTTTATTTTATCTACATGACTGTGGATGGCTGACCTTCATGCATCAACTTGGCATTTCTTGGCCCTATATTATATCAATTTCCCTTCAGTTGTCTTCATCCTAAAAAAAAAACACCTTGACATCATCGCCTGCTCCTGGCAGAAGAGAGAAGCTTAGGGACCACGGTGTCAACAACATACTGACGCTCGTCTCTGTAACCATAGAAACTGAATGGGATCCCCCGGTTTTCACATGTGAAAAGCAGCCATCATCATCACAGGGAAAAAAAACAACTGTATAGCTAAGGAGAGATTTTATGCATATCAAAGATTTGGATGTCTTATTTTGCCTGAAGCTCGATAAAACCCACTTCCATGCTCTCGTATGCACAAACACATATAACAGTTTTAATAAAGCCACGGTTCAGCTGAGTGATTTCAGCAATTATCTTCACTGGGGCAACCCCTTCCACAGAATAACACAGGCTGCTCTCTCCCTCTCAGTGTGCCATGATGTTTACTTTAGTAATGAGTCATGCTGGATCATACTCCTTGGTCGTCAGCAATGAAAGGACAGCCAACGGTCCACAAAAGAAAAGTGACTTTGAAAAAACAGCTGTATGAATGACTGAGCTATTGAGCTGAGTGCTGCTTCATGGTAGAGGCAAGCAGGGGCCGCTGATAAGGGAGCTGTAATAACAGGCAGAATTTCACAGCCTTTGTTCCGCAGCAAATGAGAGTGATGATCACTGTGCTTGGGAGCGGCACTGGGTGACTGTTTCCATGGAGGTAGAATGAGGTATGACCGTGTGTGTGTGTGTGTGTGGGTGGTAGTAGCCTATTATGTGTGGGTTGGGGTGGAAGCTAGGGTATAATTGATAGGTTGCCTGTCCTTGAGAAGGCCAGATTGGGACGCCCCCGTTCTTCACGGGAGATTTCCTTTAATTAATCCAAATGAGGACAAACTTGCACACACACACACACACACACACACACACACACACACACACACACACACACACACACACACACACACACACACACACACAAACACACACAAACACACACAAACAAACATAGACACACACTGCATCCAATCAGCACTGCAGTAGAGAGGAAAGTGTTTATTTAATTAAATTTCTTTTTTGGTTATTGTAAAAGTCACATGATAAAATTAAATAGCACACGAGCAGCACTTTGAGCTTGTATGAAAATAATTGATACCTCTGTAAAGTACGTCCCCATGTGATCGATGGAGGCTGCTATCGGAGCCAAGTGCCACCAATTATGATAGTTTGTAAAATGTCCTATCGGTGCAGATGAAACTGCCAAAGCGATAAAACGATCAACCACAGATTTAATGTTTTGTGTCCTGTACTAATATTAAAGTCTGAAAACACTTCATACACTTGTCTTTTCTCCACTCTGGCACTCAGCTGTTTCTCAGCTGTTTCTCAGCTGTGTTTATTTAGAATCTGCAAAGAGAAAGAAAATACATTCACTATTTGTTAATGTTTGGTCAGTGGTGTCTGCATCCAGCACAGACCTGTCTGTGTCAGCTTCTCTTTGCTGAGTGAATTCACTGCGCTAATGCTACCACCAGATAACATAAAGTTTTACTGTAGCTGACTGTCATATGTCAAGTGCTGATGGCTTTTGGCAGACAGTCACTTCTTGCACAAATCTACAACGTTGGGATAAAATAAGTCAGTATTTCATAGTGTTCAGCTGACAGCTGACAACACAGACAGCAGTCTAAACGGGTGATGTGACTGCCATTAGATAATGGTGTTTTTGGCTACTACCTAAAAAAATAGAGTGTCCTGGAAGGGTGTGTTTGATTTTTATTCCCATTCTTGACAACTTGTGAACTGACTCAGTATTGAAGATGTTGTTTGTATTGGCCAAAGACGGATAAAACAACAACAATAACGAAAACAGACAAAAGGCCACTACAACTCTAGATCTACTGACCAAGAGGGTCGGTGGGGAAAAAATGTTTTAGTTTGGATGCAGTATGCTGTGGGATGGACAAAAAAAGCAATTTGAAGACATCACTTTGGACTCAGGGAAATTATGATGAGCATCTTTCTTCTTTTTTTTTTTTTTACATTGTATCGACAAATCGATCAAATAATTGTGAAAATATTCAGCAGATCAATCAAGATTGAAAATCCTTAGTTGCAGCCTCATTAGGCACAGCGGTGCTTTGAGCTGAATGGTAACGTCTGCATGCTAATAAGCTCACAATGGCAATGCGAACACATTCACCATGAAATATTTAAGATTTGTTTATTTATTTATTTAAGATTCCCTAGAGCCTACAGCTTGCATGGCTAAAAATAAAAGTTTAAAATAAAGGTATAGACTTAACAAAGCTGTGTGTGTAAGATGATATGCACCCGTAATATTTTCTGCAAACACCATATGTGTGCAGGTGTGTGTGTGTGCATATTGAACAAATATGAAAAATTAGGTGTGCAATCAGATCATGTATCCATTATCTCTCATGTGGGGGAAAAAGTGAGTAATTGTTTACAACCTTCTTTATATTCTTACTAAAGACAGATTTCAAATCCTATCACAGTTATACTGAATCATGCTCAGATTGAATGGAATGAATGCCTCTAGACTCAACACCCAAAACCACAGATCCCTGCAGAGGAGGAGTTGCATTAACACATACATGTATGGTGAATTCTCAACACACAACAAGAGTTAAGTTCACTGCTGCACGGTAACGGAACAAACAAGCTAACAAACAATTAAAGCTTTACACACTGACATTCTTGGATGTGTCATCCTAATACCGAAAGGAACCCTGTGCTACATTAGTGGATCAGCTGTGTTGACGAAGATGATATTGATTTAGGAAATAGTCTTTGTTGTACAGTTCTGTCAATGGCTCAGTGTCACACCTCATAGGATTGACACTGAGAGAACACTGCTGGTGAGAAAATGAGAACATGAGCTAGACTCAAGCTACATTTAATGCCAGCTCAACCAGCTCCTGAGATCCTAATGCAATCAGGAATCAGTGTGGCCCTGGGACTCACCCAAAATGGCCTTGAATTAGGTCAGTATGTCAGACCTGCTGCTTTCAGATCCTCAGGGTTACTGAGGATGTGGTCTTTGCTGCTGTAAGAAGTCTTGAAATCCTCTCTCAGATCTTTAAATATGTATCAGTGCTTTTATTTTGGACGTTTTGTTGATTAAAACTCACCAGTAAAGCCCCACACGAGGCCTGTGATATCATGACAAACAAGCAATAGTTATCCTTGTCCCACAGCATTTCATTGGTGTAATACTGCATTGCAGGGTTTTAAAAGAAGTCAATTAATCATGATTATTACATAGACTCATAAAAAGTAGACACTGCAACCTTGTAGGGAACTATCACCTTTTTAAAAGCCTAATAATTCCAATGTACCATGGAGAGAAAACACTATAAAACAGGCTAATATGGGATCAGAGGTAAATTATATCTTAATTAAGAAGGAGCCAGCAATATTTCCTCTTAGGCTTGTACGTATAAGGGTTGTAAAATAGAGACCTGTGGCCTAATTTCCCCTTTAAAATCTTTAAACATCTTTGGAAACTGTCTATTTCACACAATATAAGTTATTTCTAAGTATTTGATTTTGCAGCAGTTGTTATAAACTGGTGACACCTTTTGTATGGCTGTTTGTTTCTGATGCAACAGCAGGACATATAAAGAAAATAAATATATTCGTTGTCATATATTATGTTATTATGAAGGAGGTGGGAGCACTATGAAACCCGAGTTAAAAGGCAGAAATCTTTGTGCACTCACGAAGTGGTTAGGTTTAGTGAACTCTGGTATGTATAATTCATAACTATGCATTCAGTACTTACTGAGTGTGTGGAAAAGTTGGGAATTCTTACTAAGAGTTCCCAAACTTTCAGCCTTGCAGTAATTGGCCTGTGTTTGAACTTGTATTTTTCACACATTTGCCCTAGCTCTGCAAATCTGAGTTAGAAAACAGATGAACAACATTTAACACTGTGATGCTGCTTAAGCTGCCTTAACCAGAGAAACTCAAGGCCAAAATAATTGGCCACATCTCCCCACGGTGTCACTGACTCCCGTTCTTTTTTCCGCCACGTTGCCTCAGCTGTGTAGTAGCAGGTAAACAATGTATTATAGTTACCCCTCCTAGCAGCAGGGGAGCACTTTCCTCTTAATAATTTAAACCAGGATACAAAAAAAAAACATGTCCCCTCTGTCTCACCCCGATGCACATCGAGCTAACACCTCTCAACATGAGCCTTCGCTGAGCAAACAAACTTAACCACTCTCCACAACACTTAACACGATTGATATGCTCGGGGCGAGTCTTAGGAGAAAGGAGGCTTTCTCCAGCAGACACCCAAACACACACAAAGGGAATAATGTGCACTGTAATGAGTTGAAACCTCTGTCCCTGGCTTACGAGATTGATTACGTACACATTTTATTATAGGAGAAATATCAAGGGGGTAGCACTGTTGCCTCACAGCAAGAAGGTCCTGGGTTCAAATCCACCTGAGGACCTTGGATCAGTTCTCCCAGTGTCTGTGTGGGTTCCCTCCGGGTTCCTCCCACCACCAAAAAACATGCAGTAGAGGTGAATTGGTGACTCTAAATGGACTGTAGGCGTGAATGTGAGTGAGAATGGTTGCTTGTCTTTCTACAGTATGTGACCCTGCGATGAACTGGTGATTTGTCCAGGATGTACCCTGCCTCACCCCCCAAAGTCAGCTGGGATAGGCTCCGCTCCAGCCCCCCAGTGACCCTACACAGGATAAGGGCTTACAGAAAATGAATGAATGATGAAAATATCATGGAAAAAGTCATAATATAAAAAATATTGTTACAGGATATTTACTATCTGATGCTCTTAAAATATCACATATTTATCTGCACTTATTTCTGATATTGGTGCTGCAACAACAGAACTTCTCTGATGAGGGTTAATACAGGTTTATCTTTCAATATATTCATGTAAGAGTCAAATATATCGACAGGATAATCATTGTCCATAAGGGAATAGTACAAGTACATATGTCTATGTGCCATTATGTTAGAATATGTATGTGAATGATACTGAGAAACCTACAGTAAATCATGCAGCTCTTTGCTAAAGGCCCATTAGCAGCCAGTAAAAATGAGTAGCATTAGAAGCCTCTTACTTCCTGTGTTGACCTCCCCGCACCGATCAGCGTCCTGCTCCAGTGCAAATACAAAATTTATGCTAGCAGAACGGCCCATTGAGGCACACCATACACTCAGAAAATCCCACAATCAATGACAGCTATTGATTCTTATTCATTAAGTCCAGTCACTAACCCTTTAAGCCTGTGGCTTTTACTCTGAAAAGCCCATCTGAAATCTTCATCAGAATTAATGGGGGCTGGTTGCATAGGGAAATGTGATCGCATGAACTGGAAGGTGTGTGTTTGTAATAATGGATTTAGGTAAGAAAGCTCCAACAAGTCAGGTTCTTTTGGTCCCACAAAAAAACAGTTTAATTCCTCTTTACGATGCCTTTCTTGCAAAGCTAATTTTACATTTCTTTATTTCTATCAGTCTGGATCTGCACCACATTTTATCCAGTGGAGAGGAAACACTAGCTGGATTGTAACATGACACCAGTGTAACACAAATAACACGGACAGCACTTTGTAGCATGTAACAATGATATTCCTGTAGGAGCCTTGAATGCCTGCGTGTGGTGAATATGTGTGTGCATGTCTTTGGTTTAAAAGCTTTCCTGTACATCTGAATGATGATGTCATTGCTGGCATCAGTGGTTCCTGCTTGACAAACAGGAACAGTGGATCCCATGGCTGTCAGTGCATGTGGCTAAATTAGGCAACAGCAGACCACACTCTGATGTCACTAGAGGTCTAAGAACAGTTGCTACATGAACAACAGTGGCTTTAACCTTGGCACCCAGATTATATTACATTCCATCACTGCGCTCCCCCTTGAACTATCCCCTCGCTTTCTCTGTCTCATTCAGCTCTCCTGCCACACTTCTTCTCTCCGATTCACCCATCCCTAGTTCTTTTTCACTACAACACCAGCCCTAACCATAAAATCTAACTTTTTATGTAGCATTTTTTGTATAAGCTAAATCTGAATGAGGTGGTGGACAAACAAACCAACTTCTGGACAGGTCTACCAATAATGGATGGTTCTGAAATGCATAAATTACACAATATCAAGTTTTTTTTCTTTACATACAATGCAGACAGTGTACAATATCTGCACATATAACTATGGTGTATAGTCAAGGTCATGGCAAATTAAATACAACTATAATTATGGATGGGGCTGAGCAATAAAATGATGTCTCATAATAAAATTTATGTTGATAACGACGATAAACTTTGGACATTTTTTTACTTAATATGGATCTGACCGCTACGGTGAAAGCAACAAGAGGCATGCAACGCTCAGTCTGCATTTTTTTTGGCTTGAATCCTAAGAGGTTGAATAAAAAAGCGACTGGACATCTTTAAAAATGTTTCAGCTGTCATCCTAGAGACTTCATTAGACTAGAACTGATGAACTAATGAAGACTCTGGGATGAGAGGTGAAACATCTTCCAACCTTAAAAAAGAAGTCCAGTCGCTTACCATGATTACCTGGGCAAATGAGAATATACAGCTTGAACATCGAAGTATACACACATTTCATAACAAAGCATTGTTTGTGTCGAGGTATTGGGTAACACAGGTAGACAGACGTGGCTTGTAACCAATCGGAAGGCTAAGCTGCTAAGCTGTGACAGACAAGATGCGACTGAGCGAGGTAGGTCGACACCACTTTGTGTAATACTAATACTATGATGTTATTATGGGGTTGAACCCACTCATTCTGACTAAAAATAAGCTGCCAGCAGTTTATTTGACAGCAACCAGTGAAGAAACGTGATGTCCACTGGAAAAGAAGGAAAAAAAGAGTGAAACCCACATTAGTGACAAAAAAACTGTGCCTTCCATCACAGCTGAGGAAATTGTTATTAAAAAGTAACAGAACAATCAACTAGAAAGTGCTCCTTTTTTATCATCAAAAATATGATTTTTCATAGAGGTGGATCTAGATCTATTTTTCTTCTTGACATAACTTCTTGCCTTTCACAGATACATGAAATCAGTTTGAATGACTCTGAATCTGCTTTATCTCAGCTATAAATTAGCATCGGTGCCTTGTCACAGTCCCTTTCTGTTGCCGTACTGTGCCCTCCTCCAAATTTACATTTGAGTCTCCAAAGTCAGGATTGTGATATTGATCTGGATCAGTTGCACATTGTGGTGGAACATCATGAGATGTCCATGTCTGGATGTTTTTATTTTGACTGGCCAATTGTTGCTTTGCATGATATTAGTAAAATGTTTAATTAAATCTTGGACTGTTGAAGAAAGTTAAAAAGGGATCCAGAATCCATCCATACGCAGATCCGCCTTAAAATTGAATCAACTCTTCCTTAGCCCAAGATCCATGCCTGCACAAAATTTCAACAAAATCCACTGAAAGCTTTTTGAAATATCTTACGGACAAAACAAAAAATAAAGTGGAAGTGGTTTGCAAAAATATGCCAAACAAGCAAAACAAGATCGAAAAAACAACAAACCTTTTCCATCATCAAAAAAGGTACCATCACATCAAGACATTTATCTTTTAATAAGGAAATGTAACTTCTATCATTTTGACAAAGTAGATAAAAGTTGCTGCAAACTTTAATGCTTACTTTATGTTATTCTATTTTTCATTTCAATAAACTACAACATACATTCTGAAGTTTAACTAGTGAACCTGCTGGTTTTCTCAGGCATTCAATCAGGGTACTTATTGATTACTATATTGTTATTACTATACTATATTGTATCCATATCTTTCATTCATATCCATATCCAGAGTCTGCACTTTTTTCTGAGCCACATATATGGGAAACTACCTCTTCTTTGGCACTGAACACTGGAAATTATGAGATGCAGAATTGTCCAATGAGGACGGAACTCCAGGACTACAGAAGCAGACAAAGAGTCTCAGAAATCTGCAAAGCAGAGCGGTGCCTCACTCAAATTCACATAACATGAACTAATCAATAAAGTAATTCACCATTTGCTCTTTGCTTTGATAACTTACCACTCTCACATGTGATGTTGCTGGTGTTGTTTAAATGCCTTAACAATAACATGTAATACAATTACGCTACGGGAGTCATGTGTCCCCTTAATGTTTAGGCTTGCCTCCTTCCCCTTCATGTCCTTTTAAAAAATCTCCTCATTTCAGTCTCACTCCACTGCAGCATCTTCCATCAATCCTAGACATCATGGATCAAATTCGAGACATTGTGACACTTTGTTTTCCCTGATGTCTTTGCTCAGAACAAGAAACAACTTGACAACTTGATGAAGTCATCTGTAATGACTCTATGAGGGACAGTCAAACAGGGACAAGGCAGATATTGATGACACTAAGTGATAAAACTCATATGCTGCATTGCACAGACATTCTCTCATGTCTGTGTGATGACGTGTGAGGTTACACAAATGAGGCGAGCAACAGAACATAAAACATATGGATGCCTTTAGGGAGAGGGGGACTGCAGCATTCTGGGCACTTTAATGCCTGCAAATAAGTATGCAAGCATGCACATACACAAAGCGCCATGAATATGCTGAAACATTCATTTCTTGTGCTGCATACTTTCTAATTACGTAAATTACTCCTTTCCTACTTTCTTCTAATGATCTTGAAGCCAACCTCTAAGACCTATAGAGGAACAGACACTGAGTATCAGAGACAAATGACCAATTAAAAAAGAAATAAATGACACAGAGCATTCTTTACTCAGTGATCAATCTCTCTCGATTATTAATTTGATGCAACTTTTTTCCTCTATCTCCCGTGTGTGCGATTACTTTGGTCTTGATGGATACACAAACATATAATGCTGATCCTCCTGTAAGGAAATACTGCAAATACCCTCGACTGGCTTTATCTTTATTTGGGGCTTCCTATTCTGGGCCAGCACTGCCAGGTAGGCAGTTTACGGGCGTGTAAATTTCCAAAGGCTTTTCATGGGCCGTATAGGGAGGCTAAGCATGGATGGGGGATCAGGTGGATGTTGGAGGGACTGGAACAGACTGACTATAGCAATGTGAGCATATGCATAAGTTTGCACTTCATTATGTTGTTGTTTTTTTGTTTTTTCTTCTTGAATGGTGTGTGTGCTCATGAGTGAAATTCATACATTTAGTTGTTTCAAAAAGTGTCAAGAGAGCGAATCAGAAAAGTGAAGAAGACTAGAGGAGAAGAGGAGAGATGACAAGAGAATACGTGCATGACTTTCTGAGAAGATAAAATCCCTCTTTCATGACTAATGGGCTACACACACACACACGCAAGTTTCCAAGTAAATTCCAGGGAGTGAAAGCTTACATGTCCAAACACCTGCTAATAAAAGATCAGCAGCAGGCAGGACAGACTCGATGCTTTTCTGGGCTGCGTGCTGCCGGCACATGTGCGGGCACTCACATACACAAGTGTGTGTTTGTTGGTCAGGAGGACTGGGGAGTCAAGCATTACCACAAAATACTGCAGATGGGAGTACATGTGGGAGGACCACGGAATCTCCCCAAGAGTCAGTGCCGCATCCATACCATATTTGGTGCTTCAGACTATCACTGTCAGTCAAGCCAAGTTTCAAGTACAGTGTGTACATCCAATGAACCTTGGATAAAAAACCTTTCCAAATAATTTCTAATGTTTGTTTTACCCTGCTTGGACTGCCTGAAGGTTGGTATTCGCGGTATCAGCAGTATTCAGATGTTCCAGATGTTGTCACTCACAGAAATGTAAAATAAACTGACTTTAAAATGCTTTCCTGAGATTGCCTAAACTTTCTGCAAGTCCAGCTGGTGCTTGGCGCCTCTGTGACAAATCCAACCCATTTGGCATCTAATGTACAACAAAGTCAGCCCAAACAAACCATAACAACCCTTGTGTGACATTAAACCACCCTCAGCTGTAAATAAGAGGCTATTCCAAGCATGCTGGCCCTCCTGAAGGAGCCACTGTCCTCCCGGCTGCTTGAGGTATGCTCCAGGCACCCTGTTGCCTGGCTTACGATCCCTGACCAGAAACAAGCGCAATCCCTTATCTACTTCATGATCAACACTCCCCATCACATCACTCTTACACCCTCATCTCTCTCTCTAAGGGCTTTCCTCTGCAGAGCAATAGCAGAGTGTAGAACCACAAGTCAGTGTCTGTATTTGTGTGTGTCTGTTTTCCACTGCGGCTCCTACTGCATGCTGCTCTCGCCACTGATCTGCAGCAGCGTTGGTGGGGCTGCCTACACATCTTCCTCATCATGAGTTGCATCCTGACTCCTCTTAAGTAGTAAGTCCTGTGAGTGAGTTCATCACCGATGCCAACATTTTGCTACAGCAAGCCTTGACAGCAGATTTTGGAGGGGTGAGAATAACTAAACACATCGGGGGAACTGTACCATTTTTAGATACTTGCATAGTGCAAGTATAGCACAGGATGAATTGATCGAGCTCCCGTTTCACATTGTGGACACACCTATACAGACTGGAACTGAAAGGTCTTAACAGGAAATGATGATTGTTCTCATGTAACAGCTACAGGACACATCCTGAGAGCCTGGGCTCCCGTTGCTGTTGGCCTCTTAAGCCTGTTACGAAGAAAACAAGAAACAAATGGGGGGACATATCACAGCAAGGCTGCAGAAGGGGGAGGACAGATCCTGACATGGACATATCGCCTCTTCGGTGATGCATGGAGCACTACAGCCCAGGAAACCTCCTCTTGACTCACTTCAACCCTCAATGAAGACAAAAAGAAATGCCGTCTGGACGTCACTCTCTTACCCCCTCCCATCCTTTATGCCACCTTTAACCCAACAGAGAGAAGAAACTGCATTATTTTTCTCCCTCTTCCCCCACACTTGTCACTGTTGGTGCTTACAAAAAGGCCATGATGATGGGGAGATTGCTGCCTTTCATTTGTCAGGCCCACTGCAACGCTTACTGCAAAGCTCTAATTAGTGTCAAGAACAAATTTGTTGGTGCTAATAAGGCTGCAAGCTGTGGTGCTAGCAAGAACAACATGGCTCCACACAGAGTGGAGGGACCAGATGTGGCTGCTGCTGCCTTATAGGCTCTGAAGCTGGCGTTTTGAGGAGGTGCCATGCAGTTTTTAGCCATGTTAGCTGGGTTAACTCTTGGAATGGCAATGCTGGTCTGTGGGTTGATTCGTTGGTCCCCCACTTTGGCCCTGACTGAAATATTTCACCAAATATTGAATGGATTGGAACCATTTTATACAGACATTCACGGTCCCCAGGGAATATAGTGACATTGTTGATCCCCTGACTTTACCTCTATAGCAGAATCAAGAGGTTCATATTTTTGTTTTTGAGTGTTTTTCAACTATAATTGTTTGAATTGTCTTGTACACAATATGAAAGACTGCAAATTGTACTTTGTTTATTACTAATTACGCTAAACTAAGATGGTGAACAATATACCTTGTTAACATCAGTATTTTAGTATTTTAATTAATGGCGTGTTTGCATGCTGACATTGACATTAAAGCATTGCTATATGCAAGTGCAAAGCAAACAACTCACAGAGTTGCTATAGTGACTTTAGAATTTCACTCTTCCAAACAGGTATGGCTGCTTTCTCACATGACAAAGACAATAACGCTGCAGCAGACAATGCGTTCCAAAGGTCATATCATAACAAGCACGTGGTGCTAATGCAGAGTTGGTTCAGTGATGAAACATTAGTCGTTCAAATGGATGAGGCAAAACTGTACAATTTAGCAAAAAAAACAAATCTGGTGTGATGTAGTGTGCGCTCATAAATTTCACATAGAGAGCAAGTGAGAATAAAACATAATGTCATGGGATGTATGTATATGGATGACTTACTTTATTGTGTTGTGACACAGAGGGAAAGCCTTGATGAAAAGATTTATGCACAATGAGATTTTCTCTAATCCATATAATGATCCTCAATGAGAATGCAGCACACAGACGGGCTGAAACCAGGTTATGATAATGGAAACCTGAACAGACGCATTTTCCACATTCCCGGGGCAGAAACATTATTTTATTTTCTATAAGATATAATAACCAAATCAATCACTTTGATTTGCTATAAGGAGGAAAATACAGGTTTAATCTGTCTCTCTTTAGAGTGATAAGCTCTTTCTACTCAAGGCTCTTTTCATGCCCTCAATACAGCTCATGCACCATGAAAAAGGATCCACGAATATTTCCAGCAAAAGCGATATGAAAGTCACACCTATGCCGTTTTACAGTGGTCGTTATCAAAGAAGGCATTACTCCAGCATATTCAAAAGGAGATAATCCATATATGGTGAGCTCTTAGCAGATATGTGCCTTAGGAAAAATCCTTTTCATGAACCAATCGCAAATTTACTGCTTATGAAAGAAGAACTAAAATCCTTTACTGTAGACTGAGGTATAAGCTTGTGCTTGCCTGAGCAAAAGCAACAGAGTTTCTGCAGCTCAATCCACCTTGTTGTTTGGGAGGTGAACACAATTCCCTCATGGAAATATCAACAGTGATGTGCAGAGCGATTCTTTAAAATGCAGCTTATTGGATGAAATAAATAAATGGCTGTATTTCACAAGCCGAGCAAAGCACAACAGTGTATTCAGGCGATCTCTGAATATTCAGAATGTCTGTATTCTCACTGAATATTAAGTTTGTCTACTCCTTTTATCTCACACCTTCATCTCACCCATTCCTCCCTCCTCTCCCTAGATGTCCCTGTAAGCACTGTCCTCCTGAAACCTGAAAGTTAGTTTATCAGCTAGTAGAGAGCGTGCCAGTGCTGATTAAAGTCTGATGAACAATCTCTATTGAGCTGGCACACAAACGGAGCCATAGAATACAGACAGGCCACCTGCCTGAGAAGAAAAAAAAATTCCACTTTGTTAAATTATATGTTAATGTTATATTATTATATATATTATTATTATATTATATTATTATTGTTATTATTATTGTTATTATATTATATAATGTTATATTAAGTTATATTATGTATCGGAGAATAATGAGGATAGGAGTTTCTCACTTCCACATGCTGTATGGTTAATCATATATTACTTGTACAGTTTTATCTTACTCCTGCTGATTAAAGTATGAAATGATCACTGCTTTGGGAGAAATGCTCACTGTCTGTATGCTGTTAATTGGAAGGCTGAGTGAACCTCAGCATTTTTGGTAATAGTGAGGGAGGAAGAAGGGGAATTGTTATCCTTTTTAGTGACTGCAGGTACTGTAAAGTTACAGCATCAAAATTATCCTTCAGGCTGCAGGATGTTCAAAATTATGACCTATTTCACCACAAAGCAAAAAGCACTTATCCTTTTTACTGAGACGTGACTAATTTTCAATTACAAAGAATGCAAGGAATATTTGGTGTATATTCACATTACCAGGCTGAGGTAAATCCGACTTTTTTTTTTTTATAGATCATATAGGCCTACATATCTGATTCTAGGCCATGCAACATGAATGAAAATGGTCAGATGCTGTTGTCATCAGCCAAAACACCAGCAGCAGCGCAAAAGGAAACGACCACAGAGTAGGAGCAGTGACAACAATACAGAGAGTCAGCTGTTCACAATCTGCTCGTGAACAGCTGATGAGGTGTTTCCCGCCCTCCAGAGCAAAATGGCATGCATACATTTGCTACTAGTGTGTCCATTTCAGTTTGTTTACCACTAGCTTTCTCAAAAATATGCCGATTTTAGTTGTTGGTGACATGAATGAAGGTGAAAAAAGGTATCAGTGGGCACATGTCTGCTGTTTTGGAAGACAGATATGTTCACAATAGAGCTACGTAGAGGTCACTTGTAATTAAGAATGTGCATCATCAAGATAACCAAATTGGATTTGAGCAAAAAAATGGAACGAACAATGAGGCTTTCAATGTGAACATAGCCTTAGTGTACTTTTCTCTTTCACAAAATAAATACACATGCTATAAAGACACCAAATAAAGAATAAAGTGGTGTGATGGCAAACACCATGGAAGGTGCAAGTAAAAAAAAAAGAGATGTCATCGTTATATAGTAGGGATGGTATGTGAATTAAATCGCCTATCATCATATGTAATTTATTGTAATTGAGGACATTTTCTTCATGACAAGGGAACATGTTTAATGAACGCATTAGCAAAGACGCACATTGCTCATATATGTCTATAGCATCGACTCATTTTGTTTTCCTTGTGCAGCTAAAACATGACTGAATTTTTTATTGTATTGTTCATGAAAAGCAAAGCACTTGGTTAAATTAAGGTAAATATGCTGAATATTAAAAGAATCACAACATTTGTATTATATTGATTATTGACCAGCTTTATGGCATATTATATTTTAGTCCATGACTATTTGGTAAGTCTGATGAAACAGGCTGTTTCAATGGTGAACAGACTGCAGGCACTTAATGATGAGTAATTTTCTAGGGCACCAAAACAGACTGTGCGTTATTGGCATTACTAGTGGGTTACTTGTACCCCCAGATCCCAGATGGTTTGTGTGGATGGAAAAAATAACCAACAGAAACAAAGATTTAGACAAGGTGGCTGGAAGGGCAGAGAAGATTATGTGGTGGTCTGTCAGTTGATTTCTTCTTCTTTTTCTTTATTCCCCTTGTCTACTTATTTCTCTGACCTGTGCCCTGCTGCAGTCTCTCCCAACATCTGCTCACAGGGGAACTAAGCAGATTAATTGAAAGATTTGGATTTCTTTTTATTTAGCTTGGCTGGCTGCAAGATTTTTCTTCCCCCCTCCTATTCACAGTTGTTCGACCTTTTCTCACATGGCCCTCTCCATCTCCTCCAGCTACGCATATCGTTGCTCAGAATGAGCTGAAACCTCAACATATTGTCACAGGATTGTTTATTGCAACGTATCCCTCTGCAGATTTGGAAGTCATTCACTGCCTCATGCTGCAAGTGGAGACTGTGTTTATTATGTATGAAAGAGATAAAGACAAGCAGGCAGGGAACATTACTGTCCTGCGTGCTTGAATGTGTGAAATGAGGATGCAATGATCTTAAAAATAATAGCTATCAAGGACATAAACTTATGATCAATCCTTATGTCCCCACAGTGCAATGGAATGCTAGTTTTCACATTGCTGATGTGCTATTAAGATTTCATGCTGATTACAGATTGTGAGACTGCGGTTGCAAAACAGTGATACTATTCATATATATTGCTCTCAAGACTGGCATCTCACACATGCACAATGCCCAATGACACTGAAGGACACAGTTCTTAGCAGCATTTCTTGCTTTCATTGCTGTGATATTCTCAGACAGGCGAGGTTGTGTGTTTCGAGGACATGCATGAATTACAGAAAAGACAGATGGGGGAAAAAGGGGGTGACAGGGGAATGAATAGAGCCTAGAAAATCATAGGGGTAGGTACAACTTGTAATCTGGACTTTTGAAGGTGAACCCTCAAGGTAGCCTTTGGAAGCTCTGGGCATTTGGCTGAACTCTATTTTTTCCACAAACTCACACGTTGGGAACATACACACAAACACAACAAAATCTCACTCACACATAAACTTTCCACTTTTAATGAAAAGGTCAAGTTGCTTGCTGTTATTTCCAAGTCATTTGATTGACATTCATCAAAATTCGATGGGGTTAAAATATCCTGATCGAAGAATGTCAAATTCTCTGACTTAAAAAAAAAAGAAGACATTTTGCCTGAAAAATCCTATTTTAAAACATATTCACAACACTGGGTGTCTTGAAATGTCAACTGAGACAAATCAAGCTCAGCAACCTTAAATTGCCTATAATTTGACATTCGCTGTGCAACCTAATGAGCAAATAATTGCATTACCCAAGTGAGATATCAGCATGAATGTACAATTACCATACACATAAATCAAACAAACCTGGACTGATATACAAAATTGTCGAGGCTGGTAATGCTTGGCAACAGGAGTAGGGCCCAAAGGCAGAGGACAGAAGAGGCAGCAGGATGACTTCAGCGATTTATTAAAGAGATGGCTCACTGTGAACACATATGAACACGAAACCTTACAAAGCAACTAGGATGAACTGGTAGAGTGGACTCAGGTGAGGAAGTGGGAGGAGCAGGACAGGAGCAGGTGTGCAGTTGGGTGTGGCAGTCAGGTGGAAAAAAGGAGGAGGCATCTGGTGGACAGGTGGAGATTGGCACTGAATGTGTTTGAGGATGTGTGACTGTGGCCGATGGAAGGGACAGACACACAGACTGTGACACAAAAATAAATCTACATCCTACACAAAATAAATCCTGTGTAGTGTCCATGTACACACACACACATACGCCTGTGGGTGCCATAAAGACGGTCTGATTTAGTGTATTGATCACCCGGTCTGAGCTGCAGAGGGTCGTTGGAGAGCATGGCATCGCATAAAAGACAACATTACAGCTTATCAGCTGGGGCCAAACAAAAGGTGACCTTCACTTTACTGCCTGATGCTACAACCTGTTACAATTAGTCGCATTGTTGGAGCGATAAACAGTGTCCTCCAGGGTTTCTCTGTGTGTCGGAAACTATTTAACAAGCGCTGAGCTGGTAATATGAAACTGCTAACAATTTATGTCTTTTGGTAACATCTTTCTACATTTGCTCATAAGGATTAATTTTTTTATTTCTATGGATATTCAATTACAAATGGTAGGGGTGCGGTTTTCTCATATCGTCATATTTGAAATAATGAAAACAAATTTTTTTCCCCCCTAAGCCCCTTACAAATAGGCATAAATGGGGACACACATTTGCAGAAAAACCTGGATGTGTTCATAGTTAATCATAAAATATGCTTTTAGCAGCAGACTGAACATCCAGCATCATCCCATCACAGCACAGCACCGAGTCTGTTCTCACATTATGCACGGACTGAACAGCTTATCCTTACAACATCCAGCTACAGCAGGAGGCCTGAACATTTCTACTTTGTCCCCTCCTCTCATGTACTTTTAAATGGACCTATAGCTTGTGCATCATTTTTTCATATGACTTTGAATTTCTTATGACTTTGAATTTCTTGCTAATGTTGTTCCTCTCCCACACTGTGAGGCACAGAGTCAGAATGGAACAAGATTCTTCCACATATTCAACCAACAACTTTTTTTAAATTCCGCATCTGATCCACTGATAAGGTCAATGTCAAGCACCAGAGAAGACAGAGAAATGGAATTAAAGAGAGAATTACATATAATCCTCCTTGTGCCATACGATGATGCATCTCCAGAGAATGACATAGTCCGTTTGCAGATGAAAGGAAATATGGGGAGAAGACGTATATCTCTTTCCTTGACCTATGCTCTGACAGGGGTTTAGATCTGCACCACTTTATAATCCTACCCTGAGAAATGACAGATCTGAGGGGTCATCAGGAGATGACCTTTTGTCAGGGGATTGCAATGATCAAGTACCAATGGGAGGTTTTGGAGGATTTTCCAGACCGTTCTGTGCCACTGTACATTCTGTGTGTTTGAGATTCATAATTTTTTCAAACCTTCTTCTTCACTTTAGCACTGAATCCGATCGAGGTTGACGTAACTTGACATTATAGACCTCTGTGTACTTCTTCTCAGAGCATCTACATGTTGTGTTGTTTGACCACTGGGGCATTTGTGCAGTAAACAGACGATGTTTCAACTGAACAGTTAGATGTGAGCTAACTAGCAACGGAGCTCTCAGTATTGTGTGTTTGAGGAGATTTTGTAAATCCCAGGGATTTAAAAAGCTGAAACATTTTCAAATCAGGCCTTTTTGCTGCCTCCAAAATTTGCCTTGCCTTCTCTCTAATTCCACCTTAAGAGGCAGAGAGATGATTTTACTGGGCAATAATATTTCTGTTATTAGAGTGCTTCAGATAATGAAGACCTTGTTGACAATTGAAGGGATATAGCTGCTATACATTTGGAATATACTGCATCACATTACATGAAAGTCTTCTTCATTAGGATTTTTCCCCCTGCTAATATTACAGGAAAGTTACCAGTTTTCATTTCCCTAATTTCCCTGGAGGGGTTGCTTAAATTTTCATCTAGACTAACAACTGTGAAGAAGGCTCATGGCATAACATCTACATTTGAAGCTCTGAGATTAAACTGGCATACAGGTTTTATCCATCTCATCATGTGCACATCAACAAACATCAACCAAACGATGTCCATTCAGATCACACGATTCACATCCACATTTACAATCAGACGCCCCACAATGGAATCATATACTGTAACCACTTGACTGCAGGTTTCTTTTATCCAGTGTGGTTCAAAGGGTGAAGGATGAAGGATGCGATATTTTGGGGGAACACTTTTTGAGTGCTTTGCCCTCCAGACTGAGAGACTAAAGATTACTCCTAGCCAGAAACAGACAAATAATATAATCAATACTGCCAAAGCTATTCCAGGGGAAATGACAAAGTGGGTGTATTGAATTTTCCACATTTTGGCGTAAGAGAGATGATACTATAGGAGAACCATCCAAAATGTGTCCCATGGAACATTTCAACAAGTGTTTCATTTGATTTGCTTTTTTAAAATAGAAATGCCACGGCATCAGAAAAAGCTTATTTCTAATGACGTCAAAACTGCGTCTGTTGTTTTCATCAGTTTGATTTGTTTTGTTCATAAGGAGCCCAATTAACAGCAGAAGAAATCCCTGATATGAAGTCTTGGAACAGAACTGAGATCACTGCTTTCAATGCCTTTAGCTACTTAAAGTAACTCCTGCTTAATTCTGTGGAAGTCCTTTGTGAACTCCGAGGGTGCTTGTGAGTGTGTAGGTGTATGTGCGAGTGTAAGTGTGAGTGGTATTTTGTAGATGCTATAAGGCCGTTTCTTCTCCCATGATTTCCATTTCTCTTCCCCTACTCCTTTAACGAGGTGACCATGGTTACGGTTTTCTGTAGACTTCGGTGCAAGAGGACGGATGTATGTATCATAATAGAGAGTGATCTCTTGTACCTGTGGCCTTTACAGCCTGTAAAGATGACCAAGTATCTGGAATATGGGCTGTGAAAGCCAAGTTGTTTTGATTGTGAACTTTCTACTGCCTTTTCCAAAACCGTGCTGCTGAAAGGACATCTGTGACTATGACAGAATCTGTTCTATTAGGCTGTGAAGTCAGATGCTCTTTTTCTTTTTCCTCTTAACAGAATTGTGTAAAAGTAAAAACTCTAGTTTGGGGTGCCTTTGGGTCAAGTGGGTTTAGAGACAGCAGCTGTCAGAAGCAGGCTCAGGCTGCCAGATTGTCCTCTCACCAATTTTATTGTTTGTGATATTTTGTAATATTTTAAATACAATTTGATTTTTTTTTCTCAAAAGTGTATGATTTTATCCTCGTAACATTATGATTTTATCCTCGTAACGTTACGACTTTATTCTTGAAATATTATGACTTAATTCTTGTAACATTATGACATAATTCTTGTAATATTATGCCTTTATTCTTCTAAGATTATGACTTAAATTCTTGTAACATTATGACTTTATCCTTGTAACATCATGACTTTATTCTCGTAACATTATGACTTAATTCTTGTAACATTATGACTATATTTGTGTAATATTATGATTTAATGCTTGTAATATTATGACTTTATTCTTGTAAAATTATGACTTAAATTCTTGTAACATTATGAATTTATTCTTGTAATATTATGACTTAATTCTTGTGATATTTTGACTTCATATTCATGAAATTTCCCATTTTTCTTTAATATTCTTGTAAATATATAATATATTTTCAAAAAATAGATCCCTACTGAATTCAAATTTCTAATCTAAGTGTACCTTTAAATCTACTACTACTACTACTGCACTAAGCATGTTTAATAACTACCCTTAAGCTACATCAACTAAGGTATCATTCAGCCAATTCATGAACTTCTGCCCTGGGAGTGGCTGCCCTGAGCTTTATTGGAACTGGCATTGACTGGGTTTGTTGATTTTTACAGGAAGTCATTTGGTGCTGAATTTGAAATGCAGCTTAATGCAGCTTTAATTATCAGAGCTCATTGCTAAGACACATCATCCCTCCAGGTTTTTGTCAATATCAGAGCAGATGGACAGAGACAGCTCAACCCTCAATCCCCAGCACCAGACAATCATATCATCATAGTGATATTAGTCATAAATACAGATCTGTAGCATTGCTGGTTACTCCCCAAATACTTCTTTTATCCACTGAGTATATCTGGATCTGTGTTTAACTCATGAGTCGCCATACAGCAAAACAAAGCGCTCAAAATGGCCTTATTGTTTAGACTGAGAGGTCTTTATGCTTTACATAACATAACAGTGTTTCTTCAGTTTTAACCAGAGGGGAGGTTATAAATATTAGACATCCAACCATAAATGGATGAACAGACAAAACCATGACTCTTCATCCGGCTTCATTTGCATATAATGCTGCATAAAACTGTTTCATGAAGATAAGCTGGTCTATACCAGCTTGAGATATGAAGAAAAGTAATATTAGTTCTTACTGCAGAAAACACAGTTCCAGTTCAAAGCTTTGAACTTTGAAGTTGGGAGGAAAAAAGCAGCGGCGGCATTTCTTTTGCAAAGCGTGGGCGTTAAATATAAAGAAAAGGACTCCTGGTGGCTTACCTATGTGTCTGTAGCAACACAGCGCCAGATCTCTCATATCATCCTGAAGTGTGTGTGGCATGTATGTGTGTGCAAGTCCATTCATGTTTACACTAAAGCATAATTAGTAGCCGCTGCCTGTGGGAGTCCAGGCAGTGACATTTACAGAAAGATACGGACACAGCAGGAAGACGTGGTAGTAAAGTAATTCAGAAGTGAAATCAACCCTCGGGCGAAGAGTACAGGAGGTCGAGGCGGGTCAGACCGTCGGGGACATGACTGCAGGGGAGTTATTAAGAAGAGACAGTCAGCGATATGGAAATAAGGGATGGATTAGTATATTGAACTGTGCTCATGGGGTGTCTTTATTTGAGCAGCATAGAGGTGAAGAGGAAGGGAGAATATTTGAAATTTTGTTCTGAGGGTTGTACAAAATTTCACTCAATAAGGAGTTATGAAGGATGCAAAGAAAGAAAAAGGCTTTCCGGCACAATAAACTTGGCAATAAACACCAGGGGTAATGCAAGAGGTCCAGTAAGTTGACTCTCCTCCCCTGCTGAGGTTGGAGTCTGAGGTCTGAGGCCCCTAACTCTAAGCCAAACCCCTAATAATAATGTAAAATAACAATACTACTACTATTACGACTACTACTACTACTATATTAAATAAAAAACCCAAACAAACACAAAAAATGATGCAACCCCTAAGAATTGAACTTGTCTGGGCAGGAGTCAATTGATGAAACCATTACGCCACTGGCGCTTATTCATTGACTCAAAGAATGTTTTATATTCCACCTGGTAAAGTGTAGCCATGCCAATCCCTTTGATGACAAAAGTTAATGATAATGAAGACTTGACCTTTTGTCAGTGGATTGCAATGAAAAAAAAAGGCCTAATAGTAGAGCTGTAATGTCAAAAAATCAAGTTGTAGCTGAAACTGTGCAGATTCATTCAGGTGTCAAATTTGACGTATCCTCCTGAAGAAAACTGCTATTAGTGAAATATTATGAATCATGAATAACTATCAAAATAATAACGATACCAATGTGATTCATAATTCTATCTTCCACTCTGGACTCTAGCTTTCTGTTCCCACAAAGGTCAGTGCTGTCATGAGGACTTGTAAGGTATAAGGCTTTAATTCCCAGATGAAGTCCACCAATGTTAAATTAAGCATGAAAAATGCACTTGTGGTGATTCCATTGAAATGAATTGATTTCTTTAAATGCCGGTGTGAACAGGTTTCAGGTCTGCCTGCCTTTGACAGCTCTTTGTTTTAGCTATAATGGAGAAAATGTATCATCTCTCGCTGCCTTTGTCTCATAAACTGTAAAATGCACAACCCAGGAAAACCTGATATAAACAAACCATAATCTGCAGGGACATCCAGATCATTTCCTCTCCTGAACATGGCTTTCCTGCTGTTACATTATAGACTATCATGTATGTAATTAAATGGAGTCAATTGCAGCTATGGCTACTCCGGCTTTGTGCTTACTGAACTTTCATGCAGCATCGCAATAGGCTTTGATTAGCTGAGTATGCTTTACAGTGGTCCTCTGGGTGCAAAAAAAACAAACATTTTGACAGCACATTTACTCTTGTACTTTTTAAAAAATCAGAAAATAATTGCACAACACAAACCTGGATCATCTCAGCACCTTTCATAAACAGCAATAAGTTGTAAAGCGAAATGATGCCTTCTCCTGCCCCTGATTTCCTAACAGCATTCTACCTTCTCTTAGCTCACACTCCAGGAAATTGAAAGATGAACTGATCAGGAGCCAATCAAAGGGTTTTGAAAGTTGGCAGAGACAAGTTCCCTTTGCTTCCCACACTGCCACCTTTGTTCCAACACAGCTGCTGTATTTTGAAGGAATGGGAACTCCATGTTGCCAGTAAGTACTGGCACACACACACACACACACACACACACACACACACACACACACACACACACACACACACACACACACACACACACACACACACACACATATATATTTGCACACACATGCACACACTTCTAGACCTAAATTAATGAGGTAAGAATTCCAGCTTAAGGCTCACTGGGGATAAATCCATGTATAGATGAAGCAAAGCTGAAGAAATTCAATCTGTTGTCCTAACCTCTGCTGCAAATGTAAACACACTGACTTCCCTCTGCTCCCCTATTTATTTGTGATCACTGACAGTCAAACATTTGAAATCAACCCTATCTCACAATGTTAAATCTTTTAAAAAAAATCCCGGATCCAGATCCTGATCATCACCAAAATGTAATCACCTCTAGGATATTCTAAGGTCCATCTTTGGTGAAAAACTTCATG
This sequence comes from Chaunax sp. Z400, assembly GCA_037577475.1. Taxonomy (NCBI): domain Eukaryota; kingdom Metazoa; phylum Chordata; class Actinopteri; order Lophiiformes; family Chaunacidae; genus Chaunax; species Chaunax sp. Z400. The sequence continues at coordinate 10,206,992 of CM075206.1, read as the reverse complement.
CAAATCCGTCCATTAGTTTTTGCGTAATCCTGCTAAAAAGACGGACAAACAAACAGACAAACAAAACGAAACAATCACACAACCTCCTTGGCGGAGGTAAAAATAATCTTCCTGCTTTTTACTCTCAAGACTGCAACACAAGTATACTCCAGGTCAGCTGCATAGCGAAGTCTAATCTACAGGTAAGTGCCATGTTGTCAGAAGTCAACAAGTCTAACATAGATTTGCACTTCCAAGAGTACAAACGGTCACCTGAAGAGTTTTAAAATATCGAAAAGGTTGTTCTGGGAGCTGATTCAGCTGTGAATGAAAAATATTAACCCTAAATTTGGCCACAATCCAAATAAAACAATTTAATTTCAGAGTGCAGCTTTAGATAAAAAAGGATGAAAACTAAGTAATCCACTCACTCTATTAGAAGAAGTGTAATTACTGCATATTACTGTTGCCACATTTCTCCCTTCATTGAAACGTGGAAGCTACTGAGATGCTAGTTTGGCCTAGCAGATGAATAAAAGTTAATGAAAGCCGCACAGGTCAATCGCAGCAATGACATATAAGTCTATAAGAAGCTTAACGTGTGGCTGAAATGTTTACATGAGATAGCTTCTTCATAAGGAACATCTGCCCAAACTAGGCCGGTAGGAAGAACTAATGCAGCTTCTTGACACGCACACACACACACACACACACACACATATGCACACACACATACACACACATATGCACACACAGGTACTAATGCGCCACCACCCTGCTTGCACAATTTACAACCACTCTTGCAATTTTTTTTCCCATTCCCCATATTTTTATGTCCAATTTTATTTCACACCTTCGCACACAAACGAGGAGCCTCTGAAATCCAATCCAAGCATTGCATTTAAACAATGGACATTTCATAGCTCCATAACCCACTGTGGACACAAATTGCAATGCCCTCCACCCTTAGGAAATCAATGGTCCCCTGGGTTCATTTCACCAATCGCCTTCTTTTTCGCTCTCCATACCACTGAGCCTTTCCCACTGCTGGAAAAGAGCCTGCGCCACCAAGCTTAGCTACGGATATGTATGCATGGCAACAGTTACCCAGAGCTACCAAGCTAAGAATAACTCGATTTTGGATCAAGGGCGAGAGAAAAAAATCATTCACAAGAAACCTTTGCAGTTCCAGTTAATGAGCCTCTCCTCTCATGCTGACTGTTAATTTTAATGAAATGCAGTCCCTTCAATTTACATAATGATCCCTACGCAGCACAATTAATAACAATGTTGCAGAGAATCAATCACTCCTAATTATGATATCAGAAAGTAATTTGACTCAGTATCTCTACGTAAATATTCTTATTTATGGTGGAAGGTGTTGGGAACAGAATAGGAAACAGAAAATACGGGTAGAGAGGATTCGAGGTTTTTTGAGGTAGAGGTTTTTTTGACATACAACAATTCTACAACTTGATTTCACACATCTCACATTTTATTGTGAGTGGTTTAGTGTTGAACCCAATAATACAAGCACACACACACACACACACACACACACACACACACACACACACACACACACACACACAATACACACACACACACATACACAGCTGTCAAGTGCTCAGCATGACCTGCCATCAGTAAATACAGTAATAATGGCAGTGGCTAAATGCCACAGCACAAGTGGAGTGTATTTTACCCACTGGGAACTCACGGCAAAAATCCAAATGAATGTTAACAGAACATTCAAGTAAAAGACACTGCTTTCCTTTTTAGATGTCTTCAACAAATCTGGATTGTGAGAAAATCGGTTTTGAGGCCTCATCAATGAGCTAGCTGAGACAAAATAAAGTGACACATCAGCAGCGCTTATTATCGATTGATGTGTTATGAAAACCATAGATTCATGTAAGCGTCAACGCTGACCTTTCACCATCTGTCTTTTCCCTTCCCTTCCACCTCCTGTTACCTAAATCTTTCTCCCCCATACATGTTTATCCATGGTTGTGCTGTCTCCCAATATAGCCTGCTCAATGGGATGCTCAGCAAAGGTCCATGTGATACCGGCCGCTGCCTTTGGAACCTCTTTGTCCCTTATCCACCAATCTGAGCAGAGACGCAAATGTATACCTGGGTCTCCTTGGTTGTCCGTGCTGCCTTTGTGAGACAACTGACCCTTATATCACTCTGTCCCCCCCCCCTTCTTCCCCCTTCCCTTCTGCCTGCTTCCCTTTCATTCGCACATCCACACGGGAGCAACAATTAGGGAGGCATTAGAATAGTGAGCCAAACCACCTCTCTCCACGACCTACCCCATGGGGAAGGCAGACGAGTCAGGAGAGGACAGAGAAAGAGTTGAAAAAGCTGCAGCCGTTCCTAAAAAAAACAACCAGATGAACATAAGGAGAAGCTGGCTGAGATGCATGGCGATCCAACTGTGTCCACAGTAGAGGGTGATAATGAAAGAGTGACATCACTTTAGTGGGAGGTAATTCACAGCAACCACCTGATCTCCACCTGCCCAGCTGCAATACACCTGACCTTCTCTTTTTCCGAAACTACCCACGTGGTTTTTGTTTTTTTGGAAAGTTTCCCGTGAATCTCCTTATTCTTTTAATTTATGACCAGGTACACTGAAAAAAATGTGCCCTTGACTGAAACTTCAAACACAAAATGTAATAGTAATGATTCATGCTAAGTATTTTAACATAATTACATTTCTTTCACTGACACCGAATTCTGTAACCAAAGCAAAGAATTTCACCAGAGTTCTGCAAAGAACTTGTTGTATTGTTTTTTCATATATCCATGCCTTGCAAGCTCAGGCCTGTTCATCATAGATCGTTAGGAAGAGCCACGTGTTTCCCACCAACAACTCTTCAAGCCGAGACACTGCACCATCTCACCAACCATGCACACACAACACACAGCACTCATGGTTAAACCTGTCTAAGTCTTAAAGAAATAACTAACTTTGCAAAAACAATAGAAATGTGGGAACAGTAACATTGCAGTAACGCACATAAAATTAGACTTTTGTCCATGTGACCCCAATGCATGCATTAAATCTCCTATTAAACTCCAGATTTTAGGCTGATCCAGCAAATCCTCACATTTGAAAAGGTTAAACCAGCGAATGTTCAAACATTTTCACGAGATAAATGATTTATGCAATGAACAATATTACTTAATCAACCACTTAATCTGCTGGTTTTTCAAGATTTATGACCACACTGATGCAGGTTCCACTTGAATCTCTGAAAATATAGTCAGGTATTTGGCGGTCAGGGGCAGGAGAGAAGTTACTTAGTATTCTACAAAAGAAATGTAGCCATGAGGCTCATTTTCCTCGGCTCACCCCACTATTATATGATCAGGATTTGAACAGCATCAAAACATAATTACAGGAGAAAGCCGACTTATCATTTATTTACTCAGAGAAGGAAATGACCTAGGGGGATTTCCCTTCACCGCTATTCTTAAATCTCTTCATTATTACCAGGTTAGCATCGATTGATTTCTGATATCACCTCCTCGCATGTTATATTATAGTATACTCAGACTTCAGTTTGCTCATAGTGAGCCTTAAATGATGCATAAACCCTCACTAATCATGTGTCTCTCCTCTCCTCGTACACATAGACGTTAGCCCAGCAATGTGCAGTCATACCCGTACACAAATCCCACAGAAAGTTCACACCCTCCTCAGATAAGGAGCTACATTTTTGTCAGTGTTTAGAAAAACACTCAAATGCCTGATTTGCAGGCTTTGCATTGCAAATCAGCAGTAAACGAATAAATGAAGCTAAAGCTAAAGACTGAAAACAGACAGCTAAAGAGCAAAGAAATGATGTAGACAAGAGGAACAGAAAAGTAGTAGAAGTACACTGGAGAGTAGATGGAAGAGGAGAAGAGTGGGTACAGTAAAAGCTCTCCTCTGTGTTGGAACACTGCCAGCTTTTGGACAGAGATGCAGCTCGCTGCTCTCCTCCTACTGACCGCCTCCTCATCTGAATGCTCACTCTGCATTAATCAAATATTCATTCTCCAAAACCAGCACTTATATAACCAATGCAACAAGTGTGTCTCCATGCTGACCTGACTGAATAGAACAATGTGTTACACAAAGTGAGGAGCAAACAATCACCCGGGCAAAGGGTCACCACTGTTGGCGCACTCAGAATAGACGTTGTTTTTGCACAGCAGCTAACGAGCTCTGCATCTTAAGCGCTCTGCTGCAGCTAATTAATGAATAAATAACTTCAGAGAGAAAGTCAGATGGTCAGTTCGTGAAACTGAGGAACGGGCAAAACCTCACTTTTGTTTGCTTCAATGATGAGAGCAAAAGAGCTCTAAATAAATAAAAAGGAGACAGACATTTTCTGTATCCTTGGTGTCTAACAAATATGTACTGTAGAGTGCAATTTCTTACTCATGAACAGCATCTGCAAAGCCGGTTTTTAATGCTTTTTCAGTGCATTTTTTAGATGCACATTTTTCAAAATGGTCCTTTAACAAAATAGTGGAGTAACTGATTAAATCATGGCATGATCTTAAAATTTACAACAATGGCAGAACTCATGTCACCATGGTAACTAACCTTATCAGTGTCATCGTTATATGTCAGGTGACTTAATTTCTTTTCAAGGATTTGACCTGTATGGTGATATCATTCCAACAGAGAGGCACAAAATCCAAAACAAAAAATCACACACTGAACACAACAGCATGTAATCTGCCTAATAAAGACCCGTTTCTCTGCAGATCATTCCTCAGTATTATGTTTTCGGTCTCAACAGAGTAGATTGCACTGTAAGTAGCACAATTCAGTCATCGCTGGAGCAGAAAAAAGTTTTTACTATGAGAGGAAATGTGGTAAACATGACATCCAGGACCACCATGTGATTGTTCATCCTGCTCTTATCTCGACATTTCAATGATTTGTGGATCATAACCAAGACATTAAGATTGAATTAAGTGGGAAATGCCGCATAATCAAAAACCATCCTTTAACCATCAATCACCTGTAAACCAACCTCTGATGATTCCTAAAAAAAACATTCTTCAAGGGTAATTAAGTCAGAATATGAATCAAACCACAATACTTTGCTGTGAAATGTTTCATGCAGGTCTGACTTTTATGTTACATCAGAGAATTTCAAGTCCCAGCAGTAGACTTTGGCAGCTTGTGTTTCTTAGTTTTCTGTCTCCCATCTCTGTCTCCGGAAAGTGGATGAAATGGAGTGCCTATCATCTAGACTTTCATAACCTAGATGCTACAGTGTGTGGGGAAAGCCAAAGTCTCCACTGTTAAGTGGTCAGTAATGGCAGAGTAATTCAATCTGAGTGGGTCTTTCTCGATCCACTCAAAACTTCCGGTACAATCCCTCTTTGTTATGCGGGTGAGCAGCTTTCCGGAAAACACACCGAGACATCTCAGTGACTCCCCTAACAAGCCGGTGATGCAACGGCAATTACAGTGAAATTAGGGTTGTGATTGCTCTTTAATTGAATTGGGTTTCAGACTTAGAGGGCTGCGAGAATAAAGCATATAGGCCACATCTTAATCTTGAGGCATAATGCGTCTGATGCTGCCTGCTGAGGCAAGACGATGATGCAGGGTTTAAGAACAGGCTGAATTTTGGGCTAATCCCCATCGGAACACAAGATTAGGGTTGTGTAGGCTGAGCTTCAAGGCATGGGAAGGGAAAGAGAGACCTGTTGAAAGTATAAGAGGAAATAGAGGCATTTTTGTTCTTGCACTCATAACATTCATAACGATTCTCCTGTCGGCTTCAGAGGACAGACAAATACTGTTATTGTTTAAGGTTTTAAGTTAATTAAGTTTTTTTTCTGTTTTATTTAGAAGGTTCCACCCTCTAATTGGGCTTTACACTTCTTGTCTTATTCCAGCTCTTGTAATTGCCCTGATTATTTTCACCTGTTTGTTGTTGGTTAGTGTTCCCTCTGAGGTGTCTCTTTTTGCCAGATTGTCTGTTTATAGTGTTAGAACGTCTTCGTTTTGTGTTGCTCGAACTTGCCTGTTTTTTGGGGGTTTTTTTTTGTTTGCCTTTCTTGGACTGCTTTCTGGGTTGTGACCCTTGTCTGCCTTTAAACCAATGGTTTATTTGAGGTTTCCATTATTAAATCATAGGATTGGATTAAGCTCTGCTCTTGTCTGAATCCACTTCCTCATGTTCCTAGTTTCTCTGTGCACACAGACATAACAAATAGAAATGCTTAAAGGTTCAGGTGCATTTCTTGCTTATATCTGACATCTTGCTGCTTGCTTGCTAAGAAAACAGCCGGCTATGGTTTTAAATAAAGCCAGGCTAGCCAAATATGCTACATAAGCTAGCTTGGATATTAGGTATGCAGATATGAGAGTGCTAATAATCTTGATTTTGTAATTATAAACTTGATAACAAGAATGTTTAATAATTATTATTTAATAATTATTAAAAAAAATATTCTGATTTATACCACAAACACAGCCTCTTACATATAAATTTCCACTTTATTTAGAGAATTTAGTTAAAATGTTTTAAATATTGGGCCATGACCTGCCTCCAACTCCAAAAAACTCCTAGAAACTGTACATAAAACATCCCTTGTCAATACTAATAATAACTACTACTAGTCATCTGAAAATGACATATGCACCTGACATCCTCCAAAAGACTGTAGGCCTACAACTAATGCCTATGTATACAACATATCCTCCATCTCTCTGGTGAGCCTAGATGAGTGAATTGTGTTTTGAATATATGCCATGGAGAAAATGACCAACCTTCAGAGACACCTCAAAATCATCTTACCATGGAAAAGTAAAAAAAAAAAGAGATTTGTAAAAAATGCTTCTCATGGTTAATATACTGTATGTGGAAAGTTGAAGTGAAGCTAGAATGTATAGTTGGCCAGATATGCTCTGGACAAAATGACTACCTTTAAGATTTACTTTAAAAATCACGTTTCCATGGAAACAACAAAAAAGCAAAATTTGCAGAAAATTTACAAGGTCAAAAGGCACAACTGCTTACCAAGGTTAATTTATGTGCAAAGTTTGTTGAAGCGAGTTCGTATAGTTTATATAGATATGGTCCAGACAAAAAAAAAAAAAAGATTACAGACAGACATAGTAAGGACAATATAGTCCCGCCATTTTTATGCAGGGCTTGTCTTTCCTTTATTTGTAAAAGGTAACTGACCAACGAGTATTGAGTATAAAGCAGAGGATGTATTTGTTTGCTGGTTCTTATAGTTCATAGCTAAAGGGTCAAACTTGCAATAAGAGAAGGTTTCTTCAGTGTCAGAATGTCACAGCAGCTCTGACACTCACTGAAGCATTCTCCAAGAAGTGGTAGGATATCAAAGTCTGTGCCAAGAAGTGCATTGCTGCTTACCGACAAAGCCCTGTGAAGGACTTTGAAGAGCTGAGCTCAGGGTGGTGTTTGGCTTCTATTACTGCAGACAGTCTTATCTGATGTTCCACTGAAAAAAGGTTGGTGATGGCGATGTTTTAATGGACAAAGTTGCTGCTAATAAACCAGGACGGATCTTCAATTGTGCACGTAAAAAGTTCGAAAGCACCAATACTTACACATTTTGTGGGTTACTTGTTATTAATCAATTCTGAAATTAATAAAATGCTGTTTAATCCTGAGTTTTCCAAATAATCAAGCTTATAGATACAGAGAAATCAAAGTGCATATCTTCTGTAATGATGTTATGAAATATGGATGTGCTTGCACCATTGTCTCTAGTGACGGTGGAAAAGGCAATGCATTGCCAAATGATGTCTCAGAGAGGGGTAGCAAAGCCAATACGTCCATACAGTACACACATAATCTATATGAGACCGTACTGGGATATGTATGCAGTTTATTTGTGCATACATGTGTAAATGTGGATGAGTTACATACCACACATCATGTGGTTTGGGTGACTTTTTCATGCTGCGTGCACATATTTTGGGTGTTGCTTTGCGTCAAGCCTCGGTAAAGAGACGGGCAGGCTGGATGCCAACAGCCATCCTCTTATTAACTGGCATTGTTTTATCTTCCAGGAGGGCACTCTGTCAGTACGCGGAAAAGACATGATGAACTTGGAGAGACTATGCTTCACTGCCCAACTCACGACAATTGAGTCTGAGGTGTTCCTGCAAAAAAAGTGTGTCATTTTTGCTCTGTTAACTGCTTAAAAGCATATCGCCAAAAGAGGAGCATTGTCACCTCTTCATACACAATGTGTTTGGTAATACTTACATTACAGCACAGAAATAACTACAGACTAGCCAGGTGATATCTTGTCTCTTAGGTTGTATTTTTCATAATGGTACAACAATGAGGAAACATATCTCAAAGTAATAATATAGTATATAATTAACATAAATCAAAATGCATCGTCTATCCCTGATGGTAGTTCTGGGTAAGAGATTGAGGCATTTGAGTGGATGACCTCATCTTTGTCTGGCAACCTTTGTCAATCAATTGCTTCTTTTATATATATTAATCATGAATTGATCCATTAATATTGAACTTTTAAGTCGAGTTTCTCCAGTCATGCCACATGCACTAAATGAATTCCCCCCCCCGACCCATCATGTTCTTCTCCTCGGTGTATCTTTTCCAAAAAGTGTATTCAGATTTGATTGAAGAGCACGTTGTACAGTCGCGGTGGCGAGTGAAGAGACCATGTGTGGTGAGAAAGCTTTCCCCCGTGACGACTGTGATCTCTAAGAGCTTTTACCATCTCTATTTCCCAGAACAGACTTTGGAGAGGCTGAAATATCTAATAATTACCTGCTTCCCCACGGGGATACAATTGTGTATCATTAATGTCCACAAAAACATTCTTGCCAGACACTGCGCACGATATAACCTCAATGAACAGTTTCATGTGTGAATAGCATAAAAACCCATAAGGACATCTGCCTTAACATTTGCAATCATTTTATAATTGTTACGAATAAAGACCATTATATTTGCCACAAAATTCTGTGTTACTGCCATTATATGATGTGGCACACCAGGGGAGGATGCTACACTAAGTGTGATGTATAAACAATGGGAAGTCCTACCATTAAAGCAAATCAATACTTATTCAGAACATGATTTATGAATGCAGGCAGTTACAGCTAGTGTGCCAGACTCCCTCCACGCTGCATGGGTCTGGATGAAGTAGAGCCATGAATCATTTTCACATGGCAAAAGCTATGGATAAATCACAGTGGCTTGCACACGCTGTTGCTGGCTACTAGACTCGATCTACAAATTGCAAGGGAGAAAGAAAATTGCGCGTTGTTATGATAACGGGTCGCTTCTCTAACTTCCTGAAATGGGTCTCGTCATAGGACAGAAACAATCTGTCTCAGTTAACAGATCCTTTCATGCAGTGTCACACCTGCTGTGCTGTGTGCTGAATGTGCTGGCACATCCTATACGTCAGATCATGACAAGACCACACACACACACACACACACATTAGACATTCTCAGATCAGGATAAAAGGAAAGTCCTCAAGCCCTTGACAGTTACAAATATAATTGTCCCTACAGACCCCCCACACATCCATCCATGCTCAGCGTCCATTCCATCCTGATAAGCATCATAAGTGATAATGGCCTTGTTAACGAAGTGAGACGTGCTTCAGACCAGCGGCTGATGCAGCTGATGGTTATCAGTGGGTGGAGCCATCAGTGGTGCAGTAATAAAGTCAATATTTCCTGGGACACACTGCCGAGACAGGGATGAGCCTCCCTATGTGCTCGCACATTATATTGTGAATTTGTGTTTTCGTGTGAGTAGTTTTGATTGTGTGCCTGCGTGTGTAATGCGATAAACCCGATGATAATGACCCATAAGTGCACATGCTCCGTGTTTTTGTATGTGAATCTAAAAAAAGCAGCATTACAGCAGCGTCACACCGCACCGCTTCCTGCAATCAGGGACAAAGCATCATTCAGTTAATGAGGACTTTCATGTAGAGCACAGCAAATTACAACATTCAATTGTAACAGGAGATCACAGCGGGGCCTCTTGACCATTAGTGCGCCTGCCAAACACACATCGCACATATTTAACTCCCATCATTGAGAGGCCACCACATGGAGGATGTTACATCTCTTAAAAGCCAGCAATTTGGTGGGATGAGAGGTTGGAGAATGTTCTATAATGTGTTGGCTATATCAGGAGCCATACTGAACTCTATCTATCTATCTATCTATCTATCTATCTATCTATCTATCTATCTATCTATCTATCTAATATCATCATATATGTTCTATAAGGTGACTAACAGACCTCTGCTCACACCCACGTCTGTTTCCTATCAATCGCAGATTATACAAGCATTATGCCGATTATGTGTCATTCAGAAAGAGAGACACACTCATCAGTCACCAAATGGTCCGCTGTTCCTGCCAAACAAAACAAGCGTAGAGGCATTGAGTGAGGGGACGTGGAAGAGAAATGTAAGGGGGAGTGGGGGGTCAAAAGAAGAAGATGTGCACACGAACATAAAGCCGCCATTAGTCACAGGGTTGTCCTGTACGCCTCGTGTGACAAATCAAACAGAATAATGGCTTCTGTGAGGAGTGAAATATGGGATAGAATGACCCTCTCCCACCCTTCCTCCATTGCTTGATATCAAATTAATACCAGCTCTCGAAGCCTACTTAGAGTCTGCATGACCCTTTGCCACACGGGTTTTCTTAATGGATTAGACAACTCATCACACGTGTGACAGAATTTAGATGAACTAATTTGCCAACTCTCTCTCTCTCACATTTTCAACCTTCACTGATATTTGCATTTGCGCCCAAAAAAACACAAATAAATAGTTGCTGTACTGATGATCACAAATTGCATGCACCTGGCATTTTCAGACATTAGTAAACGATTACAACAAAGAGACAGGTTGTACTTCATTCCACTGGAGCGAGTTGTGAGAGATGTCAGTCGTAATGATATAGGACACAAACCAAATACTGCACCTAACAAGACATAAAAGGGTGTAAAGATCAGTCCACTGGTAGCTTAAACTAACATTGAACGTTGCCTGAAGAAGCAGAAACGTGTGTTTTCTTATATAATACAATATAAATATATTCATATCATTTGCCCTGTATGTCTGTCATTTTGGGAGCCATTGGAAAATGGCCTGTTTCATTGTCTATTTATGAGGATTACTTTCACAATTTGGGATTACTGGGGATTACTGGGATTACAATTACTAGGAGTTTGATGGAGGTTTGATTGTTATGTTTGTATGTTCAAAATGTGGCTATGCAGCAGATTTATTGCTCAGCCTCCACTATTGCTGCTTGCAGCTTTCTCAATATCATCATGTTTTTTTTTTCAATTATGTTTAACTTTATTTAACAATAATAAAGATATAGGCCTAATAGGTCAGTCAAACAGCATTTCAAGATAGAAAAATATCATTTCCGACAATGAATTGCAAGAAAAATACATTATACCAGAAGCATATAAAAATAACTAACATAAGTTAACAGAGACATAAAATAAACGACTTCAAAATAAAAGTAAGGGGTTTAGGACTAAACAAAAACTTTGTGTCCATAACAAGCAGTTATAATTTTCATTGCTCTCTTCTTTGATGAGTTTCAACTTGAGCAAATAAAATGTTTGAACTCATTACAAGTAGCAAGAAAACATGGCTTCCTACCTGTAAATCTACAACGACGAATATGAAATTTGGCCATAATCACAACAAGATTGATGAAGTAAGTCTGAGCGTTTCTCTTAGTGTTATCCTCTGGGAGACCTAATAATACATCCCTCCAAAGCAGAACAAACTCATCTTCAATGTTCTCTGAGAGAAAAGAGCAGGTTTTGCCAGAAATCTCTCACAAAAGGGCAGCGCCAGAATAAATGCACAACAGATTCAGGACATCCATCACAGAAACTGCTATTTATATCAGGGTCTATGTTAAATTTAGTTATTTTAGTGAGGTATAGATGAATAAGTCTGAAGGAAACTTCCTTGAGTTTATTAAATGCCATCATGTTATGAAGTATATAGAAGTTTCTTGCTTGAAACTTTCATATTCAAACTACTTGGCACTCAACACCGTTTTTCATTGGTTCCTCAACAATACAACCGTGGCGTCAATCAGACTTTCCCTTTTAGTTAAATTGGGTCTCACTACATTCACTGGTGAGATGGCAGAAATTAGTTTGGTGCAGAGGGTTTGGCATCATCACATGTGGTGTTTTTAGCTGTTGTGAGTCTATATTCAATATTCATTCTGTTTGCTTAGTAGGAGTGTGGCCTAATGTACAGCTAGCTCTCAGTAAATACATACAAGCTGTGGGCTACAAAATTAGCGTCATTGGCTTTTTGAAATGTGTGCACATGTGGAGGGAGTAGTCATGTGTCAGCTTGGACAATTTGGAGTCATTCAAAGGCAACAAAATAATGTAATCAGCAAGTATTTATTTGAGCAAATCATAAAATAACAAAGTTAGAAACAATTAGTAATATATGATGAGTGACCATATTTATATAGTTTACACTGTGAGCGCATTCGTAACAAATTCTAATATTTGGCACGGCCTTCCTCTACCTGCATGTGGTGAGGCAAGAAACCCAGAGGAGACAGGAAAAAAAAAACATTCATTTGCACAACACAAAGAATAACAAATTTGACAACTCTCCTCTATGTATCATATCCAGCTGTCCAAGACCACATCAAACTCCTGCTTTTATTCATAATTGATGTCTGCAGCATCAAGGGACTTCAACAGGAGGATGCAATGATGTCTCATTGTTTGGTAAATCGTAAGGATGCTGCACTCGTGCTTGGAGTGGTACATGATACACAGGCTAACACCATGCAGAGGTTGTGTGTGTGGGTTGGGGATACAGATTGGACTTTGTATTGAATGAGAAAGTGAGAATTCTCACTGCTGCAGCTTCACACACAGCTCAGAGCTCCTGGTATGTGGTAGATGGCGTGTAATGTTTTATGAGGTGTTTGTCCGTTGACTTTGGTGTATGAACATAAAAGAGAAAGACCAAAGGTAATAGGGGCATGTGCATTTATGCATAGAGTACAGTTACATGATCAGCTTAAATATATCACTACAATTCTCTGTAGAGTTTATTATGGGAGCTTTCATGTCTCTCTACATGGAGATGTGGGAGTATATGTGTGTAGATCTCTGTGCAGGTATGTGTGTGTTATTGCATGTGTATGTGTGTGTGTGTGTGTGTGTGCCCCAGCTTTGTTCAGGTCATGTAATATAGAGTTATTGTTCTCTGCGAAGTAAATAAAGGAGAAGGGAATGATCTAAAAGAGAACTGCCAACACCATCTCACTGGAAACGGTGCGGCAGAAAACACACAACTCCCTATTGTCTCTCCGCTGTACTTTGGGCAGGATCACTGTTCCTAATGCAAAAAAAAAAAAAGAGAGAGAGAAAAAAAGCAACCCAATGATGAGCCATAATGATGTTGCAAATGTCACCAAGTAAACAGTGTGCACATCCACATAGCTTCCCTCAGAGGACTTCCTCACACTCCCACAGAAGTCCATTAGCTTGTCATTCGCTTTCTTTACAGTCATTCAGCTTTTGCACATGGCCCGTGGCGATGTGGAGCAGCTTGCTCCACATGAATAACAATATCTGATTATTCAGACAGAAGCCAAGTGACTCGGCTGTCTCTGTTGTATCCCATCATCAGATCGCTTCCTTTCATTTCTTTGTTTCCCCTGCAAATCTGTTCAACCACTTAGGTTCTTTTAATCTAACGTGTTGTTCATTTCTCTGCATCATCTCACTTTGCTACTTCTCGCCGCCTGTTATTGTGCAGATGCAGAGAAGCTAACTTTACCAGTGGCCATGTCGGCTTGCTGTTGTGTGGGCGGGATCACAGAAGGATGAGGGGGGGTCTGACACAATCATAGGACAGGTAGAGCACAGTAAAGTCAGTCCTGCTGTCGAGACATAAATATAAGCCCACAGGGACCATCCTGGTTGTTTCCACCTTCGAATGCACTTTACCTCCAACTGGATATACTTAGACCAAACAGGCTTGTTCATTTTCCTCCTTGTTATATTTGTGCTTTAGAACATGAATGACCTACCAAACAAAAACGAGGCAAAATGACGTGAAAAAAAAGCCTTTTATTAGCTTTTCATGCAACCATTGTTCTGTGTTGCGGATGCATTTTTGATGAATGATTGCTGTCAGCCAACCATGGTGACACCAGTTGAATGCTTTCATTGCAAACAGCAATAGGTAATGTTCAGTTTGCATGAGCTCTACTATAGCGAAACAAACAGAGACAACAGTAAACAGTGAGGTGAGTATCAATAAGATGAAATCACACAGTAACAGCAAAGCTATACTGCAAGGATGTGTTGCTTAATCCCTTGTGCGATGAAAACTGCATGGAGATAATACATTTAATGACTGTGACTGAAAAATGATGATAATAAATGGCATCAGATATGATTAAATTAAACATTGTGATGATTTTAAGGTTGAAAAAATGTGTTTAGCTGAATATATATTCTACTTTGAAAGCAAACAAATAAAAGCTAAAACTGGCATATCAACATATCAGCCAGAAATGTGCACATTTCTCCTGACTTGATTGCATACCAGGGGGATTCATTTGATTAAACTGACAGGGCAGACAGCCCCGAATTCATCGCTTCTAAGAAGTAGCGCCCTTTGATAAGGAAATAAGCCTTAGAGGACTCCAACGAGCTGTCCGAGTCAGCCCCTTTCAGATCCGGGCAAAGTGCACCTGAACAATGAAAGCTGGGCTCTCATCAGAGCCCAACCAACCCAACATCAAAAGACCTCTGTCCTCTCCTTTGCCTTTCATCGACACTCTTTTCCTTTCTTCTCTCACCTCACTTTCTATCATCTGAGGAGTCACCTCTCTCTCTCTTTTGCCTTTTCCCTTCATCAGCCAGTTCCTTTTCTTTTTCCACTGATGAAACAAGCCCCCCCCCCCGTCTCCGTCAATACTGTAAAGTATAGGAAACTGATTTATTAGCATACCTGCAAGGACAGATTATCACTATAACCTTTCAATGTGCACCCCGCCCTCCTTCCATTTCTACCTTCCAGCTCCCGCTTTCCTATTGGTCCTCTTACACATTCAGTGTCTTTCGTTCGGCTCCTCTGGAGCAGTAGACCTGGTGACCTGAAACATTAAGCTTTAATTGTGGTGATGGAAAGCTGGCATGTGATGATAGGATCCCTGAAATCACTCTTGCAGCAGGGTCATTGTGTTATCAGCAAATGGGGAGCAGCAGGGGCGCTGATGGCAAAGCGATGCAGGTGTGACAAGTTTCCGATCCTGCATACCAGAGAACAATGGAGCAATAAACAAATGCTGAGCAAGGATATGTCTAATTAATAGCGGTATGATTACAGAGCTATCCTGCTCTACCAAATGTTGTGCACCACTTCTGTGTCTTGGGGCTCTGTTTAATGATTATCATGCTAATGAGACTAAGGGGAAGAGAGGCAGAGCAGATCAGTTTAGATAATAGGGGTTAAGTGAATTGTAAAGACCAGAATGTCCCTCTGTATTCTTCTGACGCACTAATTACGACTCACCACGGCAAATAGAATCCTATATCATAATCTCTATGGGTGCTGCTGCCTCCAACAAAAAGTTGACAATGAGATAAACTGGAGGATTAGGATCTACCAAGCGTATCAAATGTCATACAGGAACAAAAGATTGAGGGGACTATTTCATAGTAAGCCGGATGAAATTTGAAACATGACACACAGGACATGCACCGCCTTCTGCTATGAAGGATATATCGGACGTTTTGTGCAAAGCTTTCCCTCTAAGAACACGTGTGATCTGCGGCTGTCACTCATGGATCTCGACCAGCTGGCTGAATTATGTAGCCACGCAATTCCTCTGGAAAAAGTCATCAATAATAAAAAAAGGGCCAGAGAGATGAGACGCGCGGATGACATACTGTTGCATTAACCATGAGAGGGTCTCCCTCCTTTGTCTTCCCCTAATTTACTTTTTGTAGGAAGAAAAAAAAGAAAAAAGAAAAAAAGAATGAATGAATGGAAATCAGTCAGCGAAAGAATGGACCGCAGGTGCACTGGCTTCATAGAAACATCCGATTGATCTGGGGGAAAGAGGAAAGGCCGTGGACACAAACCAACGCCTGGGCAAGTGGCCAGAAGTAACGCAGCTGCACATTTCTAACCGTCCTGGCCGGGTCGGTGGCAATGCACCTCCATTTCATGTTGTCTGTCTCTAACAGGCTTGATTTGCCAAGTTTTAATGAACTGCTCCATACAGCAGCATAATTACTCCACTAACCTTCGCTTCCTGGTGCAAACAATATTTTTCTGGTCGTTATTTATTACCTGGATGCATCTTTAATGCAAAGCCAAGAGGCATCTCAGGACAACAGGGTGTGTGAGGTAATCCAATGACAACTCTGCTTCATATAGGTTTGGCACAAACTTGATACATGACCTGTTTTAATACTGGGACAAACACTTGCCGAAGTATTTTTACGAGATGTTATTGTCTGTAACAAAGGTGACGCTGCATACTGTGTTCCACAGTTGCTTCTGTTTGGATGTGTTCACCAGCTTTATGCATGTTCTCTCTCTATAATCAGGCAGCTGTATGACAGTGAGGGAGGAGACATAATTGTATGCTTTCTTTTCCATTGAGACCAATCCAGTGGGAAGTGTAAAAGTATCCACCGTTGTCTTGGTTACATGTTCTTTCTTGTCTTTTCTGCCTCTAAAAATAACGCTGAGGGGTCTGAACTCAGAGGAAGCCCCCATTGGTATGAGTCCGTTTTGAACACAGTGTAAAGCACCAAGCAGAAAAAAATGAATTGCAGAATATAAAATACGATATAAAGTTGAATGTAGTCATATAAACTGTATAGATCCATTATGAGATGAGATGGGATACACAGGATTCATTTGAACTATTCAATCTGTCACCAAACAATAATGAGGCTTAGATGATGAACCTCATTATATTGTGCATTAAAGCACACTTACATACAATATGACACAACAGATGATTGCGGCGGCTAGCAATTCCCATATTTGCAGTAGCATGACCTTCTCTTAAGCCTGTGCATGAGCAATCCGACACTGGAACAGAACCGATACGGATTCCAGTGTGTTGCTGTTGATCCTGGCTGGCAGGTGGATTTAGCACAGAATTTTTACTGCATTTCATATTTAGTCGTTCTGCTTTTAGTGTAGGTGTTGATGGTTGAATGTGTTGTACAGAACCTACACCTGTTTCTTGTGAAACACAGGCTAACATACAGACAGGTCCAGGAGCTATATATGCGATGTAAGTGCTAAGAGGGTGACATGAAGACATGATGACAGGTAATCGTGTCACGAAGTGGTCTATCTTTCAGGATTACAACATCATCATGGATCATTATTGGGTTTCAGGATCTGGGGCTGAAATAATAACGCAAACAATAGATAAGTCAATTCATGGAAATATATTTAGCAATTTCCATACCCAAATAATTGCTTATTGTCAAATTGCCTAATTGTCAAATTATTTTTCTGTGTTTCTCAGTCTTCTATGACCGCAAACTAAATATTTTGAGTATTGGCTGGACAAAAAAAGTGGTTAGAAAATCATACACGGCTCTAGGAAATCATAATAGGCATTTTCACTGCTTTCTGACTATTTATAGACCAGAGAATGAATCTGTTACCTGAGAAATAGTTGCTGTAAAAAGCTGTTAAATGCTTTGCAACATTGAAATAACACATTATCTCCCAACCCACCAGCAGATATGTTACATTTTAAGTTGGATAAACTGAATGTGAATACTTGATATTTCATCTGATGTTGTTGTTTCACAGTATTTTCGATCTAAAGACAAACACATTTAAGAGTATCTGTAAAGACTTAAGTTCATTTTAAGCCAATTGTCAACACAAACATGCATGTTAATAGTCAGAAATCAACATATGCCTGCATGTTTCCCCTCAGCTGCAACTACACCAGCATGAAACATGTATAAATATGTATGTGGGTGTTTTCTTTAGACATCACTGATTTGTTGTTTTTGTTGTTTCCTGTTTCTCTTGGCTCTCAAGCATGAAGAAAATCATCCTACATGTTTTCTTACATCTAACATGTTATTGCTGTTTTGCCTGTTAAAGGATGCAAAGCAGCTGTACACACGCCTAACCCACAGTGGCTGCCGCATCCTGCAGATAGGCTACTCCCATCACTCCCTCTAAGGGTTGTAACTGCCTGTCTGGGATGGGCGGGTGATGTCACTGATGCTTTCCGGTGCACTGCTCCTGTAATGGAGTCAATTTAGCTCCCCGCTGAGCCATTTCTGTCCAGCCTCACCCCTTGAAGGACACATTAGTCCCTCCGCCTTCCATCCCACATCTCTCGTTTCTTTCTCTCATCTCACTTTCTGCTGATTCCTCTCATCTTTTTCTCTATGCCTCTCCTATTTTATATCAAACATCCCCAAATTTACATTTTGTTTTTGAGCTATACACTTCATTAGCTTCACCATGAACTCACCTTTCCTGTTCTGCAATGAGCACAATAATAATACAGCACCTGCATGGGGTATAAGCATTGTCCTATAGTCAAATGAAACCTGCAGACTTGATCAAATGCTAATCAGTGGCACTGTGAGGATGGCGCTCTGAGAAATTTGCACACACCGACACAATTTCATAGACATATACCAATTGTCTTAGAGCGTATTCCGCACACACATTTTTGATTAATTCTTTCCTTTTAACCAGTCACATAAAAACCAGTTGCCTTCCATCACCATGAAAGCCCATCACGGTGATTCCCTCTCCATTACCTTCCTGTATTTTGGGGTGAATATGCAGCATTTTCCTTTCGCTCTGCTTCAACCTGAGTTCTATGACCTCACAAATGCACACTAACACACGCCCAAACTCCAAATCCATCTCTACCTCTTCCTTGACAACACAAAGGAGGGATTAAGGTATCAGGGTGATAAAGCGATATCCATACACCTGTGCTAAATTTGAATTGTCGCAGTGGAAACTCAACTTTAAATAGCCCGCTCTATGTTTATGCCAGATTAGCACCGCTGCACGCATGGCTCACTTGCTAATGCTCACTTGCTCACTCGCTAATGGCTAAATTGTCTTACGTGGAAGCACGAGATTAGGTGGTGTGATGACCTGCACCTCTGCCACATGGGCCTGTGGGATTGTCATGCAGAATTCACTCTGGGGTAGAGGATACACACACACAAACAGGGTAAAATTGAACAGAAATACAAAAATGAAGTCTCACTTTGTTGAGAAAAATTAGCCTTTACAATTGCATGAAATATTAACAAGCTCTATGAACAAATGTAACACACTATTTAGGAAGATAATGGTTACAGGCAGTGTCCTCCACAAGGGAGAAGTAAAAATGCAGGGTATTTTTCTCTGCAGGGTAGAGGAGCAGAGGATTGTGGGTGGGCGTGTGAGTGCACTCAAATAGAGGGCATGAAAAAAGGACTGACATCAAGGGAAGACAAAGAAGAGAAAAACAAATAAAGAAGCAGGTTGAAAAGAGATGAAGAAATGAATGAGAGGATTTCTGTGTTTCACGACATCAACAGGTCAAGTGTCCCAATTCCACATGAATCCAACACCTTGACTTTGTTCTGAGGCTCTGCTTGTACCACACCACATTATGCCTCTATACAGTACATTTCAGCCTAGTCAGCTAAATGCAAATAGGTCTCATATGTGAACAGAGATTTGAGGTACAACCTAAGTGTTGCGCTTCAAAATAAGAGAGACCACGAGGCAGAGGATCGCTCAGGTGAAAATACGGGGAGACGCATAAAATGGAAGATTACTGTACATCCACACGGACACAGTGTTGCTGTTGTGCTACTGTACAAACATATGCTATTGCAAAGAGTGGTACACTTCAAGGAGCAGGCTGTACACACATGGCCATTAAACATTTACTTCAATCTGCAGTGGTGGCAAAGAGGGAGAAGGAGAGAGAGGCTGGCTAAAATTGGCAACTACAACATTTTTTTTTATTTGACAGCATTATTGATGGAACTCTTGGATCGAACCAAACGTCCAATAAATAGAATTAGGAAATTATTTAGAGACTATTGATTTCACCTCAGTAGTTTGTTTTTCTTCCATGTGTGTGAGGAAAACACTCTGAGCCATTTCAGGAAGGAGAGGAGAGAAGCAAAGTCTAGAAGCTACCCAGTAAAAATGTTATGGATAGGAGTCATGGCCCTGTTATGGTCACAGCCTTTACCAAATCTCCATCTCAGAGAAGCTGTGTCTACAGCACTGCTTTATGTTGTCATGACTCAAACTGCTGCAGTCTCTTACTTTGATAAACTGTAGCTCACCTCTCTCTCTCTCTCTCTCTCTGCCTACGGTATTTCCCAGTCCTTGCTCTATCTTTCATTTTCTTTAGCCAAAACTCCCGTTTCTGCCTGTGAGCACTCTGTTGCAGTTCAAGTAAATATCCTGCCTATCAATATTTCATATCGAAGTACATCTCCCTCACTGTGTCCTCCTTTGCTGGTGCTACCAGATCAAATGAGTGCTTTTCTCAGAGCGTAAAGCAGATCTGCAGTTGATAAGATTGGAAATTTCATCATCAGACTTGATAAAATTCCTAGAAAATGGTCTCAGTGAAGTGTTCTCACCAGGATGCATGTTTCATGAAAAGGTCCAAGAATTGAAGGTTTGTTTTGAAAAGAACTGTATCTTTTAAAAACATTTTTTTACATTTACTACTGAGAGGGTATTAATGTTTTCCTTAAAATGGAGCTCCACGCTTGCTGCAGAGCATTTGAACTGCAATGTGCTTTGCATGATGCTGTCCATTCAATGTTCTACATGGCTGGCTAAAGTGTGCTGCATTTGCATTCCTGCAGTCATGCACACAAACCTGTGCACCATGCAGACATGTTTGCAGTTTGCGCTAATGTAACATGCTGGATGTATACACTGCATCTTTCAGTGCAGGGCTCTGAGAGGACCAATGGGAGGACTTGTATATATACCATCTGTTTCTGCATGCCTGCATGCAGGCTATCCACCTGAAAACAGGCAGAAATATGGCCACACAGGCATGTAAACACACACAACGTCACATACACACACTCAAATACAAATGAACATGCATGTATATACAAAACCTCTAATACATCATATCAGTGGAAAGGATCCAAAAACAAAGTCTCAGGAAAGATTGTATGTTGAATAAGGTATGTTTAAAGTATGGCTGAGTTTAGGCAGCTCCAATACTTGATTGAAGTTAGAAGCAAAAAAAACACCGTCTATGATGGATGCTTTCCAGGATAGATATGCTGCTTGCAAATAATAATGTTAAATGTGTCATAGAGTTACAGGGAAACTACAGAATTGTGTGATAATTGTCTGTTTTTCACCTTTCACACAGTCGTCTGAACAATAATCAGCAAAACTATTGATTAGAACAGCTTTTGGTTTAAGCAGGATTCATTTCATTTCAATTATGTAGAAAAAGTGAAGTCAATAATTCCTGGTTGGGCTGTGGTTGGGGTTCAATTTAGTGCTCTTTTATTTTGTAATGTCTTTCCTCATGTTTAGCTTGTCACTACCTCTCTTTGTTGCTTTTGTTTTTTTTAATTTTGTGAATGTGCGTCCTCTGTTTCTGCTTTCAGTCATCAGTTCATCTGCGTTCCATGCATCTCTTCCCTGGTCCTGGTCCCCATGTTCCTGCTCAGCACTTTTTATTGCTTATGGATTTACTTTTGTTTCTTTGTTTATGACTCTAAATGGAATTATTCTTTGTTGGACAGTTTCCTTTAGCTCTCTTGTGTTGCCTTTTGTTACCAACTCCAATAATAATTTATCTTCATTTTATTGTAATATATTTGCTTTGTGTATGCATTCGGGTCTGAACAGCTCTTGTCACCCTTATAACAACTCTATCCCATTTAGCTACAGCTTGACCTTCTGAGACAAGCTGAACAGACAAGCATTTTAATGAGCCCGCCTTTGGCCCTATTTAGCCTTAATCTGATATACTATAACAGCAATACAAATTGGTTCGCCATTTCCATGTGCATGTGACGGGATGTCACATTTGATACACTGTAACAGGGCAGTTAAAGTCTGTCCTCTTGACTATGTAGTGTCGTCAGAAGGGATTAGTTAGGGCAGCAGCACATCAGGTTGGGGGTGTGCCGGCCCGTCTGTCAGACAGACAGCAGGCTGGATTTATACATCTCACCAGCAGACTTAATCCTAGCAAGAAGACAGAATTGGGGTTTCAATTAGGAGAGAGTAATTTGTGGAATTTCCTTGTGTTAAGTAAGACAAATTACACCATCATGATTAAATCAGCAGCCCTCTTAAACACAGCAAAATGTTAAACATTTTAAAATTAATATTTATCAAACTTTTAAACTATTAAACGTAAACAGCATTCCTCCGTCACAACTTTCCACTGCCCAAGTGTGTGCGGCTTCTCCAGACACGTTCCTCCACCTCCGAGGAGGTCCATCAGCTGTGAGCCTGTAAATCTGGTGGTAAATTCACAAATATAGAGCAGTTCAAATGGAGGACTGAGACAAAATAAACACAAGTTTTAACGTTAAATAAATTAATATGAAAATACAGATGGATGGTTATCTTCCAGATGAACACATCCATGTGTTTCTCCATTTGTCTGAATGAGAAGGTGATCTTTCAAGTGAAGAAAATTTATTTCTACGGATTGGAAATGACGCCAATTTCATTTTTTGGTCCTTCATCTGTCTTGTCTGAATATTCCTCATTTGTCTCTGAGTCTGTGCATATATCTGCTGTATGTATGTGCTCTTGCATGCTTGAGACTACTTTATTAGATTAAAAGGCCCTCTGAGATATGCATACCCATACAGACACAGCCAAAAGGTCACTGTGGAAGTGCTTCACTTTATAAAATTTCACACTGTCCCGGCTGAATTAAACAAAGATTAAAGGCCAGGCTTTCATCTGCTGTGACATGTGAAGAAAGGGAATAAATACATATTGAAGTAATAACAGAGGAGATGAATCATACATCCAAGGGTGGATGAATCACTGCCTTAGCCGATTTAATGCTTAACACTATAATCCGCATTAACTTCTACCCATTCACAATGCAGCTATATGTTTAAATTCAATCTCCTAATCCCTCCCCACTTTCCCCAAGACTAGCAAGTGGAGAGAAAATCTAGATTGTTAGGCTTTATTCTCTGTGTGATTGCACATTATCGTTTACTCAATGTTGAGGAATCAACCTCATTGTTGGTAAGCAAGCTGCCTCAAAGTGTTAATACTATACCGTACGCTTTATGGTGTTCATCTGGGGCAAAATATGACCTTTATGGCAACATTAATGCAGTTTCAGGATGATATTATTGTGATCCAGAAAGAGAAAGACTTCTTACTACAGAGTAGGGGAAAGAAACCGCTTGAAAGGGCGAGAATGCCAACACTGGAAATGTGACAAAGGTCGGTGCTACTTTGCCTTTTATCAACAGTCATCCATCAACATTAGTACTGTTATTTGCTTTCAGACACCTTATTCATTACCTTGGAACAGGAGGCAAAAAATAAGGATGCTTAAGAGAACAAGATGGCCTTTAGATACTGTCACTGTACTAAAGGGGGATTTATTGCAAAACAAGTATTCTTAAAAAATCTTTAATTGGGCCAGCTCCAGAAACAGGGGCCAGCACCAGGAAGTTCGTGTGCATGCAAAACTCAGACTTCTTATGAGTATTCGTATCACAGCATACATCACAAATTAAATATAGATAGGTGTCTGGAAAGAAGGAAGAGATCTGACTGAAGAGGAAACAAGTGATATGGGACCGGGTGTGAATGGTGGGGGCACAGAAGGGCACATAAAAGCGGTGAAAAAGTATATTTCACAGAATATATGTGAACAAGCAAAGAACAGAAAGGGAATCAACTTGACAGTGAGTCACTGAAGGTGAATCACAAGCGGGCATAAAGGAAATAGCTGAACGGTTGTAAAAGTAGCACCAAATTCTGAAACATAAATATAATAATATAATAATTATTATAATATCTGCTGGAGCTGGGAAAGTGACGCAGCAAATATCAGCAACATGCAAACATATACAACTACCATGTGCAGCCATTGTGTGCTTGGCCAGTAGTGTTTCTTGGTTGACACTAGGAGTGAACATACAACACAGCTGTGCACTCTGAAATACAAAGAGACATGAGCCTTTCAGGACACTGGTCAATACCTAAGAGTCATTCAATAGATTGGCAAGGGCTCAACCAAATGTCAACACTCTACAGACCAATCTGCTGTGATCCTGCAGTAATTGGGGACCGATGCCCATATGTCATCTGTAAATGCACAAAGATAACCTCAGGAGAGGTCACAGGTTATCAGACATACCAATCTTTTTTTTTTTTTTAACACCGAGGGCATTTATATTTGCCCACACCTGTTACTAATGTTTGACTACAGATAGTGTAGGCCCAGATCTGCACACACACCAGGGAAAACCAGAAGGTAGTGTGACCTTTCAGGTGTGTCAGGCACGGATCCTTTGGCCCACTACTTGGCTTCCAGCCACTGGCATGGGTCACATGGTCGGAGTGTGTGTCTCCGTCCCTGTGTGCCCTGTGGTCAGCCAGGTCCTTCCCTCCAATGACAGTAAGCTGATTAAAATCACACTAGGAGCTGTGGGACTATGAACGCCTCTCGTCACCTGGCCTGACTGGACACACAGATGGACGTTTCCAGTTGAGGGCACGTTTAGTGATGTGTTTGACTGATTTATTGTTTTTTTTATGAATGGCTCGGTTGAAAACTGAATGGCAAAGGAAGAGAGGGATGAATACGAAAAGATGTTCATTTCTGCTTCACACACTACAGCGTATGCTGCCAGGATTAAAGCCTCTGGGTTACAGAGAGGTTTCAAGTACTGGTTTTTGTTTTTTGTCAAATGTTTTACCTTGAAATGATTATAAAAATATAACTGTTTTTAATCAAAATGATTACTTAAAATAAATGTGAAGTTAGTAAAATTTTATTTGGTCACTTAACAATAGTCTACATCCATGCATCCAGTTTTGTGAAGCCGTACTTATGCACAGCTAATGGTAACTATGCCTGTATAATGTTTACCATAGTCATCATCTTAATTATGATGATAGCATGCTAACATTAAGCCGCAAACACAACGTACAGCTGGCACTGATGGAAATGCCTTTAATTTTCCAGTAATTTGGACATAATTTTTTTTTGACCTGTAGATAAAGTCAGGGAATCAATACAGTTATTGGTATTTGAACCTCTGGATATCAGGAGCATCATTTGTTGCTGAGGTATTTCCATCCGGACCAAAGTGTTGGAACACCCAGCATACCAACATTACCATCCTTAAAGCCATGCCTGAAAAATATATTTGCATATCTCAGCGAAGAAACTCTAGAAACAAGCAGCAATATCTCCTGCAAGGAACATAAATCGTATTATTGTGCTTAAACTCAAGACTGAATATGAGAATACAGTTTTTAAGGTCAACCTTTTGCTAAATGGATGTGAGATAAAGGAAACCTGAAATTTAAGGTGCATTAAAACTTTGCTGCGGTCAGCACTGACGAACTCCTGCGGCTCAGCAGAAGATGCCGGAGGTTCACACATACAATAAAAGCAGAAGATATAATTATATAATTTCTTCTGTCACTTCCTGGCATCCAGGGAGACAGCAAACAGCTGGCAGCACAGCCCACGGTGACGCCTAACAGCTAGATGACACGAGCAGAGTGAGAAAGAGGGGAAGACGGTGTTGAAAATGCAGTCAGTCCATTAGAGGAGCTAAAATAGGAGGATTACAGGAAAAGCTAAAGAGTCGGGAGGAGGAGGAAGTGGTGCTGATGAGAGAGAAATGTGAAGAAATGTGAAATCAAAATAGCTGCTGCTTCGTCACCCGGCATTCATTGAGCAAAGGCCAACAACTGGCTTCAACCCTTTTCGACCTGCCACTGATCGGAGACATCTGTTTCTTCTACGTCCTCAGAGGCTCCCTGATCGAGCTGTGGTTTTTAATTAATCTCCTCTGTTCTCCAAAACTAAGTCCCTGTTCGGCTGCTGATGCTCTGGAGACCCTGTGATTGGCCCGAAGTGCCGGGCCGTGAGAAAGACAGAGACACCCTTCACCTTCTATCTTTCTTTCACACTAACATAAACCCAACTTGGTCGTTTCTTTTTCTCTCGTCTCGGTCTCAAACAGAGGAAACAGAGGAGAACAGATTATTACATCTTGGTGCAATTAAAACCGGCAGTATTTTACGCTCATCTTACCACAGCAGCCACTCCACTGAATATGACTGTGTGAGCTCACTTGAACACAATGGGGGGTAATTTCAGTGCTGTAGACAACTATCAAAAGACATGACAGAAAAAAACACAAAGAGAAAATGAACAAAAAACTCCTCTTAGGGTGAAAAAAAAGAATTCAGTCTGAGGGGTTGTTTCAGGCAGTTAGACCTGAACTGTACAGCGCATGCATTTCCCTGACATTTGCATTTGGGTTTGGTTGTGGAGGCTGAGGTACCAGCTGCTCTGCCTCTCACACAGCCTGTATAGAGATGAATTGCTCTCTGGGTGTCGATAAGTCACCATGGCACACCACAGTCACCATGGAAACTACGCAAACACAGCATATTAGAGCAAACAAGTAAAATGAAGTTGATTACACATTCCTTTTTTTCCTCTCAAGAGCTCCATGAAGGGTTTCTGTTGGTCAGGGAAGACTGCACGGACTCAAAGAATATCCCTTTTGTTTTAAAATATCCTCAATATGCATCACTTGTCTTGTTTCTCCATCAGTCATTTTTCAAGACGTCTGGATTGTTTGCATGTAATCCAGACGTGTTTTGTATCTAGAACCAGCAGGACATCTCTGTGCTGCAGCTCTGGAAGCGCAAAGGAAGTGGAAACACCTGAGGAAGTGCTTCTCTGACCAGTGGTAGTAAATCATAAACACACCACTTGAATACCAATGCGCTCTCATATCGCTGCCTCCAAGATGGAGCCATGCAGAGATCACAATTCAGCTTTCAACTGCGAGTAAATAAAGACAAGGATGTGGAGGGTTTGGAAAAACAGAGCAGGGGGGTATGGAGGGTGCAGGAAACGAGAGATTGTAAGACGCTGGTAATAAAAAAGCAACTGTAAAAGGAGGCTATGAAAGCAGGAAATGGAGAGCAGGTGATGGATATTTAAAGAGAGAGGGCATAGCGAGAGTGAGTGAGACAATTGCATGGCTGTGTTGTGGCATCCCCAGAAAGCTGGCTCAGCAGTATTTGATGATGTGTGTTTCTTGCATCCGGGAACATCTGTTTGTGTGCTGCACTTATCGACGCCACAATGTGTGTATTTTTGCATATATGTGCAGAAATATGGGGAAGCTGTGAGCGCATAGCGTGTGTTTGTGTGTGCAAAGGGTGCTTACTGAAGCACATAATAGAAACCTGGTGTTAATAGCTTTTAGAATGACGACTCCTCCACCCCCTGTCCTCTCTACGTCTACGCCTATCTCTGATGTCTTCTGGGAGAGACAAGGTAAGCTAACCTCACAAGAAGCAGAGGTGGAGGCAATGAGCACGAGGACAGGGTGGAGATAAGAAAGGCAGCAAAAGGACGGAACACACTAGCCTCTTACCCAGATTGTCAGTCAAGCAGGCAGCGCCAGCCAGCGCTGTGGCTCGCTGCTGGTCCACAGCCCCTCCCAGCCTTCAGTGGGATTTATGTCTCGCTCTGATGGTGCTCAGAATTGGGGCTTCATGCCAATTTACATCCTATGGACTTTTTGCATGGTTGAGCATGCATCATAGAAAGTGTGTAACAAGAAAAGCTAGGCTAATATAATAATGCCTTCTTAACGAGGCTATAATCAATCATTTTCAATTACCAATGGCCACTTAAATGCCTTTATTGTCATGGTCTGGTCATGTTAGACCTTAAAAGAAACTCTGAAGTGTTTTGGCATTAAGTCTTAATCAGGGAGTCCAAAGATACCAAAAGACCTGCTGGTGATTAAAGTGGAGCATTAATCATGTAAAGAGGCAGGAGATGGGGATCGTACTCTTCATACAGACAACGAACGGCAGCTGAACGGCAGAGCAGTGATAATGAGACTTTAGGAAATATTTACCGGACTCACCGATGGTGATACTCATTATCCACAAGTGTAACAAACAGGAAACAGTATAATCAAGTTGTCAAACACCTGTTGAACAGGCAGAAGACTAACGCGAAACAGCCAGACTGCTGGCAGTGACATGCTGCTGCTGCTGCTGTACACAGCCATGCTGAGATTGTTATGCTAAGGCGCTAAAAGTGAACTTGTGTTACCTCCACAGCTGAGGAAATTGCTGTCAAAAAAATTGCCAGACATAACAAGGAGTTTGAAGTTCTCACCATCTGTCCATCCATTAGCCTTGGCTTGTAACGGTCAATCTATTTATACTAGAATTGTGTTAAGTTTTGTTTTTCTTGTTCCCCTGAATCCAGTTTTGCCCATTGTACTCTCCCTTCTCTATGCCTTTAACTGTACGAGTGACACAGAGTAAATAAGTCGTGCCTTATGAGTTCCATTTAATGACATTCTCATTCTATGTGCTCAAATGCAATAAGCCTAAAGCCAGACCAGTGGGTTCTGCTGGGAGACCATTGCCACTGAGCGGCATCCAGACTGTAATTCCTCTGGTGGCAAGTTCCCTCTTGTAATCATGAAAATGGTAGAAAGCAGCAGCAGCCTTTTTGTGCAAAGCAAAGCAATACGAGTGAAGAGTATGGAGGCGTACAAACGCCGATAAAAGAATTAAAAATTTACAACAACATGATTTTAACAGATCAATTTCAAGGATCAGTGGCATTAATAGCTTTCTGTTGCTTCCTTTGCCTCACTTGGAATTTCAACCCCTGCTGGTCAGACACACAGATACAACACTAAATCAATAAAGGCCTGAAATATCCTAACTTCCCCTTCAATGTAAACTTAAGGATAACTGGAAAAACTAAATGAGATCTGCACAACAATAATCTGAACATTTAAATTTTTGTGTGATGACCTGCTTTACTGTTTCCATTATGAATGTTTTGCCAAATACATTTATGTCTGCTCATACAGTCGTGCATCAACACTACCAATACAAATGGACTTAAAGCATTAGTGTAAACTCACTGAATACAGCGTAAACACATGCAATACTAGGAATCAAGACATTATTTCTTAGGTTTTGATATCACAATCCTGTTAAACATGCAACATGACTGCTATTAAAGTTATTTGCAGCTTAGTAACATAACTCCTTCAAACACAACCGTGGGAGAGTGGAAAATAATTGGTCCTATCACTAATGCAGCTTATTGTCCATATGAGGAAATTCATGTTTAGAGGGAGTGAATAGTAAAAAAATGTCTAGTGAGAATTCACTGCATGTGCAAGAAACCATCCACTTTTAATGAAACCGCTAGAAGCCATGCTAACAAATGCTTTCAACAAATTAAACAGCTACAGCATAAGGAAGTATAAAAACCGACACCAGAGTGCACTTTGAAGGAGAGAGGATTGAAATGGCTGCCCCTTCAATTATGAAGGTTCACCCACTCTTTTAATGCTAATACTGTATAATTACCATTTATGATCCAGAGAACTTCAACTTAAGATATTCCTTGTGTTTAACTAATGCGGAGACAATGGTTGACAGGGGGACTGGGTTAAAGTGTATCCTGGAACATGCAGATGATGAATGGTGCTGCCTCTGGTCATGCAGGGACTATAAGGACTCTTGCCAGCCAGATTGCCAGCAATCTAGGAGGTTCACTATTATCTGATTATGATTGCGGGGTAAAGAGGATTTAGGTGCTGGTGCCTAAATGCTAGGCTGTACTGATTAGAGGCCCGGTGGAAGGTTTATGTAACTATAGGTGACTGCAGAAGAGAAGAAGGTGAGCTCTGTCTTAAAATTTTTAAAAAAAAATCCTGTAATACATCCTGATAACTCACTAAAAGCCAAATAAGATAACGTAGTACAAAATAAACTCCCCAGGTCAGCTGCTCTGCTTCTTGCACAGAGGCATCACTATGAGTGATATAATAATTGCTCATGAATGTGATGGCAGAGGTTTTTTTTTTGGACAGTCAAGGACAGAAAAAGTCAAATGTAAGTAACATCCATTTGCCTGACAAGCTGAGAAAATGTCTTCCATAAAATGCCAATGCCTATAATTTTACCGTCTGAAGTCTAAGGGAACCTGCTGCTTGGATTAGACCAGAGGGCACATACTGTAGAGAACATTTGACTTAGTGCAGACTAAAGGTCTCTCCCTCTTTTTCCCCCCCTATCCCCACCTCCCTTCACCTTAACTCCCCCATTATCAAAACACAGAAAAGCCCAAATGCTTGCTTCAGAGCTGTAAAAGCCTGGAAGGAACTGGATGGATGGAAAGTAGGAGGCTGTCTGCAGCGATCTGAAACAACAAGCTGTGGAGTTACAACACATCAATACTTGCGTACTTCCCACTTGTTCTTACATAAGATCAAATTTTAAGAGTGCCCTGGACCACACGTAAGCCAGTAGGCACAAACGTCAACTTGCATTCTGTGCCGTGAAACATTAATAATGATGATATAAAAGCAGTTCAGAAGACAAATGTACATTTGTGTATAAAATCTACATATTATATAAACATAAATGACACCATAATTTCACCAATACGGCTGCAGCATGGACACACAAACACAGGAGGTTGATGTTTTGCTGTTTTTGTTTAGGTTGACGTGGTGTTGAAAGCCGACAGCAACTATTCACTTTTGTGAGATTGTTCCATGAGAAAAAGAAATGTAACCGCATTTATTGGATAAAGGGTTTTTATTTTTTTTGTTTTTTAAAGTTTCATTTATGCATCTGAGACTGTAATTAATTTATGAAAAACTTGATGGCATGCTGAAGAGTCTCTGTGATCTTCTGTTCATTTTGTGATTATTTCTGCTCAGAGGAATGTGTTGAAGGTTCAGGTGTGATAATAGATAATAGCTAATACTTAGCTAAAACTGTAGCTTTAAACAAAAATGGCCAAATGGCAGGCTATTGATAAGGTAAAAAAAAGAAGTATTTTTGCAGTATATTTGATGAAATGAAGCAATTAACTAATTAAATCCCCTTTGAAGATTAAAAAATTGGATTTTCTTACTGGTCAAGGTCCAGTGGAATATCAGAGTGTGCCCTTAATACAGGAACCTCTCCAGTAATGGCTCCAATGCGCTCATCCATATCTGTTGTTTTGACAGATTCCTAGCCTCCTCTGCAGTCGTTTTTGGCCTCCATTTTTAGATCAAGCTTTTTTTTTCTATTCCACTTAGAATTCTTACTTCTATACATACTGTACAGCATAAATTGCACTGGTGAACTCATTCTCTGCTTTGTGCCTGACTGACCTGGTGACCTTACTGCTCATCCCTGCTTGCCCTTATGATGTTATTCCTTGCCCCTTTTCTTTATTTTCTCTTTTCTGGATTTTACATTATATCAAATGAGAGTGGCTGGTTGGTTTATGGTTTGCATATGCATCCAGTTTCATATCAAATGCAATTCATCAACATACTCGGGTAGTAAAGAACAGACTTGACTGTCGATGCATGTTTCATGAAAGATTTTCTTCTTTTCTTCTTGTAGTTTTGTTGAATGTGAGAGATAAATAAGAAAACACTCATGTATGAGGCACATTGTGTCATCATCACCAGCAGTGGTGGACTGACTTTGACTGCTCCAAGCGTGGGAGGACCAAACAGCACAAGTCTGCGCCCATGGAAGCTCATTGTTTTGCATTCCCACTAGCTAGACTAGATTATTAGATAAAGGAAAGAGTGATGGTGCACATCCACATTAGGAGCAAACACAAGGCTAGACATGGCTGATATGAGAGGAGGGGTGGATAGAAAACATAACTTGAAATGTCCGGCAAGTAGAAACATTGATCTCTTTAAAATGCTCTGATACCCCGGCCATTATTTTCCAGGGCTGCCCAAACCGAATGGACTCTAAAATGAAGAAAATCTTAACAGGGTGTGCTGCAGCTTTAATATTTTATATGACATTGCTAATATTCTGAAAGGTTTTGCTCAAACACAAATCAAAATAAAAAGTTGCCAGTCTTGCAAACTGAACTATACATATTTTAAAAGTGAGCACAATAGGCATCCATGTAGCATCCAATAGCATCGATTTATGATACTAGGAGCACAGCCTGACTCATACGTTAATGTTTAAGCTCTCGCTAAATCATAAATTGTGCAGAGCACAGTTTTTGAGGCCTTGATATTTATTAAGTGACACACTTTTTGCATATCATTGTGTTCATCTGAGCACACAAATAAATGCATCTTAGGCATCTAATCACTGTCATGCTGACTAAAGACTCTTCCAATGGAAAAACATAGGCAGGTGACAAACTATATTTACAAGCAATATGCAGCAAAAGCTGTCTTTGCAGGAATAGTGATTGGTAATGGTAATGCATTTACACAATGACATATAATAACAAAGATTAATGTGATTCAGACACCTTGCAGAAATTCAACAATTTGGATATGGCTGCCTCTCATGAGCTTGTGCTAACTGTATTTTGTTGCACAACAACACGCATGACTCATTGTAAACAAAAGAGGGTCGGGGCAGCACAACTCCCTCTGGCTCAATATCAAGGATGACACGTTCCACGGGATTAACAGAAATGATAGCCTACAGTAAGAAAACAATAACATCGATCAGATATTTTTCATGATTGCCACTCTAATATTATATAAGTTAATAGCTCATGACGATCTTTTATTGGAGATATTCAACCAAAACAGAGAACTAAAACTTTTCTGGTTATCAATAAAATTCTATTTTCAATTATGTTTCCATAACATGTGAATGACAGTAGTTCCTAAGGATTCCTCAGGTCCTACAGGTGCACATAAACAGCACATAGACTTGCAAGATCTTGTTGTTGCTTAAACTTCTCCCTTTTTCCACTGGATGCTCACCTGGGATAATCCAAGCGCCAGATACAACCAGAAGCAAGATAGCTCCCTGCCCCCTCCTCCACGCATGGTAGTCCACTCAACTAAAAGTCACGCAGTACCACAGAGAAGCCACTGCATTAGCCTGTGGCCTCTCTGTTTTGACCATTACATTCATTATTCATTGGGAAAGGTTTACAAAGATCTAGCTCAGCATCCTGAGGCGTATTTTACACAACTGAATCTCTTGCATCACTCTCTCTCTCACCCTCTCAGGGCTTTCCTGTATCCTCAATATCTTTTCTGCCGCCTTTCTTCCTTCACTTGTGGATTTCTCTAAACACGGCTCGGCTGCTTTTTTTTCAACCATTACTTTCCATTTCTTTTCCATTCCGCAAGACCCCGTGCGCTTCAGTTATTGCTAATGAATGTAATCCTAACTTGAGCGACCCTGCTGAAAAGGTCAGTCATCGCAAGCTTGACCTTTATTTAAGGGCAGAGAGGCCCATAGGTGCCACACAGCAGCAAATTGGACTATAATATCTGATTAAGGAGGAGAGAGCAAAGGAGTGAGAGAAGAGGAGACAGAGGTAGAGAGAACGCACACACTAGAATTAGACCTTGTGATTGCATTTGACAAAGAGCTCAGGTTTCTTTGAATAAAAGCACCAGCCTAGTAATGGTGTTTCCTTGGTCAAGGGCCATGGTGCATGCCCTATTATAGGCTTCCCTGGCCTCAGGGAGCTACCATCTGACAGTAAAGCAGTAGTCTATTTCCAAATGTATTATCAGTTGTGGAAAACCTTAGTGCAATCACAGGGCTGAGCCATAATAGTCACATTCAAGTTCTCCTCGCAGAGCACTCAGCAGATTGTCAACACAATGTGAAATAAGGTGGGATTTCCCTTTAAGGTTACACAGGCTTCCCCCACATGAAAGTGAACAGGTCAGCAATACAGAGAGCCGTGTCTGGAGAATAGGGACCACACTGTGGAGGTAAATCACTTTAAATGTCACGCAGGGTATCAAATTACCCCGCTGCTGTCACCTGAGTTTGCCTTAATTTAGATATTGGCAGTCTCCTGATAATTGATTCTTGTGATATACAGCTCACCCCATTGAAGGCTGCATACAATTATTAAGCTGACTGTCAGCTGCTGCGTCTCAATCACGAATCACTAGTTAATTCAGGAAAAACAAGCCAAGAAGGAATAACAGGGAGGAGGAGAGCGCACTATAAAAAGAAATGAACCCTATGCATTGCATGACATTTCCATATTTTTTGCCATTTTTAAAGCTGAATGCTGCACTAGAAATTTTATACAAGGCACTGGGGCTGTGAAATTGAATCTAGAATGATTTCCACACTGTCCCAGTCAAAGGGATATATTGTTTGCTCTAAGGGGAGTAGCCGCAATAAACTGTACGCAGTATGTACAGCATAGTGGGAGCTTAATTTCTCACAATTGGGGTGGGGGTGGTGGTGGTGATGTTGCTTTACTCACACACACAGGACCCTGCGTTTATGATCCTCTGACACAGAATATAATCCCAACCAGGCCTGCTCTGCACCACCCAGGGATAAGATCAGGATACTGGATACCAAAGGTAAATTACTAGTGATTGGATTTCATCAAGGTTGACCTATAAGGACTAAGCCAGAGTGGGGACGGAATGAGGAGGAGGTGGAGCTGAAAGAGATGCCATCTACCAAGGCACAGCGTTGATATTGCTATACAGACATTTGATTTCTGTAAAATTGATCAAGTGCTAAAGAAACCTGCGTGTGACTGATGCAGCAGTTTTCCAAACATGTGGTTTGCGAGAAGGGAGAAGCATCGACTACCTCAGATCAATGGCCTCGAGGTAAATATAGGAAATGGACAGAATTAATAGACACAACTGCAACAATTTTGCTGTCTCTCAGTCAGATTCAAGGGAGCACACCTAATCAATGAGTAAGACTGACACACAATAGCCTGGTAAAAAGAGACTTGCACCACTCCCTCTAAGAGATGTGCCACGTCACAAGTCAATGAGGGATTTGGTCTACAATGACATACTTTATCCTTCTACAGGAAACAACATGAGACGCTGACACAGTTACCAATCAGTTTGTGAAAGCAAAGTCTAAATGTAGCTCCTGCTGTGATTTCACTACCTATTCATCAATGCCAAAACTACACACTTTACTTTATTATGGTGCATCACAGGTCTACTTCCACTCCTCATCTGTTTTTTTCTTCCATTACATCCACACAAAATGTCAACCAAATATTTTTTTCTATATTTAATCCGTCACTAACAACTGTTGCTATGTACAAGGATGGACAGCAGACAGATGGCACAATAAAACACCTGATGACAGTACTGTGCAAGCCTGTGTCGAGATTCAAATTGATAAACTCATGCTTATTTTTCACAGGTGGGAGTAGGACTTTAGTAAGTCTGCTGGTAATGTGTTATGATCCAAGCAAAGCGTTCGGCTTTGAGTGTGATCAGGAAATGTGAGACGGAGGCGGTGTGATGACATTTCCAGTTTCCGTTCCTTACCTTGGCAGCCACCGAGGAGCCGGGCTTCTCCAAGAGATCCCACAGCTTCTTCCTCTTCTCTGAGCAGCAGGTGTTATCAAACTCTCCCTCTCCCTCCCTCTCCCTCATTGTCTCTGCCTCCCTCCGCAGCTCCTCATTCATCTGCTCCTTTTTCTGATGGTAACGGGCCTGGCAACAGGACTCCAGATAGATCTCGTCAATCCCCCAATAGTCTAACTCTTGGCCAAATGAAAGGGCACACATCTCCTCCATCATGTGTAACTTGCCTGTGCGGTAAAAGTTCAGAATGGAGGTGAAGGCCCCAGGGTGCCGGTCGAAGAAGTATTCATTTTCATTCAGGCTGTAATCATCACAGACTTCCATCAGGGACTCGTGGGTGTTGCAGTCTCGAAGCTTGCCGAGCCGAGTCCTGGGTAGCCGGTCCAGAGTTCGCCACAAAACCTCATGGTTTAGACCCCCGACATTAAGGCGGACTCTGCGGGAGCGGGCTTTAGTGCGGATGATGTCGATGGGCTCCGGAGGCAGGGAAGAATTGGTTCTGATGTTGGTGGGCTTGAGCCCTGCTGGTCCAAGCTTCTCAGCCATGGTGATGGAAAAAGAGACTTTTTGGGGAGGATGTTACGATGACAGAAAAAAAAATTAAAATTTAAAAAAGTTCAAATTTTTAAAATTATGTCGGATCCTCTTTTGGGATGTACCTCCATGGCTGAGAAAACAAAGGAGACAGTTTGTGAGATGCCGAAATGACTGATTACACATATGTTAATCAAGTTCAGCATGAAAAATGTGGATGCATTAAAAAAAGTTGACAAGGATTAAATATCTGTGCTGTAAACATATTTAAATTAAATAAATAAATAAATAAGCTCCTCTTAAGAAGCCCCAGGACATGGTCGCCCCGTTTCCTCATATTCAGTCAAAAAATAGCCAGAGCTGTGCAGTGTTATTGATCCCTCTCATCACATTTCAAAGAAGGTGTTAGACCGAATCAATGATTTTGTTTTAACAGTCAATATGGCTGCTTTGCTTTGCACTCCACTCATGCACTGTTATGGCTGTAGTGAAGCAATGAACTCCTGCTGAAGCAATATTATCTATGCAACCCTGCCATCGAAATTGGACTCAGTGGTAGGTCAAAGAAATTAACTGAAAGAAGCCATCAAATCCACTGATGTGTTCTGAATATATTCTGGAGGAGGCTTGTGTGCCAGCAATTTATGGAGTCTTATTTAATTTGTTATTTTCCCAGATTTGTTCCCTTGCCACGTTTGGTCATTACTCACATTTTCAGACTTTGCAGATGACAAGAGACACTAGATCTTTTTGCCAGTAGGATTAAAATGTCTCCTACACTTGGATAAGTACAGACAATTGTGCAAAAAGTTGTAAATATTAAAATTAAATCATTAACTGAAGCAGGTTTAACTAGGAAAAAGGCTTGTATAATCGAGAATGAGAGATAAGTGGATGTTCCTGAATGCAACACTATTTGTACATCATTTGTACCAAATATCTGCTACAGTGAAGCTAGTTTTACTATACGCACGTGAAATCAGGAGTAGGTTTGTATTGGAAGGCATGCGAAGCTACATCATGTCGTTTATTTATATGTCTTGACTCGTTGTGCAGTCCTATAAATTAAAAAACACTGCATAACCTACCTGTTACGTTCTACCGTATTTTATGCTCTGCAAGAGTCTCATAATTCAACACCTCTCAAGTGAATCAGCCTATAAAATCTTTCAGAGCACGACTTGTGTGGCCGACTCTGTACAAAGTGGTGTCTAATTTTTTAGAAAAGTCGCAGAAAAACAGTCTCTCTCACCTTGCCGAGATAAACCACCTTTTGCATGCAAATTCCTCTTGTTCCTACGGGAGTATAGGATGAAAAGCGAGCCGGGATCTCCCTTCAGTCAAGCGGCCGAGACCGAAGAGAGCACTCCGCGGACGCCGCGCACAGAACGCGCGTCCCACATCTTAATGAAAGCGAGTCGAGAGGAGAGGAGAAGAAATAAAGCCTCTAAAATTAGTCACCGGAACAGAACCAGCACTGTTTCGCCATCGGAACATAAAGAAAGGAAAAGGTCCTGCCTTCATCCAAAAGCTTTCAGCGTGTGGAGGAGACGGGCTCACCGAATCACTGTACTGCAGACGTCGTGGCGCGTAAAAGGCAACGGGAAGGTACGGGATAAGCGAACTGCAGAGTGTCCCGCTGTATACTACATAAGGAGGAGTGGAGGGGTGCGCACGGGCTGCACCACATCATAGAGGTGAAAACCTCATTACATCTGGGTAGAACATTATATTCTGTTACACGGTGACAAAAAGCACGTTCCATTCCGGTGAAATGTGAAGAGAGAGTTGATTGGACATTCTTTTCTTTTTTTTTTTTTTATTGTTATTTGTTTATCATTGTACATTAGGCTCTATTACAAACACACAGAAATATAAACATACAGGTCAGCATGTCTCAGAAATCACACTATCAGCTATCAAAGTGTTGGTGGAAAATGATATTTGGTGCACAATTTGCCATGGGCAACTTTTAGTGAGATGACCGTGACATGTTATTTTGATTGTGACTATAAATGCACAATAAAGCCTTTAACTTTAATGGAGCTCCATTTGACCCACAGCAAAGGTACCCTCCCTGATCTGCAGAAGACAAGATGGCCCTGGTCCCTTTTCTAGATCACTTGAGAGAGAGTAATCAGCTGTAAGGCAGTGGTAAAACCCAGGCAGACACACCTTCCTGTATGTCAAGTAACCAAAACCCATCTTATCTATTAGCTATCAATATGTAATGATCTCCCCACTCCCTGGTCTTAAATGAATAAGTGTGATATTAAATTATGTATCCCTTATTATACCTCAGACTGTTCTCTCTCTCTCACTTCTTTCTCTATCCCTCACTCTAACTTCATATGAATAGTGTTCAATACAGCAATGATATTTCCCCATAGAGCGCCACCGTCTTCAGTCCACCAGTTCCCCTTAGCCAAGCGTTTTTCCAGAAATTTGATTATACACTGCCTATGTGTAATTGATTTCCTTGCCATGTTCCTTCCTTCCAGTGGCAAGTGATCAATAATGCTGCATTGACTAAGCGTAGCCTTTGTGTGCACATACGGTATGCTAGGTCTTAACTGTGTGGTGCTGTTGCTTGAAGGTCAAAGGCGTTGGCACTATATGTGCAGATGTCACATATGGATCTGCAGATTCTGTACATTATATACTCCCAGTCCAATATTATCATTATGGTGATCACATATGGAGCTGATGAATTATTTTAATTGACTTCAGCACTCTATCACATACAGTAAGGCTGCCCCCATCTCTTTGCCGTGCCAATGTTGTGGAAAACATGCATCTAAGGTGCAAGAATTCAGCTGAGGGCAAGTTTTTTCCCAACATCACGATGTTTACCACGATGACATTCATTTGACAGTGTTCAGGACCCAAGTGGTGAAGCATACATCCTTGCCCATAATTAAATATTAATTAATTAATTAATTGAAGAACGTGAATCATTCTCTCGATGACAAGCCACCGATGACACAGTCATTAATCACTCAGGTTACAGACAAATAATTAAGGGCAATTGACTGTGTCCTCATCCATTAATTATTATAATCAGCATAATACAGCCAATCAGCGCTCCTGCAAGTCATTATGTGTGAGGTAGAAGTGATGCAACATAATCAGCAGAGCAAGGATTGTGCACCACAGCCTCTGAAGCAGGAAAATGTGTTGTGAGTACTAATGTCATACATTGTGCAGTAGAGGCTCCCAGCTCTATACAAACACCAGCTGCATGCATGGGTGCTCCAAAGACAGCCTATGTGGGTGGATTAACTCCAGTTATCAATAGCTTGATATCTGTAATTACTAAATTTGTTTATAGAAATCTGTTGATGCACTACAGTACAGTATGTGTTACAAAAGACTGCCAACATCCTACAGAGTGGTAAAAGAGATGAGGCTACACAGTTGTTGTTTTAAGAAAAAATATTCTTGTGTATTATGTGGGTCTGTGTGCTTGTGTGGGTTGTTGCCATAGCAACCCAAATTGTAGCATCGTGCAGGAGCAACACTGTGGTCCACGGAGCCGGATAGACTTGGCCGACAGTGACTGAATTAACTGTTTGGTCAATTAACCTTTGCTGTCTGTAATTATGAGAAAATATTATGCACCCTGACAGAGATACCCTGATGTGATAATTGGAGACTGAACCCCATGCAGAAGTTTTATGCGGTACATTCTGTGAGAGAAGACAGAGAAAAACAAATCATAAACAAGAACTCAAAGGTGAGGAGCTAACCTTAATAGTCACCTCCAGCTCCTCTCTTTATAAGCCTTTTCTCATCAATCTCAGAGCAATAAGAGCTGGCTCCCTCATCCCTGAGCCATAACTATCTGCTGTATTTTCCCTTTCCAATTTGCCATAAGATGTGTCCACTCCATCATCCAAATAACACAGTTAACACACTTGCAGTCAACAGCTCCTGCTTCTGATGCCGTCAGCACATGAGGGAGACATACCATCATCTGTTCATAACGCCTTTGTCACAGAGAGCAATGCATGGATTACAGCTTCCATAAAGGTAGCTGCTCACTTATAGATACAGAATATGTTGCTATATTTGACGCTTTAAGTATGAATGTATGCATGAAAAAGATACCTCGGAACCGCAGTTTTAAACAAAAGAGCCGTGTTGCATTTTGTGCAAAATGGGTCTGTGACACAGAAAGAAATGAAGATGACTGTAATTTACTGAGAGTTTCTGCAGAGGGGGGGAGAGCAACAGTCACTTTCCGTTGGATTACAATAATAAGCATTCAATCAATGTGGGACTTCTTTCTATTAATAGAATGCTGCAATAGATTTGAATACTTGTGAAGGAAAAAATAGGCATAGGTGGGCATGGCTAAAAATGCAAGCGTGCGTTCTCTCCCACTCTGTATCTCTACTGCTGCTGCTGCCAGAGCAAGGCTTGGATATAACATCCTTTACAAAGTTGGCATTTATGCTTTTGTGAAATTCAGAGTTGAGGAGGGCTCATAACTGGCTCCATGTGGCGCTACCAACTGTGTGTTTGAAGACTTTGTGCACCGTGCTACAGTCCAGTATGTGACAGTGTGTGTGTGTGTGTGTGTGTGTGTGTGTGTGTGTGTGTGTGTGTGCCCACTGTACGCGCTTGTGTGTGTTTGTCAATAAGAGGGAGGAAGCACGCCATAGTAGCGGTCTGTTTATTCTCTTTGGCTATTTTTAGCTGCTGGCCATGTCAAGGTCCACACAACCAAGCACCCACAGTGGGCAGCAGTGGCCTTCAATATAATGGTCTCCTGCAGACCGGAGTGATTTATCTGTGTCATCTCTTCATTCATCCTGTAAAACACAACTGTTCATCCGTGATGCTGCCAACAATGTCTGTCATGTCAAAAATACACACAACACATTGAACATGAGCATGCTTTGGTATTTTGTTGTGCAGAATAAGACTAAGTATACACGACTAAGTATACACTGTGTCCCGCGGGCCTGTCAGCCTGAGTTCATATGACGTAACCGTATGTCTAATAAATCTAGATTCAATCCGAACTAGGACCTTTACAATGTCTTTATCTATGTCTTTATTGCTATTATTAACAGGAGAGAAACAAACATGAATGATTGATTATTACTCCATCCTGCTGGTTATGCTTGCACAATTTCATCCAGAGCCATGGATGGATTGATAACTGACTGGGTGTTTTTTTTAATATATATTTTAATCATTTTAATTTTTATTACTGCAACTGCACAGATAACATACAGACTCTGCTTTGACTCTACACCTCCACATCATTGTTTAGCAAAGACAGACTGAACATCCTTTGCAGCACAGCTTCAGTGTAACATCCAAAATTACAAAGTTTGCATCATACTCGTTAGTATTTTTGCTGTAAATAGTATAGCCTTGCAGTCAAGATGTTTAGTGCTGCACTTTAACTCACAGTGCTTGTGGCAGCGTGACAGTGTGAATAGAATGCTTTTGGTCTAATTGCTGCAAAAACACCAAGGCTGGCAGTTTAGCCCGCTACCGTCAAGAGTTGTCCTATGAGTGTTTATGTAATCAGGACAGGTTTGGCACCTCTAGCTTGTTCCAGTGATCACTATGGGTTGTACGTACATTGAAGTGAAAGACAGGAAGGAGAGACCATGATATGAATAGCAATGGAGTCACTTGTGGTGTAGCTTGAATATTAGCTGGACTAGGGGTGAAACATTTAGGCCTATCTCCATTCTGCATCTGACTTGTTGAAACTTCAAGTGCAATTTTATGTTTTATTTTTACTAAACACCCTGTCCGTGATATTCAAAGGATTTCTGTTTGTCCGCATGCTTTTATTTTGGACTTCATTGCAAGACGTATATGAGAGAAATCAGTTAAAAGTTTTATTAAATAGGTGCCAGTGACATGTCCGTATCATTGTTATCAGCTTTTTCATTGCTTTTCATCTTTCAAAGGAGACGTTTATTACCCAACCAATATTATGGCCTGCAAATGTATGCAGATCATTCCTGTAAATTACTTAAACTCTTATAGCACAAAGGCCTTGTTTATTATGCCATAAGTCAGAGTTGCATTGATACTCAGGTCAGTTGTGTAATTGGGTCCACAGATAGTGTTATGTTGTTATGAGTCCCTCTATGATATAATATGATAGATTAATAATTTGAACAGGAAACCAAAACCTGGGAGGGATATTATGATGAGGAGATACTTCCCTCCTTTAACAAGCAAACACAGAAGAAAGAAGAGAGGGAGTAATGCCGACTGTTTTTGTATCTTTTCGTGAACATTTTTCATTTTTAAAACTGGTAGAATTGCTCGAACACAAAGATGAGTTTTATACTAGGATGAATTCTTAACAAAAACATCTTTTTCAACATGAACAGGCAATGATGGAATCATTTGATTAGATGCTAGCCTTAGCCTTTTGAGGGAATGAATGAACAAAGTCATGGGACTCAACTGCCCTAATATTAAAATCTTGCAGAAGTTTCTTTTTGTTTTTTCCTACCTGCATTTTTAATTAATTCCTCCCATGTGTGATCCATGCCTAATTTACTTGATTAATGTACCCATGTCTGTTTTGTGTGTCCTGCTGTGAACACACCGTTGGGTGACAAATGTTTGCAAATAGGGAAATCTAAAGGTGTGTGTAGACATACATTGTGTGCGTCGAGGTCACACTGGAGCAGGTGATGTCGTCCTATCTTGTTTCCTGCTCAGGCTGTTGTTTACAGCTGATGTGGGCCCGCGGTCATGTTGAAGATATCGGGCAACAGTGTTTCTGGGCTTCAGATATGGGACACAGAGGATTGCACTGACATCCAATCCCCCCATCCCCTCAGCTAAATGGAGTGTGTATGTGTATATAGGTGTGTGTGTCCATGATAACCTTGGATATTTACATTAACCCATTCATCAAGCCACTGTACATGCACAAATCCAATGTGCAACACATATATTTGGTCACCATCAACGTCCAGTGGTGTTATAGCATCATTTCATCTTGAACGTGTCCTTCAAGGTTACACATATTGGACTTTAAAGATAATGCTAACTGCTAGAGATGTCAAGGCTCTTGATGGACTCTAGTAATGCTCTCTGGAAGCGCCTCCTAATTTAAACTGGTCCATTGAAGAGGGCACCAGTGCTGATCTTGATTTCTGTCCTTGACAGTAAGTGATCCCACAAAAGTGTCCAAGGCAAGAGGATTGAACACATGGGACTGGGAATCAAACTGAAATACCAGACGTACTGTATGACAGCTGGTTTGTGTTAATTTAAAAGCCCAATATCAAGTGACATGAAAAAATGATCGAAAATCTAATTTTAAGACCTTCGTATATTTCAAATTATAAAGTAATAAAATTCTAAAATATTGTCGAATATAGAAAAATTGCAGACATTGCAAAGAAAGTCGGGGAGATTGACAGGAGCCCAGCCAAATAAGTTAATGTACGATGATGGAGAAATTAAATTTAAAAAGAAAACCTTATCTTGGGCATTGTGCCAGAAGGACATTTAAGTGTCACACACAATTTGTTCACTTTGCCGATTTTAGAACTCCAAATGGAAATCCTTCCTTACCTTTTCTGTGAAATAACTAGCACCTGACCTTCTGTGTTTAGCTACACACAAAAACATTGTTCAAGTTTTATCTACCAGTTTGAGCATTTTCTTTATCGGGTCTTTATTTGAGTAAGAGAAAACATTCTTTTTTTAATTCAGGTGCCGGTTCAAAGTCCCTGCATTGCTTTCAACATATTTATTATCTCATAAATCAATTTTTGTCATTTATTGAAATCTCTGCTGAGTCAATAAACATGTAGGTATGATTTATTCTTCAATTTTGTGTCTTTTGTGTGGGGAAGGTATCTCTTTAAATACACATGGAGCTATTCAATGTGTCAACGATAAATTAATTTCATTATGAAACCATGAAATTGAATAGCTCACATGTGTTTCGACAAGATTTCTGCTCATATTTGAAATTGACTGGACGTTCAAAACATATTCCACATACCTGTGTTTTGGGATAATTTTTAGAAATCATGTACATCTATGTTACTGAAGCTGACTGAAAACAAGAATGCACACACATTTTAATTATAATGGGTTCTAAAAAGCAAAAACCTTGAGCTCCAAAATTTAAACCTACACACAAGATTTGACTGTCAGACTTATGAGAATTCACATCAGCATGAATATTACTCTTTCACGTCCCAAACACAGGTCAAAACGGTT
The DNA here is from genome assembly GCA_037577475.1 of Chaunax sp. Z400. Taxonomy (NCBI): domain Eukaryota; kingdom Metazoa; phylum Chordata; class Actinopteri; order Lophiiformes; family Chaunacidae; genus Chaunax; species Chaunax sp. Z400. The sequence continues at coordinate 10,162,572 of CM075206.1, read as the reverse complement.
TTATTATTCTGCCTTTTCAAAGTAGATCAGTGCTCTGTGTTATGAATGTGAAAGAGAGCAAATCTAAAACGGTTGTGCTGAAAAGGGATGTAAAATGCATCTCTCCTCCTTATCTCTTCTGGCTCCTATATAATTATCTACTGTGTTTAGTTTCTTCATTCTGTTTTGTGGCAGATTGCAACCAGTGCTTTTGAGCTTGCATGCTGCCACCACCTATTTTACCTGAGGCATTTATTGTGTCTTTGAGTTACGTGCTAACAGTTTGTCATAATGAGCGTCCGCTGCTACTTTCATGTTCATCTGCTACTTTTCGTGTTGGGGGGCCAAATGCATTTGTTCTAAATAGGGCAACAACCCTGAAATCCATGTCTATGAACAGACAAAAATGCTTTCAGGTTAACCTGCATATTTTCATAATCAATTATTTCCTATATTTACTAAGTGTTTTGGGAGGCCACTGATAAAACCCAGTGATTTTTTAAAAAATTGCACCATAACATTGGCCTTCCTTATCAAGTAGCTGCATAGTCCTTAAAACATTTTGACTCACATTAATGGTCACCTGGTTGAGCTCCTGAGAGAAGGAGGGTTTTTACACACTCACACCTTCAAAGTCATATATGACCGCAGGCGTCTTGTGATTGAATGCTCAGCTGCTCACCAGCTGGAGAATCAGTGCCTTAGAGAATAGTCACTTAGGAAGGGCAAAGTGTCGTTTTCCCATCCAGTTCCCTTCCCAAACATGCGTAGCATCCATGACACTGTACATATTCAAAACACTAATTCAATGAAGTCATCTTTAATTGCTGCTCATGTGCCAAATGCTCATTTAAAAATAGACAGCCAGTCTTTTCCCCCGTGACTGATATGCTGATACACATGCTTTGTTTGACGTCTTTAATGCTGGCACATGTGCCGTGAGGCTGGCATTGTACATTTGCCCTTTACTGTAGGATATTTTATTCCGCATGAGTGGTGCAAGTCATGACTTTTACAAACAATTATTTATGGCCTTTTACTTCAATACACTTAGTCATTTATAGAAGTCAACAGTATTTCCCTGCCTCTGTAAATCTGAGGCCACTTAAGTTTTTTCTTTATGTCTTTTTTTTTGTCTACCTAAGCTCACTTAGGGAGAAATGCCAAATGCCGTTTGGGTGAACCTTCTACTTTAAAGCCATTCGAGGTAAGCGGCACCTTTTCATATGCCGTGGCCCCTCTATGAACCACCAAAGCCTCATGGTGAGAGGAGAGAATCCTTATGGAAGTGGAAAAGGTTGATTGATAGTTAATGTGTTATCTTGAGTCTGACTATAAGTGTATGGTCTGATATTAACTTAGCCTGAAGATGGTTCTAGGAAAAAGTGATTCCCTGAAAAAAACCTGACACATGTCCTGAACTACCCATTGATGAGGCAGGCCATGTAGATCCTGTCAGGAATTTCCTTCCCTCTCATTCATCACACGACATGCCAGGCAGCCCTGTGCAGCTCAACAAGCCCTCTCCCCAGAACACAGGTCCAAGCCCTTGTCCAAAAGCGGAGTCACGATGAGACGTATCAAAATGAATTATTGCTGTCACCATAAGTATAACCCATGAGGACAGATGGCAGTCCTTGGATCATTGCACCCACATTAACCTTCCTGTGAAAGGATCAGCCACAAGCTTCCTCGCACAAGGGAGTTGTGTCATTGTTCTATGAATAACCTCTCTAGTTTTTCGAGCGCATCTGTGTTCACTTGCTCTCGTGGCAGAACAATCCTTCCAAGGCCAGACAAATAGACTGAAAAGGAAGGAAGCCCTCAAAAAAAAAAGAAGAAAAAAAAAACGACTGCAGTGATGGTAATATTATCCCTTGTGTGATCTGTAACTCACACCTGAGTGAAAGGTTAGCACGCAACTGAGCTCTGTCTATTTAATTACCATGACAGAGGCAGAGGTAATTAGCTTCATACAGTTTAATTACTTTAAGCTGGATTAATTGAATGTTTCGTTGTTTTCCCTGCTTACTGGCAGCACAATGCAGAGTGAGATCTCACCAACAGGTGTTGCCTGTTAGCGATTTGGACTTGGTGCCAGAAATGAACAATTCCACAGCAACAATGCTCAGTTATTTATGTAACATCCATAGCAAAAAAATCACATGAGAGGAGCAAGAAATCTGCTATAATTCAAGTGGAAAATCTTTTTTTCTTCTTCACTGCTTATAAACGTTATTACACCGGCATGTTTATGTTAATTGTGCTTTACGGTATCTTTGAATGAAGCTTAAAAAATGTCTGATTTGAGCAAAGAGATTTTAAAGCCATTATCCCTCCTGCTGTGGCAATATGGCTGCCATTACTGTAGTGAATTAGAATGTTTACACAGCACAGTGACTATTTCATCAAGAACACCATTGACATATGTTTCAATCATGCATTATACACAAATACAAAATAAACCACCACTTTTCCCTCTGTTTCAAGTAAAACACGCATTTCATAACAGCTTGTTCACGACTACAAAGGGAAATAGTGGTTTCTGAACGTTAACTCCCGCCAATTCGTCTTTTAGCTTGGCTGTGTGTTCATTGTAGGAACCATATTGACTGCTGTCTTTTTTAATGACTGCATTCATCAGTATTATCTTTCACTCATTTGAAATACAGCTTGACTGCGTTCTATGCAAGGTGTTTAATTGTCTGCTCTCGAAGTGCCCTTTTGGTGTTTTATTGAACTAATTTAATCTGGATGGAAACCCTGGAGGGTATAAAGCCATCTGTTTGACATTGCCAGCTGGACCCTGTCCGATAAGATACATTTTTACAGCGGGGTTAAGTTCCGGGGATTTAAAATACACAACGGAGCAAGGTTGGCAAGTGTGGCGCCTTAGAATAAGTGGAAGTATGGAACTAATTGTAAATGAAGGAGAAACCGCTGAATGCACACTGATTATATCATAAATTGTGATCTCAATCTTGGTGTCCTAAGGTAAAGACAGAGTGTTTGGAGAAATCAATAACCCCCCAGTGTGCAGGAAGAGACACTTTAAAACAGCTGAGATAACAACTGAACACCTGATAGTAGATAGAGAGAAAATTTGTGTCATGCCCATGAATAAATTATTGTCATTTTTTTTTCCTGCAAGGTCAGTTCTGTTGCTCGGCTTCTCCAGGGAAACCTCCGCCAGCACATATGAGCTCACGCACAAACACACACACAGACTGGTAAATGGTAAATCACCGGCTCCCCACCAACACATGCATCACTGCAAGTGTCTTCCTACACAGAAATGCATCTTATGTGAGCATGCACGTGCACTTGTAGCACATATTTTAATGAGTGCAGAGTTATAAAAGGCCACCTTTACAGTGAGCCTCTTGACCTGTGCATGTGGGAAGCTGTTTGCAGTGGGAGAGGAGGAGGTTCAAGGGTGAACATGGCTCTCAGCAAATACACGCTGAAATTGCTGCATGGAGAAAACCACTTTTCCAGTGATGGCTTCTCACATCCTACAGGCGCCACATTTTAACGTACGAATTTCACAGAGACCTCTCAGATTTAAAGGTGTCACTTGGGGTAAGGGGAAGATGGAGCGATATTGTAAGTCTCTGCCTTGGCTGTATGTGCCTTAGGTTGTATATGAACCAACGTAAACATCACCAAAATAAATTGGACGGATTGAGATTGATTAAACTTTTCAGGGTTATTTATTGTGTGCTGAGTAGACATGCTGAGTTATTTATTTGCCAACCATCAAAAACATTTACGAGTCTGTTTCAGCAGTATGCTCTAAACAAGAAGTCATAAATCTACCAGTGTATCCTCACGCCCCGCCTCTCCCTCTGTTAAGCTGTCCCCTCCTCACTATCTTTATTATTTCTCACATTTCTCATTTTTCAGTGACCCCCATCATGAATAAGCACCGGCACTCATAAAGATTTGTCATCAATTTCACATTCTTCAGTCCCGATTTGACTTTTTTTTTTTTTTTTTTTATTCTTCTGAGGTGGTGTTGGGAGGGACAGGAGCAGCTCTGTTTAATTGATGATTAAATGATGGTGATGCCTCTTAAACACGAAATACACATTTCAAGACTCATGTCCTTGATACAGCATTTCTGGACGACTGTGGCTGTGGAAGGATTAATGAGAGGGGTGATCCTGCACTCCACCGGCGCATTTGCCAGATAAGCATTTCTGTCCTCCAATTAAAATTTTAAAAGCGCTGCCTGTCTCAGCACAGCGTCGTGTTTGCGAACGGTCTGCATAAACTACTGACAGAGATCCAGCAGTGTGCCTCTGAGTCCCTCAGCGTCTGACTGGAACACAAATCGGTCGTCTCCACAAGGTGGTGTCATGCTCATTAGCTAAACAATGCAGCTCATTCTCACAGCCAGTCTGACTGGGTGTTACTGCCTCATCGACGCCATAACCTAAAAGATATAAAGTAATGTAAAGTGCACCTTAGATTAATTTAGATTAACTAGATTAACTAAGAATGACAAGAATAATTGTGCTTTTTTTTATTGTTTATCACAGTGAGTTTAGACTATATGTGGACTCCTGTATCCTTTAGTAGGATGTGTGACTCTGCTGAGAGCAGTTCAGTGAAGTGAGACAGTGAAGCCAGCCACTCATTACCACAGGTTGGATGGTATTGGTCCATAGGGCTGCCTGTGTTGATCCGTTGACTGACCTTCAAAATAATTGTTGCAGTGGAGTGGAGACAGTTCATTACCCACAATGCCTGTCAGTTCACCACTTCATACATCCTCAATCACCGAATAAGAGCAACAAAAAAAAAAACAGGGCATCTTGGAGTGGCTAAGACTCTCATGTCTCTCTCCCTTTCCTATCCCCCCCATCCTTCCAGGCTAATCTCCTCTTCCGTCCCTCCCTACATTCGCTCCTCACTCATTATCATCGCATAAACTCTCATTCATGATTGCTATCTAGATAGTCCTCCTGAAATTATTACAAATCAATCACGTACTGATTTGTCAACCTTTTATTCCCAGCTGTGTGCAGAAATAAATGATGATGTGTAAATATGCAATGCAATTATAAGTAAAGTGCTTTTGTCTGTACATCCTGGTGGCCAGCTGTATTTACCCAGGTATTTACCCTGGGTGTCAGGGTTAACAAGCTTTGGCTGGACAGAGCAAGTGGAGATAAGAATGACTCATGATTGTTTTATTGATCCACAACCTGTGTTTATAGGCCCATCGGGTTATTAACATTGACCAGCCTTCATGTATGTGACCATAAAGACTTGAATGGAAAAAATGATGCAAACAAAAAAAGACGCAAACAAGGTATTTACTTACTCCTGTCTATCATACATGGATGCATAAATGTGTGTTAACACCTGATATCTTTGCACCTGATCACCAGCAACAATCATCAGAAAACTATGATTCCTGTTTGAAATGAATGGATGCTAGTTGTGATTTATGGAGAATACAGACCTGGGGTCAGTTGAACCACCTCTTAAGTTCAAGTGACTCCTAGTTCTAACTGTTTGCTACAGTAAGTGGAGTAATCACTAAACATTTTCACCTTTTAAAATTACCTTATCCAATTATGCTATTCTCATATACTCTATTGTATTATGTCTATTTAATTGTTGCAGCAGTTTCTGCACTGCTGTCTTGGCCAGGTCACTCTTGGAAAAGAGATTTTTGATCTCAATGAGGATTTTTTTACCTGGTAAAATAAAGGATTTAATAAAATATGATGGTGCAGTGACCCACATAGTTGCTTTTGATTGTAGGCCTATGATGCATATGACCATTGTCAGCTATGAGGTCACCAAAATCCAAACCTTTGTAAATTTTTGTGTGAAATAATATACGTATTGTTTTTATATAAAACAAATAAGAATGAAAAACAAACAAAACAAAAATAGTGGTGGTTTATAACTACCACCACCCCAGCAGGAGATTGACTTTTAAATACTGCTAGCAGCTAATATTTACAGACTAATAAACCATGCAGTGCTGCGGGCTCCGATTGATCTGAAGTCAGTACATCTGAGAACTGAGCTGACACTGATCTTAAAGAGAGCAGTAAGTGTGCCAGCTGTGTTAATGCTAATATGTCTAATAATATATACACATACAGTATATCATCCTTTAAAGACACTACTGATTTTTTTTTTCTGGAGATACTGTATTCATCCCACAGAGGGAAATTCTTCCTCTGCATTTGAACTGTCCCTGAGGAGCAGTGGGCAGCCTTTACGACGCCCAGAGAGCAAATTAGTGTTCAGTATCTTGCTCAAGGATGCTTCGACTTGTAGACTTGGTGGGGATCGAACAACCGACCATTCGTTCCATGAACGACCTCCCTACTTCCTGAGCCACAGCCATAATATAACATAATAGTCTAGAAGCTAACAGTTTGAAAGTGGTGTGCATTTAATTACTATCTCTGGTGAAGAGAGACAGAAAAGGGAATAAAAGAAATACCAAATTCTACACAAGAAGAAGACAAAGTACTTTTATTCCACGTGGACATGACAGATATAAAGGAAGAACAAAGAGGAGGTGCACAGAGGTGAGCAGGAAAGAGGAAGGAGCAAAAGAGAGGAGGAGGTGAGGATAATGAACCCCGGCCCTCACAGTGCTACAACATACAACGTTTTTGTTGCAACAAGTTTGAACCTGGATAGTTATTAAGAGCTAATTAAGGACTTTAAACACACTCTAATGATTTACCTGCAGCAACCCAACTCAAGCAGAGTGTTTTCAAAAGTTGAACTCCAAAATATAATTTACTCGTAATGCTGGTTATCCCAGAATCAAACCTCACTGTGCTTTCCTGCCACAAGCCACATTGGATGAGAGGACAAACCAGGTCAGTGGCTGAGGTGTAAATTTTGTGTTAATGATCGGCACTGAGAACAGCATTTCCAGATGGAAGAGCGCAGTTAAAGGAGGATTAATGGTGGTCTCATGGGATGTGGTCCTCCAGCTATGTCACCGGATGGAGCAGGGAGGAGCACATTCAGTGCACTGATCATTTTCTGGGAGCAGCTGCAGCATGATTTCTGGTTTCATCATTTCTCAATCGCATCATATAGGATGATAAAAACAATATATGACTGAGATATTAATGATACAAGAAGGACAAGTGAGAAAATGACACCGAACATGAATATATAGTATATCACAAGTATACAGTAGTGACATTTTGAAGCACAAAAAGTGGCCACAATTCAAAGAATTTAGGAGGTAAGATGTCAAACTGCCAAACACAATGTTCCACAAACATATGTGAGGGTATGTCCCCACAAAGTGAGCAGATGTTGTAGCTGGGATGGGACAGAAATGATAGAACAACCTGACAAGCAGCAGCAGCAGCAGCAGCCTGTGCAGCCCATGATTGTTTTTCCAATTTGACCTGTTCGAATCCGTACAGATAATCACAGGCATCAGGATCAAGGATGTCGACCTCAGGGGGGTTCCAGCAGTCACACTGCTCACGGGAGTCCCAAGACGATGCAGTTGAGCTCACCGCAGCTTAGCTCAGACCGGCTGGGGCTTGGAGAGAAGGGAAAGAAATGACAGAGAAGGAAGAAAGAGAGAGAGGGGGGGAGAGATAAGAACAGAAAGTACACTTTAAAAAAAAGGAACAATCACCTGTCTAACTGTTAGTTGTCTTGTCATACAAGTCTGACCTCTCAGCATGTCAGACAGAAAATGCTTGTGAAATGAGAAATTCTCAGAGAGTGAACAGAGAAGTCGAATCCCTGCTTTTTAAAGAAAGTTCTCCATGTGTTCCCACATACATTACTTGTAGAAGGAAATAATAATTAAAGAAACAAACATATTAAACATACAGTGTCAAAGGGATTTCATAAGAAAAACATCATTGTAGAAAATCCAAATCCATATCCTCTAAAAGCCTGAAAATCATTCCTTTGAGCTCTTGATTAGACTGTATGGTTACCATGGACTTAATCCCAGCATGACTAAAGGGATCTCCTCTGCAAACATATTTATGCTAAAATTAAACTCCTTGTTTCTGGGTATTTTACAGTGTGTGACATCGCAAAAAGAAAGTAAATTTTTGCTCTATTCTAAATCAGTGATGGTAGATTTGAAAAGTCAAACATGATGAGCATGTTTGCAGCTGAAGGACACTCTTAAGAGGTAACCTCATTTATAAGTGATGCAACGCCAACGCAATGCCACATGTCAGGAACCCTCACACACACTTAGGCTACATTAATGTGTACTTTTGACACTTTTTATACAAATATTTCAAATATTTTTTTATTGCAAGCAAGTTTTAAATAGCTCTTATGGATGGCATGCCCCACATAATTCCTCCTCCATGTTTCTGGTGGACATTCTGTTGCCAACAAAACACTCAATATCAGGGCAAATGTGTAAAAATGGAAAATAAAGTTTTATTATATATTAGTTATGGTGGGATCAAATGCCTGGATGAGCACGTGGGGAATCTTGTAAGAAATGACTTTTTTTTATGCAGTGCATGCAGTGTAAAGTATGTCCTCTGCATAATGGCTTCAATGTATAATTTATAGTGTCCAGTAGTTTGGTGGCTGACTTGTCAGCAGATGTGACATAATTCTACAAGTGCAGTGAAGAATCCTGTAGGTATTACTTCACTTCATCTGAATAACACAATATTCAAACCATATTTTCATTGCATAGTCATTACTCATGCATGCACATGGTGAAGGTCCCTGAAACAAATTTAGTCAAAACAGACACATCACTTGGTCTTCCTCACCTTTACTTCCATCTCTGTCTATGTGCAGAAAAATATTACCCGCTGCTGTGCATTTCCAAAACAAACACAACTATATTGTTCTGCAAGTACCACACATTTATCAAACACAGACCTGACCCAGGCAATACACTATAGGCTCAGCTTGAGAGATAATAAGGTCTTTGTGACTCTGGTTCTGCTTCTGCTGCACGTGTGGCTGTTCCTCAAATATTGCATGGACGAGAGTACATTTCAAAGATAACACAGGAGAACAATAACCGGGCAAATATTAGTTTTGAGCTTTTAGATGTATGCCAGGTCTGGACACTGGATTTAAATAAGATGACATGACGGGACATTTATTATGATGGATAGTTTTTTGTTTTATTGTTTGGCAGCAGAAATAGAACCAAAAGCTATTTAATGAAATTACAAAATTGTTTGCTTGTATTCAGTTATTAGTTGATTGATTATAATTCACCTGCTATAAATCAGACCTGTGTCAGTATATGAAAAGTGGTAGTATTAGTAGGAACTTTATGCTAGATATTTTATAACATTTTGTAGTTTTGGAAGTTTTCCTACTAAATGACCAAACCTATGAACAAAGCCCTGCCCCTACATTGTCAGCCTCTGCTACTCTGTCAAGCTGTTGCAGCTAGAATGGAGCCACTGTCATTAACAGCACTCCCTAAAGAAATGGGATTTAATTTATGGTAAAACGGAAAAGTACTATAGGAGAGAAGGATATATCCAGCTGACCCAGTTTTAGTTTGTCCAGAGACACTTAACAGCTGTGGAAAAAAAAAGGATTTTATTCTTCAACAAAAAGGTTTTTCTCTAAAGACGTTCTTTCCTTAATGTTGCCAGAGACTGAAAATAACAATTTGAGTAAAAACAAGTGGATGTATTGATAGTTGAAGTTGCCATTTGTCGCGGCTCTAACCTTTTTGTATCCATTAGTCATTTCTCACCAAAATATGTAAACAGGTTTAGCAATACTGGGATTCTGTTCCTGTGAAGTAGGGTATGTTTGTATTCACTGTTACAATGAATTAAGAGCAAGAGCATATTGTGTATACATTCAGTACACCTTCAACAGCTTGTGTAGCATAGAGGTACAAGTTGATTGATGATTGCTTTATTCCATACAAAGATGCATATACATCTCCTTCTAACCTCATTGTATGACTATTGCTATACGCCCAGGCACAATGTTTATCAATAAAAAGCTCTAAATCTACAGAACCAGCCTGAAAATGAAGAAAATCTGAAACATTTGTCTACAGAGCGCTGACTGATTCTTCCCTATGATTGGACAGTCTGCTTTGGAGGGGCGGGACTTATGAAGGATCACGTCATCCTGAGGGGAACATGAATAGACAATTTCAGTAGAAAACACTGTAAACCTTTTCCTGTCGTTCTCAGACTGAATGGTTCATCTGTTTAAAATAAAATTCATGATCAGAACTCACATATTATTTAAAATAAGATTTCAATCCTTTTTCTGTTATTATGGCAGCTACGAAATACATTTTGTGCTGTAAAAGACTGGTCTATATTCTCAAATGATACCTATTCAGTTTATGATGATGCTGGGAGGAATACTAGTATAATCCTTATCTGATAATCCCGCCTCATAAAGATTCCCTGAGGAATATTCCTTAATCTCTGCCATCAACACAGAGATCTTAGAGGTCATCTTCATTGCATCTTGTCAAGAGTCACTTGTTTGAAGAGAAAAAGGACGGGGCCTCATCCTAAACATTGGCAGTAAAGAAAGCTTCTGCAGAGCTTAATAAACAGTGTAAATATGTCATGCTGGGTGGTCAAGTTTCTCCTGTGGTTTGTTTGAAATGTCAGGGAGCCTTGCTTTTCTAATACCACACAATAAAAATGATCAAAAAATGAAATGTCTGAGTTGGATATGAACATGGAAAGAAGGTTTGTTAATGCGCAGAAAAAGAAAAACCCTCTTTAGTCACTAATGTGTACATGATTAAAATATCACATTTCCCAGTGGCTATTTTTTTCTGCTTAATCCAGTATCAAGCATCCATTCATATTAAATACATCGTATTCTGAGGGAGACAGTAGTATCATGTTTGCTGCTTAATGTATTGCTGCCTTCTAAATTTCCCTATCACGTTACAACATGGGCTCGCCTTCTTCTCTATGAAAACATCATGATCATCATTTGGTCACAAGGGGCAGCGTCGTGCCTGCTAAAAGCTCATCTCCCCATACTATTTAAAAGCCCTGTTGCGGTGGTGAGAGAACATCCTGAATGCTCAGCTGAAGACCGGCATCACAGAAACAGTAAGTATGTCATATTTTCAGCCTTATTTTGCTCAGAATATCAGGGATATTTTGGATGCTGACAAATGTTTTCAATGTGGAAAAGTATTTTTCAGTGGAAAGTCCCAGCTAGTGTGTCACTTAAGATGTTAACTAAATATAGGTGGATTAGAACGAGAGTTACATCCTACAGGTGTCCACATCAAGCAGAGAAAGAAAGCTTGGTTAAATATGTTCTTTACAGTAGAGGAAATGTAACAATACAGAAATGTAAAAATATTCAATTACATGTCCAATTACATCTTACTTAGGTAAAGACAGAGAAGTATTGGCAGAGAAGTGTACTAAAAGTGTGCTAAATTAAAGTGTACTAAAATTGTACTAAATTAATGTGTACTAAAAGTTTACTAAATTAAAGCAGTTTTAACTCTCCATAGGAAATAATGGACAATTTTAAGAAGGATGATATTTAAGGGTTTAGAGGAGAAATATGTGTCTTGGTAAAAACTCAAAGATGAAGTGGGTAAAGATACTGAATGAAAAAAGTTGGAAATCACTTTTTTAAATCTTTAGCAATGTGTTTTATGTTATAAGCTTATTATATTGTCATTGTAAAAGGTCGATCTTAAAAGTAATTGTAGCTGTCAGATAAATGTAGTGGAGTACCTGCAAGAAGTAGAATATGTCTTTATGAAATGTAGTGAAGGAGAAAAATATGAGCAAATACATATTTCCAACACTTTTTGTTCATTTCCTTTATTCAATTGATCATTAATTAAATTCTGGAAGTGAACATTTATCCAACGTATTGAAGGATTTAAATTGATACTTTCAAATTAGATCTGTATGTCATTGTTAAATCATTCCTACAACCTGATTTCATCTGTTTGGGAAATACAGTATGTTTAGCAGTGTCCATTAGTACACTTCCTGTGTTCTTGGCCTCTGCAGACAGATGGCTGGCTGACTAAATTACACACTCCTAAATGACAATCAAATACTGTTACTGCACGGAAATGATTGAGGACGACACTAAATTAGATGTAAATGAGGCCACATTGTCAATTCTTAACTGGACTTCACAGTGAAGTGACCACATTGACTTTGCATCTCGGTCGGGTCTGATAAACGTAGAAGCACTATTAAAATATTCAAGCATAATGATGAAAACATGTCAGTCAAAATGTTTGGCAGCATTTTAATACAAATATAGACAAACATTATTTTCAATTTCTGGGTCTTCTTCAGCTCAAATGCTACCCTTGTAATAATATCATCATGTATTTACTGTGGACAAGGTAAATACTTCACCCAAAAAAAAAATTTAAAAGTATTAGCATTTCAGTCATACTGTATATGAAATTTCCATCTAATTTTGGTACACAATTTTTTTTACTGCTGTCTATACATTTAATAACTTTGAAATACATTTCTTTTATGTATAATACTTGAATAATAAACACTTGCATTAAAACATTAGTGTATGAAATTCCCATAAACCTGCAATAATTTAATAAACAGATAAGTTTTATGCATAAGTTTGCATTAAATGAACAGTATGTAGTTTTCTCAATAAAACGAAACATTAGTGGCATCATTAGAGTTGTTGGCTTCACTGTTAAAAACCAAAATTGATGTGGTGTGGCTCAGGCAGAATTCTTCACAGATGAGGTAATGTTATAAAGTTTTTAGTCACGTTGATCCTCCTGGAAGTTATAGAGAGAAGCGATTAAATGACATACTGTTAGCTATTACAGATTTCTCTGGGTTTGAATATTGTTGGAAACATTTGGGATAATTTAAATTCAACAAAATGTACAGTAAAACAGTGGTCTAGTAGTTTTAGACATTTTAATGCAGAGATGCTACATATTACATGTTTATTTTAATTTGATCAGAATAAGTTACACAATTTATTCACATTGAATCAATATAATAGAAAAACTGTATTAAATATGACCCTTTACATTCGCTTGTGTTAAGTGCAAATGTCATATTTAATGAAAGTACTTTCATTCAAAGTAAAGACCTCAAGAGCTACACCTTTAAAATATGACTCTTTTTCTCGGTTTACTGATCAGAACGATCCATTGCTAATTTGCAGAATTGCCCGAAGAGAAGTAAATTAAATTGATTACCACAGTAACCACAGCTCACAAGGGTTAAAGGTAACTATTGATCGCTCATCTGGAGAGAATCACTCTGCTCACCATAAAGGAGCAAGTAAAGAAGCAGGGTGTGTAGGAGCCTCCATTTAGTTGAAATGACCCATGCAATATTGCTTCAATGTTTAAAATGCGCCGTAAATCAAGTGCACAATAGGAGCAAAATGGAATTTCAACAAAATAACTTGCACCAGTCCCAATATGCACCAAAGGAATGCTGCTACAAACGTTGGAGGGGATTCCAGGGAGAATTCTCCGTAGTAATTTGCCCACCAGAAATGTCATTTGTTGTTTGGCCTTTTGATCACACTGAGGGCCTCATACAATACAATTACAAGGTCTCTCTCAATCTCACTCACCCAGGATCACCCAAGGACACCTGGGACTGACTCAAACAAGCTGCCCCACAGCTGTGAGGAAGATAATTGCTTACACCCAGTGGCTCTGAATGCCCTTCCGGGTAAAGACAAAGTCATCTATGCCCACATCCCCTCATGGCAAGAGGAGAGAATGGCTTGAGGCGTTCTCTGCCCTCTCGGTCACATAACACACTCTATGTTCTTCTACAGTAGCATGCAAATCAGGCTCTACACACTCAGTTATGTGACTTGATTGAAACTGGGATGTTTTTATTTTCTATTTTTAGGATTCAGTTGTGGTAAAATCCCAAAATACAAACTGATATTATGACATTTTAGGTATTTAGTAGCCTCAGCAGACCTTAACCATACTACATTGAACTAAAAAGATTCGAAGTGGCCAATCAGCATAACTTAAAAGATGGAGGCTGTGAATTCAGGGCTGCATGGTGGGTGGTTTCTGTCAAAGAGACCGTTGACTGATTGAGTGAACAACCAGACTGACATTCAGAAGGTGTGTTTTTCAAGAGCAATAAGTATAACTGCAGTGGAGAAAGTATATTTCTAATATCTCCAAATTTTCAAACAAACAGTGCAAATGACACAAAAAGGCATTGACTGTCAACTTTCCCCCCAGCACCAACAACAACCTGAACTTATTCTCCTTTGTGTTCCCTCTGATGCTGTCCCTCCTTTTCTGTTTAAGTTCCTCTCCCAATATATAACATTTAGTTTCTTTGATTTCAGCCCAGTGGTTACATTAACGTTAGATAACATGAGTATATTTGTCACTCCCAGTTTGCTCTTTTCTTCCGTTGTATTTTAGCGTCATTCTGTAAGCTTGCCTTTATATCTGATCAATTTGACTACATACTTTTAGCTTAGGGTGAATTTGAACCCAACACCAAACCAGATTCTCTCCTAAAACTAAGGATCATGCAGAACAGAACACATGTAAAAAACCGCACTTGACGATCAGCGAGTTGATGGACCCGACAGTCTTTTAGCCAAAGACTGGAGCATATTGTTCTCCAGTTTTATCTACAGTTTAAACCACAGGCTAAAAATGTGTCTTATTTGAGAATAAAGTGTCAATTTAAATTAAGTGTTGTAAGTATCTAAAATACACAAATACAAGTTCTTGTTGGAAATTACATCTTATTTTTACTGCACAGCAAAATGCAAATGACAAAATACTCAAAAGCAATATTTTAAATGCATTTAATTGAAATATTGCCCATCTCTGTTTGTGTGTGTGTGGTTATGTCCAGAGGCGTGCCATCACGGTTCATGTGGCAAACCCACGGTTTGTCTCCAGTGAGTGTCGATTGAGGGATGAACTTCAGCAGGGAGGTGACCCGGCAGACAAGTTGTTATACGTATGTGATAGAGGATGAAGATCCAGCCCTGGCGAGACTTAATATATATGAGGTGAGGTTGGCACCAAACTGTGAAAAATAAAGTTATTTACTATAAAGAAAACTTATTTTATCATATGAGGGGACAATTAGAAGTAAAAAAAACAAAAAAACAAATATTGAAGATGGATTTAGAGATTTTATTTCTCTAATCTTCAAGTATTTACCAAGTGAGGAGTGTTTATCTAACACCTCATCAGTAATCCCAGCTCTGAGTACCCTTGAAGAAAATTATTGTCCTGAATCATTCAGCCTGAATGGTGACCTCGTGAAAACTCCAGAGTTGTATAATAATATTAAGTGATCCGCAGTATTTGTTCAAGCCAGTGTTCTGGGATTTGAACAAATAGACATTATGTCATATACTACATTAGAAACAAGACACTGATAGCTGTTAATGCCTATCAGATTCACTAATTCCCACTGAGATCTGTGGTGCAATTAGAGACAAATGGAAAAGTCTACACGGATAACAGGCTCTTCCCGCATCTTCTGTCTCCTTGTGTTCTATTACTTTCGATTTACCATCTAGTTAGCAGAGAAGGGTGACCTGGCTCTCCTGGAGAACCTGGTGAAGAAGAGCCCAGAGGTCCTGAGTGAAAAAGATGAATGTGGCGCCAGTCCTCTTCATCACGCTGCCGCAGGAGGCTACATCACCCTTATCCAATTCATCAACACTGTCACAGATCCACAGGGTAGGCATGCCTCAGTCATTGATCATAGGTTGCATTCTAGCACATTTAAAAATGTATGTATCGTAAATCACCACAGTTATGTCTTTAAAGGTGTTATGGGTAACAATGACATCTGTGGAATTCATACGCCAAACAAACTGGAGGCAGCATAGGACCAGAAAGTTGGGGTGTCCACCTCTATCATAAGAACCAAAGGAGGGTAAAGTCCCAGGCCAACATTAGCATTAGCTGCTGTTTTTGTTAACACTAGTTTTTCTCACATTTTAGTGGTGGCGGCAGTTTTTAGAACTTACCAGATCATCCAACCTCCATGCCAAACTTTTTTCCAAGTCCCTTCCTTTTTTGTGCAATTTCAGTATGAATACCAAATTGTGTCATACAGCTCAGATTGTCTACTTAGGCCTATAGCTGCGATAAGCTTGTCCTTCATTTCTGCATCAATGTCCCACTGATGTACCGGATGTATATCGGATGGAGAATCTCAACTCTGATGGGTTTTTGCCGACACAGCGTCATGCCAATTTCTCAAAAAAGTTGAAATTTTGCAATTCGGACAAAGATTCAAATAATGCAAATTTTGCATCTTCACGTCATGTCGCACCATTCACGTCTACTCCCCTTCTCGCTTTGCATTGACTTCACCATTAGTGTACTGTATCTCTACTTAGAGGAGCTAACTATATTTACAGGCATGTTTACATAATTACCTTTGTGTGTGTGTAATTGCATATGCTCCCAAATGCCCCCTCAGAGCTGAACAGCTGTGATGAGCAGGGCAATGTGCCCCTTCACTGGGCAGTGGAGAAGAACAAGGCAGAGAGCTGCAGGGCTCTTCTGGACCTTGGGGCCAACCCTAACATCCTCAACAAAGCCTGCATGTCACCCCTACATCTGGCTGTCAGCCTTGGACACAACAACCTGGTGGAGGTGAGGAGGCTGGAATAACTATGAATTTGTGGGTTTGCTCCTGTGTTTCTGTCTTTTTCCCCCCCTAGGGGCAAGTTCTCATCATGATAATCCAATCGCCTGGATTTTTACCACATTTTGAACTGCAGACTTACTTTTCTAAACTCTGATAGACCGATTTCACCAGAGATATTTCCTAATCTCAACCTCCTACATAATAGAAAGATGGTAGGCGGTCAAATTTCGTTATCATTATCAAATCAGTGCAGCCACTGTCGTCTAAAGTCAGCTGACAGCTGTATACATATTTCTGCCAAAACCTGGCTAAACCTCTACTTGGAAAGACCTTGTCCCATCGTCCCCGTAGTATTTGGCTGTCATCCATAATTTATATGGAGGATAAAGGACGAGGATGTATATGTAAGAGAGTTGAGGACAGAGACAGCTCACTGATATGTTTTGATCTCCTCCCCCTGCAGCTTTTGCTGTCCTACAGTGCTATAGATAGCAATCTAGAGGGAGACTTGGGGAACACCGCTGTGATGCTGGCATGCTCCATCAATAACTGTGATGGTCTCAGCATATTGGTGTGTATGAGAGCAACACATTCAAACTCACGCCTTCATTCATTCTCACTGTTTACCTCCACCAGCCTGTAAAGGATAACAAAACTGATTATGTGGCCGTTCTTTATACTGACTGCCAACCGACTGCAGCTTTATCTCTCATAGAAGGATCTCTGTTTGTGTTTTATCCCTTCTCCTGCCCATCAAAGTTAAAGCGTGGAGCACGGCTTTGCCACCAGAACAAGCTCGGACATTTCCCCATCCACGCAGCTGCCTTCGCAGGTGCTAAGAAAGCCATGGAGGTGATCCTGAAGACTGGTACGACACAAAATGAATCACACGAAATCAAAAATCGAGTGTTGATGATACTAAAAATGTTTTTCAAGGCCAAGCATCACCTTAAAAACTGACAGATACTACAATAGTTCACCTCAGTCCCAACAGATGTTTAGCAGGAAAATGCTTATGTTGCTTTGCACATAGACCAGATGCGGCCGACTGACAGTGTGTTTATCCACAGTGGGAGGTCTGTTTGGTAAATCTTGTATTGTTGGAGGAAGTCTTAGTCAGATCACACAAAATATTTATGATATAGCTATGATTAGTCACCGAGGGAATTATTGGGTATTACTCTTACTTCTATTCACTCAGAAAACCAAGAGACCAAAGGTAAAACACGTAAGGTGGAAGATGGAAGCCCTGCTATTTAAATTTCCTTATATAAGCCAGTCAGCAGTAAAAGCAAATAAACAGAATCCTTTATTATGATCCTAATATGCATACAGCACCATGTTCACAATTAACAAACAGTTTATTTAACTCTCTACTGGCAGGTGAGGAGTTTGGCCATGTAATAGAATCACATATCAACTATCTGGATAAGTCCAAGAGCAGTCCTCTCCATCTGGCTGTACGTGGCGGGAATATTGAAGCCATCCGTCTCTGCATTGCATATGGCGCCAAAATTGACCAGCAACAGGTACAGGCATCACAAAACAAAATGTAAATTTTGGATGTAAATCTCTGCTTTTGCTCATTTGGTTGTGACCACGGATTTTCCTACGACTCCGCATCGCATTGTCAGAACACATGTACACCTGGGAGCCACAGATTGCAGACAAAGCTGTTTATCTTCCATCCATCCATTGCATGCTTTGTCATGCTTTCTCATTTGCCTACACCTGTGAGGCTGGCCAAGGGTCTCTGTAATGCTAGAGCAGCACGTCAGTCCCATCTGGGAGTGATCATTATGTCCAGCCCTGGGCTAGTGGCCAGAGATACAGCAGGAATAGTGAGTAATAGCTTCGGTTGGCAGAATTGATACAAATTACCTCCATTTACTGAGTAAGGCTGAGTGGAGTGATCACTGGCCTCCTCCTGCCAGTCTTGGTTATCTCATTAAAAGCTTGTGTTTCAGTCCCTTGTGTCCAGCCAGTAACTCTGGGATATACTTTGCTAATGTTACACTGGGGAAGTGCAGGCCTACAACATGCATGTGTGCAGAGAGCTTGTGTGCATGCCGATTCCTGTTTGTTCCACTCTCTCTAACTTGTCACAGTGTCTCTGAGTGGTGCACACATAATATCCATTACATTTATTCATTATTTAACACTCTTAATGTCTCCGTGTTTGTTGTTGGCCAGAATGATAAGTCCACACCGCTTCATTTGGCCTGCACCCAGGGTAATACTGAGGTAGTCAAGCTGATGTTGTCCTCCTTTGACCAAGTGGAAGACATCATCAACCTACCTGATGGAGCCAATCAGACTCCTCTACACAGGTTGGCTCATGCTATCCCTCCACCCTAATTCTCTGAGTAAATCTAAGTCCACTAGTTCACTAATTTAATAATAAGCACTAATTTAATACATTCTTTTGCTTCCATGAATTCTATGAATTGATAAAAATCAATATGTGTGGGTTTTTAATAGTAAGATGCAAATTCTCCTCCATAATGGCCTCTTGTCAGCCTTTTATTTGCCCATTCATTAATTGTTTTTCTAACTGGTCTTTATACCTGAGCTTTTAGCTTGCTATTTAGCATTTTAAGGACAAGTTCAACATGTTGGGGAATACCTTTATTTTGTTGAGTGTTAGATCAATACAGTGGGTTAATGGGAATCACCCATAGGGGTAAAGGCGTAATAATTAGTTTGATTGTACAATTAATATTTTTCTTGTTTCCAGGCAACCAGTGTTAAGTCCTGACTTTAACACATAATTCTTTCCAAAACCACAAATGGTCCTTTTGTTGTTTTGAAACTTAACTTTTTGTTTTGGACACATTCGAGACAAAATATGTTAATTAGTGGTCATTAGAGGCTCTTCGTTTTTTTGTTTTTTTTCATTCTTTATGCAAAGGCAATCTAAGCAGCAGCTGCGTGTGGTATCATATTTGGCGAGGTGTACAGTATGTATGCATCTGTGTGTGATTAAGCTCAGCCATGCATATGCAAATGCATTCTCCCTCCAACTCTCTCTGGATCAGTTCCTCTCCATCCTCACCCTTTGCCATACTTCCATCAAGTAAACTCAGGTTTGTGGAGCAACACTCCTGAAAAGCCATTTGATTCAGTGACACCACTGACAAATGTCATTAAACTAGTAATGCCATTACTTGTAGTGCCAGTTTTGCCCAACTCTGTCACAAAAAACATCCAAGCCACCATATATGCATATGCATTAGGTTTTAATATTTTGTCATTGAAATCGTCTTTCCTTCAATTATGTCTCTCTCGATGCAAATTGTCACCAGAACATCAGGAATTACTTATAAAGTTCAATGAAGTGAGTACAGGAGATAAAAGACATAACCACAAAGGATCTGGTTGTTATATCACACTCTGTCATAGCAGAATTACAATTAGATTGTCCTTGTTTGACTTATGACAGTACCGGTAGGACCTTGACTCACAAAATCACGTGTTGTATGGCTGGTTTTACAACAATTGTGTTTACTTTTCCAGGGCTACAATATTTGACCACACAGAGCTGGCAGAGTACCTAATTTATTTGGTAAATAAGGCACACACACGCACGCACGCACACCACAGCTGTTATGCACAAGAGATTCCCACCTTCATTATCAGGGACTGTGTTATCACTGTTGCTTTAACTTCAATATATTTAATAAATGACTTATAGCTGTATTAATTTATATAGTAAATACAAATTAAATGCCACATCACCATTTTTTACATCATTTTTGCTCCTTGGATTTCATTTTGTGATTCTGCCACTATAGTGGCCTTATGTGTTTTTTCCATTGCCACCACTAATCATATTTTCAATTTTAAACATACCTCTTGCCTTAATAAATGTTAAAGGTGCTTGCAGACAATCTGTCGCCATCTGTTGCTCCTCAAGGGCATTTTAAGAGAACTGTGTTGCTAGGAAAAAGCTGGGGTCCAAGGTTATCTCCTGCCAACTCATTGTGTATGCAAACACTGCAACAGGAAATACTCTTGTAGCCATTGAGATTTTTTATTACATTGTAAGAATGGTACCAAAATTTTTTTTATTACAGAACATACATTTGCTTTAGCCATGAACTTGAACCATATACATTCCTTTTGTTACACATATCTGACATGAGAAACTTAGGGAGCTTTGGGTGATTGTTCTGCCACGCTGGCAATGCCCTCTCCATGCAACACTCCTTTGAACAAACGTGGTATTAATGCACATGGTGATCATTTCCCCATGGCCTCATTTGTTTTGTTACAGGTAACACATGTTAAAATTGATATTATACATGAGGTGCGTTTTGCATTTTCTCGTCAGGGAGCAGACCTTAATGCCATTGATTGTAAAGGAAACTCTCCCTTACTGCTGGCTACAAGCTGCGGCGCATGGCAAACTGTCACCCTGCTACTGTCAAAAGGTGAATTAGTGTGTTTTACTACTGTACATCACCCTCTCTCATTTTATGCACTCATATTATTTTTTTTTAAAAAGCCTGATGATGCAGGTTGTGAACACTCAGGCATGCTTGTGTCTTTCAGGGGCAAATGTAAGTGTGAAAGACAAATGCGGTTGTAACTTCCTTCACTTGGCCATTCTACAGCCCAAGGGTCTGAAGAATCTCCCTGAAGAAGTACTGCAGGTACCATCAGTCAGTTTTGCCTGTTTGTGACTCATCACAAATGCCCTGTATGCTGCTTAGACCAAAATCTCATTAAGATTTGAATTTAATTACTACCCTGCCCTTGATCTATTTGCCTTGAGCCTAGCTGCATGCATTTAGGCCAACTGATGAAGTTCATTATACCCTCACTAAGCCTTTAAAACATTGTAAGCTTTATCTAAAGCCAAAAATGAGCCACAGACGATGGCTGATATTTATACATTCCTCTATATCTGTTCTCAAATATGATTACACTACATTATTATTCATATAATCTCAGTGTTTGTGCATATATATACTGTATGTGTTTAACTGTATTCATGGTAGAGGATGTATTATATGTGCCCTTTATGCTGCATGATTGCCGCAGGTCTTTTGCATTTGTGCTTTGTTTTAATATGTCTACTGTAGATTAAAATATATGCTGTATCCTTAGCATAACAGTGTGAAGGCATTGCTGAGCTGTGAGGATCACGAGGGGTGCACCCCGCTTCACTACGCCTGCAGACTGGGCATCCATGACACAGTGAAGAACATGCTAGGCCTCGCAGGGCAAGTTGGCCTCTCATGCAAGTCCAAGGACAAGAAGTCAGCCCTGCACTTTGCTGCTCAGTGAGTTTGATTGGTCCCCGGGGCCTTCACTTCCCCTGCTGTTGAATTAAACATTACTTATTTGAGCTGATTTCCTCTCAAATTTGCTGGGATTTGGCTAGTTTGAGCTAAATAGTACCAGCAATGCCAGTGTTGCTGACACTGACCAGTGTGGAATGCATCATATATACTCTTTAATATTGTTTCTATTATGTTATTTTCAATCTACAACATTTAATTTGATAAAAAGTAAAATCATGCCGTTCACCATGTATCCCATGTGTCGCCCTGTGTTGCTGTGTTACTCTGGAGCAACAGAATTTCCTCGTCTTAAAAAGTCCAGCTTTACAGGCAGCTAAAGATCCCATTCTGTCATTGTTCTTTAGCTACTCTGAAACAAGTGTGCATTGATAAATAATACCACAAGGGTAAGAGACATTAATCAAAGATGTCTCTCCACAGGACTTTGACTAACGATCCTCCAAAAGCCAAGACTTTTATTTTTGTAACTGAATAACAGTGGCCAGATGAAAAATGAGCAATGTTCCTATATTTAAAACTGTTACCTCACTGCTGTTTTAATTCAGTGAGCAATTTCTGCACGTCTGATGACTCATTTCTGTGACACACCTATTATACAACGACCCAAAGGAATTGTCACAAGAATAGAATTCAATTAGTGAGGCAGATGTAAAGAAATGTTACCAACAGCGTGAAAGGAGTGGACATTCAACATTACCGCTATTGATTTTTCTATCATGTACATTCTATTTTCATCAGGGCAAGAGGTCAAATGAAGGCTATGATATGATGGCATCCCATAACTATTGTAGACACCTCATCTCTTTTCGCCACCCATCCCACTGCACTAACACAAAGTGCTGCCGACCTTCTTAAAAGGGTTGGAGACAAAGGAAGAAGCCATAGAAGCCAAAGTGCTCCTTCTGTTTATGTCTTTTAACAGTTTTCTACACCATTTGTCATTAACACCCAACGCTTTAAAAAAATATATTTTACCTACTAGTTAAAGTCCTGCAACAGGAATATTAAGCGTTTCGAGCATGATGTGCCAAGATGCACTGTGCTGTTGGCCCCAGCCTTTGACGTTGCTGTGTTGTGGGCTAGGTGCGAAAAGCATCTCCATTTCAGCTGCTTCCACAACCTAAAGCTTCTCCTCATTCCTCTCTTCTTTAAGGTATGGGCGCATCAATACATGTCAACGATTACTGGAGACCATCAAAGACACTCGTATACTGAATGAAGGTGATGAGCGAGGTCTGACACCGCTCCATTTGGCTTCAAGAGAGGGACACACCAAGGTGGTAGAGCTGTTGTTGCGCAAAGGAGCGCTCTTTCACAGGTAAACCCATGGAGAGAAAATGTACATGAACAAATATAAAATGTACATATGCATGCAACAGCACAGTGTGTCATCCTATCACTTATGTACTGTTTTGCAATGTCTGTAATTTAAAGTGCGTTAAGCTCTATACGATTTTTAGACTTGTCACCAATCATCATTTGAGCATGTTTTCTTTACAGTGATTACAAGGGCTGGACTTGTCTGCACCACGCAGCGTCTGCAGGATACACACAAACTATGGAGATTCTCCTGTCAGCCAATCCCAAGTTACTAGATAAAACAGATGAGGATGGGGTATGAATTACTATCGCATAAGATTCATCATTATCTTTATTGATTTTATACCTATTTGCTATAACAATTGTGAGACTTTAGGCTTTGCAGTTCACAAATTGAATTGTTACACCAAAACACGAGCACTCTAATAACTACCAGCAGCTTTGAATAATACACACATCACTGCTCAATAATTAACGCAGAGTACTGTCTCCTGTCACGTATTGATAAACCAGAACACTGCGCTCCACAATGCAGCAAGGGAGGGGCATGTGGCTGCAGTCAGGCTCTTGCTGGCACGGGGAGCAGAGATCATATTAAACAAGAATGACACGTCGTTCCTGCATGAAGCTCTGCAAAATGGGAAGAAAGATGTGGTCAACACTGTCATTGACAGCGACAAGTATGTTGTTCTAAAACTCTAAAAAGTTTCTCAGTTTATAACAAATTTTGTGCTGCTTTTGTAAACCATGTATTTATCATTTCAGTGTTGTCATGTGAAAACCATGTGTCTCCAAAACATCAACTTTTCATTAGCTAAGAAAGACAGACCTGTTTTCCACTTTGTGTCAGAGCATTTTTCAGAAAATCTTATGGGTTCTTAAATTGATTATTCATCTTAAGAAACAGGAGTTGAATTAAATAGAATTTTAAAAAAATCATTAAATTTGGAGTCAAATGTTTGTTTGTTTGTTTTTTTGGTTCAACACAGCTTCAGTTTTAAGTTTTAATTTTCTTTTTCTTTTTTTTTGGATAACCACATCTGGGTAGCTCCAAAGTCCAAAAATGTTAAATTCTACACATAGTTGCTTCATTATTAATATGTCTTTTTTTCCATTCCTTTTTCCAGTGGCGCTGAGGCTCTGAGACTGTATATACCTGGCTCTAGTCAGCGATGTCCAATACTAGACATGATTGAGTTTCTTCCGGAGACCTACAAGGTTGCCACTGACAAAAAAAAAAAAAAAGCATGTGTATCATAAATCTGTGTGCACAAAAGTTATCATAAGTTTTCACTTTCTGCAGTTTGATGATGTGCACACCGTTCTAATTGAGCATTGCTTTTTTAGAGTGTGTAAATCTTTTTGATCACTGTGTATTTCTCATTTCCTCAATAGCACCTATTGGACACCTGTGTGACGGAATCTGATCACGATCTCAACAGTTCTGACTATCATGTAATTCAGCTCCACCTTGCACAATCAAAACATCACACCTGTCTTCTTGTGCCAAACTATTAAATTAAACAATTTATTTATGGGATGTAGGTTGTATACAATTTTGCATGGCTTCAAGCTCCCATTGCAATGAGGCTGTTAACTGAGAAGACCCAGAGGGTTCAGCCACTAGCTGCACTCAACGTAAGCATCTTTTGGTTTAATTTGATTTAAATTTAATTGTGGAATGATTATAATAGTCCATTCGAATGTGAATAATGTTCTCCCACATGAATCAGAAAGGTTGTACTGCAGTTTTACATCCCCTCTTATAGGATTTCTTTTTGATCTTTTGATCTGCAGGCAATGGTGACGTACAACCGTATTGAGCTCCTCAACCACCCAGTCTGCAAAAAGTACCTAGCGATGAAGTGGTGTGTATTTGTGATTCAATCCCAGAGGGTGACATTTCTCATTGTGATATGCTGCGACTACTGATCAGATTGCAACAAAGAAGATCTGTTCTGCTGAATGCACCAAATACCAGTGCATTGTGTATCTCTAATGTTGAACAGCTCTGTCTCCTTTGTTTTCATTCACAGGATTGCTTATGGGAGCAAGGCTCATTTTATCAACATTTTTTTCTATCTGATGGGCCTGCTGCCTCTGACTCACCTGATAGTGACTCTGAGGCCCTCTATGAACACCACCACTACAGGCGAGCAAACTGTCATCATGGTGCCTGTATCTTTCACGCAGGTATTAATAACAATGATGATCATATTACTGAAGATTTTACAGCTTTGTGTTACACAGTACAAAATACTATCATTTAAATGCCCACATAGAATAGCTTCAAATGTATTTGTGCTCTTAAGCCACAGATATACATCTACCAACTCATTAGCTTTCACATTATAGCAACCCAAGCATCCTGCAAGATAAAATGTAGTCAGTGAACACCATTGGGACTACATTACAATGCAGCAGACGAAGGCAAAACAGTGGTTTGAAGAGAGACTAATTTATAGTGGTGCATTGCAAATTACTCCTGAAGGAACATACTTTGATGTGAACATGGATTATTCTGCCCTTATCTGCCCCCTTGTTAATATACATTTTAGTTCTTCAGATACACACAAAAGTAACAACCAAATGTCTGGACAATTTAGTGTTTAATAAAACCTGAGCAGAAAGCTGCTCAAACTGTAGCAGATGGCATGTAATGAAGGCTGATAAAATAGCTATTTGTCATTTTGATGTGGTCATAAAGTAAATCTCAACATTTTTAATTTAACAGCAAAGTCTGTCCCTGTCCGTCTGCATGGTGATGGTCTTCGTCATGAACATCTACGCCATAGTGAAGGAATTGGTGCAGCTATCACAGCAGGTACTGTTACACTAGTTTTATTACCCCATATGACACATGTGCTCATAAATCTGCTCAGCACCCAGGTCTGTGTGGACACACCAGCAATCAGGCGTGATGGATGAGCGTCCTCTGATTTAGATGTACAGGATCGCTGAATGACCACATTCAGAATGTCCCCCCCCACATTTTATCTGAGACATTTTGATAATAACCCTCCCACATCACATCACTTATGTCGAAATATACATTTACAGTTCTGTCTAATTACTTTGTATTTTTATTCTTTTCTTTTTTTCTTGTCACTTAAAAGCGCTGGAATTACTTCAGAGATTATTCCAACCAGTCTGACTGGGCTTCAGCCATCCTCTCTCTTCTGTTCATCATTCCCATCATGGTCAATGCAGGAGGGTCGTTACACTGGCAAGCAGGGGCAATGGCAGTTTTAGTCTCTTGGACTGGTTTTCTCCTATATCTCCAAAGGTATTGATCACTGCGGCATATCAATGTATGTATGTATATATTTATGGTGAGAGGCCACTAATTTGCATAATCTCTTGTTTCTGCAGGTTTGAGGGAGTCGGCATCTATGTTGTGATGTTTTGGGAGATCATGAAGACACTGATCCGTGTCGTAATGCTCTTTTTTTACCTGCTGTTTGCATTCAGTTTGGCGTTCCATGCTCTGATGCTCAACCACGTAAGAGGGGGGTTGGGGGTAGTTTAACTTCCATTAAACTAATTAAACTACTGTGTTCGTTTGATCTAATATGGGCATTAGACAATAGGCAGCTAGGTCAATAAAATCATCATCTGTGGAAATAGATGCTAAGTTATCAAGGTTTTGACCAAGGAGTTTGAAAGACTGACCAAATAATTGACTAAATTGTCAAGTCTTACGGGGTGAACATGTACCTTATCTGCTTCGCTGAGAGGCAGGTGTGGATCCTCAGTCATTGTGTTGACAGGGGGGGCTGGTGGGTGTGGATCAGGTCCTAGTGCTGGTCTTCAGGTCTGAGACTCGGTTACAAGTTGCTGTGGTTTGCTCCCTGTGTAATGTCCTTCCAGTGATGTTCAGTCTCAGTCTTATTCACTTACACCATCAGTGGGTGTTTGGACAGTCTTCTGCACTTCTGTTGGGCAACATACTTCTATATACTGTACTATATTCCTTTTTTTTTTAACCCTTAGAAAGAGTTTCAAAGCGTGCCACTCTCCATAATGCAAACCTTTGTGATGATGGTTGGGGAACTGAACTACCAAAATAACTTCCTGGATGCGTTCCTGAAGGATGAGCTGGCTTTTGACATCCTGACTTACTACATTTTTGTGCAGTTTGTTCTGCTCATGCCAATACTGCTGGTGAACCTGATGGTAAATATTCTCTGACATTCTGTTGGGTTCATTTCCACCAACTCTTGCAGACTTTCGATTTCTACTTCTCAAATAAAAGTTGCTTGTTAATATCTTTAAACTAGCGATGACACGGTTCATGTTTGTCTTTTGTTTTTGTCGTAGATTGGTTTAGCAGTTGGAGACATTGCCGAAGTACAAAGAAATGCTGCCCTAAAAAGAATAGCCATGCAGGTATGTATGGAGATAGTTAGTCTTTTATTGGATTTTTATATAATATATATTTATTTATTTATACTTATGCAGCGTTTTCAAAGCATACTCATTACCTTGTTATAACATAACCTGTTTACTCTGTGCCCAACATACCATGGCTAAGGTGGCAAATAATCAGACAAGCACTATAAATACTGCTGCGGTAGATTCTGAACACACACAATCAAATACAATACTTCAAACCTGTCAGGGGACTATTTAGCATAAGACATCTATTCTAAATGATTAATGAACAATACCCAGTTATAGCTTAATGACTATTGTACAAGCGAAGCAGTAACTAATATGACAGATTTGAGGAATGTTTTTTGTTAGCTTAAACAGAGAATACAAGGTTCCTCTTTAAAAAGCATATCTGACAGAAAATCTTTATTTCTGACCCCAGATTGAACTCCACACTGCTCTGGAAGATAAGCTTCCTTATTGGTTTGTCAAACGAGTCGACAAGATTTCTGTCACCATCTACCCCAATCGCAACTGTTCTAAGGTATGCTTGATAATTTAAGAACTGCATACTGTACAGCATATTAATTTGTGTTTGTGTTCATTTATGTAACTTATGTCAGTTGCCGTTATTAATACTAACCGCTTTTGTCAACAGAATATTTTAAAGCAATACATCACAGGTTTTGAAGAGCCGAATGAAATCTGGACTCGCATGAAGGCCAAATCTCAGAATTGCGCTGTGTTAGAGAATGAGCTCAAAAAACAGAAGAACAGGTAAAGCACACAATGATACATGTGACAATCACGTGAGAGTCGCTTTTTTTGTCACAAGGAAACATAAAACTAGGCTCCAAGTTGGCCCACTACTGAGATGATGGAGAGTAAATTGTTTGTAATCATTACTTATCATACTTCACACTGAGCTACCCTAGGGGCTTCAACAACTGTGGCCTATCAGGCAATCTAATAGTAGTTTTTGATGCTTGAGCAGCCCCTGGTGGCGATAAGGAAAGAGACAGAGCCTATGGAACCACCCTGCATATAAATCACAAAAAGTCTTATTGTAAATCAGTCAAGTTTAAGTAATGTGTTTTGCTGATCCACATGGTTTCCCCTCCAGGATGAAGGAGATGTCAAGCGTTCTTGAGAAGCAGCACAACCTCTTGAAGCTCATCATTCAGAAGATGGAGATCGCCTCGGAGGCTGACGAGTACGACGGCCCTGTAAACGTCAGGCGCCAGATGTGGCAAAACATGAGTCGGGCTAAGCCAAGAGGACAGACTGTGTCCCGGTGGGTCCCTCTGATGAGGGCAATCGAGTCCAAGAGGAAATGAAGAGGATGGGACATAACTTTTTGCAAATTATCACTACATTATAAAAGTCTGTGTATAACTTGCATAATTATGGCTACTGCACAATTTAATATAACAAGATTTAGCTCTAGTATCCACTGTATGCAAACTATATTAATTTAATTAAGTGCTCTAAATTCACTGGGTTGTCTTAAATACTGTGTGGCTAAATAATGAACATGTTGTCATGTTGAATTATTATTTTAATTATTGTGAAATATTTCATTGTTGGCTCAACCAGTAACATTTCTTGCCCAGTATGGCACTGTTAACTTCCACCAGTGACCCATCAATAATATTGAATGTTAAAATCATCTAATGGTGTGTGTGTGTGTGTGTGGGGTGTAGTCATACTTCTATTATTATATTCTTCTATTTCATTCTTCAACTTGTCAGTTTTCATCAGATCTCAGATCGATATGAATATGGGAACACTTTCAAAATGTTTTCTGTTAAACTGAACAATTATTTTCCTCAACTGGATTTTGGATCATGCTTTGATTCATTTTGATGCCAGATAAAATTGTCCCAAAATTGAGTAAAAAAAGACAAGATGGCACTAAAACTTTTATTTTCCTATTTTTCTGTATACTTTATGAATAACCTTTGACTCTTGTTGTTGACATGTCAGAAAATCTGATTATATAAACTATATGAATGGATTTTCTTGATTTCTGGATGCTTTGTAGTTTTGTTTGAAAATGTCTTGATCTGGTTTCTATTAACATGCAGGCTGGGAAAACTTCCAAAACCTTCCAATGCTTGATGGATTATTGCCTCTTGTTTGTGCACCGCAGCAGATTTGTGCACTGGAGCAGCCTCGGTGGTGATCTTGGGAAATCAAAGATGATGGGGAGAGAAGCAGAGAAAGCCATCTGACATCATGAGCTTGCACCTGTCCCTCTGCTTCTCCACCATGGGGTCACGACCCCTGAAAGTCTTTGCTGATAGACAAATGCTGGGTCTCCCTTCAAGTCAAGTTTCAAGTGATTTTTATTACTGTTGGCCCTGAATTTAATTATTCCCAGGGCAAATCGGATAACCGTGTTACCTTCAATTACACGGATGTTTTGGACAATATTTGCTGCGCTTACTTACATCTGCAGAATGACTAATGAGTGCCCTTGTTTCCAGTTGACAGAGAATCAAGCATCAGGTTGAAATATGTGGCATGTGGCCAATACCTTTTTGTGGTATGTGGAAAAAAAAAAGATGAAGAGTAAATCCAGTGGCAGAATCCCTTAGCTTGCATGTTCAAGTGCGTCAGTCACGCCGTTCACCTCACCGATGGATGCAGTGGCAGCACAAGTGGAACTTAATATATCAACCTCATGACACCAGCCAGGATGAGCTAAGATCCCTCCAATGTCCAGCTGATATCAGGTCTTCCTGTGAAAATGTGCATGATGGACAAATTGAACAAACTGCGGTAAGAATGGGAAAGTGTCCTTGGATTAAGGGGTAAGAAGAGGGGAATTTGAGCAGTGGAATACCATAGAAACTTCAAACTAACAGTGACTTGCATTTCGACACTGACTCATTGTATTGTAACATCATTATAAACAGGTGATAAACAAGTATGAGCTTTCAAAGTGAAGTGATATTTAAGTCATCATATAATAATAAATAACATACAATCCGTACTGTACAGTAATCAGAGTACTTCCAGAGTAGTTCCCCTTCTGTGACAGTGGCATGGCCACTACTAAAAATCAAGCATGGATCTCAGCTGTTCTTAGGTAATTCTTGGCAGTCTTGCTATTGTCATAAAAAGAGTAATAGCTATCAGCGACCTGGGATTTTCTGGAAATATCTTGAGAAAGTAAAGGGCGGTTCCTATTAGGGCTGCATGGACACAGAACTTTCCATTAATCCAGAGAAATTGTCCTCCCACACATCCATTTTTAATAAAAAAGACCATTGCACTCAGTTTTACTTTGTGAGGTTGGCAAATCTCTTAGACTTCAGCAGATATTCTGTCTGAAGAGTAAAGTTTGGAGTAACAAGAATTTATTTCTCTGAAAATTTGCCAACGGTATGGCACTTCTGCAAACACATTGTTGCAGTCTTGTAGCTTCAGAGGCCTGGAGCAATTCTCTTTCCCTCTTTTGTTAGCTCATGATCTAAATCCACCCTAAAAACCTGCTGCTGGTCCTGCCAAGTATGGAGGGCACGAAACAACTTTGAAAATGGTCAAAATGCACAGTAAGAAATATTTGTGATGCTATGGGAATGAAGATGGGGCCTCCTCGCCTCTGCCACACCCCTGCCATGCCAACACTCCAGATGTCATGGGAACGATAACAGCTGGGACTGGTGCACATAGGCTGCGTGTGAAAGGCTGCTCCATCTGTGGAAACCCAATCCCTCTGTGAAACCAGCAAAGGATTATGCACTTTTGATAAGGTCTTCAAGATATTTCTATTACCAAATCACATCTGTGGAGCCGACAAACTTCGGAAATGTTTACCATATACGTGCTTTTCCAAATTTTGTAACAGTTTCCGTGTATTATTATTATTATCAGGAAAATATAACAATGTATTCGTAGAATTATCTGCCTGCTTTGAAAAGGTATTTTTGCAATTCCATTACACATCCCACTAGATCTATTAAGATGTTCATTTGCAGGGATTCATTTCATCATCAAGTTGAAGATGAGCAACTTAAGTCTTTATTAGTATACACAAAGAATTGTGGTCTTACTGAGGTCATGGTGGTTTGGAAAGAAAGGGGGAGGAGAAATGCTCAGAAAAAAACTGTACAGATGCCAAGTCGTGGACACTTAAATTAGAGGGGCAGCAAAGCAAGGAGGCATGTTTCATTTTAGAGAGAGCTCCAATATTCAGACTTGGCCTCAAGGAGATGCTTCTAGCACTGTGAGGTGGTGACATCTCAGGGCGAAATAGGGTTACCAAATGGGAATTTTAAAGTGCCGATAGCCTGGTGGCTTCCAACCTCTTGACATTTACAAAAGATAACAAGCTGAGAATCGAAATTCCCAGTCACTGCTGTCCCTGAAGTGTCCCAGGTGTCCGCCTCCAAGCCACAGGTGGAGCAGCCATGTCCACTGGCTCTGCTGCAAGTGATGCTGAGGACTACGAGACGTGTCACAGGAGGTCTGACCCCGCTTTGGAG
The DNA here is from genome assembly GCA_037577475.1 of Chaunax sp. Z400. Taxonomy (NCBI): domain Eukaryota; kingdom Metazoa; phylum Chordata; class Actinopteri; order Lophiiformes; family Chaunacidae; genus Chaunax; species Chaunax sp. Z400. The sequence goes on along the minus strand of CM075206.1, from coordinate 10,130,493 downwards.
AGGAGCGCACGAAATATTTCCTGCTACAATCCCAGCCGGTATTCGGATGAGGAGCTGGAGGACGACGGCGCGGAGAGGAGGATCAAGCATGAGCGCAAACTCTCCAAGGCGCAGCAGAAGGAAGCGCGGCAGTCTCAGAGAAACGCGGCCAACGCCAGGGAGAGGGCGCGGATGAGAGTGCTGAGCAAAGCCTTCTCCAGGCTTAAAACCAGCCTGCCTTGGGTACCAGCGGACACCAAACTGTCCAAATTAGACACGCTTCGCCTAGCCTCGAGCTATATCTCTCACCTGAGACAGCTTCTGCAGGATGACCGATTCGAGAACCGCTTTGCGCACCCAGTCAATCTGGTATGAAGCCATCCATGACTGCCAAACAAACATGTTCAGATACGAAAACAAGCTGCAAAGTTAGATAGAACTGCGTCAAGACATGGAAAACCACTTTACTAATTTATAGATCTGATTTTTAAAATGATACTAATGTAATTTGACTTAACCACCACAGTGTTTTCATATAACAGTTATTTCTGCAGTATCATTCATAAAATTAAGGATCTCTCCATCAAGACTGTTGTAATTAATAGTGAGTCTGGGAAGATGGGTTTGTGTTTCTCTCCTGCTAAACCTGTTGTCTTTTGCTCTATCAGACCTGGCCATTCATGATGACAGGGCGATCAGAGGACAGCCAAGATATCTCATCCCCTATCAGACTTTGTGGAGCAACAGCATAGGACTCCCCTCTTCAAACAACAGCAGACAATATGAAACGCTGACTCCTCCTGTGCAGAGCCCTCCACAGTCTGCACAATTGCGGCTCTCCTTGTATGACCTGAACAAAGACTTTGAATATTGTGTGTTTCAAAATATGAACAATTGAGACACTACTCTATAAGCTTGATTACACAAAGTATTTGATATATTTCCTTATGTGCATGTTTGCTGTAATTAGTATTATGACATGTTTACAAGCTCCTTTATATTGGATTTAACATCTGGATTTGAATTTTAAAAACTCCCGTCTCACTAGTTGTTTTTGACATTTTATTGACTATTGAGCAGTGTTACAAATAATATCAATCACACAACATCATTGATGTACAATCCAGTTTTTGGAGGTGTGCCTGCAGGCAGTATAGATTGCATTTCACAAAATCACCTCACAATGTCAAACATTGTCTGTTCTGTTACTTTTCCTTGACTGTATTGCCAGCACCAAGCTAAAATGTGCAGTTTGATTCTGCTTTATTGTAAATCCACAGTATTTATTGTGTGTGTGATATGTGTGTTCTTTAATATTGCATTTCAGATAAAATGTTGTAAATAAAGGTTGTCATCTCACTTTGTTTTAAATAATAAAATAATAATAATTCCCTCAACTATTTAGCAGCATCTCATTGTGTGGAACTCGGCATGTCATGTAACTTAGGGAAATCCATGATTCTTGAATTTTTAAAAGACATGTCAAAAGGGAGATGACTGACATTTATATCATTCATGGGTGTAACAAAGTGTGCATTTTGAAAAGTCAAGGAAACTGTTCGCAGAGTGGTTTTTTATCAAAAAAGTTTGATTTGGTTTTATTCTGTCACAATAAAACAACACATAACAAACAAAACAGACAGCATACATGTAAATTTATTGCACTGCATGTTTCTTCACAGACATTTAGATGTCATTTTTCCTTGTTGGAAAAATACAATCTGATCGGAAGTGGAGAATATTCTACCCACTTTCCACATGATCATTATTCAAATAACAAGTGTTATCTGCCAGCAGGACTCCAGGGATCTTGAGTCATGTCATCAGGCGGAGTGCAGTTGTTCATATTTCAGTCAAAACAATAAACTTAACAAAGCACTGGTCAAAAGTTCAGGGAGAGGCAGAAGTTCACTCACTGAGCCAAACATGCACACATGCTCAAAACATCCTCACTTAGTGGACATAAAGTCGACGTATGACAGTGATCTCTTAATCTACCAGTGTTTTATATTCAGCTAACCCCAAAAAATGATGTGAGTACGGATGGATGGACACTCAGGGCCCCTGACAGTCTGGGGCGACAGACTGACAAAATGAGATGAAGAAAAGGGGAGAAAGAGGAAGAGTTTTCATCAGCTTCATGTAGAGTCGCAGCTGTTGGCATGTTGGTGAGTTTCCCAGAACTCTCCTGCTCTCCTGGGAGGAACCAGCCACTGTTGCTGGACCCGGACATCTAATGAGCTGCCTTCTCACACTCAGTCTGCCTCTGTTCTCGCATCATCAACTTCAAATGCAGCACCGAGGGAAAGAAACTTGGAAATGTCCAGAGTGCATCTTGACTGCACTGAAAATGAGGTGCCATTAATCAAATCACGTCAACAAAATGCTGACGTGTTGGGAGTCGGTCACCGGATCTCAGAGCTCTGGAGGAGAAGCTTTTGTGTCTCACAAATAAAACTGTTTATTTATGGCAAAGCTGGCTGGCTGGAGAAACAAAATACATTGTTGCTAAAGGGAAAATGTGTTGCTGTATCACATTTCATTCTCATGCAGTTTGTAATGTTACATGAGTGGCATCTAGTGGTGAGGATTGTGAAAGTTAGAGCAACAAACCCATGACACTGCTCACAGTAAAAGAGAACAAAACAAACGTGCGCAGAAGTCATGATAACGTTCAACAGTTTGATTAAGCGATTGGTGATGAAAAGTAACTTTAAATAAAGTTACTTCCTTTACTACTAAGTTACACCTACAACCTTATCTGTGCAGTGCTTATCTGAGAATCAGCATCGTTGTTTACAACACTTATGAGCCCGTGAAACACAAATTAAATGTCCTAAAATATTTGTAATTACAACTGTATTATAATTTTGCCTTAAACAAATAAAAAGCAGTCTGAAAAACATAATTTTCACTAAAAATCTAATTGTTTAAGTGCAGCAGTCTGGTTGTTTTTTGTTTTTTTTCCTGTTGTGTTTCTAGATACGTACATGATTACTAGAACATTTCCAAAATGAGAAAAAAAAAACTACGTTGGTGAGAAGTGGAATAATCTAACACCACCGGCTGAATTTGGACTTGTTGAAAAAAATAAGTCTTCTTTTAAATTTAAGAGAGCATGACTAGTATTAGACATAATAGGGCAGGGCATCAGACGGCATTATGATATGTCACAGTCTGAAAGTCACAGGTGTAAATAATTATTAATTAGATGAGTTCAGTTCCAGGGTCCTGTTGTTCATTCAGGTTCACTGTCGCACTGACACGGTTAACTGGGACTAAACAGAGTTATCCTTCATATTGTTAGTAATTCTTTCCATAATATAAAGTGTCAGAATGTTCACTGTTATTAAAAAAAATAATTAAAGAATTGTTGAGGTTTACAAAGGATGAAGATAGAAAGATTTTATCAATAGATAAATATTTTTTTTAATTAATTTTAAAGAAATTCAAATGTTTAAATTCTAATATACAACTAGAAGATACAATTTTTACGCTCCAGTTAGGAGTTAAATATCTTGATTTAAAAAAAAGAAAGAAAGAAAACAGGCATCCATATGTCCAGCAGAGGGCAGCATATCTTCACTATGTTTATTTTGGTCTCAACAAAATGTGATACTTGAGCTTTCGTTGAATTGTACAGTGAATATGGATTTGTAAGCCTCACCATTAAATTCCTTTTTTAAAATTTTCATCAATACATTGTTATCAACACTTGTTCAAATAATAAATATATTTTGCATTTAAATGAGAATATTAAAACAGTGTATTTTGCTCCTTGTGCGCTTTTCGTACAGAAATATAGTCTTCTGTAATTATCAAAACACATTTTTTTAGATATTAATTCGAAACATTGCTTTGATAATAAAATTGCATGGTCAGCCATCAACAGCACAGCACAGTCCAACTTTTTTTTTCTGGTACAAATGAAATATATTCCTTTGGAGAGGAATTTCCATGAACAGGAAGGAACTATAGGTCCAAAGCCAACATCCGGGGTTCAGTCAGGCTGCCTTTGTAGCTGCCCCAAAAGCGCTAACTTTAGGCCTTACGGTCTGCAGGAATCCAACCCGGATGCTTTGAGCTTTCCAAGCCCACTTTCAGCATGTTTGTTATTTAATATCCAGTCACTGAATACCACTAATGAGAAGAGGGATATGTAAACCCCAAACTATTTCAATCACATTTGCATATTGTTTACACTTCCCCATGGGAGATCGGTAAGTCTGCATGTGTCCAGGCTTTGTTTAGAAAACACGTTCTTACCAGGTATGAAAATTTCGACCCTGGAACTAGAACATGTATCCTTAAACAAATACTCAAGATAACAGATTTTTTTTTTAGAACAAAAAAAAAATGCTGTTATGTTGTTTTCTGACAAGCTCTATCCACACTCACTATGTGAAACCAGTGATACCTAACTGGAACGTCTCTGGGAATGTGCCCATGAACTGAGGAAACAGAAGTTTCAGGATACTTGCAACAGATCCAAAGCTGGAATAAAGGAAGCGGTGGTTTGCTTCGCTGAAGGTCACTGAATGAACCTGAAACATTTCTGTCCATGAAGAGTATCTGTGTAAGCATTTATGCGCAGTTTGTTTTTTCATTTCATTTTTTTAAGCACATAGCTCTGAATATTAGATTTACTTTAATAGGAATATTCAAACTTTTCTGTGGTATGGGGGTAAGAAATGTGTGTTTAGGTTGGAATTGTTTTTATTATCAACAAATCCATGAAAAGACCAAAACCAACTTTTTAGTGTCCTAAAAAAACTTGTGGATGAGAGAAATTTATTGAAATGTGGTCTCTTTTCTTGTTTAATGCCCCTGACGTCCATCTCAGATGAATTCCTACTAAATATTTAAATCTAATTGTCATTATTTAATTCAAAAAGGGCTTATTTCCTAAAAAAGAAAAGAACAAATTCTTTTGCAGGAGATTGTTAATAAACTGCTGAAGCCTCCATGTATGTATACATATGGCCTCTCAAGAGTAAGTGTGTGTGAGAGAGAGAGAGAGACAGAGGCAGAGAGATGGAGACCTGTCTTGTGAGCGAGACTTCCTGTTACTCTGTGGAGATGACACACTCTTCTGTTAGATAGGTGATTGGGTTACAGTGCAGGACTGGCAGCCTCCTCTCAGGAGAGAATGGAGGCTCTTTGTGGCAGGATGAGGTGGACATTCTGAAAGGGAAGGCAGAGCCAAAGAAAGACAAAAGAGGAGAAGAAGAAGGGAGGGAGGATGCATAAATTGGCAAGGAGGGATAGGGTTGCCAAAACAACATCCACACAACCCCCGCGGCCCTCTCTCAGCCTCGTCCTCCACTGTCTCCCTAACTGGCTCTCTAACGCTGTTTGTTGGCTGAGGAAGTCGCTGAGCTGCTTGGGTGTCCTGGTTCCAACGGGCTGCCAATGGGAGCCCAGAAGAAACAGATATTTGTGTCTGCTCTCAGGGCATGTGGAGCTATCGCAGCCTTGTTTACAAGGACTGGGCGGTGCCCCTGACCTATTATTTTGTCCTCGCCTTTCTGTCTCTCTCACGAAGAGATTTACAACACCATGGATTCTTTCAGTGGTCTTGTTTTACATACTGCATATTTCTGCCATTGTGTCTGAGTTTCTGGACAATGTAAGGTGTTCTGAGATATGCTCTTGCAGGCATGCAAACAGGTTTACAATGCACACAAACAAAGGTAAAAAATAGTGTAATTTGACATCAGGGAATTTTTTTATATGACTGAAATATAAACATCTTTCTTTTTTTTAAAATTTAAATTTAAGTCCTTTTTTTGTTGAATGCCCTTTTCATTTTCAGGATTTTTATTAGGATGATAATAATTATAAAAATAATAAAATAAGTATTTGTTTTGAGACACAAGTTTTATTTAGACTGAAAACCTCTTGATCGGCTGAATTGCATTCACACAGTCTGAGCTGGTTCCAGTCCCTCTCCAGTCCCCCTCCGGTGGCATATTCTCCCTGATTTCATCTTCTGACATTACAAAGACGGCCACAGCCTGACAATGGAGATAATATTTTCCCTTCACAATGGTCTCCCAGTCTCTGCTCTGGGCGAAGGCTCAGTTGCTGTAAGCAGCCTGGGTTTTCCCACCCCTGTCAGACAACGACCCAGCCCAGTGGAGAAATGAGTCCCCAGGTTGCTTTAAGGCCCAACCTGTCAGCGGTCCAGAGGGATTAGCCATTCACAGCCTCCATATTGTTCTCCAGGCCACAATAGGCTGCATGGGGCACAACCCTTTGTCATCAACTCTGTTGTGAACTTCTGCTGGGGCAACAAAAGTGTAACACACCTGCGATTGTGGATTAGAACTTCTTTTTTTTTACCCTCTTTTTTCTCCTCACTTGTCTTTTTCTCTTTCTTTTCTGACACATTGCCCCTGGCAGTGTTGGCCACATCAAAAAAGATCTTTGAGACAAAAAAAATCCAAGAAAAAAAAAAGAAAACAGGCTTTCCTGGTAAACACCCAACAACGGTAGGAAAGATATGTAGATTTTTTTTTGTTATTGTTGTCTTGTTGTCCATACATGCTTACCTGAGATAAAGAAAAATCCATTTTTGTTTTAGTAGTTCTATATTAACATGTTGAATTAATTTATTTTGTTTTACAGGAGTCCATTATTACAATCAATCCGATCACATGTACCAATGTTTTTGTAAGTCCAAATAAATGTCAGGAAGGCATCAGTCTTATTTTGACATCCTTGCGTCACCTTTAACCTTGTGGGAAAAAAAAATTCCGTCAAAAGTGTCTGATGGTCACATCCAAGCAACTAAATCCCTAATCCAACCTTTTTTTTCTAAGAGGCTTGAACTTTGCATGACCACATCAGAAATCAAAGTGATTTCATGGTCATGATGTAAAACGTGATGTCCTAAAAAATCTCGGTGGAGGAGAGAAATTTATTGAGACGTGGTCTCTTTTCTTGTTTAATGCCTCTGAAGAACACAGCCAGCACAGGTGCAACAAAGAATTTATTAAATGATGAAATATATAAATGACAGCTAGTTCTTCTTGTTGCAGTGCTATTGGTATTTGTTTGTAATTGTTCACATTACAAACACAATTACTGATTTTAATGTTAATGTTTAATGTGTTGTGCCGAGTTTGTAACACAGGTTAAGCCTCATGTCTAATTTACACGGCAACATGAATAACAAATAACAAATGTTGCATTGACGGGCAAAAAACAGATCTCAACACACAGTTTCCACATATTTCACAATTCAAATCAGTTTGAATCCATGAAAAGGACATTTTCGTCACATGTTTTTCTTTTATTATCATGTTTTTAGTTTCCAAAATGGATCGAAGCATTTGTTGAAAAGAAACATTTTTATTTGATTATTTGATTGAGTGAAACACACTAATTTATTTTTTGATATTTTCATGCATTTGGTTTGGTAGTTAGAATTAAAAAAACATTTTTTTTTTTCAAACATTTTTTGAATGTTGCTTTCTTGTTACAGCTCATTTATTATACATCTATTTAGTCATTTCATTGTTAAGAAAGAAATAGTTGACTAAGTATTATATATTTTCATTCTTACAAAAGTGTAAATGTATATATTTCAGTAACAATAGTTAGAAATAATAACATAATTATTTAAAATGTTGGGTGTTTCTGAAAATGTTTTTGAATTAATTGAAATAATGATTCCTTCAGCAATGGATCGGCGATGGCCTTATGCAGTTAGTGAAATTAGACAAAGCACAACACACCTTCAAACTGCACAAAGAGGCGTTATACAAGGTTTTCATGTGTTTGTGTGATTCTTGAGGTTGTGGATTGATAGTAAAAATGTCCCCCATACCAAACTATCCCTTTAGGGTAATTGTTAGAGACCTTCAATCAGACATCACATCTTTAGGATTAGTTTTATGGTGCATCCAATTCCAAATTGCTGAAGAGGGGATTGTCATTATGGCACATGATGGTCTCTTTGGGCTAACCTCAGGGTCACCATCATACACCAAGACACAGCTGACAGCAACACTCGGCCAGTTAACACTGTTTGATGGATCGCCTGTGCGTGTAAGCCTGCAAGTGTGCATGCAGGTTGGGTGTGTGTGAGAGACGTATGAGTGTGTGTGTCTGTCCCCCTGGAGAGCCTCTATGGCTGGATGGTGTATCAGATGGCACGTTAATTACTCAGCCTTCAAAAGGGGGCTGTCCTGGGTAGAAGTGAGTGGAGAGCTGATGGCTGTGTGGTGGTCAGAGAGGCTGCCCGTGGGGAAAAGGCGTGGGGATGAGGGCCACATGTGGAGATCGACACGCATACCCAGTGATCACACAGACATGCAACCACTCACACAGGTGAATGATCGGATTAGACTCATCAAGAAGAGATCCGAGGCACGATCTTTTCATCTTTTCATGTATGTTGTTTTTTAGTATTTCTTTACAAAATTGTGACACATCAGTGTCACGATCAGCATCATTTCAAAGCCATAAATTTACTGAACAAACAAATGAACATAAAATCACACCATCCTGAGCAGGAGATGGAACAGGTTAAGGCATTATGCCATAGATTTGGGCTTTATAACATTTTTTTTGACACTTATGGGCAGTGGAAACAAGTTTTAAACACAGCATCACAGCATTCATGTTGATTAGCAACATTAGCAGTCATTAGGAATCTTGTCACGGCCATGTGGCGAGTGTAAGTCCTATATTCACTCCTCTTTGAGCCACATTTTGGTCACAAATGCTTATCTCCGTTATTGCTGAAAGACATGTGGCTCTTTAAATCTCCATAGCTAACTTTTTCTGTCTTTTAGTGTTGTGCAAATAGTGTATAGTGGGTTTTAAAATCATTTTAGGCTTCAGCAAATTTTGCACTACCTGAAAGTGACTCTAAGAGAGCACTGAGAGGGCAAGTTGAGAGTCAGAAAACCCAAACAATGCGCTGAAAGATGCTATGAAATTTTCCAGAGCAAATGGAAAAGTGCAGAGTCAGGCGATACTTCCTACCATGAACAACAATTTTTACATTACATTTAGTCATTTGACCTGTGTTACTATAACAATATGTATACTTTTTTTTAACTCTTCGTATACATATATACTTGTATAAGTCTGTAGCTGTTCTGTAGCCAAAAAAAAACAACAAAAAAAACAGACAGTTGAGATGGACATCAGCCTTTGACCCCACCTGACCCTGACCATCCCCCTGCTTCTCTGTCTGCTAACCCATCACACACACACACATGCACATGCACGCACAGACACACACAGAAAGAGAGAGAGAGAGAGCGCTAAGAGTTCTGAAAACCCTCTCAGATCCCCTTCTTCTGTCCGTCAGATCAAAGCTCGCCGGGGGTTGAGAGAGACCTGACCCGTGGGAGAGGCGGAGGACCCTGCTGTTTGGCTGGTCGGCGGTGTGGAAAGAGACAAACAGGCAGCTCCAAGGACAGCCGCAGAGCCCTCTGGGCTGATGGAGCCTTAAATCCATGGAGGATTCTCAAGGCCATGCATGACAGAGGAGGTCGTTTGTTCTGTCATCATCGAAAAAGACATGCTCACAAACACTTGAAAACACACACACACACACACACACACACACACACACACACACACACACACACACACACACACACACACTGTGTTTCTCTCACTGTGTCGCCTTCTTCTCACTGTATCGGTAAGACACACACTCTCTCCTCCTATATCACTGCATCACAGATGCACATTCAGTCTCTTCTGGTGCGATTCCCTATTCTTTTATTTGCGTCACATGGTCACCATGCAGACGTTTTCATCCGTCATCTTTCTCCCACTGTATGGACATGTAACACTATTATACGATTATTTTGTGCCACATAATGGAATCCCAACTAATGTTAGGCATATTAATCTGTAGTCGTTTTTTACATGTCAAGCATGTCTCTCTCTCTCTCTCAGAGAGTCAATCTAAGGAGATTTTTTTTGGTAAAACAGTATAGATTTGGATACCGAATTTAATAAATTGAAAATATTCAGACATTTTGGTCGCACAACTGTGGGACCCAGTCTTTCAGCACCTGGAAATAAAGCACCAATTTAAAAACAAATATGGTAATTACACCTGATTTCTTTCAAAGATTGTTTCTGTCATAAAATGTTCCTTTTTAGAATCAGAATTGGAATTAGAATCAGAATCAGAATCAGAATCAGAATCAGCTTTATTGGCCAATAATGTGTACACATAGAATAAATTTGACTCAAATTTTTTGCATTGCACTAAAGGTATTTACACTTTAATGTATATTTCCTACAAGTTAATGCTATATGTTCTTGGTTTTGACCTAGTTATGCATCTTTCTTGCACTGTGAATATTCCAACAGCCTGCTGCCTGAGCTTGTAGCACTGATTAATCTGCATCATAATGAAGACCCACCGCAAACCCTGGTGGGTGTGTAATCAACATAATCATTTAATAACTATGTTGTAATTATAAGAAGTTGATGTTTCATGGTCTGTTTTCTCACTTTATCTCCACTTGATTAGATCTAATCACTCCTCAGTAATACAAGGTTGTTGTTTTTAATAATAATTAGCTCTAGCTGTGGTGAGTTAGTAATTTCTCCTTTCCTTTACACTGAAGTGTTTTTATAGTGATGGCTCATTTGCTTTTATTTTGAAAAAAAGAAAAAGAAAAGATGTCTAACATCAACAATCACAGGCTTGTATTTCACAATCTCTATTCACTGAGAAGCATATCGTACAGATTTGCTGCATGAAATTTCCTTTGAAATCCCAGAGACACCTGATGCTTGTTTGAGCTACTTCATGTGTCTCATGCCAGCCTCCTCTGCGTTTTTATTAAGCGCTGTGCAATTTTAGACCCTGTATTCCCCTCTCCTCTCCCTCTGCCTCTGGTGTGCAACAAAAAGACATACTGTAGTACTGCTCATTGACTTCCCCACACTTGTCTCTCTCCTCTTTAGTTTACAAGGTGACAAAGCTCGCCACAGTGTCTAAGTGCAGCTGGCATCCCCAGTAAACGGGCGGCTCCCATGTGATCTATCTGCATGGCGCTCATGTTATCTCCAGTGAGGGCGTTTAAAGCTCTATGTCTTTTCCACATGGCCCAGACCAGTTTAATTACCATGCGCTGCCTCAGCTGTGACTGAACGCCCACCACTTTAGTTCACTATGTGGGAACTAGAATGGAGGAGGACAAGGCTGGAGCCCTGCTGCATATGAGCTATATACTAGTATGAACCTATAAAAATGAATACAATATAGTGAAAGTACAACAAAGTTTGCAAAAAAGATGATATTTTATTTGTTTATATTGTATTATATTTTCTACTCATTAAAAATACACATCTCTATTCATTTCCATCATGTCAACATCACTTGATCTTCACATCATGTAAAGATGTGTATTTTTCATGATTCATATTGAATTATTTTGTCTATAAATATATAATAAAATTCACTATATTTCTCTTGCAAATCATAAAATATATGGAAACACTTTGCACACACTCATGCAGGTTCAAATACATTCCAGGATATACATAGATTCACTTTTTCATTCTTTTCTTTCTTCATTTCATGGCAATGGCAGTATATAATCTACACAAAGTCATACCAAGTTCTATGTTGTTTCAGTAACACATCATGTATTAATGTGCTTTAAAAGACCACTGCATTTGATCCCACAAAGATCAGCTCTATCGCTCATTCTGGATACAGCTAATTTTCTTAAATCAGGAAACCTCACCAAGCTGAATAATCCTCTCATGAAAAGTTTGTTGAATTCATCCAGCCCAGTCTGAACTAAAGGGCTTCAAAATGCATAAATGTTGCACCACATCCTTGACATTTCTAACAAACTGCATCATCATTGATGTCTTTTTTGCTCTACTCTGTTCTGTTTGATTCTATTATAAAGCTTAGCTCCTTCCACTCTGAAATGTGACAACATTTTGGGATTTTGAGGCTCTTTTGGTTCCATATCTTACATTTGAAGGAATGCATCATATGTTGTACTTAATTAATAAATATGCAACGATATATGTGATAATATAAATCACTGGCTAAGGGCCTTTGTAGCTTTTGAGCCGTTTAAAGCAATAAAAACTCATGAATCTCTATGAAATGTTAAATCTGTCTATCTGTGAGCATGCAGAGTTGTAGTATTTTACAAAAAAGCACAGATTTTTTGGTGAGATGCTCTAATAGGATCAGCCAGTATGAACTCTTTACTCCACTACTCTCCCCTCACCCCTTCCATCCTGGCATTGTTGGTGCTGGGTGGCACCCAAGGCCCACTCGTTCTTCTGGGTAGGGTTACAGCAGCCACGACCTCGGCTCACATGTTTTAACAATTTCCTCCCGTCCTCTGTGAAATTATGCAAATATTTTAGTCCAGTTTCCTTGAGTCTGGAACACCAATTAAGAGTGTCTGTTTGGTTTTCATGACAGCTGTAGGAGGCTTGCAGACAATCAGGCCTCATTGCTGGAGATGAAGGGCTCCCAGCAAGCAGGCCTGGACCCAGGTATAACATACACAGAGGACTGTGGTGCACATAAAGCAGCGCTTCTGATGAGGTGAGATTGTGACATAAAGGGGGGGGGGGAATCAGTGGGATGAAGCCGTTGAAAAATAAAGTCCATGAGATGGAGAAGTGATGCTGACAAGAGAAGCAGAAAAGAAAACAGAAAGAAAATGAAGAACTGAGAAAGACAAAGAACTGCAAAGGAACCAAGGGAATTAGGGGTGATGAAAGAGGAATAAATCTTTTCCAAATATAACATATAGAAGAACAGCAGACCCTTTACTTTGTGTTTAGCTCATAGGAACCTCCTGTAGGTGGCTTTCCATGTGACAACAGATTGGAGGTTTACAAATCTGCCTTTATGGTGTGATCCAACACAGCTCCTCTAAAGCCATATCTATATCTGCCATGCAAAAGCCCAGTCAGCCCAGTCAGCATTTAACCTGGCCTATACTGTTGGGAGTGTGAGCTTTATCTGTGTTTCTAATCAGTCCCCTAATAATGGTCCGTCTAACTTATTTTTATTCTCTCTCTAACTTTTATCGGAAAGACTAACCACTGCTCATGTCCAGCACAGGAAAACATGATCTAAGATCTAAAAGGCTACCAAGTCAGCGCTACCTCACTACAAGTCCATGTTAGCTTTTATAGACCTACTGGCTCCAGAAATTCTTTATCACACTGAAAAATTTGATCCAGGGGATTGTGCTGTCTGGATAAATGTTCACCATGGTCTATAACGGGAATGGATTGAGGTCACGGCACTAAAACATCTCCCTGAGTTCAAAGGTGGGCATGAACGCGAGCCATCAAGAGAGATTCATCTTGGTCAGGAGGAAACCTCTTGAAAGGAGGGCATGTAATCGCAATATGTAGTGTGACGGACCATATCATTATAAAATGCTATTGTTAAAGAAAATAGGAGAGAGAGGTCAAATCTGTTGTAAGCTGCCTTATTGTGACATTTGAGATGAGTCCTTCACTGATGGCTGTTCATGGAGAGAGGGTTAGCTTTGATGAACTAATCCATCGCTATAAATAATAGTATGAAGTTAGATGTTATTTGAGAGTAACGAAAAGGTATTTTATATTTATTTACGCTCACATTCCTCAGAGAATGTATAACTGGTGTGCCACAGTCGTACCTGCCACAAAAAAAACACACATTTTTCCACACAAAAAGAAAAGATTAATAAGCTATAGCATGTAAATTAGTGAGCTGTAGAGGTGCTAGTATAGGTAGATTTTGTTACCTTTGGACAGAGCCAGCTATTTATGCTAAGCTAAGATAACTGCTAGCTGTAGCCATACACTTAAAATACAGACATAAGAGTTACATACTGATCTTCTCATCTGACTTTCAGTCAAGAAAACAAGTAAGTGCATTTACCAAAATGTCTTCCTTCATTGTTACCTCAGAATAAATAAGATGGTAGGCTACAAAGAATAAGTCCTTAAAAGACGGCCCTAGTCTTTTGTCTTTCCCTTTGCTCATATCTTCATCCTCTCTCCGTTCACCACCTCATTCCCCCTTGAGAATTTTACCCCTCTCTTCCCCCCATTTCCAAACTCTCCTCTCTGTGGTGTCTCTGAGGTCTTAGTGTGGTCGAGCTTTTCTGCTCCAGGTGGTCTGCAGCCAGCCACCTGTGTTGTCTTTGTGACGCTGTCATCTGTCTCCAAGCAGGCTTTGTGGGGTTGCCAGTGTGAGGACAGGCCTGGGGAGCACTGATGATGGAGATAGTGCTTTTTGCCGCTGCTTCGCCCAGACTCCCGTATAAGAGCAATGTCTGCACCCCGGTCAATCCCAAAGAGAAATCCTGGGAGACTTTATTCCTTATTGTTTGTATGGTGTAATGTTATGCTTTAACATGTGTTCACCAGATTGAAGTAGTCTATTTAAACACTTACATGTAAATGATATAAATATATAAGCATAAAAAACATAAATAATCCACACAAGAGGCCAGAGTTGAAGTTATGGTCTAAACAGGCGCATCTCAGAAGTACATTTCTGCTCTTTATGTGTTTCTTTGCATATGTGTCAGGAAACAAACACTGACTGGTATCCTCCACAACATAAGATAGAAACTGGGACAGAACAGGTGGTGTGATGGAAAAGTTTATAGAAGGAAAGAAGCTAACAGAGCTCATCCACACATTGGTTCAGTGGGGAAACCTCGACCGATAATTGTGCAGCATCACTGTCATACTGTTATATCTTCATACCATTTGTGGGAGTATATGTGTAGTTTTTTTGTTTTCTCTTCAAAAATACCAAGAAATGCATAAAGCATAAAACGTATGATCTCTCTGGGTTCTTGTTCGTCCAGAACTATCCTTTGTATACACCTACAGTACTTCAGAGACGACACACTCTGGGGACTGTTCTCAGTCCCAAACGTATGCATTTTCCCTAATCTCCACTTGAGGGAAACATTATGCAGCTGTGGCACTTATTTGTTTCTCAGCTTGGTGTAAAGACATTTCTGATGAGAAGGAGCTATTGCAGCATCTAAGATGATCCCATATACATATTTAGGGTGTTATTGATTAATCTGTTGTTTATTTTCTCACTTAACCAACACAATATTGGTAACAAAAAAGTAAGAAAATAGTTATAAAAAATACTATATTAAAGCCCATGGGGGCATTTTCAATTCAGATGCTTAACCTACTAAATGTATTGTTCCTGGAAACGAGATATTTATATACATAATTCTCACAATAGCTACATATTAGTTTTTTGCCATTTGACTAAATGATAAGCAAATGATCACTACAGCTCTATGTATTCCACCAAGTATTCATGAAGTTCCTGCAGGTTCAAGATACAGAGAAAGTTATAGAAGAGATGATTCAGTGGGACAGTAAAATGTCTGTTTATTTAGTCCTGTCATTACAATGACAGAAGAAGGACAATATTAAACTCTCTTAATACATTTTTATTTGCTGGTTTAATGCGCCCTAAATTACAAATCTACTTTATAGCCTACATAAAAGCTGGCTATTATAATACCAAACGGATGCGAAATATTTTATAGCAATAAAATATTCAATAAATAAACAAATTAAACTGACGACTGCTTGGAGGTCGCAGTTTAGGCACTTCTTTATTTACCATTACACAAGTGGATATGCTCCACATCCCAGGACACCCCCCCCATTCCTCCCTTACATATTCGCAGTTTTATTTACTCCTCATCCGGAGGGAGAGTGTTGATAAATGACGGCGCTGCGCCCTGGGACTCTCCTGTTTAAGAAGCGGCCAGGCGATTTATGAGCGCGCTCTTGCAGGCTTCAATGTGATTAATCGACGCCGTCCTCCGCGGCCACAGGCGGGGCAGGGGCAGCCGACCCTCCACTGTTTGGATAGGGAGATAACATCAAAGCAGCCTGCTGCTTGTGTTAAGAAAATACTGCATTCTGGGTCAGCGCAAATGAATCCAGGAGGAGCTTGAAACAGTTTTTAATGGCATTCCCATCGATTTATTATCACTCTGCAGAATTTGAGCGTGGAGGTCACAAATGACATTTGAAAATGTCTTTGTTCTATAACCCCAGAGCTTCATTTAGACTGTGGCTGACTGCTGGTGATTTAGCTGTTTGTGTTGGGCAACATTTATGAATGGAAGGGGATCACAGGGTGAGTGTTATCAGTGAGAGTTGACATTCATAACTGTTGCAGCTCCAAAATATGAATCACCAAATTATTATTTAAATATTATTTTTTAATTACTTAAACAAAAATAAGTGGGGGGTTTTTCTTCAGATTGAAACTCTCTCTTCAAAATAATCTGAAACTTTCAAAGTGGATACAAATGTGTACCAAATGAGAAGTAAAAGGTGTTAGCTTCTGAAATATTTACCTGCCCTGGTGTCCTCCTCCACACCTGCCCCATTGATCACAGGTCACACTGGTGCTTCAGGGCTGACACTGCTGCTCTTTTGATCTCTTTTCAAAATGGCCTGTTCACCACCGGGCCCAAAATCCCTCTTGTCTCATGTCAGATTAAAAAAAAGAAAAGTCTGTCCTCAGGAAATGTTGACTGTGCGTCCACTGAAATCGTGCCTGTATTCACCAAGTGCAAATTCACAAAAACTGTTCACGATTAAAATCACTGAATATGTTGTATGCCCTGTTTACACAACAACGGTTTTGCTAAAGTCTAAAAAGTTTTTGCATTTTTAAAAAGTTCTGCGTTCACAGAAATATGTTTGGGAAATGATCTTGGTGCACATGGATCTGCATAAACGCTGTAGTATGCATGCCAGGGCAGTAGTTGGCGGTGTAACTTTTCAAAATCAACACCTCAGAATGAGATCACAGCAGTGGTTCAGCAAATTTACATTGGAGGAGCATTAATGAACTCAGTAGAGTCTGCAGCACAAACAAAACCAGACCGCTGACATTGTTTTTTTGTGGATGTTCTGTCCGCGCATGCATATTAGTCTGGAACTGTAATAGCCATGTGCAAAGTGGGGCTGTGTTGTAACCATTTTCAAAGAAGTTGCATATTGCCAATTTACATGGCGATGGGAATGGTGCCGTTTTCAAAAGATCCCACTCTGGAACCCATTTTCAAATGTTTGCGTTTTCAGGCTCCCAAAAGGCTGTTGATGTGTAAACAAACAGCCAACCTAACAAAAGTTTACGTTTTTTATGTTAGAACCATAATCTTGTAAGTGGCCCTTTATATGTCCTGCTCTGAGCAACAAAGTAAAGCAGTCCTGGTCAAAGCCCCCCTCTTTTATCTCATTTACACATCAAAATAGTTTCTCTTCTTTCCAATTGTGAGGGCGCCATATTCCTAAAGCCAACTGGGAATCGCTGGGCAAATTTCCGTCCTTTATTTTCTAGTTCCAACTGCTTCCCGTGGTTCCTAAAAGGATACCAATTTAGTTGAATTCATGCTGAGTTGAAAGGCGCACTGTTACCTGTCCGCTGGGGTAGAACCTCTGCGGTGACTGCCCTTTCCCATGCTTCCACTACAGGACCTGGACCACAGGCAGACAGAGGGGACACCTGTTCCCTCAGAGAGGTTGGCCAGCATCTGAAATCTTAGCGTTGGCCCTGTCTATTGAAAGTGGGCAGCACTATAATGCCCCCGCACTGAGATGCGGCGGAGGAAACCCGAGGAGAGAGCAGGAAAGGGGATGCCTTAAGCCTGATGAACTGATGCAATTTGCCAAAACACAGTGCCTCCCTCCACAAGACGATTACCCACACTTGTAATAGAAAAGCCATTGTCTGGTACGAGTCTCCACTTATCTCTGTATTCTTTATCGTAATGCAGAGAAACAAAGGTGTGCCTGTGCTGCAGTAAAGGACAAACTTTAGTACTGAAGGGAGGAGGTGAAATGAAATGTGTCTGTAGCCACTGGTGTAAATCAGCACAATTATACTCTGCTAGGAAAAACATTGGCCTCTCCTGGAAATACCTTTGACTCAAAATCATAAATTGTTGGCACAAAAAAAACCATCAAATTTTACAGTCTTTGAACTATTTGTGTGTTTTTAGCTCCACACGGCCACTATTCATCTCCTAAAGAAACAAAATAGCAGAGATGTTGGTTTGAAACCCAAGTTCATGGCCCATTGAACATGATAACTTTTTAAATATGTGGTTAAAACATGGAAAGACTGAAAGATGAACATGCCTAATGTTTTCTACAGCTCAAGCTTACAGTATAAACCAAAGCCATAATGCCTGACGGTGCTTTCTGAGCATCTTTCTGGTTTGAAAAAAAAAAATCCCCTCTCCTGACCAGGAACATGGGTCACAAGGGCAAACACGGTGCAGTGAGAGTTTGTCCAAGAGGTTTTCCTCATGATTCTCTCAATGAGCCTCAAACTGTCTCCCTCCTCACACAATATATCAGCCTTCCCTGCTGAGGGGAGTCACCTTCCCCATACCATCTTTGATGTCCTGAAGCACGATTTGTATTCACTCTTGGACAAAGTCTCATGCGGGTCCCAGTTGATGGTGATTATAGAACTGTTTTCATACAATTCCAACTTTTTTATGATTCTCCTCGCGTCCATTTTTGTAACATCTTCCAGGGTCACCCTTTCAGATGTAGTTGAGTTGCATAAGCTGCGGCGTAAAAATGTCAAGCACGGCAGACCTCAGCTATTCTGAAGATTCACATCACAAGACAGGATGACCACCGAGGGGCCATAACTGAGGCCTAGGTCAATGTCTTGTGCTGCCTTCAGAGGCCGCGGGGAAATAACTCGCAGCTCTGGTGCGGGGAGTGAACAGCCCAGATGCGCTCTCCTGAAATCTTCAAAGATTCCCTCCTTTGACTTTCACTATCAAACATATGTGCAATAACAATGCTTTATATGTCGGTCAGATCTGCAGAGGAGGAAAACCTGGAGGCAGTGTGATTTACATAACAGCAGGCTTAAGTTTTAACATCAGGATGCCATTTGGGATGTACTGTGCTATACTGTAAAAGAGTGTTGTTGTTTCCTGTTGTGAAGACCCTCCAGTAACTATGGTTGATGTTGGCAGAGATATTAAAGCAGTATGCAACTGGGTAAGGAAAAAAAATCACATTAACATAAAACGTTTTCAAAGGCTGTTAATTAATGTGAGGTTGTCCAAAATAGCTTTAAAAATCCAGTGCTCCCATTATGTTCCCACTCCTTTTTTATTAATGAATATTGTTTCAAGCTTTCCCAGTCGCTCTGTGTGGTTTGTGAAAAGCGCATGTGCAAAGCTAGTGTTCTTTAAAGTCCTGGATGACAGCTTAATGTGGCTTCCTAATTTATTCCCCCACCCATCCATTGACTTGGAACCAAAGAGAAAAACAATCTCTTTTGGAAGCAATAGCAGAGGGCATGTTATTGGGGACAGTCCGTTAAGCTGTCCTCACCTTTCCACCTGACCTGCATTTGCTTGAGATGTTTTCTAGCTTAGGCATCCTTCCTGCCGGGAGAGGCAGAGGGGTGATTTATGGCTCAACATGTTGAGAGGGAAATGTATGGGCACCCATGGAGAATTATCGATCCTGGGAATCAGCAGTCAGTGGAGAGGCATCTGCAGAGTGGATAGAGACAGAGACAGACGGTCAGACAGAAGACTGATACAGACAGGGAGGAGAGAGCTGTACTCATGGCTGGACTGGTATAAACAGGATGGGAATCTAATGTGGAAACTTCACAAAGTCACTGTTTTATTTGAATGTTTTTTTCTGCATATGCCTGTGGCACATCTAGTGTTATTACTTTCATTAAAAAGTGCTTAAGATTAAGACATTCAAAGTAGTTACAATAGAGAGAGTCAATTGCAATTCCATAATAAAGGCTGCAGCAACAACAATGCATTGTATTGTATTAGCTCTACACATAGCTTGTATGGCAAATCTTAATATGTAAGGTAAATGGTAATTAAAGCTGTCAAATAAATAGAGTAAAAAGTACAACATTCTCCCATTAATTCAAGTGGAGTTGAGGTATAAAGTAGCATTAAATGAAAATACTTCAGTAAAGTACAAGTACAAGGAGAGATCAGGCAATGATGGGTGCTCTCCTACAGGCGGAGGAGGAGTGGAGCAGAGGAGGGGCTCTAATAGGATAACTCCCCCATTAACCCAGGGGAGCTGCCTTTCAGAGATGCTATCAATTCAAGCACATGTCTCCATCATGCCTGCCACACTGTCGCCTACAATACACAGACTATATAGCAAAGGTAGGCAATGTGTAAATTATAACATATAAGGGAATGAAAATCTGTTTTTCTGTGAATCTTCAACATCATAGAGAGGCAAAGCAAAGGTGGTAATTGGCTGCAGACCCTCAGGGTTTACATCATTCTAATATTCACTGCATGTTTACACTACAAACATCTGCACAGAGGCACTGAGCACTTAAGGAATTGCGTCTCTAACAGGCAAAACGTACACGTTTTCTTAGAATAAACATAATCTTCATGGTGAGTGTATTATAAAGGTAACTGACAGCGCCCATAAGACTTCATGCGATGCCATTCTAAGCCCTGATTCATAACATGATGTAATCAGTGTCTAATTTAGCGTGTTTACTCTTCACTCGCATACAGTATAGCTACTTTTTTGCCAGACCTTCAACTGCTAAAAAGGGGATTTTGATTGTGGAGAAAGTTTAAAAAAAAAGAAATCCAACTTACCATATTTTTATTACATGGCCTTTTAAAATGCCTGATATTGAGCAAAATATTACTTAAATAATAATACTTAACTTTAAATAACAATTTTACCTCACTGAGGCAGACTGGCTCTATGCTTCTTTAATATAGTACCTGCTTTGATTGAATAAACCCCTTACTCTACTGTTTATTGGAAATATATTAAGAACAACCGTCTCCGGACACCTTGAGTGGATAACCATATGCTGTCACCGTAGACCAGACGCGCCTCATATTGAGAGCTCTGTTGACCTGGGAATTGTGTGGGAGGTGGAGAGCGGGGGTGGATGGGCACGGGGGACTTGTGAGAGTTTCGAGAGGTACAAATCAAGGATTTAACTACTCAAGCTCAAAATGCACAGGCCTGTGTTTACATTTACAGCTCAAAAAACGAAGGAGGTAATCATATGAGGTATATGGGGCCGTGTGGTGGTGGTGATGATGCCTTTTGGATTCTGGACAAAGTGAGAAATAGCGTGAAAGACAGACAAATCCAACAACAGGCGGAGATAGAGAGACAGACAGATATTGCACCAGAGCTGTGGGTCTTTATTGGACCACACATTAAATGAGAGGCAGATGTTCCCCTTCCCCTTGACCAAACCACATCAGCTGTCGCTACCCTTATTTCCTTCAGCGCCCCCAATTATTTCACAGAAGGGACAAACCAAAAACAACAACAGTAAACATGAAGACTCCTCAAATTCCATCAACGTCAACAGATGCAGCAATCCAGCCAGCCTGTATTTGTATGAGTCAGGAACTTCTCTCTTGTTCTGACACGGAGCTACAGCTAGTATGCTACCTTGGGTGAAGTGTTATTGTGGTTTAACATGCCAACAGTTCCCTTTGTCATGAAACAAACCCACCGGCCTGTCAAACAACTACTTCCTTCTCAGGGAAGCACATTGTCATTTGCTCTGTTGAAGTGGTCAAACGTTGTATACTGCAGTTTATGAATTAGCGATGCAACCAAACAAAAATGCAAATGTTCCATTGTGACTCAAAAAGAACCATGCATATGCAATGGTGAGGGTCTGGAAGATTTTTACACATGTGCCCCTTGCAGTGACCAAACAAAAGACACTTGGAAATGTGTCACTCTAAACTAAAGCAAGCGTGAGCCGAAAGTGATCGCATATATTTGGCAGTGCACAGAAGCTGCTAGGTTAGAGGTGAACCTAGAAGTCATACAGAAAAACCTTCACAAATCCATTTCTACTTAAATTTTCATGGGAGATAGAACTTGTTCCCTTTCATTACTTTGATTGCATCTCTGGCTGTATAAAAATGTAACATTTCGAGAGTGCTGCATATTTAGCTCTTGCTTTTGCCCTAATGGTGCCCAATCAGTTCCACCAGGTCTGTTCCAATGGGGTAGGAGGCCTCTACCCTGATTACACTGAATTGTGGGTATTTCCTGCCTCTAAGCCTCGCATATGGATTGAGTAAGGCAGTGGCTGAGGGACTACCGTTTCTCTTCACTACATCTTCATTTCTCTCTCCCTCACTTTTTTTCACAGGAAAAGCAAAACACTTTTGTTTTTTCTGGCTCCGCTGTCAAAATACTGAGCTGGGCTTTGGCTCAGTGTCTGCTTGCATGTAGCCAAGGAAAATCCCATGAGACAAGTGTGGCTAAATGCAGTTTAATCCACATGATCACTATCCGTCTGCAGACTCAACCACACCTATTGCTGACCTATTGCTATGAGGCAAACACATTTTCTTTCAACAGAGTGTTCCCACTTTAAGGATAGAGATGTCCTAGTGAAGGGACGTATATGTGTTATGATTAAGTCAATTCCACCATATCTGCTGTGGCCTGTTTTTATGGTAGAGATTACTTTGTCTTCATTAAAGAAACAGCTTGGTGGGTGCTGTACAAATCCAATAAGTCTTCTTCCCCTATGAAGAAAATTATTACATCATCATGAAATATAACCTCCTGGTAGAAAATGCCATGATAGTATCTGCATGCGACAATGGGCACATACATGCTTTTAAACCAACTACCTAACCCACCAGCACTATTTTTTATATGTGAAATGTTTTTATAAGCAAGTACTGTTGGCCTAAGCGTCTACCAGTTATTATATTATTATGTATTTATGGCAAACCTGTCAGAAAATGGTGTCAGTATAAAGAGAGGGGGTGAGATTAAAGACGTTGGTTGGCACATTTGGAATCATATTATAATCAAGAAGAGCCTTCTGATGTGTTTTAGTTTAGGCTCCACACTCATTATTTCCTCAAACAGCAATTTTCTACCGTGACTCAAAGGGATTATGCAATGGTGTTAATAAAAAAAGGTAATATATCTTTCTGCCGTGGTGAAAAAAAGCGCTACATGATGAAAAGCCAACTGCCGTCTTTGTTAAAGTTTAGAAGATGCCTGTTATATTTTAGAAATTACATACCATAAACCATCATGACTGAGCAAAAGGCAAAGACGAGGTCTCACACTCAGTGCCAGTTTTCTTCATGACATATTAAAAAGAATCCACACATACCGAATAATTGTACTGAGCAGTTTTGGAGGACTTCATTCCCCTACAAATTTCCCATACTTCATGCTATCCCACTGGACCAGGACTTCATAAGCTCTTTTTGTGGGAGATTTTGGCATTTGATGCCGGTGCTTGTATGTTTGTATTGAACATTTTTTGGAATGGGTGTCTCATTATTTTGCGCTCCACTCCTAAACATTGGCCATACTTCCTCTCCAATATAACTGCTGATAGAGGACAGATTCAACCGCATTTTTCAGGGTCACATACCTGCAGGGGTATTTGATTTGGCAACTGGAAAGCCGTCACCTCGAGACTGAATACCACCAGGGCAATGAATCAAAATATCTCGGTTGTTATTCTATTAGTAAATTTTGGCAGATGTCTAGCAAATTAAAAATATAAATGACCACAGATGGCAATTAATTATCAAAGGACAGATTTAGTTGTATTGTATAAAATTAAATAAATTAATAATTTTGTAGTTTATTATGCATATATAACTGGATCTGTACTGCAATTAAATTCATATACATATTATAATATTTACTTTCATTATATAATGTCTTTGCCATGATATCAAGGCCTGTTAGGAATTTTTGAAGTGTTGTCTAATGGTTAAAAAGCCTCTCCTTTAAAGAAACAACCTGTGATCTGAATGTAAACAAAAAGAGTACACTCTCCCAAAGCAAAAGTAATTTTAAACCTACAGTACATCTCCAAATGTATTAGTACAACATGCGATATTTTAGGTCACACTTAGTTATTGAGCTCAAAATAGTTATTTTAAATCTTAAACTTTCAAAAATCAAAATAACATATAAGACTTTGACTGACAGACTGGTTTTCACATTTTCTTGTTTAAACCCTGCTGCTAAATACTCACTATTTTTAATTTTAATGCATAAAATTATGTCACTTTCTTCAATCGTGCATCACTGTAGTTCAGTCATTAATATAAACTACGTAAAAGTTGCATGATCTGATCCATTCATTTTGTTTTTCATGTATTCATGTATTGTTGTCTTGGTTCTTTCTCTGATTCCCGCTGCTGTCCTGTACCTGTAGCTAACAAAGGAGATAGTGTGACACCTACTAAATTACTGTTGTACAGAATGTGATTGATTGACTTGTTGTTGGTCTGCCATGACCGCTGGAATGCACCTTGTGTGAATGGTGCCTCCAACAAACACACTGGTGCGTACCTCCTCGGGTTACCTGGGCGGCACACCAGGTATTATAAATCTCTTTGTATGTTAACAAAGAGAGAAAATAAGATGAAAAAATAATATTGAATTAAAAAAATACCCCCTCCCTTTTGTGTATCGATGGGGGAAAAAAAGTACTTTTCTCCAGGTGTGAGTTACTCCACTATGCTGGTGCCTAATACAAAACATCTGACCTCAAAATGAAATGCAGCAAACATTTAATGTAATATATAGTATTGTCTGATTGTTGGTTATGGTAATTCTTCATTTAGCCACAATAACCTTAAGATCAGCCGCCTCAAATCCAGTAAAATTACCTAAAACAGATGTGGTTCTGAGGTTCCAGATAGATGTATAAAAAAAAGGTACCTCATGACAGAGAAAACCCTTAAATGTATAGGAATGTTGGTGCATTGTTATATTTACTGTATGGCATAAACCAAAAATTATAGAGGTGTTGAGAATTAAAACTTAAATAAATAAATACATTTGTAGCGTGACATTCCGTCATTCTTATGTTTAAGTGGCTGAGCTTTGGAGCGCTAGGCCAAGATCGCCTCCTGTTAATCACACATCCTGTAGGCTTTGTCCCCTGGCAGTGACCTGATCCAGCAGGAGGAAGCAACCAATCAGAAAATATTAGATCAGCTCTGGGAAAAATTAATGAAATTCTCTCAAGTCTGTCTCACCTACTGTACTGAACCATGAGATTCAGACACAAGAGTGAAGCATGCACTTTATATCCTCTCATCAGAGCGACTCCATTAAACTCCCCCCTACTCCACGTTCAAATGATCTATGGGCATCATGATACGCTTGTGGAAGGTGTTGTGTTCCTTAGTGCCGATGTCCAGACAAGGGTGGTCTGTGCAACCGGATCCTTTGACATCACAGAGAACATGAAAACATGAAACATAGTTATTGATCACTGAGTCCACACTAATCAAATAGCACCCTGGTTTGTTTGAAGTTAAAAATGGTTACAGTGGGTGTTTACCGTTGCTCTTCGGGACCCTCCAGCCGCACCCCTCTTAAACATACACAGACAGAAGTGTTATTTGTATTGTTAAATTTACATTAAGCCCATTTTAATTGCATCAAGCCACTAAACAGATCTTACAATAATGGGCCTGACAGAGAATATTGCAATCATCTGTGAAGAGCCTGCGGCGGTGTAATGGACAAACCTGATTAATTTAATCTTGTTGCACTCCATTATGGCTGCACTTTATCATTTCAACAGATGGAGCACCAAGAAATTAAAAAATGCTCTCAAGGATGTGTGGCACTTCCCATCCACTCGAATCCCTTTATCTGAAGGTGTGTAGGCTGCTGTGTTGAAATGAAGGCCTGAACTGGAACCTCTGCATGAGTGCCTTTTCCAACCAAAATGAGATTATGTGAGGAGTCAATTGATGCAACAAATCATCAGAATTGTCTTGTGATGTATTGCTGAAGGCTGTTAAGGGCTGTCCATCCAATCATCTAGTCCAATGAGTTGATATTATCAAAGGGGCAGAATAACAATTGCTGTATTATAAAGAGTGTTGCATTCAAACATTTTTTTTTACAATGTAAGAGATGAATGTTCCTTATATGTTGTGGTGTGCTCCTTAGTGTACTTAAAATGTGTAACAGTCAATTTAAAGCGGTTTAAACTCTTATGGAATAAAGAAAACTTTATTGTTATTCTTTATATTACAGTGTTACCTCTTGACTTTTTCTCATTTTTTCCTCCCTTCTCCTACACCCACCTTAGAGGTCGATGAATTTACATGTTTTTTAAGACTCAATTTGTAAAATAATTAAAGCAATGTTTCCCAACCTTTTCTTGCATGTGACCCCTTAATATGAAACAATGTCTCTCGTCATAGGTTACTCGTCCGTGAACAATTCAAGAGTCAGCTTTTCTTCTCACAGACTGCTTAGAGAAATGAAGTGTGCAGGATTTCTTAAGAAAAAAAGCATTGATTAGAAAAGTCTTTTAAAAAAATACACACTTGCGAATTACAATTGATTTTTTTTTCTTAACTGCAACTTGGGAAATTATTTTATTACCCCTTTCCTTGATTTCATTACACATCTGATATTCAGATTGAGTATCATTCCGTAATCTTGACGTTATGACCAAGGGTGGCGCTCTAGTTCACATCCAGAGAGCTGTGGAGGCACCATAGTAAGGTTTACCACAGCAATTTTAATATTGTGTCATCCCCAGACTTGTAAGTGACTAATAAATATCCATGATGAAACTTAATTATATGTTTTTTTCTGGGATATCTTATTTTTTTTAAACTTAAAAGTTCTGTTTACAAATATTATGAAATTATATATGATTGATTAGAGAAACCGACAAGCTGAATATATACTGTTGTCCTCGCGCCTGCTACGTTTCATGCAAGTGGGCAGCGCGTGCACAGACACGCGCGCATCTACCTGGTCAATTCAAACTAGCAAAAAAGTTAGCTTTTAATGTCGGACGAGTGGCACAATTTCCCGTCAGCGGGGATTATGGAGGCTGAAGAGGCGCTAGAATATGGACAGAGGGACTTGTTGCATGAGGTGACAGTAAGGTAAGCAGTAAATGATGAGCTGTTTGGATTTTCTCTACCCCTCTGTTGCTTCACAGTTTCGTTTGAGCCATCTCTACAGGAGGGGCTAGCAAAAGCAGTGAGGCTACTTGGAGAAAGCAAGCTACAGCTAAATGAATCATAGCTCTAGTGTTAGCTGTGGTTGAGTGAGACATAAAACCCAGTAAACTAAGATTTTTATAGGACAAGCAACAACTTAATGTTCTTATTTTTTTATTTTTCTAGTTTAGTTTGTGGCGCATTATTGTTAAGTGTTCACCTTTCCTGTAAAGGCAAGGCTAATTTACTATAATGGGTTCTGTGCATCCCTGAATGAACATTAGTCAACAGTGAGTTATGCTGCCATTAAACCAAGCCTCTTTCCTTATAGTGAGTGCACTTGCATTATACAGTATTTTATTACATGTGTTGTCTCACATGTTCCCACAGTAGCATATATAAGAATAACATGTTTTCACTCCAAGAAATATGGCGATGCAGGTAGCATCAGGACATTTATCAAAATATCATTTGCCTTGAGTTAACAGCAGTTGTACCTAGGTTTTACTCTCATTCATTCTGCCCCAGGCTGCAGTCATTTTTCTGTCTAATTATTTCCTTTTTTAGTCTGCACCACACTTGACAGTGATGGATAACAGGTTAAAAATGGACATTTTCTCCTCAGTTAGTGTATGTTGGATGGACTCAAGCATGCATGGTGTTCTTCCTTCAGACCAAAAGACCTTGGAAAGATTGTGTTCCTCTCTGCTTTTCTCATTCCAATATGATACAGTTTGTCTTCATTTTCTTCGGACCTGGACTCATTTTCATGATTTATGGCTGAAGCACATCATGAAGACAGAAGTGTAGGTTATGTCAAAGTTATACAATCATGATTACAGTCTAGGTTGTAGGACAGGCCTTTTACAAGTCCAGCAGGACAGAATAAGAATCAGTGGGTCAACTATGTAAAGGTTTTGGTTTCTCTGATTAGGTTTTGCTCTCAGACCAAAGTTGTCAACTTTTTCTTTTTTCTTCTTACTTGATGGATAATGCCTTCAATACTTGGACAAACATTACACAAGGACATCCTCATAAGATCTACCACAAATCAAAGTCTGATCTTGATCCAAGTAATATTCTGGTGATCCAGAATGATTAAATGTATACGGCTCACAGAAAATTTGCTACTGTAAGATAACAAATAATGATAATAACGATACAGGCTTGAACTAAGATCAAATTGTAGCTGAAACTGTGCTGATTCAGTTTGGTGTCAAAGTTGACATATCTTCAAAAGTTACTGAGCTACATCCTGAAGAAAACCACCATTAGTGAAATATTGTTTTTCTTGAATATCTGTCAGACTAATAGTGATACCAATGTGATTCCAAATTCTATGGGTACATTTTTAGGGTCAAGGAGTCATATTATGAGGGTCAAACTATCATAAGACCATTGCTTTTAGATGCTATGGCATGATGGGGAAACTGAGCTGCCTTGATGGAGAATTGCGCTCTCTGAGTGGTGTCTAGTCTACAGATTACTTTTATAGAAAATGCCATAGTGTATTAAATCTCAAGGTGGCACCTTCCCATTGCTTGATTTAACTCACCAGCACTCGACGATATTCAGTGTACAGTTGCGTAAGACAAAGAAAAACATTTGCAGATCTGGAACAATGTTCACAATGCTAACATTTTTGGTTGAAAAATCTCCGAAAACAGTTAATCGGTTATCAATAGCAGCCTATTAATTTTTACCATCTAATTAATTAAATGACTGATCATTTCAGCCCTACTACTAGTACTGCAATACTCTTCTCATATGGAGATTAAATCATCATCTGATAAGACCGCAGTCTGTTTCCTGCCCTTACATTGCCGTGCAGAAATATCATCCATTTTATGGAATATAGGGAACTTAATCAAAATTCACAACGCTATTTATGACACACACCTGTTGTGACTTATGATCACTGCATTTTAAAGCCTCTCCTTTTTCTTAGGGTGATCTCACATCCTCTGGATGATATAATTTATGAATGTCTTTATAGACATTGTGCAATGTCCTGTTTTGTTTTGACACCGGTTCTTTTTGCTTCATTTTGTATTGTCAGTCACTGACCTGAGGTGGAGCAGCTGTGATCTAAAGATTTAAAGTCTTAAAAGTGTGGTAGCAGAGCAGGGTTACTGCAATGTATCATGTCTGAAGCAATGAACAGAACAATTTTCATTCACACATGTACCAGATTCCCTACTGTACTGTAGCCTACATGTGCTTCATGTTTTCTTTAAGACTTGACTTCAGAGGAAAGTTCTTCAGTCTGTTCTACTTACTTTTGAAGGTACATGCTCCTCCAATTACTGGGGCCACGCAGCCTCCCCTATGGTGTCCTTGGACAGCTCTTTGAGTGCCTGAAAATGTTGCGGACCATTAATTCTGGATTGTCTTCATCTGTTTGCATAATTTTCCCACCGTTACCATTTTCACAATCTGTGCATTCAAATAATCTTTTTCTTTTTCATACATAGTTGAATCCTCATGACATTTCAATATATAGATATTTTTTTAATACTAGTGACAGTTGTTAAACTTTTACATCAGCCTTTTGTATGTTATACAGCCTGTCAACTGTGTACTCTGCTACAGGTATGTTGTGTTTTACAGCTTGTGTGCTGATGTTCCCTGTTGAAACTCTTCACCTGCCAACAGATTTTATTTAACAATAACTCTTCTATCAAAATTTCCCAAACTCTATAAAATCCTAAACACAGCGCAGCAACCAATCAATTTTGTTTAAAAAATTGTGGTGTTTTCTTTAACCATATGCATTTTCTCGGTTTTTCAGTTAGACTAATTTGCTGTCAGGCAGGAGGTTGTTTTTGCAACTCAGGCAGACTCCAGAAATTAATTTATCCAAATAACCAAGTCCTCCTGGGCCATGGAGGTTGGGACACTGAAATGGCCCTGATAGGCAAAGCTGCCTTTTGAAGTCTGGAATGTTTTGGCTGACTTAGAGCAGGCGACTGGAGTGGAGGGATCATTTTCACTGACCCATGGGATTTTTAACCATTTTCATATATTCGGAACAAAACAAAGTGAGGAAAAATGCCTGAGCTGATTTACATTGACTTTACTATTAGAAACTGAGCAGAAAAAATTAAGTGCAACTTATTTAGGGGATCTTTTTTTAGGACATACTGGGAGAAAAATTGTTTGGAGACCATGCATGAAAAAAAAAAGTTCTCGTCCTGTTAGGCTTGGCCTATCAAAAATTCTAAAACCTAAAATTCAATAATTTTACAGAAATGTATTATGGCTAATTAGGTGATCATTTGGACTGCAGCCAAAGTAAACATAGGCCACATGCTAATAACACAAACACTTTTAATTGTACATATTATATAAAAGCCCTCATTTATTGCACACAATGTTAGGATATAACTTGTATATCCATTGTATAAAAATGGCCACCGAAGTAACATTAATAAAATCAATTCCTATTCATCCATTGGATCCTCTTAAAGACTTTAATTACAACAAGTAAATGCTATGCTTTTATTAAACAAGCCCAAGGAAAGGGAAGTGCAGGAAACCAGGCGTTCTTGAGTAACGGGGCACTTGAGCTTCCAGAGTAATAAATAATTCACAGGTCCTGTGTGATGAGCTGCTGAGGACAGAAATCCCTAATGACAGCTTTTTATAACCTATGACTCAGCTGGCCATTACATCCCTACACAGACCACATTCCCTCTGCATGCTCACTCTTCTCTCACTCCGCACAGCTTTGCCTACCACATTGACAAAAAGGAGTTAAATTACAAAGCACTGCATACAGTGACTTAATGAAAGAAACTGAATGGGAAGCATATTAAAGTTAAATTATTGCATGTTAAATGTGTTGTTTTAATACAGCAGTTCTATGTCCTCATTTTATTTTATTTCATTTTGCATGTGTCTTTTTTTTCCAAATATATGACATCTTGTTTTGAAGCCTCTAAAAGATTTGTTTGGCAATGAATGAGCCAATTCATTCTGTCTGCATGTTATTCTACTCTCTTCATGCTTGTCCTCTCTTAGCTCCAGGCCAGAAATGTCTTTTTTTAAAGGAAACTTATCAATCAGTGACGATATCTTCCATCTGATGCAGTCAAATGTTAAAAAAAAATTTGCAACTGTAATAATTGCAGAGAAAACACCGATCTGGATTGGAAGAACGTGAGAGGTTTGTGTGTTATACATGTCGTGGGCTAAGCTGCTGTCGTTGCTTTCCAATGTCATTTACTACATTAGGCCTATGCAGAATGTCCATTCACCCTAGTGCCTGTTGCTGAGGTAAGAGACTAAATAATTGAGTTTCTCCTGTCTGCTTTAGGCCTGTGACTGATCAAGTGTTACAGTGCTTGATTGGCATAATGGCACCATACCCCCCCAGGTAAGGTCAGAGCAACATCTGGGGCTATTATGCGTTATGCAATTCCCAGTATGAAAGGCAGGGCCTCACATGTTATTGGTATATCATTATTGTTATCATTTCCAAACCCCCAGCTCTCACTAAGAATAGGTAGTTAAATTTAGATGCAAAAAAAGATCCAATTACCCAGGCCTCTGCTTGTGTTTGTCCGCAGAGTTAGTGCAGGGAAATAAATCTGGTGGCCTTGATAAAGTACCTGACAATAGAGTTAGCACAGCACTAGTGGTTTATAGTAATAAGGCGGACATGCACAATTAGGCCCACGGAGTAATTTACAGTGCTGCTTGCAGGTGGTGACCTGCTATGAGCTTGGGACCACCTCAGTAACAAATTAGATCATATAGGCGGGCAGAGCAGCAGCGCTGTAGGACTTACACATAAAGCAGAGCAATCAAAGATTGTAAAAAGCTTGACGTGTAAGTCAAATTTGTTATAATTTTGTTCTCGTGAAAGAAATAACACATAACCCTGGGTTTTTCATCCATAATTTACTGGAGAGTGAATGATCACTTTTATTCACTGTTGATCTTTTGACGTCAACGTGGACCTCTCACTGCTACCTATTAATTATGAAATACTGTAGGTTTTGCCCATTTCATTTTACTACCTCTTCCTGCTGAACTTGGTGTGAAGGCTGCTGTTCTTGAATAGGTATAAAAGTTAGAGTGGGCAAAGTTCCCCCAGCACCCAGTCTATCCAACATTATGTCATCAGAGTCAAAAAGGCACCGCTGAAGAAAAATAGCTTGTTTCGCAAATGATCGACACCTTAACACATGGAGCAAATGGAGCGGGGTGTGTGGCTACTTCCCTTAACTGTAGCAGGGCAGACAGCACAGGCTTTCATAGAAAGAAATTCATACATTCGTTCAGTAAGTGTTTATAATATACTCAACCTCATGTACTGTTCTACATTTTTAGAGAGATTTGTCTCTTATCCCAAAATGACCAATCGATTTTTTGGGTAATTTGAGGATGATTCCCCACTAATAGTGATAGATTTTCCTCTTTATATATAATATTTTATACACTAAAAGATCCCCTTTTGGTACTTTCATATTTCAATACCTTTTATTAGACTTTATTTTAATCACTGTACTGTGCAATAGTGAAGAAAAACAGTGCCCTCTTCTGTCTGCCTGTCTCTATCTTGTTGCCCATGAATTGAAACATTACTTCAGGTTTTGTTGCAGTTTACAATGTGGAGACTGGCACTCTGTGGCTTATTGGCCTCCTGCACAGGTCAGGCAAAGGGATGAGTGGCAGGTCCCCCGGAATAGCTCTGACCACCTTGATCCCCACTGTCAGCACATAGGCCTTAGTGTGAGCTGATTTCATCAAGGCCAACACAGTATGGTGGCTGCCCTGCTCCCCTTGACAGACCACTACTGGGCAGGTTTCCTTAGTGGGCCTGTTTCATTTAACACCATCATGTCCTGTGCTCTCTGTGTATTTTCATCCTGTGGAACTCCTGATAGGTGTTTGACTCAGGTCAGACACAGAAATTTAGAAAATTTTCTTTTGAATTGTGAATCTTCTTAATCACAAATAAGTTATGAAGTTTGATAAATTGATAGTCTAATATTATTTATATCTTTTAAACATTTATTGTTATGTTTAGTCCGAGTGAGCACGCTGCTACCCGGATATGGGGCAGCAGCTATTTTTATGCGCGTCACTCATTCATGACAAACACCCTTCAAATAGGAAGAAAAGCTAATTGGCATAATATCCAATGATGTAAGCAGCACCATACCACTAGCAGCTGTGTGTGGTCCACTAATGCTTGCACAGCTATTTTAGAGCTCCACTCCAGGAGAAATATACTGTGTACTTGTCTATACCTGCACTGCAACTTGGTGTTGAAGACAGGCAATGTAGACAGCAGAATATTTAGTCTTTTCCTTTGATATAGAAAGGATTAGCTGTTATTCCTGTTTCCATCTATCAAAACTAATATATGACCAACTAGAAAGCACTCAGTGTTATTAAAACTCATTAGGAAATATTAGACCATTCCACAACAAAAGCTTGTAATCGATGGTCATCAGGTACATTTAATCAATTACTTTAAAAAAACAATTATAATATATTTAAGCATTTATTCACATATTATAGAATTATTTGATAGAAAACGTATCTATACAAATGTAGTAGTGCGATTTGAAAAAAAAACTGTAATTCAATTGAAAATTATGAA
The DNA here is from genome assembly GCA_037577475.1 of Chaunax sp. Z400. Classification (NCBI taxonomy): domain Eukaryota; kingdom Metazoa; phylum Chordata; class Actinopteri; order Lophiiformes; family Chaunacidae; genus Chaunax; species Chaunax sp. Z400. Next base: position 10,096,866 of record CM075206.1, on the reverse strand, counting down.
AATATAAATATGTTCAAATATTTCCCAAAATGTTACTTACTATTAGTTTACTTTACTTTAACTTATAGCTTAATATTTATTGTGAAATTCACAAATTGAACTGAAAAAAATGCTATTCACCCTTCCTTTACCCTTGGCCAAAACCTCCTCAAAATTTAATTAAAATCTTTTTAGATATCTTCTACACAAAGAGGCAAACAAACACAGACAAACATGGGTTATCACAAAACCTCCACTCAACTAGTTTTGATGCATCATCTAAGTGAGTATTGGTTAGAACATTTATCATGTGTCATTCCTGTTTGTTTATGATTATCTTTGTCAGACAAAGAACATTTTTGAATAAGCCTTCATGAGTTATGAGTGCTACCTCCATTAACCAGATAAGGAAATGTTTACAAGGTTATTTCCATGGAAGCAGTTGTGAATCTTGCAGGACTACTGGAACCGCATTTAGCCTTTTTGCTACGAATGTTTAATCTCTCATTAGCCTTTAGGTGACATACAGTAGCATCGGCCTCAATCCCACATTTGCCAATCAGTGACAGGTTGAGTGACAGGCACAGAACAGCACATCTCTTATGTAAACCTTTCCTCTACAACCACAAAATTAGAGTGGCTGTTGCTACACTCCTGCCTCTACACAAATGATAAAGTAAGCACTCCGGTTCAGAAGTTCATATTTTGGATGTGTGCCGGAACTACTTAAGACCAGTGATGTTTTGAGAGGAACAGGTGGTCAGAGTGACATAATTCTGGCTCACTGTTCATATCCTTAGAAATTATGCCTTGTTGCTTTGCCAGAAGGGTTATTACTCTGTCAATATGGATAAGCATGAGTTGATCTGACTTGTTAATAATGTAAACTGATAAAAATGGAAAGACAAAATTTAGATACTGACACAAATACTTCCTTACACCTGCTTATACTTGATATATTTTACCAACAAGCAAACAAATCACATATATGTGCTCATCTTTGATATCTATGATACGTCTCAAGGCTTTGCTTAGAAAACTATTTATTCTCTTACGCTCTTAACTACTGGCATGGATGTGTTAGAGTGGAATGCCATTCAGAATGCAGAAAATATATTTAGTTCTCACCAACAGACAGCAAAAGGCACCAGTGGGTCTAGCCCCTGTGTGAGAACAGTTATTTCTGTCACAGTATGGACTTTCAATTACTGTAATCCGCTGCTTCACTCCTTAAGCAACATTATTAACTATTGAGATACCTCAAATGTGACACTTACAGTAGGTATTATAAACGGATGTAGCTTTATTTGTGACATAAAAAGAATTTATATTCTGAATTTTTAGAAAGTGTGTCAGTTTGGGAATATATTACAAAGATTCTGACTTGCTTTCTGTATCGTGCCCTTCATCCGAAGCTCAGTTGTTAATTACACCTTATTCTCTATATGGAAGTATAGAGGAAATGTAATGTGTCTGCTTGCCTTCGCATTGATAAGAAATTATTGAAAGAAAATGTTGCAAGAGTGACTGTGCAGTAACTGTTTGACAGATTTGAGTTATTATGCTTTTCTTTAAGCCCATTAATAGGTGGGTACTTATGCACAGTGGAAATACCCCACAGCTGCAGTCTGGCTGTTGCTCCATATGTGATCCTCCTGTCAGACCCTCAGAAAACACTCAGACTTCACCACCACACAGACACTCTCAGTTTCAGCCATACAGACATGTGCCCAGCAAACACTCGTGTGCATATTCATTATACACTTGTTTTGCTTTTATTCTCAACATGATTAATCTACTGTAAAACATTATTGACAGTCCATTAGTGCTTATCATGCACTAATGTTGGGATGCATGGTGCAGCCAATACGTTTCTTTAAACTATATTATTATTGACATTCAGAGTCATTCAGCATTCTACATGGTTGTATTTTGGGAAAGCCTGTGAGGTCTGCGGTTTTACCTAAAGCTGGGCAAATCTCATGGCAAAGCCGTGTGATTCAGCAGGGATGAACAGAGAACAATGCCCAGATAAGTGAATTACCTACCTGGTAGGAACACACAAAGTCTGTGTCCTGAAGCTAGGCAACTAGCAGGACCTCTGTTTATATTAGGAAACAGTTGAGCAGCTCCTGCAAACACAACTTATCCGGTTTAATTGCTGCGTAATTCCTTCAGTGTTGTCATACTTGTCTGTTTTTCTGGAACTATTCTAACAATAGAGAGTAGTGTGAATGGTCATTGAGTGGTTAAGTGGAGGCTCCTTTAGAGGGGCAAATAATTAATGGCAGGAATTGTGGGGGGAAAAAACTTTTAAGTTGACAATGTTGTATTGTTCATATCTGAGTGATCTGAATGACAGTGACATATAAAGAAGACTGTTAATTTCAGTCTGCTAAATTTTAATGCCAATATATTTTTGACTAATTATCTCTACTAAGGAAGTCATGTTTTCAGCAGGATTATGGAGAAACTACTGCTTTTCATGAAAGGGTGTAGCACCAAGGAAGAGCCCATTATATTTTGGAGGGCATCTGAATCTTCACAGGGCAGATACACAATATATTTTACACTTTCGATGAATAGGATTCAGGTGCATATTGGCCCAATCTCCCTGACTCGAGGAAGCAGTGGTGTTCGAGCAAGCTAGCCAGTGACTAAAGAAAGGGATAGCAGCAACAAAGCATCATATCAGATAAATGAGTTAATTGATTGTTTCATGGAAGGTACATCCTAAAGCTCAAATAAACACCCCGCTCCTCTGCAAATCCCTGCAAGAAGTTGTAACATTTTAGTATGGTGAAGCACACAGCAGAGAGATGCAATATAACTTGTTTTTTGTCTACAGTCTGACCTCACCTTTGCTGTAGACTACAAGCCCAATACCCAAAAGGCTAACAACCAGAAATGTCCCAACAGAGCCAAATAATAAAACTATAATAACTAGAAAGGAACTTAAGCATATCTGCCAAGAACCAGCAGTCCCTTTTAGTCAAATTAAACCATAATCCAAATTCCAATTATCAACATAATCTAACTGGTTTCTTGAATATCTGTCAAACACTTCATGCATAATTGATGAAAAGGTTTATTTCATATCAGATTCATCTGATCATTTTCTGATGAAAAACAGGTTGAATGATTAAGAATGCAGCTTTGCAGAAAGCTGAGCTTCCATTTAAAGTTTGAGAATAGGTTGAGATTGTTTCCGCCCCAAGACAGCTCATCATTCACTTTATCTGATAAAAACTGTGAGACTCTCAGTGCCAGTTATTCTGAGGAAAACGTTGGAGGGAAGCAGCGACTAGATGTTCTGTAAAAAAAAAAAATTAAAAATATATATATATATATAAAATATACAAATTTTTATGCAATCAAGATAATTCAACTTCCATTCATTCAGTTAACTATTAAATAACTAGATTGTAAATGAGCATGCTATTTATATAGCAATTGTACATTTACTTGACTTACGTGGGTTAAGACAATTACATTTTACACATGCAGTATTGTTTTCCTCATAGTAGTTATCCATGCCATCAGCTTTGGAACAAAATCTATCTGATTTGATTGAAGTAATGAAAAATATATTTCTTCGTCGCATATCTGGTCTGCTGCCAGAGAGAACAATATCTTTACCTTTTCTCAGTACTCGAACTTTTTAAATGTCCTGGAGGAGTTCTTGTTGAGTCCCAAACCCACTGAGATCTCTAATGAAGGCTTTACCTTCCAGGCAGGCATATTTCTCCAAATGACAGTAATTTACATATGATGTATTTAGAGAAGAAGAGGGCAGGCTAATTCTATTTAGAGATTTTCCTTTGTTTTAGGAGTCATTAGCAGCTAGCTCAAATCTAATTTTTACAATTTCATCAGGCCATCTTGGAAAGCCTCTGTGAGCTCATCAGAGAGGAGCATTTATTGCTAAGTGTTCTATATTGCATTAGCACACAATAAAGCGGCCAGGGACTGCTACAGACGTTTATGTGGAATCCAGTTAACACTCTGCCAATTCGTTTTTTATTGGGACACAATCAATTTTTATTCATTTTAAAGCCAGAATGCTTTCTTTCATTGTGTGCCTACCCCAGCTTATTATGCCCCATAAACTAATTACTCAATTGTTTTCACAAAATGCAAATGTTTATGTTAAAGATTTCCTCTTTGAAATGCAGGCCTGACATGCATATACATAATATGAGATTTTCTGTCACATATGTCATTCATTATTTTATCACTTCCTGCATTGTTTTTAATAAGCATAATAATTGCATTCATTTAATTTGTTGAAGTCTGTCAATAACAATGAAGTCTGAGTAATGACATATAGTGTGGCACATGAAGAATTCAAATATGGGTGAAGTCTGTCTCTCCACCAAAATGATTAGGCCCTATTTTTTTTTAAAACAACAAAAAACTCAATAGCCTCACTGGGCTACAACAAAACTTTTGCCAACATTTTTTAAAATGTACTTTAAAGAGAACAGAAAAAAAACTGCTGTAATGCACAAAGCTGTCTTAAGAATGGATAGACCACAAATGGACCAATATCTCTTTAATTCAAACATAAATAAAAGCCATTAGTATTATTTGACCAAAAGATATTTAAGTTTCTTAAATAAGGAGGCAAACTGATCTGACATCAGTAAATAAGGGCAAGGTTACAGCATAGTTTTACAGTTTCAACTATAAGGGTAAGGGAAGCCTAAACATAATGCAGCAATTGAAAACTTGATACACATCTTGGAGATTCTGCACGCAGTTTATATATTACTGTATTAAAAATGTTAAGCCACTATTTATAGTGGTGCTTGCGTGAATAGCTAACCCACATCGACGCACCTTAAGACATCTCAATGTGAGCTGGAAGTGTGCATCTTCACTGTTGTGTGATAATTAGAGTGCTTAAGTGCTCCTGGAGACAAGACAAACCCAGACACCCTCTTCCTCTGCAGCCCCTCCTCTCATCACCTCCCCTCCCCACCAAGATGGCTCCCATTTGACTCTGATATCGTTTATTGTTTGGTATCGGATGTACACCTTGTGCCCTTCACCATTTGTTCTGAGGCGTGTGTGACCTGAACTGTACACGTCTTGCTCTTCTCCCTTCATCACTTACCCTCCCATCAATAAAACGCACAGGCATCTTTTATTTGATATTGCATTTCAATTTGCACAAACACATAATATTCATGGTCGCATCCTCAGTTGACAGTGGCATTGCACAGCATACAGCAAATTTGTATGTGATTGTGTGTTTTTGTTTTTCGCATGTGCATGCAAATATTTTTCTACTCCAGTTTTGGGATTTGTCCTGCAGTGGGCTCTGGAATGCTTTCAACACATTGATGAGATGACAAGTTATCATTGATCTATTCTTACTTAGTGGGATCCATTAAATAATGTATGGGCTCCTGTGCATTACCAATGCACTCTCCTGTCCTCGACCCATTAGAGGAGTAGGGCACGGGGGCCCTAGTGGCTCCAGGCCCTCAGAGAGGTCCTTGAGCTTTCATTTAATTAAATTATCCTATAATGAAAACTCCCATAATGAGATTAATTTTAATTATTTATCAGCAGACGATTTGAGGGAGATGCTGTGTTAATAATGCATGAAAGGGCTTAACATTTTTCAGTTCATCACCTTTTCCTTTTGTTAAAGGTGCTGTTTAGTAAGAGCTCAGCTGCTGCAAGAGGTGATGGTGGAGATAGGGATGGCCAGGCCCAGAGGTCAGTCAGAAGGGCTGCTGAACTGCTTGACTGTCATTTGATAATGTGCATTATATTGCTGAATTAACATCACCATAAATTTGAATTATTCATTCCTTGGTGTCTTTGCATGAAATAAGTCAAGGTGTGTTTGTTTTTTTCTTATAAGACAAGTCTTTAAAGTTTTCCTCAAATATACAATGTTTTCCTCAGTTTAAAGCTTGGTGGATATTATATTAATACCTAAAGGCAGAGAAGTAATCAAAATTACGCCTGTAATTCTCTACTGATGTTTTTATACCTCCATCAGGTTGGCATGTTTATTCCCCTTGTGTGAGCACATTAGAAGACTTTGGTGGCTGGCCAACAGAATAGGGGAAGATTGTGGACTGTCACACAGTGTGAAACTGTAATTAGTTGGCATGGCAGTGTGCTTATTTGAGTTCTCAGGCAAGCGAGATACAGAACAGTTAAGATCTGTAAGATGATACGTTACTGAAAACAATTACTTTTTGTCATTTAAATGAGCACATTTCAAATCTTTCTAACTTTTGTATCAACGGACAGGAACGTAGAGGAAGCCAGATCGGCAGAAGTGGCCCAGGGCAGGAGACAAGAATGTCATTGGGACGGTGAGCCGAGTGCATTTATCAGGCCTTCATCAATAGTTGATTAATAATTCAGGTGAAGTCTGGGGCTTCTTTAGGGCAGGGTTTCAGCTAGCTTGTAATTTTGTAAATTGCATAGTCATCATGCAATGGATGGGCCAGGATGCTCAAAGAGTCACAGCTGTGAATGTAGGTATGGGATTTTAGTAACAGGTACAGGAAGAGTTTAAAACAGTTGTGGTAGAGTTTTAGTATCCACAACAAATGCCATGAAACAAAGGACTCGGAAAGAGGTCTGGACAGAAACAATTTAAAGACGGTGTGAACCACATTGCTCTCCAGAAAACAAAATACTAAAGCTTACGGTGCTAACAAACAATCTAAACCAGACACCAAATGAGAACGTAAATGTGTGCTAAATTACACGCAGAAAGGCAACACATGTCAAATCCTGGACACAATTGTAATCAGAGCAGATCCACTGGTTTCCACTTAAGCTCGGCTACAGAATGAACTATAAAACCCAAGTCAAATGGAAATCAATATTCAGATAGTGGCTTTTTGTTAAACCACCTTTTACAGATTTCCACAAGATACTTCCCCTGGCTTACAGACAACAAACAGGCATTTCTTTCCTTTGTGAGTTGATCAAGGTACTTTGGCCCAGGTGCAGCGTTAGCAGAACAGTGAATGAAAAAAACCCTCAATTACCCCAGGCCTTCTCTCTGATAACTCCCATTCAACAAAATGGGCCCTCTAATTGCCCTGACCAGTATTACCTGTTCTCCGTCCAAAAGTGCACTATTCTTCCACATTGTATCCTAGGTAACTGGAAGTTTTTGTGACCTATAAAAAGTTGCTTGTCCTGTAACTGATCCGAGGATAGGCGGTTGTTTGTTTCCATGGCAGGGTGCTGAGCTATTTATAGGTCTATCTAGCTGGTACTAGTAGGCACAGAAAGAATAACCAACAATTTTAATCATTCGTTTGGATGAGAGAAATGCTCTTGTGCTTTTGATAGACTGAAACTCAAACTGCAGAGTTTACTGGATGTTTTGAGAACAAAAAACACCTGGGGCCACTGAAATTGAGTCACAAAGCTAAATGAAGGAAGGCTTCACACTCTTCTCTCTTTTCCTGCTGTCTGCTGTTCTCCCCTCAATGCAGAAGCGGATCCTTGCAACAAAACGTAATGTTTATTTTGGAGTCAGAGGCAATGCCCCGGATGACCGGAATTTCTTTGTTGTGGTTTAAGTTTGTGTTTTTAGCCAAGACACACAGAGCTGCTGGTATTGATGATTCACATGTTCATCATCAGAGGTCCTTGGCAGTTCATCACATCTTTCCTCACTGTGTGCGTCTTTAGCAAAAGGTTAATCAGGGAACCCTTCCTTTTAAAGTGATAATTTATCTCTGATTCACAGGGATGATACGGTATATTAATTACCAAATGTGTCAAGTGCAAAGGTCAAGAAGAGATCTCCTTTAAGGCATCTGGCAGCAACAGCGTCTCTAACCTTTAATTCAATTCTCTCTCTCTCTCTCTCTTTGTACACTTCACATATCCCAATATCTTTATTCTGCAATTGTTCCATTCCTAAAAACAATATTAAGATTCATGTCCAGACCTGTTTCTGAATTCAAAAAATATCTAAAACAGTCAGTAAAACAATATCACTTCTTGACAACTAAATACAGAAGGAAAGCAAAGATTTAAAGAGGCTACACAATGATGGAATGAGATGGACTTTTAAAAGAGGTGAGATATCAATAGGAATCCGTTTAGTTTATGGACTAGATACATTAAGTTAACTAACAATCAATCACTACTCTCTTTAAAGCTTTTTAATGCACGTAAATCTGACCTGTCAATACATTTTCAGCGTCATGCTCACTCTTCAGTCCATTGTTGTGGTTATTCACCTTCCATTGTCTGTTTGTTACATCAGCATTGAAATGCACCTTTTACTGTCATGAACACTTCTGAATTTCGGTAATGCTGCTTTACAACTAGTGCAAATCTACTGTAAAAGAAGATGAAAAGTTTACAGGAAACACAAGCAGAAAACATTGTTCATTACATTTTGCTTTTCTTTTTGTTTTATTTCCTGCAGCAAAAAAAAAAAAATCACATTTAATTTATTGTTTCAGAGCACCATGCATTAAAGTGTGACTATAAAAATGTTCGTGCATAATGTATTGCACTGAAACAGAGCAATACTGAACACCAACATGTGGATTACTGCTTGCAAACTGTAAAATATGAGACTGTTTTTCCTCACATCACTTGTGGGCAGTTCTAGCTAGATGGGATACAACATACTTTCTCACAAGTACAAAGGGAGAGTGTGCTGTGCTGTAAGGAGTGCATTGCAAATTCCATTTCCTCAAAGAGGAAGTCACCTTTTAGCGGGGCCACTGCTGTTCCAAACACATCAAGAGGAAACAAATACATGGCATACCATTTTGTCCAGTCGGTTCTAGTGATGTCTTTCACAATGTTATGTTTGCCCACATGAATTACATTTGGATGCTGTAAAGTCTGAGGTCAGAAGAAAGTTGGCTAGCATTACATTTTGACTGGATTGAACGGAGAGAATTGATGCTTACTCTCAATTAATTTTTGTTGTATTTTTCTATTTCCTCTTGGTTTAAACTTACTACTAGTGGTCTCCTCACTGCAATATTTATTTTATCATTATTAAAGTAACTTGGACGGCTCTTCCTGTTCACTGGATATTGATAGTGTAGCAGTAGAGCTCTAGTAAAAACAAGAAATGAACGGCTGCCTCCCTTACTCATGATGATGGCAGCAACAAGTACCAGACACTTACACAGAAGTCACCGAGAGGTACTATGTAGCAAGGAATTAGCATACGTCAGGACTCTTCTTGCATAGTTTCAAACTGCGATTATCCCACTGGTTATTCTGGAACGTCTTGCAATGCTTCAACTCCCTCTGACAGCAGCACGATTGGAGACACCCACTAGTTCGCCAAGCCACTAATAGTTCACAATGTCCTCAAGGCTGTGAAAAATTGTGCAGCTCAGCAAATCACCCGCTGTTCTATAAAATGAGTGACATTTGGTGCCTATAATTCGAGCTTCGGCTTTTTTGAGTGCACACATGCAGAAGGAGGCCGTGTAGTCAGATAAACCCAGCTGTTAAGTCTGTCCAGGAGTTAAAAATGACTGAAAACTGTTGTCCAATGAGAATACCCATTCCTCACTGTACAGTAAATGCCCCTGTTGGGATTGCTTGCATTTGCTTCCTAGGTAAAATATTAAGTTATATATAATAATGTTCCGGTCTGTAGTATTTCATTCGTTTTATTTATGTGCAATCGATAGGTGATCTAGCTGTAATTCCTCAGGCTTAAATAGCTTTGTTCAAGCTCTTGTATCATCTATTGGCACACATGGTACCACAATATGAATATTCTGGTAGCACACTCTGTCTGTGAGATAAACCACCGGCTCGCATAGCACAGCCTCTTGTGTAACTGTATTTAGTTGCTAAGCAGAATGGCACAGACCCAATCTAAGTGGCTTTCATCTGGCCAATTCAAACAGACGTTTGACCCCAGACATTTGCCTAATGTGTTTTTGTTATGTGGACTCCTGGCTTCACAAATGTCACAGTGGATGGACTAGTGGGGGTTTGGTAAATGAGTCAGGGGTTGGAAGATGTGGGGTACAGGAACAGCGAGTCAGTCTGAGGGGGTGGGGTTGCAAGGCAGAAGTTAAGTCTATAACCTCTGCATTTTGTACTCTGATCCATTGGGATATATAGATATAGTGTGGTGGATATAAGTACCCAGTGATGAGCAGCCCTTCCTCATGGGCCAGACCCACTGCACGCCTGCTGATGAGTGGCTGGGCCCCCAAACGCTCTGCTGACCTGGGCCCAACTGTGCAGGCGCAGCTGTGGAGAAGATGAGGAGTGCCACATTTCTGGCCGCCTGGGTTGGACAAGACAGAAGCAGCCCTAGACAGTTGGGGGAGCCCTGACAAATGCTGCCATTAGAGGGGTGCTGAAAATTTATTACCAAACATATTGGTATTTTAGGGTGCAGCTGACTTAGATTTAGTGTAGCTGCTGATGTGGCTACTCTGTATTTAACCCAGAATACTATATTAGTTCCAGGAACTCACACCATCCTCTTACCGACCTTATAACACCCACTTTATTAACAAGCACTGATATCTGCTCAACTTGCAGAGTTACTGTATGTTCCTCAAACACTTCAAGTTTGCAGCTATGAATTTAGGTCATAAACAAAGAAAATAGCTTCTTCTATTCACAGAAACTAAATGCAACACATTGCTGCAGCTAAATGTTTTCTCTGTTTGCAAGTGGTCCAAATTGTTTCTTTGAGAAGAAAGAACTGGGGGAAAAAATAGACTTGATTTATATCCAATTAAATTTAATTCATGATTTTGCTTTTTTTAGTTTGTATTGAGTCAAAACTTATTTTCAAAATTAAAGACACAACTGTGTCAAGTCTTTTTGTGTGTTTTTTCCAGACTGCAAACATTTTTAGAATCATTTGCACCACTGAAGTGAAGCTTCATCCCACACCAAACTGCATTTTAAGCTTTTATCCACTGCATGTATGACACAGACTACATTAGTCATACAGTATGAAAGCTGTATTTTTTGTTTGAAAAAATATTTGATCAAAGTTTATTTTTGTGACTCATTAGGCTGATCTTATTGTTCTCTTTATCTTTAAACAGACTATATATTTTAGCCTTAAATCCCTACGGTGATACTCTCAGCGATAGAGATGTCTCATTCTGAGTAATAGGTCTCTTAAGTGTGCTTGTTTGGCTTTTTGGGGCCATCGGAGAGCAATAAAGTGTATGTCTAAGGATTTTCGGGGTCCTAGACTTTCCACAGGTGTGCCTCACTGGTCATAAAGTACAACTTGTCTCTCATGAAATAGGAACAGATAAATGTGTCCAAAGAGTATTATTCAACTAAATACTAGTTATTATGCTCAGGGATTTTTTAACACAACAAATACAACATTTTGAATCTATTATTAAGAGAACACCCAAGTTAAAGTGGGCTTTCTGTATTCTATTAGCATGTAAATGGGTATTTTATTTAATTCACCTCTTGTTCTGCTCTTCGTTGTTTGGAACCAAGATGAATACAACAGCAGGGTCACTCTGTTAATTTAGTTTTTGGCGTCCACTGAGGTTAACCATTTCCTTTGTTCTGTGCTTTTTTGTGGAGTAAAGCTGAATTGTATTTTCATGTTGAGGTATGCTGTGTTTACTTTCATCACTGCTCCTCGGTGAGGCAGGCCAACCCGATGTTTGTTTACAAGGAATTCAGGTTTCACTTGTAACTTTCATTCACCACTTCAAAGCATTTGACTGGCTACTAATTTACCTTGAGTGACTTCAAAATGATCTGCCTGTACTGTAAAAAAATCTTTTTTGTGGTGGTAACTTGTCATCATCAAAGTTTTTCTTTCGAGTTTAATGAAAGCCTGGTAGATAGATGTGTTTTCTGGGTTAATGTTATTATACTTGAATGCTGCATCCTAAAAAACATCTTAAACTCAAGGTAACTTGTTTTAATGGGCCTCAAAATGATGTTTGTTTTTTGTGTGTGTTTTTTTTTTTTGCTTTGATTGCTTTAGCTGTCATTGTTGCTATGCAAGTTGCTTTTAAGTTAGTATTATAGAGTTCACATGAAAACACAAGCATTAGGAACAGAGGAATGGAACAGTATTGACAATGATCTAGAATTTCTGTTAGTCATTTCTGCTGTTATGCTTTACCAAGGATATGTCACTCTGTGCACCTCGGTTATTTTCAACAGGAAACTATGCACATTGAAAAACTCAGGAATATCCAGTACCTATAGCAATTACAGAGCTCTTTGACAAATTGCTATTCAGTGAACTTAATGTGCCACTTGTGTCAGGGGCAAGGCTGGAAGGTGAGAGGTTTGTGTAGTTAAGGGTTTTTTGTATTTTCTCCTTAGTCAATAGGTGAACACTTCACCTATTAATGCCTGTATAAATATATAAAAACTGTTTTTTTATCCAAAGTTATCCCAAGTTCAGATTTCCCCTTCTTGGGGGAAGGTTTGGAGTGTAATGCTCTACTGAGACTTATGTCAAAAAAAGGAACTTGATCCCTGCCAATGTGTGACATTGTATAAACACTGTAGTAGTTCTACCCAAACAAATTTGCAGCATATGCATATGAAAATATTGCAACTGTGTCACCAGGGTGTTAGCATTTCGTTTCTTCTGTACCATTTGATCCCGTGTCACACCGTTCCTGCACCTTTCATACTGTTTATGTATTCTTTGTCAAATTAAGTCAACTCAGTCTACTGAGATGTTCTCTTTTGTGGAACAACAGAGGAAAACCTCAGCACGGTTCAGGATCTAAAACTTTCCAAGCACTAGGATTCCAGTTAGATGTGCATTAAGTCTCCATTTCTTATCTCGAAAATGGAATCAGCCGTTTGGAAGCGAGTTTATTTTCAAGTTTGTGAGAAGCTGAGTGGATAACCTGTTGGCAGCAGAGGAGGACAGCGAAGATCTCTCTTCACTCTAAATTGCAGGCAGGCATCCCTGCAACCCCACATGAAGAGTCCCATCAAGATAATCCTTAATAAAGAACGGCTTCACATTTAATCTTAGCTCACTTCTCAAATTTCTTACTTGATATAGTTTTTGGCAAGTGTCGTTTTAGTGCTGAACAGTATCAGTGCATCTTTTGTTAGGCTTCCATTTGGCAGACGTAGGAGGTTCTATTAGGCTACGTTTTTTTAGTTGAAGAAAAGATTATTATCTTGTTCTAATTTATGCATCTAATGAGGTTTTCTTATGTTGAATATGTCTCTTTAACTGCAATATTTTATAAATGCGAATGTGTTTCATTAGAAGAAAAACAGGAATTCTTCCTAACATGCAAATGCATTTATCTCAAACTGAATAGCACCACGTTTTGACAATTTAAATTCAAAGTTGAGTTTCCTTTTATATTAGATTGTTTGTATGAACAGCCTTTCATTGAATGCTGTCAAATATAAAAATAGTAATCACAGAACATCACCAGCAAAACTGCGAGTTTGTTTGGAGCCTTGATTTAAAACATACCATACCGCGCTGCATGAACTGTACAGGGAAAATCTGAGTTTAGTCGTTGAGACATAAACAACTCTGGATAATTATACTGTGCAATTTGAAAATAACTCACTTGCAAAATTGCATCTCGAGCTAATTTTATACAGCTGCTTATTGAAATAGAGAGCGACAGAGTAAATGCGGTAACTCAATTGGCATTTGTACCCCTCCGCTATTAGAAATAGTTACTTGAGAGTCCCCAAGCATCTATTAGTCAATGGAGTTATCAAGAATCTGTTCAATGTGCAATATATTTCATGCTTCAATATTGAAACTTGAGCCTATGGATTTACCTGTGGGCAGTTGGTTTGGGGCTGGAGGTAGCACATATTTCTAGCACGTCCACATCATTACTGCAGTGTATTAAAATCAGGAGCAGTGACACTCGTTCTATTTCTGTCATTTACTCTTTCACCACTGCTACAGAGGCTGGTTGCTTTCAGTATGGATTATATATAACTCTGTGCCTTTTGAAGTGGAAATTGTAATTTGTCAGCTCTTGTTTTCAGATGAAAACAGGATTTCATGCCATAAAGAAAGATTTGAATGTGCTCTTTTGATGACACACATCACCATTTCTTATTTCTTATCATCACCCACTGACATGTTGGTAACAGAGATGTATAAGCGGTGCATACACAGGCCAACCGCTAACACAGTATGCTATTCTTCTAGCCATGGGTGTTCTTCTTCTCTCAGCACCTCTTTACCATAGCAAATGTATGATTTCCTCTTTCTTGGCAATCATTTTTCAGTATTACAGTTGGTATTTCACCCACAGTTTTATTATGTGGGAATTTAACAAATTTCAAACGGTCCATCCAGCCATTTATTAGACAGGAAAAAACATCACTGGCTTGAATAAATCACTAGTTCGAGCTCATCAGTAGCAGCGCGGCCTTCTGTAGTAGCTTCACACAGTTGAAATAATAACCTGGAGCAGACAGAAGGCAGTCATTACCTTGCACACAGACGCGGTGCGTATGTGTTGATGGAGGACTTCCACGAGACGGCTGTGGAGACGGACAGAGTCGAGCCACTCGGCCTGCTGTTAGACCTCCGGCTCCCCATCACTTGAGCTAATGATCTAAAACCCTTGTTTGCCTTCTCTGGGTCCCTCTATGGCAAAGAGAAATTCAGCAGCGACCTAAGACTTACAAGAGAGCAAAGAATGAAATGTGATTTGTAGTTTTAAAAAAAAGAGCATAACGAAAACAACAGAGGAAGCGGGGAGAAGAAAACTGTGGGTCCTTGGGGTGTGTGAGCAGAGCCTGGTGTTCCAGTGGACAGACAGGCCGGAGAGGTCTGCCATTTCATTGTCTTAGTCTCCACTGATATAATCTGAAGAGGGCTGTGTTGCTTAAAGCTATGAGTGAATGACATATGGGGAGCTGGTGTGAGGCACAACTCCCTTGTGCCTCCTCCAGACCCAAAGTCTTCCTGTGAGAGAGCACCGAGCAACTTTTCTGCTTTTTCAAACAGCAGCAGCCTCCCCCTCATTCACTCCCTCCCTCTCCCTCCCTCTCTCACTCTCTCTCTTTTTTTCCCTCTTCCTCAGACACTCACTAGTCACTGCCTGAAGCAGTAATCGGACAACTCTCTTTCTCACTAGGACTCCTGAGATACCGCGCGGGACTCCATGGGTTCCAGCACCTAAAATGAAAAAGAAAAAAGTAGTCTTGTAGTTTACACGTACCGTGCTACATATTCTACAGACACCTGAAGAACAGATTCTGAACGTTTGCTGTCCGTTCTGCTGGACTGAATGATCTCTCTGTAGAAGATTTTTTTTTTTAAAGAAGGGATAAACACACAGGGATTCAACCATAATTGTAGTGAGTATGACTTTAATTTCTACTTGATGTTTGATATGTTGCCTGTCTTCTTACTTTGTCTAATTTTTGGACTATTTCAGTATGTGTCTTCTTTGTTTTATAAATTTGCATCAGCGTTTATTTTAGTATCTAATTCTCAATTGAAGCATTTATATCAACAGCAGTAAGAGTGTCATTAATTGTTCAGGTTTAAAAGAACACATATGCCATCTTTATTATTGTAATAATTGAAATCCTGTGGAGCTATTCAAAAATGCACAGCCTAATAACGGTGGTAATATCAACCAAAGAGGAAGGATTTAATCTACACAGGTCAGCTGTAATTCACTGATGATGGATAAATAACTTTTGACCTGGATGAATGTTTAATTTAAATTTAAATCAAAGTAAATGCAATGTACATCCTGATAAAGAAGTCCATTTAAAAATATAACATATTTAATTAAGAATTTATTATATACCTCAGTATACTTGACAATTGCTAAAAATGTTTTTGTACATTCCATATAGAAGAAAATACGTTCAATATGCTCAATAGTTTTAAAATTTTAACAGCCCAATTTGTCTTTAATTATCAATGGAATTTGTATTAAATAATCCCCTAAAATTGTCATCTTAAAAATGATGGCCTAAATTAAAATAAATTAGAATAGCTTTTTTTTAACAGCAAGAAAAGTAATCAGCATGAAGTTGCAAATGTATCCTCCTTCTTGGTCCAGTTTACATTTTTGATCAGTCAAAGAAAACATACTGGTCCCGGCAGGACTCCCATTTTGACTGGCAGAACAAACACAACCAACACAGTTAAAGCATTTGACATCTAATGCCATCTGCTGAGGCCAAGAATGCTGCGAGGAGACCCGAGAGCCTCTCAGCGTCTGACCAAGACAACAGGCCTCGACTCCCGGCTGCGCTGCGTCTCCTCTCGCCAGTATTTCACGTGTAGTAAATATGACTCACCCGCTGTAATCACTAGCCTCTCTAATTGAAGGATGTTCTGGTTTAATGTTCTGTGTATGATCACAGGCTTACATCACAAGTTAGGGAATTATTCTGTGTGTGTGTGCGTGTGTGTGTGTAGGCGTGTGTGTGTGTATGAAGGGCTCTCTCAAATTTAGCTTTTTTTCCTCTTTGCTTTTTCATTCTCTAATTCCTGTCATTTTCAAATGCCTGCCTTTGTGCGATGTTTAGAAAGGTGTGTGTTAGTAAATGAAAGAGAGGAAATACACAGGTTAGGATAGGCTAGTGAGCCAGACTCTGCTTGCAGAGTGGCCTCCGCTCTGTGTAGACAAACATGACAGTGTGTGTGACCGCCTGCTGCAACCATTCACTAACACAATAACCTTATTTATCTAATTAACAGATAATGAGCAGCTGATTTGGGGCTGTTTACTCTGTGTATTTGTTTTACGCAGGGAGAGATGTGGGTCTCTGCTTGGCTGCGGAGCTCCATGCATGTGAAGCAGCAGTGTGTACAAGCAGGAATGGCCGGCAGTGACGGTGGCATTGTTTGCGCAAGGCCTGATGCCTTCTGTATAGATGTGACTAGCCGGGCCGAGTTCTCGTCCTCTTCTCTCAGAGAGGAGATTGAAAATGGTGAAAGACACAGAGGGCTAATTGATCCAGCCCCACTGATCCAAGGGGGGGAGAGAGAGCACGAGAGAAAGAAAGAAATAGGGGACCTCCTATTAAGTAGCTGGGTGATTAGTGGAAAGGGGTTGTTTACTAAATAGTGTGGGGTGTTATTTTGCTAAAACACCACTGTTTGGATCTACAATATGTGGCTGACAGAACAGGAAATGAGCTTTAAAGATTTCTGCTGATTGCCATCGCAGGTCCTCAATCGCCAACACCCTCTTTTGTGTTTGTTTGTAAATGGCAATATGTTTACATTGTGCACGATGCTAAGGAAGCCTAGGAGTTATGAGTGTAAACAGAAAATCTGTTTCAAAGAGATAGCATTTCACTGCAAATGTGCCTCTGTGCAGATCATTTTTTTCCTTTTTAAATTTTTAAAACTGCATCTTTTTCACTTTCAGCAACCAAGCAATTTTAGAATTTCCTCCACTTCCTCTCCTGCCGAGATATAAATTTCATCAATGTAACAGGTCACTGTGAGAGATTTGAGAGAATTAAAACAACAAGGTAACAAGCATTAAAGCGATGTAAACCGTTGAGATTTGTCTCTGCTCTTTCTTTCATCTTTGTGTGTGAAGCCTCTCTCGTTCTGCGGTGGTCACGGTGGTAGGCAGGTTGTGATAAAATGTGCACCTTAAATCTTGTTTGATGGCCCCTCAAAGGCGAACTGGCCTTCTGGAAATAATTTTGAAGGTTGAAGAGCACAGTATTAACAGATTTAATGTAGCTATTGAGTCAATTGCTGGTGCACCATGTCAGATTGAACCAAAGAGAGAGACAAATTGCACATCTACAAACAGCACATGTGTTAATAATTTTGCTTTTAATTACAGACAAGTACAAAATTTAAAATAGTGTGTGAAGCACAATCTTTAATAAATTGTTGCCCCAACTCCCTTATTTACCTATTTACTTATTTACTCCGGATCAGTACGGTGGATTTATAGAAATGGATGGTAATGGAATATGAAAAATAAAAATATTTCATGTTATTTTAACCACAAAATGTGGGTTTAAACATATTTTATTTCCTTGTGCTGTAATAATAAATCTTAACAAATCTTTTTTCTCTCTCAGAAAACAGGTTTAGAAAACGGATAACATTATTCAAAATTACACCACCATGTAATTTCAAATATCCATGCATTTTATGAAAAAGGTTCCAAGCTTGACTTATCCAACATACCAGAAGAAAAAACAACAAGCCATTTAATGTCGCATTTGTTGGCAGCCATCATTTTTTTCGGCCACGTATAGAGACACAAGTGAAGTGTAGCATTTTGTAAACTGCGTCTAATTCCACTCACATCTGTGTCCAATTGTTGTCTGCATCTACATTCTTTGAGAGTGGATTTATTTTTCCTGGGCCACCATGTGGATTCAGCTGACCAGCTTAAGTGGGGATTAGTTGTTTTAAAGTTAGATTTTGATTAAAGCGTTGTTTTTCAAAAGTTATAACCCACTACACATGGCTTACATAGACTGTAAAATTCAAAGGACAATGTACTATTCCCTATGAAATTAATATCTCTTCAGGATGACACAGGCAGTGGAGATCTGGAAATAAACAATTCATATTCACCCACATTTCTTTTTCCGTACCATCTTTAGTTTGAATTTTTATTTGCAACATTTATAATAATTTTGCAGGTGATATTGCTAACTCTTGGCTGAATAGTCCCAAATATGTAGCAAAGGTGAAGAAATGATTTGTACTGGGTCAGACAGCCTGCATGCTGAGATGATCTATGCTAAAAGCTTGGCTGTGGCTATGTTTACCTTTGGAAACGCAGGACTTGAAATAAGTAAAGCGAAACAAAAGGGCCAGCAAACAACCACGAGTGAAGCGTGTTGTGGCAATTCTTTTTTTTCTCTCTCTTGATGACACTTCCAGCGCTTCATCTACCCTGACTTTGTTCCTGTTAGCTTCAAAGACCCAGCAGTTCAGGTTGAACTAAGACGCACATCAAAGATGCTGAATGCAGCTTTTTTTTCTTTTCTTTTTTCCTTCTTTTTTTTTTTTTTTTTAAACAATAAATATTTAGCGCGGAAGAAGAAAGCCTTGTAGATGCTTTCAAATCCCTTCCCCCCTCCCTTCTCCTATCCCATCTTCCTCTCTCCCCCCTCCTCTCCGTCTCCTCACCTGGCTGATTTCACCTGCTGGCAATGGCTCAGACACCAGCATGGTAATGGCTTCACTGGCCTGCACTGCTGAACAGAGAAGCCAGCCACCACACGCTCTCTCACACACATACACTCACACACCACATCTCGCCACCACTTCCTCCAAGTCTGTGATCGCTGTTAATGTGCTGTGGCAAAATATGTTTGTTTTTTGTCTTTATGGAATCTACCTCTGTTGATTTTCTCCTCAGTAGATATTTTTGTATTTTTTGTACCCTCTCTGTATGTTTTAGTATTGAGAAATGCCACAAGCGGCCACTGCTTCTGCCCGTAGCTTCTAAAACAAGAATTGAATTTTTATTTTCTAAGACGTGTGTACCATAAATTGCAGGAGGCAAATTATCAAGCTGGAATGGTATTCATGAAGGCTTTGCATTGGTGTGAAGAGCAAAGCCTGTTGAAAAAAAGAAGGAAAAAAAAAAACTAAGACCATGCAGCTCAGGTTACCCTGGCTCATGTAAACAGTCAGACATTTAAAAAATCATGCCATGATTTTTGAAAAAATACTTTGTCTTTTTCCTTTTTCTTGACCAGTTGAATGACCCTTTTTTGGACCCTGTATTCCCACAGTGGGCTAGAGTCATGGCTAATATAGTGTTGTAGCAATGCAAGTATATGGCTACGCTTGATGTTTGGAGAGAGACGAGCAGAGTGGGAGTGGACAGCAAAATGTAACTGTCAGCTAAAGGAGAGTAATAGAGGCATTCGTAGCGTCATAGGAAACATATGTGGCTCCATATGCTCTCCATGTTCTTGTTTCCAGTCTCGTTCATTGTCTGAGATGCACCACTGATCTGGGGGCCTCTAAAGTGCCCTGCTTGTGTGAGAGTGCGTGCATGTGTGTGCGAGTGTGAGTGTGTGCGCGCATTTGCACCACTGATCTGGGGGCCCCTGAGGTGCCCTTTGCATAAGTGTGTGTACACATGCAGACATACAGGCATGAGTTATGTGTCTCTGTGTTCTTAAAAAAAAAAGGAAAAGACATAAGCATGAGTTCTTGTGTTGTCACAGTGAAAGAAAAGATTTATATAATGTCTGTGTGAGTGTATTGTTCTCTTTCTGTTTTTCTATGGACCGTGAAGTTAGAAGGTTGTGTATTTCTCTGCGCTGACATGGCCCCAGGCTGGGGCAGGCCCACGGGAAGCAGCGCTGACGGTCATTAGGACCTGTCAGTATACTGGGAGGGGGAGTGCTGATAAATTTCAGATAGTGTCAATTGCAGATGAAAGATCTGCTGAAGATGCTAGGGGTGTCACGCTTGACTTGCCTCTGCTCAACAAGTCCCATCTTCCTTCCAGCAGCAGGCTACCTCAAGCAGGAAAGCTGGCAGGCTCTCCCACCCATTGCAGACCCTCAGCCCCTGCTTTCCCCAACCCCTCACCCCTCTGCCTACCTTCACCCCCACAACCCCTCCTCACCCCTTCCTGCTTACCTTGGCTAAGCCGCTTTGCATGTTGATTGGGGGAGGGCTAATCCAGTTTGCAGCTGTCGTAGACCAATGATGAATCACCTTTCCGTCATTTGGCTGTGCTCCCTTGCTCAGGGAGGAGGGAGGACCTGGTGGAGGAAACAACAGTGGAGTAGAGCTGCGCCTCGGAGAGAGACAATGTGCGCCTCTGTTTCCCCCGCTAGCTCTTTCTTCCCATTCTGGTCCAGAACAACAATAATGTTTTCTCAGACAAGCCTTTTTGTGTCATGGATGGCTCTGGACTGTGACATTGAGCTGCAATAACAAGGAGTGACATTGTTTCTGCTGGGGCAGGTGGAGGCAGAATACAAAAAGGGAGTGTGGTTAGTGAGGACTCAAAGCCATCGAGGCCCAGGTAAGAGCACAGTTGAGCAAATGCCAGCAGCATCAGACACATGTAGCTCTCTGCATGGCATCAGACATTGCCTTAGACACTCAGCTGTCGACTTCTTTCATCTTCTCTGTGTCTGATTGAAGATAGTGGAAGATTTTTAGCCATCAGCTAAAGAGAGAAAAAAGTTTGGGCAAAGGAGGAAATATGATTAGTTTATTCTGGATGATCCTTAATGTACTTATATTTGTACCTCTGAGTGGTTGTATGCGTGGAGGTTTTGATATTTTTAGAGAGGGATTAATATATTTCTGGGTAAAGGACAATGTAGTTCTTGGAGTATGTGTGAGGAAGTCGGTCTTAGCATTTTGTGTCGTTGTTTTTTTTATTACTATGTGTTTATTACTTATGTTAGTCTGTTTTGTTTGTAATTTAATGCTTGAAAATAGATATATTTTTCCATTAATAATTAAATTGGACTTGAACCACAAGAAAGGACTGTTTGTCAAGCTATACTGCAATGTATCATAATATTATAACATTATAATATCATTTTAAATAGAGTAAATGCATATCATAATTTCATCTTTTTATCTCATAATTCTGGTTTCCTCGTGCCATCTGATAGCACTCAGACTACACAGAGTTACTTGAGCATTTATCTTTGTGGCCTTGTGTATAAGGCCGATGTGCATCGATAGTAGAGATACCAAGAGCCTTGGAATATAATTAGAAATGGCAGAATAATGTACAAAACATTTTGTCCTAATTTTATTAACTTAGTATTGCACTGGGAACGGTGGCAGAGACAAATGGGCTTTAGAGTTTGTGGCCATACTTTTCAATCCACTTATGCCTTTTTTTGACTGCATTGTCTGTATTGGATCAAAGCCTTTGAGCGTACAAATTAGAAGATATAATAATGTTTTCAGTGGCGTGGTCTTTTGTATAAACACAGAAACAATTAAGGAGCTTGCCAGAGCAAACACATGCCTCATGAGCTTCTCATCTGCCCGTCACTGAAGCATGGGCTCTTATAATCAAGCAAAGTGCTGCACGTTTAACAAGCACATTAACCATTGCCTCAAACCAGCAAACATCTGTTAACAGTCCTCGATACCACACAAAATGATATAAACACTTAAGGCCATTTTTGCTTTAAGATACAGTAGATTAAATTGACAGTAAACACTGTCACTGACTTCACTTCATTTATAACGGTGACTTTCAGTGAGGCTGTTGAAATGGGAGAAATCAGAAACGTCATGTCAAAATGTTTAGTATTTATTTCATAGCTGTACGTGTGTGTGTATGTGTGGCATATTTAGCTTTGTATAGTTCTTCCATTTTGATATTTTAATTTTGCATTTGTCATTTCAACATACAAAAATACCATTATTTTAAATTCTGTGAAAATATCGCAAGTAGTCAGGAGTGAAATTGCAGTGAATTGTAAATTTGAAATGGAATTTTTTTTTTTTACGCAGTAATTCAATTATCATACCTTTTTAACGCTGTATAATCACTATTTAATTGATCTAAATCTGGACTTGCGGCTAATGCATATTGCAGACTCTGAACTGTGTATCAGAGCTTTATGTCCTCCCTGAAACCAGAGTGAAATGTGTAATTTGATTTGCTGTGTGCATGTGTGTCTCGTCAGGTCTATGGAAATGCAGGATCTAGCCAGTCCTCACAGCCGAGTAAGTGGAAGCAGTGAATCTCCTAATGGTCCCAACCTCGACAACTCTCACATCAATAACAATTCCATGACACCCAATGGCACCGAAGGTATGTGTGCGGTGCGGATTGCTGTCCTGTTTGCCATTCTACATTTAAAAAGGGCTGAGAATAGTGATAGAAACTGAAACTGTAGCATTCAGTCTGAAATTCAATTTGTAATACTAATGTGTATTAATACTCGGTGTGGTGTTGTTGCATCAAAAACATATATATTTTTTAGGTTAACTAGCTATTCTTTTGGGCAGAAACCAGAGAAATAATTTAAAGAATGCACTTGCCATGTAGATTATTTTAGATGATACAGATTATTTGCTGTAGTATTTTTTTTTCCAACTACTATTAGCTGTTTATTTAAGTAGCCATGTAATTATTCAAAGCCCACAGCATGGAAATGATGGAGTTTTGCATGAGGTCTCTTCAGTACATAGATGTTTACTCAGGTGATCCACCTGTGCTTAAATCTGAGACTTTGTTTAGTGAAGCAGTCATGCTCACAAAATATTAAAAACATCTCCCCTGTCACGTAATCTTCAGGTTAGTCTGTGCTTCGAGTTCATGGTTTATTGTCTGTGTATTCATTACTCAAGACCCGTAGACATGGTGCAGACTGTCATGTGTACCCTTTGCCATTCTTTCTTCCCCATAGGTGATAACATCACAATGCTTACCACTGCAGACTGGTTGTTAGGTTCTAACTCCCAGTCCGCTGCAGGTTTGTCTACTGTTAGTGACACAATGAAAGGTCAATACTTGGTGTTTTCCCCACTTTCAGAATGAAAGCACCGCCTGCAGTTTTCCTTAACTTCACAGATGAAGAATTTCCATTTGTCCAAAAATATACTGTTAATCAGGTGCAAAATTATAAAGTTGCCTTAACTGTGGTGTCTTTCATTCAGAAACTCTTTGGTATTTGCCGTAATTGTTTTGGAATTCAGTTTGAAGCATGGACTGGATTTGAGTCTATTCTTAATGAGTGGTCAGATTATGCACTTGCATACTCTGCATTTTGTTTTCATTTTTTCATTTGGATGTTCACTGGTGTTTCCTGACTACAGTGGTTATTGTGTGCTCTGTGACTTGAGTGTGTGCGAGTTTATGCATGCACCTTGCACAATTTTTTCATTTGTGTGTTGTTCAAAAAGATTGCCCCCTCATCACCATATGTTTCTGCATTAAACCAACATAGTGGAAACATGTAAAACATGGCAGCAAATGGCCTCTTCAACCATGAGGGAATCCACTGAGCATGACTCCCTTTGCCCACATTGTCAATTTGTTTTGCCAAAAAAGAAAAAAAAAATCCTCTAGCTAGCCTGAAGTGAAATGGATTGATTTCAAAGTTTCCTGAGCTGTCAGAAAACTGTGAAATTGTCTTTGCAGATATATCACTGAGCTGTTTAATGGAGCCAAGGTCAAACAGCGTTCGCTACACTCTTAAAAAGATTTTTTACACCATACATTTCCTTGACATTTCAATTGTGCTTGCACATCTCTGCAGAGCTCTTTCCTCTTTATGATTCATGCTGCATTTAGGTACTGTGCGATAAACCAGTAATTTATCATGAAATGTAAATGATAATGTAAGAACATTAAGTGACACGTACTGTCAAATTATTCTTTGATTTGTGTTAGTCTGACAAAATAGTTAAAATACAATTTAAAAAATCAATTCATAAGCTTTACATAAAGGAATGGCTCAATATACCTCTAAAAGTTTTCTCCAGGTTGAACAATCAGGATGAGTGCTAAAGATAAACTCTCTTGTACTATCCAGACATAGATGTCATGTTAATAATTCATTTAAATCATTGTAAATACTGTTGGAATGTTGTTTGACTTCCTCCTGCTTGTCCAGTTCCGTTTTTATTTTACACTGTGTACATTTTTGCTGTATGTTCAAAGCATAATTTAGTGAATGTAAAAATCTTGAGTGTGAGGTAGTTAGACTTTAATCTGACCATTTTCATTTTTTTTTTTTTCCAGACTTGATTAGGTGCATTTGGTGACAATGTGGCTTCTTTGTTTGCAGTTAAAACCGAGCCAATGAGCAGCAGCGAAATCGCCACCTCGGTAGCAGACACATCTCTTGACAGCTTCTCAGGATCAGGTGAGGTTGGAGGAGTGTGTGTATGTGTGTGTGTATGTATGTGTGTGTGTGTGTGTGTGTGTGTGTGGCTGCCTCTCTCACACACAGCTGCAGAACTGATTAGTGAGAGATGAGCCTGGAGATGGGTGACTGATAAGCCGGGCCCCAGGAAGTGTTCCTGCAGCTAAAACACAAATAAAGTGTATTTGTGTGTGTGTCTTTGTGTGTGTGACTGTTTAAGAACCAGCATCTCTTACATTTGTCAGCATATTTATATGCTGTGCTTGCTTGCACATGTGTGTGTTGTGTGTTAGCGCTGCTGGTTCCCATGCCAGTGAGGACTGAATTATGACCTGTAATGCACTGAGCCTGTCTGTCCAGTGGAGTGACACGGCGTCTCTGCGGCCCTCGCTCTCCACGGACTGTTACCCTATCACGCTGTCAGAGCCAGGGTTTTTACAGTCTCCTCTCAGCACAGGAATATCACACACACACACGTAGAGAAGAACACACGCATACACACAGGGGCATCGCTAAACAAAAGCAAGACCTCAGAGTATAATGAGCATTGTAGAAATTATTTTTTCATTGTAGAATTATTTCCACCCTCACCAGAGTGTATCTGTGTCAACCCGCTGCACTCTCTTCTATTTTCTGTCAACATGTATTGTTAGCAGTGCTTGGTATTATCTTGCTGCTAAATTTCCTGTGTTTTCCTAACTGTTTAACTAACTACTTGATACTTAACACTAGAAGCGCATAAATCACTGCTATGACTTTTGTCTCTGACAATATTAATGAAATTTAGTAATGTTATACCCCATATCCTCCACGGGGAAACCCAAAGCTCCACTGGTTTAGTCCAGTGGCAGGTGTTGCTGATGTGGGAAAAGTGTTCAATATTAATAACGTGTGTGAGGGCCTACAGCATACAGTTACATACAGTTAGTGCTCCCCCGCAGCCAAATCCCTTTATTTTACAAGTCAAGACCAATTAGACAGATGTTTCAAAACTGTGCACTTAAATTCAAGTAATGCGTCGAAACTGTGATTGTTTCTTGAATTGTTCCGATTTTTTGAATGAATTTGATAAAATTTTGATCGAAATTTAATTTAATTATTTCAATCCATTTGTTTTGCTTTATTCCCAAATTGAGATATTAATTTGCATTAAGTTATTCCTACCATTTAAAATGAGATTGATTAATTTGCAAATGCTCTTGATTCTTTTTTAACCGTCAAGTTGCTTATTAAAGTCTTGATAAAGTCTCGCAGGCTGAATCTCTTGTGGGTCATTTTTTACATTTTGTTTAGTTTTGATTTATTTCACTTTTTTTCCAAATATCTCAAATTTTGGAACAGAAGCGTGCAGCTAAAGTCTACCTCATTAACATACAGTAAATCCACATTTTAATTTCTTATTAATTACTAACAGTTTATTTGAGGTTTTACTTTGAAAAAAGTCCGGTGCGTATCATAATTCTTATTCCAGATTGAGTGTATTTCTGTGATTTATCTCACAAGTTAACAGCACCGTGGAACCACATAGGCGTACGCTTAATGACGGAATGATTATGCAGTAGTACTCATTACCTGCAATCAGTGGTGTCACTTCCAATGTGGTTGTGGCTTGAAAAGCCCAAGGCAACTGACGCTGCAGGCCGAGACTGATTCAGACCACAGAAGTGTCTCAGAGATACGCTGGTCAGCAGAAAAGCCCTGATGTTCTTACCTGATTATTTTGTTTCTTTATTGCTCTCCAGTTTTCAACCTTAAATAAGGTTACTGAAATAAATAAAGTAATGTAATGTAATTACTGTTTCCTTGGAATCCAGAAGTTCTGTTGGCAACAGATAATATTTACCTTATTTCTTAATGTTTAAATATGTGCTTTCCTCTTTTCTTTTAACTCTCCTCAGCTATTGGAACCAGTGGCTTCAGCCCAAGACAAACTCACCAGTTCTCTCCACAGATTTACCCTTCCAAGTAAGGCTTCTTTTATTTTTCTTTAAAAAAATAAGCAGCATCCAACTTCATTTGGATCTTTAATTAGATCCTTCTGCTAGATCGGGGGCTTTCGACTGTCTTTGTTTGTCTGGATGTCTGAAGCTTGCACACTCTGAAATGTGTTGTAATTATCATCTTGCAAAAATTACCTTTACCATTTATTGTTCTTTCACTATGTATATGGGCTGTGCGATGCTATCTGCTTTACGGCTTGGCTCACTGTTTAAAATGAGGAAGCACAATCACACAGAATTTGTCAACTGAGCAAAGTTTAAGGGTATAAAACATGGTCCTCTTTCTTCCTGCTTTCCTTTTTCAATTTTGTCTTGTTTCTTTTCTCAAATAGCAGAACATATCCGCATATTCTTCCTACCCCTTCATCCCAAAATATGGCTGCGTATGGGCAGACGCAGTACACCACAGGAATGCAGCAGGCTGCAGCCTATGCTAGCTACCCCCAGCCTGGCCAGCCTTATGGCATCCCAGCCTATGGTAAGATTTCTCTCACGTATACATTACTTCTTGCCCTGCTACGAGCTGCATGCTCTTTATATTGCGTTTATGTACAGGTAGAGAAAACTACTACTAACATTTTCCCTGCACAAAGGTCAGGACCAAGACCTTCCTCATAACAAACCAAGTTCCCACAATTCTTCCTGTAAAGCAAAAGCAGCAAAGATGCTGAGTTGTTGTTTAGTGCCTGCATATTATCCTTCACTGCAGTAAAACAGAATTTGCTTGTAAAGCTGTTCAGACAGATCTGAAAGATTAGTGATAAAAATCTGAAAACAAAAACTGGTTTCCTCTGGCATTGCAAGAGAAAGCACAGAGTACATGGCTCACTGGAGGCTTTATTTGTCCAAAGTCTTTAGAGTGTTTTTACCCCAAAAGACTCTCCAATATGTGGAGGAATTTACACTGTTTATTTGAATAGAGTCCTGCAACCTACGGCTGCATAGAAACTGCATAGTGACTACTTCACTGTAAGCAGTCAGTCCAGTTTAATTCACAAACAGAATGTTTTATTACTTGTGCATCTACTGTATTCACAGTCGACCTATTTTAGATAACAGTAACACTTATGATGCATAAAATCAAACAATCATAGGCCTGGCAACAGCTTTACAGTGAGACAGAAGCCAGTGCATGACATCATTCCTAAACAACAAATGATTTTATTAGTATTTAATCAGATAATCAGTATCGGTTCATAGTGATCAGTGTGTTATGCTAACAGACAGAGGCCGTGTCCCTTTGCTTTGTCCAGTGTAATTAAAACCTGTGTGTTGACTTGTGTTTGTGCATCAAACCGATCTGGTGTCACTAACTGATTTAGGTCCATTGTGGGCAGGCATAAAGACAGAGGGGGGTCTGAGCCAGTCCCAGTCCCCTGGACAGACGGGCTTCCTAAGCTACAGCTCCGGCTTCACCACGCCACAGACAGGACAAGCCCCCTACAGTTACCAGATGCAGGGTGAGGACATCTTTGGGAATTCTTCATCTTTTGCTCTGTGCATCATCACTGCAGCCCAGTTTGGCTTTTTGTATCGTGCTGAAATGCATCTTAAGATGCCATCACTCTCTCTCAGAGCTTGCAGCATGTCCTTTTTACAGTTCAAATGTGTTTGGAGCAAAATAGTGGACATGGCTGACATGGTAGTAGTTCTGCAAAAGTGCAAAGCAGGTTTTGATTTACCAACAATCTAAAAAATAAGATGGGAATCTGGTTGCTTATCTGCTTTTCCCCCATTTTATTCTCTCTGTGTATTTATTTCTGTGCTTCAAACCTCATAGTCAAAGTATTCATTTACTTTCTCCTCTCTTTTACATTATTATCACTGTGACAAATTAATAGTGATATAATTTATCACTTTTCCCCTTACTTTGTCTCATTTCATTGTGTTTTTTTTTTGCCATGTGTTCCTTCTGCTTTGCCTTAGTTTATCGTACTCCTTTTAAAAAAGATTAGAGAAAAAAAGGGTCTGTCTTTAATTTAATAGCATTCAGGACCAGATTGATTCACAACACGGTCCTCTCCCTCACCCTGAAAGATGGTTGCATCCCGGCGGTCGTTATGTGCAGCCGCGACGGCTGCCTCCCTCTCCTCTCCTCTTAAAAGAATCAACACAGATGGAAAAAATGGCAGGCACTTAGGAGGCACCAGCCATGTCGCTCCCCACTCCCCAGCCTTTGTTTTTGCTCTCCCTGTGATCATATTTGTATTTGTTTAAGAGCTGAGGCCATAGAGATTTATGGACTTGAAACCGATAAAGTTGAGTTGTTGCGCCCTGCACTTCTCCTCTTTTGCTCTCTCTGTTTAAATGTAGATCAGGCCTTCTGCCATGTAGTTCTTCTATTACTGTTTGCATTAGTTCAAAAAAGCCTCCATTCCTCCTGAACAAGGCAAGAACAATTAGTTAACAGTTAGCATAGCCCTTAAGTTCTGTAGTATCTGATGTGTGGCAGTTGAAACATCTCCACATGTTGTTGAAAAACCCTCCAGAGCATCTCACAATAAATAGCGCCAGCTCAGCAGCAGATGTGGCACGAGGATGCCTCTTTCCACGCCTCTTAACCAAATACAGTCGAACACAGTCAGTTTTGAATGCAACGAAATGAGGGACAGAGAGAGAGAGAGGAAGAAAGGGAACAAGAGAATGAGCATGTGCAGCAGCAGAGTGCAGACCTTGGTGGTTTAACTCACGATGACAGTATTATGTGCCCATTCATCTTCTAAGTATTATGCTCTTACTCTGACTGTCTGTCTCCCTTCATCTGTTTCTGACTCCCTCACTATCTCCTGCTTTCTCTGGCTATTGGAAGCCCCACATAGTGTTAAGTGCATTAGTAATTGACTGGTATCCTAGATGACAGATTGACCACTATACTAGCCATAGCTGTAGCTCTGGCCCCCCGTCACACCATCATCATTACTCTCTAGCCTATTGATCTGCCTTGGTGAGGTGCTTCAGGCCTGGGTGTCCCAACCAAAGACCTTTTTTTTGGTTGCATTTTTTACATCTGATACTCCCCCTCTCTGACAATATCCCTACCACCAGCCTGTGGCCAGCTGTCAAGGCGGACGATTAGATTAATGTTTTTGCCCCTTGCTTTCATGTTTGATGCCGTGTAGCTTTATGTGCATCCTGAAGTTGTGAAAGTTGTGCAGGGGGGACATGCGTTTTTTGTGCATCACAGTTTTGCTGTCCCTTGTGGCAGTTTAGGTAGTGTCTCTCATGGATTATCAGAAGAAAAAAAACAACCTAAAACATCAGAGGTGTGTGAAGAGACGGAGATATTGTGCTGATGGTGGGACTGAGCAGATGCTAATTAAGTGAATAATTGGATTCCAGCATTCTGTCCCAGTGGCAGTGTGAGTTGAAGAAGCTGAAGCCTAGGTTGCCTTTTTAAAAGGAGAACCCATCTGGACTTGATAGCCTATTCCCAAGTGGGGCATACTAACTTCTGCTACAAATATTGTGCACTGATGATAGACATAGCCCATGGCAAGGGGACTGATCAAGCAAAGCAAATGGACTTCCAATTGTGGAGCCAGAAGGCAGGAGGGAAGGAGGAGAGGAGGGAGGGATGATGTCTGGTCTTGAGTGAGTGAACTAACTGGAGCAGGGCAGGGGGAGGGAGAGAAAACATGCCCCCTGGGGAACCACAAGACCCCCTCATTCTCCCCCCGCTATAACCAGCACCACCAGTCCCAACAGCATGGGCTCATTCTCACTGCACTAGCAGGGGTCCCCACAGCTTTTATGTGGCTCCTTGTTCTCCACAGAGCAACCTTCAAACCCTGCCAGTGAGAGCTTTTATGACTTTAGACATTAGGCTAATTTGTTGTCCTTCACAGCCTTATTCCTCCTCGTCTCTGTCTTATTGTTCTGTCGGACTTTCACTTGACGGTGAACTTTCTACAGAGAACACAAAAGTTATTAAATTCCCCCGCAGGCCTTGAAATATCAAGGAAAACCACAAAGACAGAGACGTTTCTGATGAAAATAACCCAAAGAACAACATGAAAATCTGCTGTGTGTCATATTGCTGGAGGGTGAGAGTGAGAAACTACACAAATAATTAGTGGCTTCTAGTGATCTTGAGAAAT
Source organism: Chaunax sp. Z400 (assembly GCA_037577475.1). Lineage (NCBI taxonomy): Eukaryota > Metazoa > Chordata > Actinopteri > Lophiiformes > Chaunacidae > Chaunax > Chaunax sp. Z400. Next base: position 10,066,007 of record CM075206.1, on the reverse strand, counting down.
TGGGAGTTATTTCATTCTCTTTTGTAGCCACAGTGCTTCGTAGTTAGCTAACTGAAAAGGCTAAATACTGCACTATGTCTTCTGTTTTCCATGCTGTCTTCCATACGGTATACCCCCCCCCCAACCCTTACACACTTCACTGATCCTTCCCCCAGTTCTGAGAGCTGCTTCACGTTTGTCACGGTGTGGGAGGGCCCTCCTGATGGGGCAATGACCAGAGGATGAAAGGAACTCCCTCTGTTTGTCTCTGGGAACAAAGGTGTAATTACGCCCCCATTTAGGAACAGTAAATTTATCTCCCCTTCGTTTTCACTGACGCTGCGGGTTATTTTTTGGCTATGGGAGGATGTGGTGACAGGTGAAGGAGGGTTTTTTTAAGAATGAATTGGTAGGGCTAATTAATGTGACTGCATGGAGAAGCAATTTGTCCTTTTAAAGAAAAAAAGAAAGTAATAAAGCCCACAGTTCAGCCATGACAATTTTAGACTATTTTAATAGATTATTTGTAAAGAAATGTTTTAGAAACAAGCTCCTTTTTGTAGGTAGAGAAAATTAATACCTGGTCAACACTTTACTGTTATTTTTTATATCTGATATATTTATTTTATAGCCTACAAAATGATTTGCATACTCCAAGCTGCACAAATAATCATATAATAATTGTGATCATATTTTTCTGAAAATCTGAGTGGATACAATATTTTGTCGCATGCATTTAGAGTGCCTATAATCTAACATACAAAATCAAACTCTCCCTACTCACAACTACATTTTCTTAGCAATCCCTTTACATTGAGCACTTTGTGATTAACCGCTCTTTATAAACATGGCTGTGGCTGCAGGCAAGATCATGTTCACTCAAAAGGCAACCTGGTTCATTTTCCTGTCAGGAATAAATCAGTTTTATTTTGTTGCATGTAATCTAATAATCCTAATCTGTTGTGCAATAAGAAAACTTTTCTTATTTACTGATTTGCAAACTTGTATGTTCAAATGAAAGTGCACACTGTACAACTTGAGTCAAATTAAATGCAGAAAAGGTATAATTTTCCTTAAGATTATTATAATTTTGAACTGAGGAATGAGCTATTGTAAGTGTGATCATTTTATCTTTAATATAGATAAATCTCTCATGCTCTCCTTGTCACCCTGCTGCCTCTCTACCAGGCGGTGATCCTCTTTAAGCCGCTTTTTCTGCTGTTCTCTTGCCTGACATGACATTACAGGTGGATGGCCGCTGAAGAGAAAAATGGTGCCCCTGGGGTCCACCGCTGCTCCTCTTCTCTATAACTCATGTCATGTATATTATTAAGCCATCAGATGGTATCAACCCCTTTGAATGATTTAATTACCCAGGAGGACCATCCTTTGAGCAAGTGAAAAGAGGGACATACATATTCATTGGGGCTGGATGTCAGCAGCAAAACCCCCTCTAATGCTACTAACTGCGACCTCAACCCTTCAGTATACATCTTTGTCTCACTACACTGCCCATGCACAGCCCCCCGCCCTCAACACCCTCATGCTCCACCCCAGTGCATCCACCGTTTCCAAACCCCCTCCCGCACCCCACACCATCCTTCAGTAGCTCACACACAGCAGTCTCTTGTCTTCCTCTCATTGTGCAGGCTTGGACGGCTTTGGAAGCAGGTTCTGTCCACCCTTCACCCCTCCTATGCCCCCCCCCCCCCCCCCCCTGTCATTCATCAGGCCTGATCCAATCACTGATAAGGAAGGAAGAGGAGAAAGATAAGGCCACTGTTGGGAGTGCTCCCTCAGGCCTCCCTCTGTTCACCACCTCAAATAGATGTTTCACTGAACACTAATCTTTTTTTGCCCTTACAATGAGCCATGCAACTTCTGTCACTGCGCTGCTTGCAGTACTGCAGATTTAATAATGTTTTTAGATAGCATATGCTGTATATATTACTCAGGTCTGTTCTTTTTTTCATAAAGGTGGTACTTTCACAACAACGTCAGGATTGTATGCAGGAAACAACTCCCTGACAAACTCCACTGGCTTCAACAGCACACAACAGGTAGCTGTGCACGTCCCTCTGCTCATTCTGTATTTGTGATCTGGCATCGGTCTATATCAGCCTATATATAATTTTCAATTGCAGACTTCATCCTGACATGAAAATCTTTATGAAACATGTATACTCAATGTGTTACATTTCATCCATGACACATTCAGACATAAAACACTCAGCATATCAAAAGCCTTGTATGCAGGATTATCTACTATACTTCCTCCAACACAAATGTCTTATGCCATAGAGGAAAGGCCAGGGGGAAAAGCAAGACAGATCGCTGTCCAGATGTAGGACAGAGCTGACATGTGTTTGCATTTATGTTTTGGAATCTGCACTGTAAAGTAGCAACACTGGTGCAGGGCATATCTCACATTACTCTGCCAAACCTCCTACTTTTCTTCAACTCTGCTACCTTCTGTCTCTCTTTGCCTCCATCTTTTTGATCTAAATCTCACCGTCATGTACCACACTGCAAATGTCTTTCTTTAACTCTCAGGTTTTCTCCATTTGCCTTATCTTTATCCAATTGTAAGCTGCATTTTTACCATTTCCCTACTCCCATCTGTCTTTCTCAACAGGACTACCCAAGTTATCCAGCCTTTGGCCAGGGGCAGTATGCTCAGTATTACAACAGCTCACCCTACACTTCACCCTACATGACAAGTAACAACACCAGCCCCAGCACACCCTCGACCACCACCACCTACACCCTCCAGGAGCCACCCACCACTGGCATCACCAGCCAGGCTCTCACAGAGAACCCTGCAGGTGAGAGTGGAACGCAGGCAGCAGGTTGCTTTGTATAACCTGAAAATCAGGAGTTTCATCCTGCTTTGTATCATTTTTAAATCAACCACCGGGCTGCTGAATCCCCATGCTACTGATAAGAAAGCAGGAGCTAAATGCCAAAAATCTGTCTTTGTACTAACCCAGATAAACAATATGAATAGGAAACGTTTCGAGCCAGTGTGCTACAGTGTGGCAAAGAGAACATGAAGCTGAAACTGAAGTCAGATGTTGAATTTCACATAATCTTATGTGACATTAATGCATCATTTGGCAATCGAGCACTGATTGTATCTTTTATGAGTCAGTCAAAATTTTATGAGTACATTTGAGTTGTCATCAATCAACACCAAAGATATCAGGCTTTAACAAAACGTAATTTCATACACAGTCATCCAATTTAGATAAATGACATCTCTGCTATTTCTACTTGGCATCTACTCTTACCGCTTGTTTATTCAATCAGTATGGACACAGCAGTTTTTAGTATGTGTTCTGCAACTGATTCATGGTATCAGTTTGTTACCCGTAGGCCTGCCAAATCACTAAAAAAAAATGCCCTCAGGAAGCTGTCTCTACTGCATCAAGACAAATAGTTACTTACATTTCTATGCTAAAAGCAAATAATAGCTCATCTTCGATACACCTTTTTTTTTTTTTATCTCCTCCTTCCCTCTTTGCTTCCTTTCAGGAGAGTACAGTACCATCCACAGTCCATCAACCCCCATTAAAGATTCAGATTCAGATCGATTGCGCCGGGCCTCGGATGGAAAGTCACGTGGCCGGGGAAGAAGGAACAACAACCCATCACCGCCGCCTGACTCCGACCTTGAGGTAGGGTGAGCCCGCTACCTTGGCGACAGACAGCCTCTCCCTGTCTGAGGCACATGGACACTAATTCACTTACTATATGGCTGCCACACCAGCTTTAACACTTGATGGACATTAATTCTTAAACATTTGATTGCTTAACTATAAATGCATTATTGATGGATTGTGGAATATATGACATCACTAAACTCATATCTTATATAAAGCTCTCGTGTACACCTCATGAATAAACAATAAGGCATGTGATTAAGTGAGTCATCACTGAATTGAATAATATATACATTCTGGTCATCAAGAACTGGACACTAGCGGTGACTAACAAAGGTACCATTGCAGTATGAGCCATATAACACTTTAATAGTGACCATATGTCAAAATAAACTCTTGGTAATTCAGAGGGCTCTTCATTAATATGATATGAATTTGAACAAGGTTAATAGCGCCCATTATAGCACTGACATCATGGCATGTTAACATATCTAGTTAATTAGTTTGTCACTATTGATTACTCTAATGTAAAGGGCAGGGGATGGAAAGCATGTGGTGGGGTGATGGGAGGAGTGTTGCGGTGACCAACCCAAGCAAATGGATCCTGGTCCCTGTGGCGCACAAATACACGCTCCTGGCCTATTGACCAGGAGGATCACCTTGCAGCCCTACAGAGTGCACCATTGATTTTGCCTCTTTTCTCTCTGTTTTTCTTTGTTTCTTTCTTCCCTCTCTGCACCCCATCTCTCCAGCGAGTTTTCATCTGGGACCTGGATGAAACAATCATCGTTTTCCATTCCTTGCTTACGGGTTCTTATGCCAACAGATATGGACGGGTGAGTGACATCAGACTGTGGCAGTAGCGGTGCACTTTATCTGCAAAACACACAAATATTAAAAGGAGAAAAAAAAAGGATCAGAGGCAAGGGGAAGTGGGGGATTGAGCCGAGGATAGATTTCACTGTGTCTTGAGTCCATTGTGAGAAGATAGAGCAGAACTCGATGTACAGATAATTGTTTCTTTTTTTTAATAGGTCCAATGAGGCTTGGCAAGTATTTGACTGCTCTTTGCAGCTGTTGGAGCTATGCATGGCTGGTCGGGGCTCGGCTGTAGGGGCTCACAACAGTTGCACTCTAGATGTCTATTGACACATCTTAAGTGTTCCTTTCTCCTTCAGAAATGCCACATTGTTAGTTTAATTAAGTGCTTCTCAATCCATCCTTCTCAGGCAGGGATCTCCCAGGAGACGTGGGCAGGCGACTGAGCCCACCGAATGTAATTCAGTTAAAACTCAAACTGCAACACAGAGGTTCACTAAAACCTGCTTTAAGCAAGATTCAAATTAAAATATATTACATCTCTATATATGAATATCAACAAACATATTAAATAGGAAGCCCATTTTCCAGCCCATGCCTCTGTGTATGCTTATGAGATGAAGAGTTTACTTTTCCAGGCTTTATTATTTGTTGGTCCATGTAAATTACTCGTCTAAATTTAAACTTTCAAAACAAACGACTTGGGAATAATTAAGGAAGAATCATATTCTCATGGTTTTGTTGTGGTCATAGTTTCTATATAGTTTCAAACATGCATCATCCGCTCTTACTTCCCCATTTGGATGTAACGGACGTAAATAAAAATAGAATCAAATTCATAATTTTTTTTAGAAAGATAAATAATTCTTTATTGTATTTTGTCTGAGATCATCAGTTGTTTTGGCTATGGACGCGTCTGGCTTTGAGAAATGACATATTGCTCCTCATGTGTCAGAGAGCTTAGTGTCTGCGGCCCATGCTTTGAGCCTTTGTTCTGATATGAGTGGGTGTTTGATGGGGGCACTGTTTTGTTTTTGGGGTGAAAGAGGCCTGCCCCACGACCCTCCACTGTTTATTTACTTTATTTTCAGCCCTGCATGCTGAGTAAAGAGGGAGCCGAGACTTAGGGAGCACACACACACACACACACACATGCATACACAGGGTCTCCAGTGTGCTGCTCCGAAACAGGAAACACTCCTGACTCCATAAAGGCCCGTTCCATCAGGGCTCATATGGGATATGACAGCCGCATGAGTCCCTCTCACTGCCTGTTTTCTCTGTTGTTCCCTCTTTTTCTCCTCCTCTGCCCATCTCAGTCCTTTTTTTTGTCAAAGGTTGTCTTCCTCTTGTGCTCCAACCTGCTGACACTATCGCATTAAAGCAAGATTATAATATGGAGGCGCGCCTACTCACAGCAACCACAGAGCACCCTGCCTCAGTGCATATCGGAGACACAGATCTGGAATCTACCTCAGAAAAGAAAGTGCAGCAGACAAACATCCCCCACAACTACTCACCCACCACAACAACCACCATGTCTCTCCCCCCTCTCTCCCCCCCTGTCTGACATTCATGTCATCCTTATTTTAGAGGCATAAACAGAAAAAGTTACAAAACAGTTTCCCCTCCTAGCTGCTCCAAGCTTACTATAAATAGATGTGTATCTGAGTGAATGCACATCCACACTTTCTCTCACTCACTCTGACCTCCCACGCACTCTCTCTCTCTCTCCCTCACCCTCTCTCTCTTTCTCCCTCTCATACACATAAACACACTGCTGCTCTTATCAGCTCTTTTAATTGGCATCAAGGCAGCTCGCCCCCATAAAGCTGATGGCTGAGGCCAGCTGTGCTGCTATTGGGCTGGTCAGAGCTAGAGCTTAAAGTGGGTGGGGATGGGGGGTTGTTATTGGTAAGGGGCTCAGAGGAAGAGGGGGGTGCTTGGCGCCCCTGTGGATGGCACTGACATCTCGGGACAGGTGGTGCTGAAGCAATGACAGCAGCAACACTTTGGCCTTCTGGCCTGCTTGTATTCTTAACTCCCTCACTGACTGATTGTTTAGATTTAATTGGAGAGGATTCAGTTGCGCCAGAGAAGACTGCCTTTTCCCACCAACCAGCCCATAATGCTAAATCACCCAGCAGTACCAGAGGTTGGGGAGCTGGTAGCCTGCTGCTGTGAGAGACTAATTATTTTTGATTAATTCTGACTGAAAGATTGATTCGAACTGGGAGGTTAAGAGGAACGAGAAGCCTCTAGAAGTGGGGATTGAATCTACTTGTGTGGTTTGTCCTCTGTCATTTTAGTGAAAACATAAGCATTGTGGGGTGTGACAGCTAATCAGTAGAAAGCTCAGGTGTGTCTTCAGGTGGTTTAACTCTGTAATCCCTGCTTCTGGTCCTGTATCACCCAGCTGCAGAAAGACCACAGCCCGCTATTGTCTCTCTTCATCCTTTGCTTGCAGAAGACAATCAGCTGATCAGAGTTTTAACATGACAAGGAATCCAATTTGTGCAGCAACAAAAAATTAAAGCACATCTATCCTGTTAGTTAATTAATTTCAATGTGTTTTTAATGTTTTATGTCTGAACTGAATCTCTAAAATAAATGTGTTTGAGCAATTTTGTGACCCAGTGAAAAATATTAACACAAGGTTTATATCTTTTGAAGTGTTGAAAAGAAAATGCACTGAAGACTGTTTTATTTGTTATCTTCATAAAGGGAAAATTGCACACATTGTCTCAGGCTCATTAACTATTTACAGAGTAGTTCACTCCTCTTCAGGTATTATCTTACAGACAGCGCAACCCTATCACCATTACAACACGTGTCACATTACTGATAGAGTTCATGGTTTCAGGAAAAATTGCAGTTGTGCCGATGCATGGAAGCAATGGTATTTATTTTTTGAATGATTTTTACTATTAATAAAAACCTCAGAGTGGTTGCCTCAGTGGGGATTGTGTTCATATATTACTTAGAGAGCAATCAGATGATGCATCAGCACAAGTATGTGGAGAATGGGCTATTTACGATGAGACTGTGACCCCAACTCTTCTAAATCGACCAGCCCTCCTGAGAAGAGACATGCTTTTACTGCATTCATTCAAGTCTGTGGCATTTCTGATGACTATTCTGGAGGGGTCATAAACAGAGGCTGAAACTTTCAAGTCCACCTAATGTCTTCTTTTATAGGAAAAGCCTGCTGAGGAATTTAAAAGGATTCTTTGTTAATTTAGTGACTTAAAGGGAACCAAGTTATTTATTGTTTTTACTCCTGCAAAATTGCTGAAAATGTTAAGAAAAAAAAGTATTTGATGTAATTGTTTTTTGTGTATTTTTCAGGATCCGCCGACATCTGTCTCATTAGGCCTGAGGATGGAAGAAATGATCTTCAACTTGGCCGACACACACTTATTCTTCAACGACTTAGAGGTGTGTCCATTTGTGTTTCTCTCTTTTTGATTTCTTTATCTGCACAAACACTTTTTTTCACCTTGTGAAGATTTTAATACTCAGAGAAGTTTATATATTATAACAAGAGCGTATGGACAGTCCATTAAGATTTCAGTAAAAGCAGCAACAACTGTTCCAGTCTCGTAGTGGTGAAGTATTGCCTGGGAGCCCAGGGTATACCATGAATTTTACATGTGCTGTCAGTCTCCGTCATCCCTGGGTCACCAGTCCAGCGCCCACCCCTCACCTCCTTTCCACTCCCATAGTCGCTAGCTCAATTTGTCAGGCTCTAGTGTTTCTGTGGCAGCTCTGTCTTTCTGAGTGTCATGCTGTGTGCTTGGTGTCGCTGTCCACCTACACCACAGACCCCTCCGTCACAGCATGAAATCCCCGACTGCTTCCCCTCCCACGTCTCTTTGCACGCCTGATTCATGTACAGCCAGAGTAAAATCTGCCCTTGGGGCACAGGAATAGAGGGATCAAGGGTAGAGAGGTGTGTGTATGTGGGTCTGTGTGTGTGTGTGTGTGTGTGTGTGTGTGTGTGTGTGGTGGGGTGTCTGAGTGTCTGCTTCACACTGGGGAGAGGTGAAAGACCATAGGCTCAGAATGTAGGTAAAGTGTGTGCCACGTTTTTTCATACATATACCCACATTAACAGAGATGAGGTACACCCACTACTTTCCAGATGTTATACCCAGTGCTCATCACTTTTATCAATAAACAAAGCAATTTACCTCAACGTTATTTCCCCCAACTGTAGCTTTATCCAATTCTTTAACAAAGATTTTATTGATTTCTTTTTCTTTCTTTTTAAAAAAAATCTTTGTGATATTTGTCCTTGCCTCCTCCTCTCAGTCTCTTTCTCGCAGTGAGTCTGATCCCACTGACCCAGCGCTTTCCTCAGTGTCCTGCTCGATGCTGACCTCACAGTAGAGGAAATGTTTTGTTTGATACTTAAGTGTGAAGAGATCTGCGGCTAGTCTGCCAAGTCTCATTACTCACCACCATGTTCAGCTTCAACACGAACCAAACCCAAGAAGTAGGAAAAACAGGAGAGAAAGAGAGCGAGAGAGAGAGAGGGGGGAAGAAAATGTTCATACTCTCCCAGACAAGCAAGTGACTGAGATTCCAAACGCAGTCATCGTGATCAAAGTTAATTGGCTGCAATTGGCTGGTTAAATATTTCCTTATGCCACAGCCATGTAGAATCCATTGTAGCTGCACTTTATTTAATAGATGTGCCCCAATCATTTGAAAAAATGTCAGTTTGTGACAACACTTAAATGTGGTTTTCGTTCAACATCTGTCCTGTGTTTTGATTTCTTTTCATGTGTGATGAAACTGTTCACAGATGAATTGGCAGCTCAGACTGCTTATAAAATTATTTAAAAATGGAACGCACATATTTCATCTGCGCTATCTCAGTAACAAAATTATTGGATTTTGTTTTGACACTCTAAAGCCTTAGACTGTGTTTCTAACTAAAACTAGAGCTGTAATCTCAATGAAATAGTCCGTGATCTGCAGCAAGAATGCTTTTCTGGATGTCAGGCAGATTCCTCTGACCTCTCTGCTTCAGTGCAGTGGTTGTCATTAACGATCATCCCAGAGCAGGAGTGACATTTTCTTGACGATGTATTGATCTCTCCTCTTTAACCGAGCTGGGCCAGTCTTAGCGTGAAGTGCCAGTTCTCAGCAAGGCCTAACCAGTTGTGTTTCCTCTCTGCTAATTTACAGTCCAACATCTAAGATAGAGCTAAATAGAGTCCAACTATAAATACCACGGCCAGCAGCAGTTATGTATTTAAGCATGTGCAGAAATGCATATGGTCCATCTAATTTAGTCTAAGCCATAAAGGGAGACCCCAGAGGCTATGCAGAAACACAGGTGCAGAGTTAGTGGTTTGACTGTGTGTGTGTGAGAGAGGTCTATCTAAGTCTTAACACTGTTGTACTGCCAGCCTCTGCACATGAACATTAAATATGGACTCAGCGTCCTCACAGCTTCACTCTATGTGCAGTCTGAATTATTTTCCCTGTATGAAAATGGATTTAAGGCAAATTTGTATATTTCTTTGTTGAAAAAAACACAAGGGTTGTTTGCAGGCCTCTAAATATTACAATTATGAATAATATTGTGATCTCTCTGCAGAAGCCAGTACGAACGCTCTACGCTTGATTATAATGTGTTCAAATGTGTGTGTGTGTGTGTGTGTGTGTGTGAGAATGGGGGCTGGATCGCGTTGATAGAGCTGGTGAGTGACGATTCAGAGGAAAGTCATAAAAAGAAAGAGGGCATGCCGAAGGGGTCAACAGGGATCAGTTTCACCCGTCTCTCTCCCTCTTTCTCCTCTAACCTTTTTCTGGATCAGTGCTCTCTTTTTTTTCATTCGCCGTTGGATAGTATTGAAGGTGCGTCCCAGAAATAATGCACCTCCTCCGAAGACTTCTCCCCAACCTGCTCCCAACCCAAAAAACACAAATCTCACTATCGATTCTCTCGCACAAACCATTTGCTGCTCGGCCCTCAAAGGACGGTTGGAGTATTGTATGAACAGCACAATCTGTATTTACCATCAAAAAGACTCTCACTGGGGGACGAATTAGGATTTAATTTAAGGCAATATGATTTATATGGATGTGATCTCAACCGTATTATTTTTCCTTATCGAAGAAGTTGTATTTCAAAAGCTAGAGATAATTAGACAAATGCATAATTAATGTAATATCTAAAGAAAAACTTGAGTAACCTAATTTCTCAATTAACCCTAACATCCTAATTTATGATAATCTTAATAATTTCATTATTTTTATTGCATTTTCAGGATTAGAGTTTTTTTTTTTTAAATGAATAGTTGCTATTTTCTGTAATTATATAGTTTTAAAAATATGTTTTTGCTTATCTTGTTTTTTTAAACATAGCAAATATGCTGTTTTGTGGGGTTAATTGATGGCCTGAACTCATGTGTATAATGAAGCCCACTGAGGATGAGCTCACAGGGAAGACTGACAGCTGTGCTGTGACTCAGGGTGTGAGTTTACTGTAGGTGCACTGCAGCAGCCCAAACGCTAACGCCGAGCAGTATGTGGGAACCGGGGGCCTCTCTCTCGCCGCCGAGCCCCTGTGTTCCCCTCTCAGTGGGGTACGTGGACTGCCGTCTCCCCCTTCCCTGGGTGAGAAAACAACCCTCCCTGTCTGGAGGATAAAGGGCATGGGGGCAAACCACTCATGGGGAGAGAGGGGGGGAGGGGGTCTCTAAAGGTGGAAACATTTTAAATTAGTCCTCTGATGCCTCCGTGCTGTGTGCAACGCTCTCTCACACACTTGTCCACACACACACTCTATGCATGTTGCGCTGCAAAGTCGCACACATGCAAACACACACACATACCATATGAACACTACCCAATGACTCTCATTCACACACATACCTGTGGAGCTACTCAGTGACACTGTGAGCTGAGTGCCGTTTATAGCTCCCAGCCTGCAGTCACAGGGTTGAGAACTCCTCAGTCACTCTCACCAAGGGGCTGCCTGTTAATAAGAGATCCTGTGAAACGCATGGTTACCTTTTCCCAGTGGCTGAAATGGCTTTCCAGTTCCTTTTACTGTGAGCCATTCTGCTGGTTTTATTTCCCACTGTACAGTGTTACATCCTGCCCTCTCCATTCATTATGATTAGTAGCTGTATGTTTTTTCCTTGATAGTGTACTTTAGGGGTTTTATTCCCAGTAAGGAGGAGCATAATGCTAACTGTGCATTTTATTGAATCATGAAATTGACTCACTCAGTTGATAGGTTACCAGTTAACACTGCAAATTTTTGGCTCTGATTTTTATTCATATTTCAACATCAGCATAACATATAAAACTGAACAATGTATAAAGATATGCACAAGTGAAAAAAATGGTGAAACCATTCAAGAGGAGTTTCTATTTTTATGCCTGCACCAAAGGGGGCATATAGGGTTACCCTTGTCTGAATGTCCGTGCGTTTGATTTGGAGTATGGTCTGTCTACATCTCCTCAAGACCCACTGCACAGAATTCAAGGAAATGTCACGCATGCTTTGTAGTGGCCCTAAGGATTTGTATCTTATGAATGGTTTCTTCATTTTGCTTATTTTCAAAATTTAAGGCACATTTGAACTTCAAAAACGGTTGCTAAATACTACAATATATGTAGTGATAGAAGTTATGGTCTATCCACATCTGCACATAATCCTGTAGTAGTGTCCTTGGACACAAATTTTCTAATTTTTTTTTTTTTTTAAGTCTGAAATCCAATTACAACAGTGAACTAAAAAACACCATGTTCTAGTATATTTTGTCAGATGGGCCTCTTTAGGTCTGTACACACTGATGTGGGTATTTCATCATTGCCTGGCAACTGATGCAGCAATTCTGTCGAGTTCCTCGACATAACTCCATCACATCTCAAGGCGAGGCCACTGATGTGTTTTGGAAAGACTACAGAGGGAAAGAGGAGGTTTCAAAGCCACCCTGTCAGTCGTTGCTGCACAGACCTCCACCTTACCCCCACCCTTTGCCCACTATCCTAACACAGCTGATTCATAGGGGTTTTGAGGGTGCATGGAAAATATAACATTACTGTCTGGTGATGACTGAAATTATTTAAGAATAGATTAATCTTTCTGAATTGAAGTGGGAGACGCAGCACCTGCCTGACATCGTCTGTGGAGGAATAGAACAGTAACAACGCTCCACCTGGCAAGAATAAACTTTCTCCGTTGATGCATTTGTCTTTAAAGAGAAAATGTTGAAATAACAGAGATTTGATATTGCATTTAATCTCTCTCCTAGAGATGTGGTTTGGATTTGCGATCCCAAAATAGGAAATAATGAGAAGCTCATCCATCACACATAACTAATTTATACTGTTTATGTCTTTTCCAAATGTTTCTGTTGCTACAACTGTGCTTTACAGACCACTTTGTTCAAATTCAGTCTGTTCATGAGCAAAGCATATTAAATAGAATATCCATTCTCCTGCTTGTGTGATTTTTTTTTTGTTTGTTTTTTGTGAAACCAGCATGGATCCCCTCTGTATTTGTGCTTTGCTTGTTGCCACTGTTTGAATTCCGTGGTTGTTCAAGCACAGATTTGGATTGGAATGAAGTGGGTTTGAAGAACTCTCCCTTTGTTACCCACATCCTGTCTTTGACCCCCAGGTAATCACAGCCTCCTCCCTCCCTTCTGCACCCTCCTCCTTCCCCCCCCCCCCCAGACAGGGGTGCCTGTGGTGGGAACGGAGGAGGAAGTTGCTGGGGGTCATAGACTGTGGGGGGGATGACAACCACTGCCGGTGGAGTGGCGGTATTGAGAACCTGCGAACCATGGATGAGCCTTTTTCACATGGCATTAGCCTGTAGGGTCACATGGAATGCTGTGATGATGGCTGTTATCGCTCACACTGTGGGTTTGACCACCCACCCCCACCCTAGAAGATCACCTGAGATCGAGACAGAGAAAGGGGGGTTAAGCGGGGCAGCTTGTATTCAGGGGACAGTCTATATGGCATAGACCTTCATGGAAAAAACAAGTCTAAGAGTTAGTTTAGATAGCTTGGTCCATTCTGTGTTTTGGTTACCTACATTTCTGATTCACCTCGTCTTTCTTCCCCCTGTCTCTGACTGTAGCAGTCACCACTCTGAGCTCTTTCCAGGGCTACAGGAAGACTCAGGCCGTCATCGCTGATTGCTTAATGACAGATGCCAGGGGAACAAAGAGGTCTCTGATAACCTCCTCCACAGTGGAGAGTTTTCAGCAGGCTAGTGGAAAGACAGGGAGACGGGGAGAGGAAGAGAGAGTGATGTAGAGATGGAAGCATCCTGAGGCAGAAGCATCCTGTCTTTTTGATTTAATTTTAATGCATTTCTGGGTGTTTCTATGTATCTCACATGCGGATAAAGACTGTTCTCTAGCTGCATGAGCACAGTAAAAAGAAAAGATAGTTGCCAGTGAATTTAACAGAAAGACTTGGTGTTTGCATAAGGAGTAATTGTGATGCTTCTGGTGGAGGGTCTTCACTCTTGAGTACAGTAGGAACATCTGGTGTGAGTTAGTGGTGATTGTAGGTTTTAGAGAGACCACTGTTTGCTTGGTGAGGGGAGAATGGGGGAATTCAATTGAACAGAGATTTTCTAAGAAATGTTTCTAAGAAATTCAAAAACTGGCCACCATCTTGAAGCCCCATCATTCTATTGTTAGTGTTACACAAATGAAATGAGAGCATGTTATTTTTTTAAGCTTTCCACGGAGTCAGTGACGGAAACTTTTAAGTTCTGATAAATTCTATTTTATTCTGTCCTGAATGCATGTCAATAAGCTACTTTATGACATGTTGACACAAATTTCCTTTAGCTCATCTTCGCTTTCTGAGTAAGCTTTTATTTTATTTATTTTTTTTACATCAGTTGTATTTATTTGCCATTTTAAAATCCTTCCAACAATGCTGAAATACCACTGAGTCCATGACCAAGGCCTTCAGTGAGTAAAATCCACCACCCCTTAGAGTTTCTTTCCAACCGATCCACTATACGACTGTACTTGAGTTCAACCTACACCATCCATGGCTCTGTGGTGTTTACGAGGCCTTCAGAAGTGGCTCCTAATGAGTATGTGTAAGGGTTACTGTATGACATTACCCACAGCCACCTCCTCTATTAGCGCTCCCAGTTCTCCCAGTAAGCCGGTGCAGAGGTTTATGCTATCCCCAGCTGGGAACGGTAATTGTTCATTTCTGCAAATTCTGCCTAGAACCCCTTCCCGTTTTATTCGCAGCACACAGACACAGATGCTTTTCTGTGGAGGTCTTAAACCGAGTTCAGCAGTTAATTTAGTGTTATAACATCTAAGCAATCAAAAAAACAACAACTTTGTAAACATGCAAAATCAATGGAATTCTATCCCAAACCACTGTGTTTTTCTTGGCTGTTTGAATTTTGACTCGTTTAAGATCTTTGATGATTTTGAAAAGCCCATGAAACATCATTAGTAATCAAGCCACAGTTATAATGACTACATTTAGGCTTAATTACACAACATATTTACAAGTTGGGGTCGTGTTGGAGGTTTGGCTCTGGCACCTCTAATAGGCTTATAATTAACATGCTGAGTAATATCGTTCTCAAATGGTTGTTTTGTTCTTTGCTGGCTGTCAGATTCTGAAAGAAACACATTACACTAGGCGAACAAACATGGCCACCTATTGTCATTCAGGAGACAGCATACAATTAGGCAATGATTTACCAAACGAGTGGAACTGAATGCTCCTGTACCAAAATAAAAGGGTTGGTAGGGGCTTTGGTAGTCGGCTGATTGTGTCTCAGTGATCAACAGGTAATTATTGGATAATAGAAGCATTCCAGTCACTTGCACCAGAATGGGAGGTTTTTGAAAGAAGGCTTTATGAGGTGCTTAACCCAGAGTGCAGTTTTTGTTTTCCTAAACAAACAGACATGCCTCTACTACTTAAAGAATTAAGCACGCCAACACTCCTGGCTTGGGTCCTGCTCTGAGAAAAAGTTTGGGGATAATCTGCGAATATAAATTATCCACAAGTTTGTTGACAGCAGACCTTTAAGCCCAGACAAATTGCTGCTTTATTCAACTACTAAAGATCTGTTGGTGAGTGTCTTTAAACAGATTAAGCCAGCGGAGCTAAGAGCCCCATCTAAACCCCATCTCCAATTGGCAGTCCATCTTCTCTAACGTGGGGCTCCATGTGAGGTCACTTTGCACTCTCTCCTGCAGCCTTTACCCACTGCTCTCCTCCATCTCCACCTCTCTACCCTTCCACCCCCTTATCGGGGTGCCAGAGCCCCGGAGAGGAGGGGAGAGGGGTCACGGGGTCAAAGTCTTTTCCTCTTTGGATCTCGGGGCTTGCTGGGAGAGGCTTGGCGAGAGACTGGCTGCATTAGAGCAGGGGTTGGGGGTCAAGATTTTAATTCTGTTAAAGAACAGCTGGTTTGAGTTTCTCCTCACGTCACTCTCCCCTCCCTCTCCCCACAAATCCAGGGAGATGAAAAATTTGTTCAGAGGGGAACCAGTAAAATAAAAAAGGTTTACAGTCCAAAGCCCTTACCCTTACCCTGCTCTAGCATTAGAGAGGAATGCAATAACGTCAGCATTTGGCCTCAGTTAGATTGACTTAAAACAAGGAAGTCCTTTCTATGTTTTGGTGTCTTAACAACCGGATGAAACTTAATTAAAAAGCTTTAAAAAATCGTGAGGGATTTTTCATACTTTGAGACCAGAGGAATCCTCGTCCTCGAGTCTCAATTTCCATGAGAAGTTATTATTTCTAACATAACGTTTAACGGGAGAAACTTTTCCTTTCAACACTTTTGTCAGTTTCACAACCAAACTTAAACCCTGTTGCTTTCCTGAGAAATTATTATAACTGCTTCATAGAGATATCAAATGCACTCCCTGTTTTTCATTTTAGATCAGGGCTGACTGAAACAAATTGAGAGTTAGATGTCATATTCCTTTTAAAAGCGTTTCCTCCTAACAAGGCTATTGTTCAACCTTCTGTCAGCTAAATTGCTAGCCACCCCAAGTTTCATCAAAAAGAAGCTTCGCTAGTCTTTAAACATGCTCTGCCCCACGTGAAACACGTTGATCTGAATGCCAAGGCAAGCCTCCCTCACATTTCAGGCCGGCTGAGGAGGTGGAGAGAGGTGGTGTTGGTTGAGGGGGGGGGGGTCACTAGAGCTCTCCTATAAATGGAAAACTAATAACAGATTTTCAGTCTGCTTTCTCCTGCGTTCTTTTGCCGGCTGCCTGGCCGACTGGCCCCGGGCTGTGTTGGTGTGTGGCGCAGCAGCAATCAGAGGTCATAATTTCATTGGCGGTTAGCATCAGGTTCAATTTTTCTAGTAGGTTACATTTACCAGAAAGTCTGGATTGTGTTACTGTGTACCGGCGGAATCAGTGCAGAGCTGCAGAATCCCTCTACCTCTCCAAGAGGAGCCAGGCACCCCCAAAGGGCAAGAGGAGTGTGTACATGTGTCTAGAGATGCACACACTCAAACACAGACCATTACTGCCAAGGCTCTTTATACATTCAGCCAGCTGACATGCATCTCTCTACTGTATGTGTATATATCAGTGCTCACAGACATAGCAGTTCAAATGCCAACCGGAGCAGGGTTATTGAAACTTAATTGGTTACTTAAATGGTTATTCTGTATCTGTGGGTGTGCATATCCTCAGACCCCTCTAGTGGTAGCAGTCCATTGTGACTGATGATGAGGTCAGTGTTTGTTTGGACTGCGCTGGTGAGGGATAAAAAGGGAATGTCAAGGCAAAGGGGTTTAAGATTGTGGTGTCAAGTCCAAAGCACCAATATGTATATGTATATATTTCTTGTGTAAAATGACTTGGAACATGTCTTTTCCCCAAGAAAGAATGACTATATAGGTATTTTTTTAAGACTGTGTGACTCCTATTTACTCAATTTATACTGTATGTGGTGTTTATTCCAGGAATGTGACCAGGTACATATCGATGATGTGTCTTCCGATGACAACGGCCAGGATCTGAGGTACTGCACTCGTACGCTTTCGTTCTTGATATGAATAGTCAAAATCATCCGTACCCTCTCTTGGTCTTGTCTTGCTGACACGTTCTTTCTTTTGTCTCTGACTTAGTACGTATAACTTTGGCGCTGACGGCTTCCACGCAGCAGCGACCAGTGCCAATCTTTGTCTGGCCACAGGCGTGAGGGGAGGCGTGGACTGGATGAGAAAACTGGCCTTCCGCTACCGACGAGTAAAAGAAATCTACACCACCTACAAAAATAATGTTGGAGGTAATCCCCAGCAAGCAGCGCTGCTCTTTCGTGTAGAAAAAGCTTTTCATATATACATGCCCTCATTTGTGTGAGTGTTCGCGCGTGTTCACGTGTGTGCACTGAAAGCACACACGCCCACACCACTTGGTCGGGGTAAATTTCTGAAAATTTCAGTGGTATTCGGAGGGCTGGTCCAACCTAAACAATGTTACCCTGCGTTTCAGGTCTGCTGGGCCCAGCCAAAAGGGAAGCCTGGTTGCAATTGCGAGCAGAAATTGAAGCCTTGACGGACTCCTGGTTAACACTGGCACTGAAAGCACTAACATTAATCCACTCAAGGTAGGACTCCGTAAGGAAACTTGTACCCAGTCCCACACCACACATAAATGGACTTGCATGTGGTGTAAATAAGTCAACTCCATCCTCCCAAGCTATTAAAAAACACCAAATTGTCTTTTGGACAGGCTTTTTCTGTCAAAGTGTGTTAAGAGAAGTGACTTTAAAAAGGAACTTGGATCCAATCTTTCATTGCAGAACATGTTTTAAACAAGTGACACATTGCAGTGTCTTTATTTTCGGCAAACTGTGTTTTCTTCTGTCCTCCCATAGAGTGATTTAGCATGATGTCATCCCTTTGCTCTCCTCTATCTCTCTACTTTAGGTCAAACTGTGTGAATATCCTTGTGACAACCACGCAGCTCATCCCTGCCCTGGCTAAGGTCCTGCTATACGGCTTGGGAATCGTCTTTCCTATCGAGAATATTTATAGTGCAACCAAAATAGGTAAATACTGAATCTGAATGCGTGATTTGAATCCTCCTGCTTTGTCCCTGATGATCATTCTATCACTTTAAGAACTGAATGATTATTATTTTAGCTTGTTGAGTGTAAACAGTTGAGACACACATGCTACCTAAATGAGAGGACAGAGGCGTGGATGGTGTTGGAGATTCAGTCATCGGAGAGGGTTGATGTTCTTCTATGAAGGAATAGGCCTAATCAGCCTGGGATTATTTTCCTGGAGCTGGGCCTGTGCTGGGCCTCCCCCAGGCCTCTCCTGTTCAGTCTCTGCATATGAAACCACTTCTGCACATTTATGTCATTCCACAGCAACCTTCCCCCTCCTCCTCCTTTCTCTCCCCCTTTTCCTCCAGTACTTTCCCTTCCTCACTGTTTCAAATGCAAAATAAACATCAAGCTTCATTCCCGCACTATTTTCAGGCCTGTCAGTACTTGGATTGGAGCTGAGTGTAGCTAAGGGCTCCTCAAAGCATTAAGCACATTGGTCCTCCTAAGCAGTCCCTGTAGCATGCAAGAGTGATTAACCATTTGTCCAATGTTTGAGGAGGAGAAGGGCAGAGTTAATGCTTTTCAGATTGTCTTTATCTGAGGGCTGATCTTATCACATCTCCATACTGAACTCAAAGTGTTTACATTCTGCCCTATTTTGTGTGTGTGGTGTTTTTAAAGGGGCTCTTGTCACCCTGTGCCTTTGAATCAACTTAATGGTGTTTAGTGTGGGCTCCCTGCAAGTGTCTATGTGCCTGTGTATCCATCTGCATCCACGCAGTGCTCCACTGACATCCTGTTGTCAACTCCTCCATAGGGAAGGAGAGCTGCTTTGAGCGAGTAATTCAAAGGTTCGGGAGGAAAGTTGTTTACATTGTCGTTGGAGATGGTGTGGAAGAGGAGCAAGGCTCAAAAAAGGTAAGAAGCCTAAGAATAGATACCACATAATATATACAAACTGGGCCATCAGAAGAGATCAGGAATACACACGCTAGGAGAAAGGATGAAGAAATTTAGACGTACATTCCGGAGGGTCATGAGTTCATTATGAAAGCTTCCAGAACAAAAAAACATACCTGCCATAGTTTTAAAAGAAAGGAGTCAGCGCTCCAGCTCTCAACAGTCTTTCTCTGCTTCCATGCATTTATCCTCTTAAAGGGCATCCAAGTACAAGAGAGAGAGTCTGTAGTGTGTAATCAGCGCTCTTCCTCCACCATCTCAGGTTTACAGAGCAGGGGAGGGGAGAGATGGCATAATTATATATTCCTGCTTTGGTGCCCTGAGCAGTCTGAATGCTGTATGTGTAATGCTAGGCAAGCCCTTTCAGGCATGCTGAAGGCACATCGTAAACACTAAATCATTGTTGGTGAAATTAAAACATCCACTGCAACGATAAGCGTGCTAGCATGAAAGGCTCAAAGCCGACATGTCAGATACTGTCTCAGGAAACCTGACAGTATCTGTTCTGATGAATCTGACATCTGACATTGCCCTTTTTTATGTTACCTGTCGGCTCTGGCTCCACAGTTTGTGTATTCAGCGTTACTGCCAAGTCTGGATGTAAACCAAATGCCGCATGCAAGCCACAGACAGCAAACATTCATTAGCAAATTAATCAGTGGCCTAAGAGCATATTTCACTGACAGTTTTGGTGAGCCACAGTGTCAGGGGGAAGACACCCAGTTTCCCTTTGAAAAGCCTCCAGCTCCTTTTTCACCTGTTTCTCAGTAAACACTGAGCAGAGGCATGAGGACAGATGAAGAGTGATTAGACGACGATTAGGAAGAGGTAGCAACCTTTAGCCTGGACAAGTGTGTAAAGCAATAGCTCTGTGTTATGAAAAGCGAACACACCCTGGGAATACGGTCTTGAGAAATGATTGTGGAAAAAGATGCAAATATTTTCCCTCAGTCTTGAGTTGTCGGAGTGTGACATTGATGTAAGGATAAGGTGTTTTCCCCCCCTTTGAGTGGTGTGAGTCCCACGACACACCATGTGGTAAAAGGTTTCTGTGTCAACACCAGAAAGGACATGAAATAACACAACAACAATTTCACCCGTCAGGAGGCACATATCAGACGTGACACTGTGTGGAACTACAAAAGCAAATGTCTGAAAGTTCTCTCAGCCCTCATTCCTTCATCTGAAAAAATCCTCAATCCCTGAAACAATTCTGCCTTCAGTTATTACTGTTGCCTGGGAGAGACGGCAGAGATAACATCTCCAGCTTTTAAACTTAAAAGCAAAGACAATTTACAAAACAAAAAGCAAAGAGCTTTTTAAGGGTCAGTGCAGGCTCTCCTAAGCGGAACATATGCCTGGGAGAGGCCATACCTTTGATAAGGGAAGGGTAATGGGCTCCACACACTGAGGAGCCGAGGACCCTACCTGACAAGCTCCTTTCATTCTCTGCGACTCAGGTTTCTCCCCCGTCCTCTGCTTGGGAACAACAGCTCATTTGCACCGTCCTAAACACACACTGACAGGCAGGAGGTTCATTCAAAAGATTTTTTTTTACTTCTGTTGAGGTGGAAGACACTTATGAAAACAGTATAAAACCCCACGTTGATGCAGAAGAAAAATTCAAAAATGTACTAAGTAGCTTCTATTCTACTCTTTGGGAACAAGAGGAGGAGCGGTTCAGGTGTGTTATTGATATTATTGCTTTCACCGATCAGACTTTACTCCATTCTTTGAATGTATTAGCTACAGTGTAAATAATGAAAGGGCTTCTTGCAAATGTTAAGATGTTATTTTAAAGTTGTTTATTTTCAATATTGATTCATTTGTCCATTATTTTTGTACGAATCATTCTGCCATTAAAAAATAGTGAAAAATGCCCATCACAGTTTCACAAACCAAAAGTAAGAAATTCAAAGATATTTAATTTACTATGATAAAAAACCCTGATAAATCCAACAGTTTGTGTTTGATAAATGTATGAAATAATTACTATAATTTTCTTTGATTTGGCTTATCAATTATTGACTCATTGTTTCAGCTGAAAAAATTCAATTGAATTGATCGTTTTCAGTATTTAAAATAAAACTTATGATGTTTTTATTTCTCCTACAGCACAACATGCCCTTCTGGAGGATCTCCAGCCATTCAGACCTCATGGCCCTCCACCACGCTCTGGACCTGGAGTACTTGTAGCACTACACCACCATCGTTCACCCTGCTCCGCCTCAGCACCCTGCAACCTTTCACCTTCGCCCTCCAGCCCCACCCCGCTTACCACAGACCCTGCAGCTCAGAACAGGCCCCCCCTGTGCTGCCTGGCGTCTTTCTTCCACTACACAGGAAGAAAAGAAGAGGAGAATGGGGGGGGAAAAAAAACGGCTGAGCACATGGTTAATGTGCTGACATACGGTCACACTTCGTCTTAACCCTTAACTTTTTTTTTTTCTTTCTGGAAGCGAAGGGGAGAGGTGAATTTATGGCACTGCAGCTGCTTGCCCTGGTTACTGTGAATTGGCCGCTTTCTGAAGCTGTCAAAGTGTTTTACAGCCCCCTGTTTGTGGCGGGACTCTGTCAGGGTTCACACCTGTGAGAAGAGCAGAGCTACTGATGGCCTCGCCTGACTCGCCTCACCTCACCACAGGACTACTGCTGGTGACATTTCTTCACCTCACATCTCTGTCTATCCTTACCTGTTAATCCACTTTTCAGTCTCTCTCCCGTCACGGGACAGACAGACAAAGGGACTGCTCCTCTGTCACCTGTCGGCCTGGGAGTCCTGTGCTTCTTATTTATGAACGGAGACTTTGTGAGTGGCACCGTGCCACTGAGAAGGTACCTCGATGACAAAGACTCGTGCCTTTTACAACATACTATTGATTTCCACCACAGCGAGAGGAAGACGTTTATGGAAGAAAAGAAAAAAAACAACAAAAAGGGGTTTTCTAATAATTTAAGAAAATTTCAAAAAAACTTAATTTACAATGCTGAGACAATCGTGTATAGAGGAAATCTTTTTTGTGTGTGTAAGTTTGTAATCACTGGACTATTCCTTCCTATATTCATTTAGGTACATGCTCTTCAAAGGTGGCAATGCTTTTTCATTGAAGTAAAAGAATAAAAAAGCATCCCGTCGTACATGCGCTTGTGCGACGCCTGAAAGTGTTGATGTGTTCAAGTTTTGTTCAGTAAACAAATATGTAGATAATGGGATTTTGTGATAAATCGTTTTGTCAAGACCAAAAGCATGGATGTCAAGTGTCAATGACCTTCATTTGGTTCTCAGTCACATCTTTATACAGCTTAACAAGTTCCCTTACTGCAAGTCCTGTTTAGATTCATATACTGAATGGAAAGAGGGTTTTTTTTTTTTAGTTATTCAGAAAGGTAGCTCATAATTCATATCCTTTAGGCATTTCACCAGCTTGCAGCCCTGACCCCATATATTTGGAAGCAAACTTAATTCTAATAAGGGTTTCGGACATGGCACGGAAGTCACAAAACTCCTGAGAGCCATTTTAGCAACAAATTAAAATAAATCTGAGATTAAGATTAAACCAACAGGCTTGAATCGGGTTTATTATCTTTTATACAAGCGCTATGAAAACTCTTGTACAGCGAGCGTTATTTTCTATGTAGTGTTTTTATTTTGACTCTGAAGATTCTGTCATTCTGTCCCTCTTTCAGATAGTTGAAACACATGGAGTCCTTTTCGTAATGCTTTTACATCTGTGTGTGGGGAAACTTTGGTCAACATAGAGAGAAAAGCCACTAACTCTGAGGGGCTTGTGAACATACAGGACATGTGCTATCGACTGTGAATTTCTTAAACGGAAACCAATTTGTTGCGTTTCTAATTTTTCCTTTGCACATGATCACTGTTGGCCTTCACATTTCAATTTGGATCCCTCTCTCCCCCTAACATGCACCCCTCCCCACCCCCACCCTCTGATTACAACTTCTTCCCTCATACTAAGGGGACATCTACATATTGCTGCTAGATCAAGGTAATGGTAGGTAAATAGAGGAAATGTTTTATAAATTCATACAGCACGCTTTTTTTTATTATGTTGCAATCATAAATGCAAACTGGAAATACTTTACACTACATGGGCCTCATTGTGAAATGCAAAAGATTGTCGTGTCTGCAAAATATGTGTACAGATGTTTTTGACATTATTATTTGATTGTGTTTAAATTAAAAATGATTTGTGAACTGTTACATGTTGCTGTCTGATTTTTATTTCAAACTGTAAGGGCATTTATTTAAACATTTTTTTTTTTTAAACAATTAACAAATAGTTTCAGACTAGCATTAAAATAAATTTTGTCTGTGGACACAATTGTGAATGCCTGATTGAATTTTTGATTACATTTTTTAAAAGTTTTTTTCCATTGTGTGTTGATATTACAAAAATAACATTACTATCCGCCCTCAGTATCCAGAGATTGACACTTTTAGCTACTAATCCTACCAGGAAGCAAATAGAAGCTGGAGCTGGTGCA
This sequence comes from Chaunax sp. Z400, assembly GCA_037577475.1. Taxonomy (NCBI): domain Eukaryota; kingdom Metazoa; phylum Chordata; class Actinopteri; order Lophiiformes; family Chaunacidae; genus Chaunax; species Chaunax sp. Z400. The sequence goes on along the minus strand of CM075206.1, from coordinate 10,042,014 downwards.
AGTTTAGACCAAACATCACTCACCTACTTGCCAATCACAGTCTTTAAATCTGCACAATAGCTCCAATAGAATACTTCTTCCAACGATATCTGAATGGCAGACATGCTTTGATTTTGTATATGTGGCTTTTCAAATTAACACAAAGGCTCTTTATATTTTTGAAGATGCATTTCTGTTGTCATTTTTTTGTGATTTGAGTCAATTCAAGATTTCCTTGAAAGCTTCAACAATATCTAATATACATCATGTATTCCCGAGGCCACGGAAGCCACACCAACGTTCAGCCTGATATTTGTAGTTTTGTCCTTCTAGCAAATGTCCATTGGAGTCTTTATGCATAATTTAAATATATCAAACCACTCCGAGCCAGAACCACTCCGGGTTAGTTTAAATAACACATGAAAAATATTTATGAGCCTGATTTTATGAGCGGGTCACAGCAAAGACAGTCCAGCATGTAACATTAGCCAGGACAGAGAGAAGGGAAAGTGTCCAGCCGCCAAACCCACATTGGAGAATTAAGCATGCATGGAATTTTATTTAGAGCCGCACAGTCCATTTAATATCCAGATCAATTATGTTTTCAGATGGAGTGGGAGTGATGTCCGCAGTGAGGCATGTACGTCTGTCAGGCTGGACAGAGCAAGTCAGACTGCTACCACCGGAATGCACAAGCACAACGACCCCTAATGTGCTTCTCCCACTTCCAAACAGCTGAAAGACTAAGTAGTGTCTGAGGTCCTGACTGGCTGTCTCTCTATGGGAGGAGTGCTGCTCTCTCTGCAGCACAGAATAGACGTCTGTTCTCTTTGATAAGTTTTCCTGATGCTCTGGGACCTGGCTGAAAAACTCAGACACAACCAGACTAGACATTTTGTGAAATAAAAGGTGGGTGTTTCGGCATGTCGGCCAGCTGCTCTGGCTGCTCGGACGAAACAGAAGGGAATAAAAATAAGAGCAGGTTTGTGTCCATTTAGCTTGTGTCATTTGACTGACTTATAATCCCATTTACCAGACCTACAGTATGATCTTTCGTGAGATTTATCATCCTTTGATGTGCTGTAGATCTGGTGGCTGATGGGTGAACATGTCTTGTGCTTGCTTTTGTTGGACATAGGTGTTCCTGTGCTTTAATCAGGCTTTACAGTAATGTAATTCTCCAAAGGCCTGATCTTCACTGAACTCCCGTCAACCCCCTTATGGAAATAAAGGGGCCATTACCTTGCAGGTCCTCTGTTGGGCATTCCTCTCCAGGACGTCCCAGCAAAGTGCCCGCCCTCCATAAAACTGTACTGCAATAATAAACAACTCCATTGGTGATTTACGACCTTGCCCAGACAGTGATTTCATGCAGATTTCCATAGCGGGGGCCTCTGACGGTGCATCACAATTGGACTAATATTATATTACATGCATATCAAACTCCCCCCAAAAAACTTGATCTGCCACATCTTTTTTTATGAGCAGGAAGACTATTAATAGGCCTGTGTTCTCCTCTTGGTGGCTGGTGTGTCTAAAGCTAGGGGAATTTGTCTCTGTAGAGAGCACATGTCCACAGATTGAGACAATAAGAGAGAGAGAGAAGGGGGGGAATCGGAGACAAAGCCTTCATCCTTAGCAGAGCTGCAATGAGTTTCTGCTTTTAGGCTGTTCCAGTCTGCATTTCTTTATTCTTGGTTTGGCTGATGCCATTTGTCTTGAGGCAGGACAGACAAACCCATCCGCGCTCCTCCTGCGGTTCGAAGAAGAAGAAAGCCTTCTTACTCCTCTCTCCGGAGTGCAAGGCTCAGTTAGCGTTGGCAGGCAGCGAGAGTGATAAACCTGTTGTCATTCTGCGGCGGACGGTGGTGCTAAACTTGGCCCTTTGTTTACTGTTTGTTTATTTCTCAGTTACTGGGATTTGACAAGAAGAGTAGGGCAGGGACAGCTGGTAATCAGGAAGCTGTGGATGCCAGGGATCCCAGCCAGAAGTGTCAGCTCTGAAGGGGCCAGGCATCCACGACCATGCAGACGAGGCATTCCCAGGAGTTTGACTGTGACAATGATATGCATGTATATGTTGGTGGAGAGGTTGAGTCTAAAAAAGACTCGGGCATGGAACTTAAGGTAAAGTTAGTCTGTATCCACACATTTAGGCAGCCACAAGATTAGAAAAGGGTTGGTCGTATTTACAATATTTAGTATTATGGTTTCCATGAATCCAGCAAGGCAAATTAGGTGTTATATTACCAGAAGTAGTTATTTTGGCAAGGCCCATACAGTTTCAGTAAAGCATGAAAATACAGGGGCAGCCATTGTGGGAGTCTCTCATCCAGCATCTCTCCAAACAGCAGTAGCTGCTGCTGATGCTTAGCAGGAGCTGAGCTGCTCATATCCACCACGAAGTTGTAGTGTTTGAGTTACGTTGCCAGGGCCGGACCTGGAGCGATGCTCACTGTCTGTCCAACCACACCACAGCTCCACCTGCATCTGTGGTCAAACACGCACACACACACTGCCTCATATTTACTGGGCCCACTGCACCACTTCATTTGAAGGTGAGTGGCAGAGTTTTATATGGAAAGCTAAGGCCACCCTACAGCTATGTGTGTGTGTGTGTGTGTGTAAGTGTACATGTGCTTGACTTCTTAGCTATGAGCTACCAGGTCCCCAGGGGTTTATTTGCCTGCTGCTGCCATTTCAGACCTCCCTGTACGCTCGGTGTGTGAGCACATGCAGTGTGTTTACGTGTATGCGTGTGCTCAGAAAGAGTGTGCGTTTGCAAGGACTCCTTCTCCAGTGGTAATTGGGCTGGCTCTCCCAGGTTGGGTCTCGGACCCTGGCCAAGCTCCCTCTTGTCTGGCTGCAGAAGGACTCTCTCCGAAAGTTTAATAAACTCATCTGGTTAATAAAACGGCCTTGTATCCCACCTTGGCTTGTTTTTGCTCAATAAGTCATGGGTGATGTTTTTTTTTTTTTCTCTAAGTAGAAATGAAGGAAAGGTGAACCCGTTTTCATTGGTTGGTAGGTCTTGCTCGTTGGATTTATTTCCCTCCTCGTCCTGAAACTCTGTCCCGTTTCTGCTTTATGTCCATGAAATACTAGATTGGAGATAATTTCTTTAATTATTTTTTTACGTGAAAGAAGAAATTTGATCATGATTGAATGCTACAACCACATATATTGTAGTATTCCAGTTTTAAGAAACTATTAAGTTTGAGACTAAGAGAAATGGTATTATTATTGTAACCTTAGTTATTACACACTACACATATAGGCTATTTTAATTACAAATTTACCATAATAATTTATGTTACTTATTGGGTTGTGTATTATTGATTTTATTATATAATCAACTATTTCATTATCAGTTACAGCACTTTATTATATATATGTATTTAATTTATATATGTATTGTATTTAAGTTTTATTCACAGTCCCTTGTCTGAGATAAGTTTAGTTCCTACCTGCTGCTGTTTACGGGGGAAACAGATGTTGGTTGCAGTAGTTCTGTATAGAGAACAAGTGTGATGTGTAAGTTGTTCTGCTGTGTCGGTGATTATTAAAGAAGTTCAAAGATTAACTGTAGCCCGCTTATCACACACAGCCCTGAGAGACTGCAGAGCTTTAACCTCACCGAGAAATTAGGGTTACGTTATGTAAGCTGTGTCTTGGAGTAGTTCCTGGAGGGGTGGGAAGGCAGCTATAGCTTCAGCCACCCACTGATGTGTGTGAAGCCACAGATGTTGCTATGAGGCCTGGACTCACTGTAACATCAGTAGCTAACGTTAAGCTAGCTGTCGATGGTCTGTAAATCCCTGCAAACCCGAGGCTGGTTGCTTGCTAAACTATATTTTATTTCCACATGTTTCAAAGTTAACATTACATGTGAAGCATTAGCATAGAGGCCATTTTTAGTTAGTGAAGGTAATACACAAGTAGGTATTGAAACTTGATACTTTTGCCAATGATTGATGAATAATAGAGTACATTTTTCGAGTAACTTGCCCAAACACCGTTCTCACTTACCCCTAGTAGTACCGCTGAGATTTCTGCTACTTTCTGCGATCCGATGTGAGTGAATAAAATTTTACGAGTGGTTCTCGCAGGACTAAAAACATTATAGTACATAAAGAATTCTACAGCAATAATTCTTTCCAAAAGTAGTGCTCTTTAACTTTGGATAATGCACAGAACACAATTGTAAAGGTTTGTCAAGACTATTTCTTTAGTAGAAAGTAGTTCCAATGAAAACTGTCCACGAGGTCATGTCTAATATCCATCCATCCATCCATTTTCTTACACTTATGTGGTCTGGTCACAGTGGAACGTGCTTAAGCAGGGTCTTTCAGATGTTCCTCTCACCAGCAACAGTTTACAGCTCCTCCTGGGGGTTCGAGGAGATATGTACAACAAGTTCTGGGTCTCCTCCCCTTTGGGCTCGCCTGGAAAACCTCCAAAGATGGCACCCAGGAGGCATCCTAACTAGGTGCCAAACCACTGCAACTGGCTCTTTTTGATGCAAAGGAGTGGCAGCTTTTCTCTGAGCTTACTTTAGATAAACAAGCTCCACATCCTGTCTCTAAGGCTACGCATAGGCACCCTATGGAGGAAGCTTATTTTGGCCGTTTGTATCCGTGTATCTCTTCTTTCTTTTTTTTCAGGAACTACCCAGAGCTCATGATCAGAGGCGCGAATTGGAATGTAGATCAGCTGGTAAGTCAAGAACTTTGCCTTCTGACTCAAGTCTATTCTCACCATGACAGGCCAGTACACCCTGATGCCGCAACAAACCATCTGTCCATCTCATGCTCCATTTTCCCATCCAATGTGAAAAAGATCCCAGAGATTCATCCAAGTCTGGCTGTGCTATTTTTCGGTGAATTTGGTAAACAACCCTTGACACAATTTAATACCTAGAAGAATTCTGATCTAATGAATGGAAAAGAGCCACATGAGAGTTGCTTTATGGCATTCCTCCCTCTTGGCATCTTCTCTTTGGTCTGTCTCTTTCTCTTGAGCCTACACTGCCCCACTAGAAATGTTAACGTCTCGTTCCAGTTGACCCGGTTTCTTTTCTCTGCCTCTGTCTGAGCAGTGGACACACAGCATGGGAGTGAGGAGCCACTGGGACAGCAGAAAATATTCTATATCCTGGGTGACTGCGCTCTTCTAGGGGATTACCAAGGCTTTAACTGGCGGATGAAGGAGAGCAAAGTGGTAAGTGACATTTCTGGTCTGGGAATATGGCAATCAGCAGCATGGAGCCCGGCCAAGTCTCCTGGTCTGACGAGAAAATGCTAAAGAGACTTCGGAGAGTGTAAACAAACGGGGTAGTGGCTAGCAGTGCAGGAGGGAAAAGGAGGGAAGGGAAGGGGGCGTCCAGGGGGACAGATCTGTTAACCATCAGTGGCTATGTTTCATCTTGCCGCCCCTCTCCAAACCCTTCAACAGAGGCTTTGTGTACCTGCTCGCAGACAGGAGCTGGGAATTTGGGGAACAGGAAACCGACTCCCCCTTGCCTTCCCTTCTTCCCTACACTTCACCCATTCCCCTTCCTCTGTGCACCCATCTTCCCCCAACAGACATAACACACACACACACACCACATTCACCCCCTGCTATGCCCTCTCCAACACCACCCCATACCTCTACCCTGAATAGGCATGTTGTGCACACACACGGGCATTTGATAAGGGGATGCTGGTCTCAATGAGTGTGCAAAGATTTCCATGCATCATCCTAAGGCCTAGATCTTAGGGGTCAAATAAAATGGAGCGCGGTGTATTTAAACCTTGATCCATAATTCATGATTCTTCTTCTGAAACACCAGGAGAATTAGAGGATTGACAGAGTTCACCATGTTAATTGTTTCAGTTAGTTCACGAGCTGTACAGCCACACAGCCTGCACCAATTCACATCAGCACTTAGCCTATTAGAAGGATATTATTACTGACAAAAAGCTGCTAGGCCTATTACTCTTACAACATAAAGATCAGCATGGGAGAGTGAGAGGGGTTTTGTGCCTTTCCAAAACCCAAAACACAAGCGCAAAAGGATGGACTGTGTTTGTCTGCTCTACAGGAAAAAATAATATGCTTAGCTAACTAGCTAACTACTACTACTTTTAATATAATTCAAGGGTTTACTCTAAATACAGTAGCCTATAAGACACAGCTCCTTTGTCTTCTATGCTGATCATCAACTGGGAAGAATTGCCAGGGACAGTATTATATCATGTATATCGAGTGAATGAAGTAAAGATAATTATTTATTGCAGCAGATGATGTGTGATATTTAGTCTGTTAAAAAGTCTATGGTGCTTAGACTCTTCAGGGAGACATGCGATCGAAGGACATCTGCCCTGGGAAGCAGAGAGATAAATCCTCCCATGGAGTCCAGACATTGGTGGTGATGGTGGTGATGGTGGTGGTGGTGGCTGATGACTTTGCTGAGACTGATGAGGAGGACGAGATCGATGAAATGATGAAGTTGGTGTATCTGCAAATATTGGGCGCTGACAACAGCAGCAGCCTCTTTACCTGTAGTGTTATTTATCGATTCAGATTGTTTAAGTATGCTTTTCCAAGTTCTGTAGATATTAGCTGTCTAGATGTGTAACTTCTCTTGAATATAATGGAATCAGATGGCGCTTAGGGCCACAGGGGGCAAAAGACCTGAATTCTAAGAAATCCAAATATGTAGAGTAAGTCCTCGTTTACAGTATAATGTACATAATACAACCTTGCAAATTGCTGCTAAGTTAAATCAGCACCCCACTGACATTTTCTCATCATAATTGTAACATAATTAGCTAAAAAAATATCGTAATTTCCAGAAAGACTGTAATGTTGAAAATTAGTCAGTGCTGAATGAGTTGGAGCCCTGCCTGTTCGTTAATACGCAGAGGGATAAAGAGAAATACTCGTCCCTGGCACTGAGTTGACACAGATCATAAAGGCTTCATTGTGAATGCTGACTTGTCTCCCACTATGCTAAATTAAAAAATGGATGTAACTTAATACAGGATGGTAGCAGCGATAAGATCTGTAGTCGGCCCGTGTCCCTGCAGGCCCTTCTCCTCCTCGATACACCTCAAGGGAAGGCAGCAAAGTGACAAGAGGTGTTCAGGAAGTGAACACCCTGCAGATCAGCAGATAATATTTTTTGGCAAATAAATTCATTCCTGAAACTTAAATTACATTTTCACCTCCCTAACAAATGTCTGCTCTCCGAGCCTGAGGCAGTGTCTGTCTGACACAATGGGAGAGTGAAGGAGGAAGTGTGAGGTGTTGGCTGACAGCAGTAAGCTGTCATATGTATGCATGCATGTGTTAGTGTTTTCAATATGATTAAAGAATGTGCAAGGGATTGTAAATGTGTGGGCTGCGTAGCCCATTTATTCGTTCACGTGTGTCTATATGTGTGTTTAGAGAGTCGCTCTGCAGCACCATGACAACAGTGGGGCTGTCTGATCCTCTCTCTCTAATTGTCTGTGACCTCGTAACTGGAGACGCACTCTCAAGGCAGGAGGAGGGCCTTTCACACGGCAATCATTTTTGGATTTGTCCTCTATGCAACTCCTGAATACCACTGCCAAAAAAGGGGTGTATAGTGTAGGTGTGTGTCTTTGTGTACGTACGTGTGAGTGAGTGTGTGTACATGCAGGTGTGCATCTTTAAATCCGTACCTGCTGTTGATTGGCAGTGAAGTGCAATATATGTGAGGTGGACAGTTATGAGTGGATTAGACACCCAGGTCACATGATTGGTTTTGATGCGCTGAAAAATCTGAAAAATACTCATCATGAAACCTATTTGACGATTACACTGCAATTTTTTTTTTTTTTCAAATACAAGAAAAATTTATGGAAAATAGTGCATACCTCTGTCAAAGCCCAGCAGTGCCTTTTATTTCAATCAATAAACTCATAGCCCTCTAACCATAATTTAACTTTACTGGATTCGTAACAGTGAACCATTTAATTCTGGTGGATCCCAATTTTTATTTGGTTCTGTGCAAATTTACCCTGATAGATACAAAACCCCTTCAATATACCTGATTTTTTTTTCTCAAGATACATTTATTACTTATTATTACTATTATCTATATATTTATTTATTTATTCCCTTTATTCCAATTCACACCAAAAATTTAAGACCCATCCTCCCACCCAGTTTCCTGAAAATCCACTCATTAGCTTTCGCTGACAAACCAACCAGCGAACAAATGGACACAGGTGGAGACATAAGCTCCTTGGCAGAATGAAGCAGTCAAAGAAACTAAGCCTTAGTGTTAGTTCACATTGATTGTGTGAAGACTTGAGGCAGGGAGGTGTCTTAAAGATCGATAAACCCATAATACAACTCCAGTGAGCGTATAGTGAGCAGAAAAGACTAAGGAGGTTGATTTCTCCAGTCACGTGGAGCAGCTTGAACAGGTGAATTCAGGCGAAAGCGGCCAAACTATGATTTTTAAGGGGCTTTTGTTTCTTTCACCACTTGTGTGCAACAAGATCCAACGAAAAGTATAGAAGTGAGTTTTTACTGCTCGTTGCATGAAATTCTAAATTTACTAAAAATTCATTTATTTTCATATTTGGATCTGAATGTTACTGCAAGGGTTGTTTTCAACACTCCAGCATTAACTACACAACTGATTCTGACATTATATTTGACATGCTCTACTCCATCCCTTCACTGTCTCTCTGTCTTTCCTTCCATCTGTCCGCACAGACTGGGCCGTTCTGATGTCTCTGTTTTGTTCCTCCATAAAGGGGCCTCAGTAATGGCCCCTGTCACACACAAAGGTATTAAGGCCTAAAGCCTCTTTCTCTCCGACGCCACTGGCAGCTGGACCAGGGGAATAATTTGATTTGGTATTTTGTGCTGGAAAAAGAGCCTTTCTTCCCAAGCCACATTTGCGCTTGGCTTCTCCTCAGCTCTGCAGCCCCCTGAAAGACTTTACATGACATTAACACATTTCAGAGAGCATTACGGCTTGAAAAGAGATTTGTCTAGACAAAGACATGGTTTATTTGTAGTTAAAGCTTCATTTCCTGCCTGTTCCTTCTCCTGCACTCTCTCCCTGCACCTTTACCCCCTCCCATCACCGCCCCTCCTCCCTGCGTTACTCATACCAGGCACACAATAGTTGGCGCCCTGACAGGTAAGAGGATTTCAATTAGTTTACCTCGGAATGGGCCCAGCAAAACGTGATTAATGAAAGCAATTAGTCTCTGTCATGTCTTCAGCACACTCCCGCTAAATCACCGGACCGCTCCTCACTGACGCTAAGAGCAAATTACATCACCCAGATCCTGTCTCTCTCAGCCTCTTTATGAGCTCCCCACATCTCAATGAAGAGAGTAACAGAGAGGAGAGAAAAGAGACGAATGAAACCCAGCTGATACCCATGTGTGTGTCATTTTCTTTTTACTCTTTAAGAGAGTGTCCTATAAAAATCCGCAGTTTCTCGAGGACCATAATAAAAATAGCAACGCTGGAAATCTGTAACGATGAGGAAAAACATTTATGAATCACGATAAATATTCTGTGTGTGTGGCGGCCATGTGTGACGGCAGACTAATAAATGTATGTGTTTGTTAATGAGCAGTAAATTAATCAGGGGTGACTTTTGCTCCCCTGATTAAAGTACGGAAATTCTGCAGCACCACACATATGTTTATACTTTGTAAATGCACTTTCCTTCCATAGTGTCACACAATTCACACAAATTTATTTACCAAAGTGGGATTTATGAAGGAAAGTTTTAAACTTTTAGGCTTCAAAGTGTGCATACATTATGGTATTCTTTCACAGAACCAGCTCAACTCTCTCAGAAACTGAAAAACCTGAAAAAGTGAAATCAAATAAAAGGGAATTTATGGAGCCACAGATAATGTTTTGCTAGCTGCAGGCTGGGTGGACCTCAGCCAACAGTAATCACGGCCCACTGGGGGGGGCAGCCCCACCTGCTCCGAGAGCAGCTCTGGTGCTTCCTCTTCTCACAGGTTATATTTGTGTTACATATTTATGCCACCATCTCACCGTTAGCGCTGGTGCTAGTTCTATTAGCTATTTTTAGATTTAGGATTAGTCTTAGTCCTGGGTCAAATGTCTTTAGTTGTTTTATCATATTTAGTCAATATTATCCTGTTTTCTTTGTCAAGTTTTAGTTGACAAAGAGTTTTGCCATTTTAGTTATATTCTAGTCAAAGAAAACACATATTTTAGTCTAGTTTTCATAGATTAAAAGTGTCAAAATATTAGTCATTTTTCAGACATCAGGTTATTGTTAACATTTCAGTCAATCTAGTCGAGCCAAAACCAACATTTTTTTGTCATTTTACTCTTATTTCATATCAGATTTATCGGAGCATTATCTGATGAAAAGCAGGTTGAATGGTTAAGAATGCAGCTTTGCACAAAGTGTGAAGATGTCAATTTAAGGAACACATCCAGACATGGAACATGTTCTGATTTGCATATTTATTTTGAACCACACCCGGCTCCAAGCCAGCTTCTTGTCCATTTAAGGTTTGACAATAAGTTGAGATCATTCAGGCCTTTAGTTAAAAGTGGAGGAGTCTGAGCGCCATCTTTCCTGAGGCAAACATTGGAGGGAAGCAGCTACTAGATGGTGCCATTTCAGACGTCCCATTTGTGAGCCTCCACCACAGTTTCCTCTGGCTTCGCCCCGCCTATGCATGGTTCATCATTTTTCAGGTCTTATCATATGCGCTCCTCCTCGATGAAGTGTGCGAGACGGGCAGATTGTACGCCCAACCCCAAGGGGCTGAGATCCCACAGCAAACGAAAATGCTCTACACGCCGCCTAATGAATATTTGGATTGTAATTTGCAAAAAAAAAAAAAAAGTCTATAATATAAATTCTCCTCTTTTTTGTGGACAAAAATTAAGAGCGATTTTGCGAAATTTGTAATTTTTTTAACTACTTTTCAACAAAATTGTTTGTTGATTTAGCCAGTTAGTGTTTAGTGACCTTGCTGTTGTCTCGTCATCGTGTCGTCTTAGTCATGGAAAAAAAAAAGTCGTCAATGAACATTTTTCGTCATGGTTTTCGATAACGAAATTAACACTAGTTCCCACCCACCCCTACCTCTCATACTCTTTACCCTGTTTGCCCCTCTTAGTATAAAGTCAGTTTGTTTCTGTAGAACATATAAATCTGTAAAAACAGGTCACAAATATAAACAAAGACATAGTAAATTTGTAAAACAGCAGGGCACCGGAATTTAAAGAAAACGTGACCTTTTTATTTGATGTGGACTATTTTCTACCACAGATAAATACATCTTTGATGAATCAGTGAGTATTTAATGCTCCAGGCGACTCAAAATAAACTACAGTGCCCATGAAATGAAGGAACATACACGTCATACTATGTTACACTGTTCATCGTTGTATTTTTAATAGTTTAGTGTCAATAGTTTTACAAGACGGTGACATCATTTCGTGTGTACACATGTAGCTTTAGCCTTTCTGGTCACGTGAAACCACTGAAAACAGAGAGAGTGTTTCTTCTTCTTTGGTTCGATTGTTTAACTGCTTCACAATCTCTTTTTGGGGAAGTCTTATATTGGTTGGCGAGTCTTGCAGCCTAACCGCTCTAGGCCTTTGGTTTATTTTACTGCAGTCATCAGTGCATTTTTTGCTCATTGTTAAAACACATTTCTTAATAAACTCCATCGAGCTGTTTAATCTGGCAAAAGGTTAATCTCTTAAATCCTATGTTGGCTTGTAGTTGGCTCTTGGAAAGGTGTGCTTGGGATGACAGTGCTTGCATATTTTGATGTGATCCTATTTCTTCATTTCCTGCATTGGCTGGGAACAGGGGAGCAGCACAGACTGCAGCTAGACCAGACGTTCTCATTTTCTCGCTCTCTTCCCTTTCCATTCTTTCTCTTCCTCTCTTGCTCTGTGTGTCAGATAGAGGATACCAATTTGACAGGCTTGTTCCTTTTGGAAATGGGATGATTGGAGGTCTTTGACATCCATCCTGGCCTGTCTGTGTGATGAGTCCACCTTCTAACTGTGTTTTCCAGACATACTGTACATTCCTGGTGGTGATGTGTGTGTCCATTCTGCATGTTTGAATTTCTATCTGTAGCTTGTGCCATGGCGTAGGAGTGGCATGTCTGCGGCCAAAATCACAACACACTAGTCTTCCTCTTTCTGTGTGTCATTTTTTGTCACTCCATCTTTTCCTGTCATTGAGCCAAAATCTAACTGCTCAAGGCTCTGTCAGCCCAACACTTTGATAATTTTCCCAGGCTTCCAAAGTACACAGCAACAATAAGTTTGTGACTGTAGGGCAGACTTGGGTAGCCAAGGCTATATTAGTTATCACATCTTTGTGTCTTATGCCTTGCAGACTTTTGCTGGGGGAGGAGGATGTTTTTTTGGAAAGAGGCAGACTTGTTACTGGTTTCTCAGGCAGCTTGTTCGATGCCTTGGGATATTTTTTTGGATTGTGAATGACTTTCCAACACCAGTTCAGGTGAATATAAGGGCTTGTCAAAGCTCGAAAGGGGGGCATGTGTGCTCTATTTTAATAGTTGAGTTTAAAGTTGAGGTTTCTGTAATTGACACTGTCTTAATGCGTGTCATTTTCACACATTATTGCTCACCTAACCACAAGGTGTACTCTGTATTTAAGCATCTGGGATGGTTAGACCTGTAAAGGAAAGACAGGATCAGATACTTTGTTATAGATTTAATCTTGGCAACACTTTACAACTGTAAAGATACTTTCTAACAAACCTACGGTCAAACATCTAACAAGAATAGGTAACTTGTGGTCAACCCATACATACGGGTGTCGACGGCGATACAGCCGCAGGAGGGCAGTGAAGTTTCAAAAGTTTCGACAACAACAAACAGTAGGTTGTCAGAATGTACCTGGTGAATACAAAGCGGCATAAGTGGAGGTAACGATGTACTCGGCGGTGGTCTGTGAGGCCATTAGGTACGTCGAGACATGAGGACGGAGAGTTTTTACACTTTATAGCGCCACTTTTTTCTTCTTTGTTGTTTCCGTACATATTTGTCGTGCCTTGCTTGAACTGTAGCTACACTGCCCTCAACTATTTCCGGTGGTATTGCTCCGTTTCGTCCGTCTCTTCCGTATCCATAAGCTCTCCGAAAACCGATTACGTACAAATGAATGCAGAAGACGTATGAAAGGCTCCGTCTATCTCCGTATCCGCCTCGAACGAACAGTACAGCATAAATGGGCCTTAAAACCGTTAGCATATGGTGGATAATTCTAGCTAAAATTAGCAAATTTTAGGAACGAGGTGTTATTTTAGGTACATGGTGGCTGTTATTGAGACTATTTGCATTAGACTCTTTGTTTTTTTTGTCACTCTGGGATAAAAGGTTGCCCACACATAATTTCAATAGAGTAGGGTATTTTTATGTTAGCCGTGCTCTCCAATGTGTGTAAAAATAAAAACAGACAAAATAAACTCTCAAATTCAGACTTTTTTTCTTTTTAATTATTTGGGGGGAAAATAAAATAAATTCAATTTCATTTTTACATTCTCAGGTTGAGAATTTTACAATTTTTTAATGAGCCTTTTCGCACCACAGGCCTACAATCTAAAGACATGCCTGTTGTTGTTCAGTTACTTGTAAGGTAATTCTGTCAAGGGAACCAACAATAAGCATTAGATTGCGTTACACTTTCTTGTGTTTTACTCCACATAACATTAGTTCACTTTTCACACAACAGTGATCCAATTTCTGTGTTTCTCTGTAACAAGTATTGTTTAGTGTGAGGTTGCCAACAGCAGGTTAGCACCTACTCAGCCCTGCTAACATGATATGCATTCACCTCCATGGGGGATATGCTCTGCATGTTCTATTTATGGATGGAGTAAAATGACACTTCGTCCTCAAACCCCTCTGTCTGAAAGGGAAAAAAGAGAGAGACCAGTCTCATATGTTACATGCAGGACAGACTAAGACAAAAGATGTACAAGCACGAATCAGAGGAAGTCATGCCTGATGTAACAACACTGGTGGTTCTAAATTCACCAGGAAAGTTGATCCTTTCAATTTCAGGACAAGAGAGGAGAGGAATGGTAAGCAAATAAACATTATTTAGTGGCAATCTGAAAAATGCATGCAGTTTTAATATAATATCTATTTAGTATTTAGGTCTTCTTCCCTTTGATTTTCCACTGACAGAGTTTGAATTTCTTTACATTTCTTTATTTTAGCACCGCCTCTAAATACATCATATAATATGTAAATAAATCACTTCCTACTTGATATTCAGAACAAGAATTTAAAAAAACTTTCATGAACTGAGCAGACAGTGAAGTACAATTAACAATAGTGGGACGCAAAACATTTGAAGGACTAGTTTTCTTTTTGGTGACGGGTGTCGGGGTTAGAGTGAGAAGATTGACCAATCTCATCCATCCTTTGATTATGAAGCTACATCCAGGAGATTATTAATTTATCTCAGCATAAAGCCCACAGCTTTGCTCAGCTCCTTCCCAGTGACACCTTGGCGACCAGCAGGTGGGCACGGTGACCTCCTGGAACCTCCGCTCTTTCATCGGGGTGATGATAAGACTCCAAGAGGTCTCTGCACAGGGCCAGAAAATGCAGAACATAACTCCCCATAAAACCACACCGTGCTGGTTTTGGATTTCTGTTTGTGTGCGGATTAAACGAACAAGATAATGTGTTAATTTGTGAGATGTGGGGCTGGCTTTGAACAGGGAAGACCAGCTATTTCTCCCTGCTTTATTAGTATTTATGCAAAGCTAAGCAAATCGTTTCCTGGATTTAGTTTCATAGTTAGCATGGAAAGATGGCATTTTTACTCATCGGCCAAAACGTCTGAAGCAGCTCAGTAATTGCAATAAATTGAAGTTTTCCCTTAAATGTAAAATGCATCAGACTAGTAGACCCCCCTTCCACTCATCCATGTAATAAGTAAAGTGATCAAAAACACTTCACCTGGTAGAACAATGTGTGAAAATGGTCGTGGTCTCTGGCCCTGACAAGAGCCTTTGGTTTGACTGAGTCCCTTTGTAACTCTGTGGGATTTCCTCCAGCATCCCAGTGCTCCCATTGAATGAAGACTGGGTAAAGGGAGAGCAGCCTAACAAGCTGCCTTCTCCATCTGAAACTAGACTTTCACTCACCCCTGCAGAAAATGGCACTTTCCGTTGAGACAGAGGAGGTTTGGCCCAGGCTTCAGACGCAGATTGCGGTTAACTTGCTTGGGAGTAGCAGCCAGTTGGTCCCAGCGCTTCTTCCCCCGCCTCGGCAGCGAGGAGCAGTGGGAGTTACAGGCTGCGCCTGCAGGCCCGGATACAGCCGAGGTGAGCTCAGACAAGCTGCTTTTCACTCTCTCACCAGGAGCACTGTTTTTACAAGTCTCCAAACGTGACAGGAAACGGGTAGCAAATGAGCTACGGTGTCCTTCATCGAAACGCACTACATTTGAATTCTGTTTTCCCAGAGCAAATATTATCATACAACTACATGTATCCTTATATTCCTTAATATGTGAAGCAGACATTTGATAGAAATGTAAAGAGATCCTGTTTATATTTGTCAGGTTTCAAATGTTAAATCTGCATTTATGTTCAGGAAACAGTAGAGACAGTATTTTCACAATAGCTGGCCTTCACATACATCACCATAAAATCAGATGTACAGGCTAGAGGGAGCAGGACACATCCACATCTTTAGCCCACCATGTTTCTCTGGGAAAACAACGCTTTCTCTCTCTTTGTTGCTTTGTTTTTCTCTTCTTGTTCTGCAGGTGAGGGAAGAAAAGGTGTTTTATCTTTTCAAAAGACAATCCCAATGTGTTTCTGTATTTTGCCATCCTCCCTGTCATCTCTGTTTCTCATCGTACGCTCAAATAGGGTTTGGAAATAAAACCATATTGATCAAAATGTGTGGCCCTAAAGATGACACAGGGTTGTTTTTTTTGGCCCTTAGCCGCATGTCTTCCCCCTCATCTTTCTCCCATATTACCTGTCATATCTTCAGCTGTCCCATCTAATAAGTGCAAACATATATTTTAAAAAATTAACACGCTCGGTCATTTCTTTTGATAAGCAGTCAGGAATCAGACGTTGCCTCTGACCAGATTTGCCAAATTATCTTTTCATCATGTCGGTGAAAACACAATGGAAAACTCAGACAGAGCAGTGAGAGATGCTCTACTTCCTCTTTACAGTTTGTGTCCTACAACAAGTTCATCCCAGTTCTCAAAAATGAGAAAAGTATGCGGTTTGTGTTTTGACAGATACATACCGCTCATCGTTAAACAAAGATGAGATTAGGATGGGAAGATATTATGAGATATTTTGATTCCAGAAGCTTCTCATTTCTCCTTGTATATTCTTGCAGCTGCAGCAGATATTCCACTTTTTTTTTGTTTGTAATAAATCAACTTCCCTAAATAAAGTTAAATATCACCTGGTGATTCTTATGCTTTTCATATGCCTCAATAAATCTACATAGACTTTGTTGTAAATTGGAGCTTTCATTTAATACATGTGTGTAAAGTTGGATGATTTTTGTGTTGATTACTGTGTTGTCATATACAATCAGAAGGTTTGTGGCCCCACAACACATCAAAAACTATTTATAAAGGCCTTCATAGCTCCAAAAACTGATGACTGTCACTGCAAAGGCGTTTTTTTCTTTACCTGACTTTTCTGAAAGGACAGGGTTTGTCCCTATGCCACTCTCTCACCGTGCCATTTCCTTTCATCCTCTTCCTCCGGTGACAGCAAGTGGATTTATGTGTATGTGGTTGCCCAGAAGACCCTCTACTGTACCCTCCCTGCAGAGCCTGTCACACAGGCTGATGTATTCCCCTCCGCCCGCTCTCCCTCGCCAGGCTTTATGATGGAAACTGATACAAACACTGTGATAGGGTTTCGGGATAAATTATTCACGCTTCCAATGCTCTCTGCTGCTGTTTCACTTCTTAGAGGACGTCCATTCTACAAATGGCCCCTTTTTTAGACCTCATCCTTTTAATTGATCCGTGGCAAAGACAATACATCTGTGATTGAGAGAGTAGAGAGGATTGCATGGTAAAAGTTGAGCGCGGCGCACAACGCTTTGGCTCGGATTGTGTGTGTTGTCGGGCCTGTGCTGCGGGGCATTAGGTGCCTAAAGATTTACTGCCTGGTAAATGAAATCGCTGTCCAACGGCTGCAGGGGCAGCACATCAACAGAGCACCGGCCTAATGTCTCTACCATCTGGTAGGGTAGGATAGGCCTTTAATTGAAAAGAATTTCTGGACTGAAGGGGAAGAGCTGGACCAAGTCTTCCAGTCCCCCAAGAGAGAGAAGTAATGAAAAGAAAATAACTTCTCTCCTCTTTAGTGCCTATGGAAGCCATAAAGAATAACAGGACATGGTGATATAACAGACGCACTGCCGTAGTGAGTGGGTGAATAACTTTCATATTACAGCTTGCCATCTGCTAAGACGGTTTTGGAGCGAGGAAGCCAATTGGATTAAACGTTATGGCCACTTTGCTCACCGTAACTTTTAGAACTGTACCTTCGGGTGGCGGTTCATAAAGCATTTCTTTGTCAGATTTATTTAGACATGAAAGATGTGTTTTTACTTTTGTGTCTGACGCACCCACTCCATACTCCCACATTGAGAGTGGGATTTTTCTTAAAACAAACAGGAGAGAGGGAGGGGATGGCAGACATCCTGGAGGCCATAGAGGATAACTGATGAGTCTAGCAGGACTGAAGGCAGAATAACAACACTCACCTTTAATGTGGCTTTTACCGCTGGGATTCATGGAGTCACCGCCTGTGTGTGAGTCTAGCAGTGATTCCATCTAATTGCGAATTTGACGCAAACTTTTGAAATGTCACAAAAAAAGAAAATAGAAAATAGGCATGCCTCCATTAACTGATGCATAAGCCAGCGTTTCTCCACCATTTTTTCAGTCATGGCACACTTTTAATTTAATTTTTAACATCTTCCACGGACTACAGATGAAAAACACTCTTGCGCATTTACAGCACTGTTCATTAATGTCCATTGTCCCTGTTAAAAAACCAATAAATTAATTAATTAAAGTATGCAAAATTCTAGAGTCACCCCTGCCTAAAATGTATTTAATAATGTACACTCAGCCTCTGATGGCCAAGGCATGCACACACACATACATACATAATAAGAGGTCATTGAGAGAGAAGAGGGTAAATGTGACTTACTGTCAATGGGAAGCCTGAGGCTGGGAAGATGCACACAACTGCCGTATATTGGCAGGCAGCAGACATGGAGCTCCTGATCCACAGTCCTCAGTCACTCCCTGTACTTGTTCTTGGTGAAAGTCAGGCTCAAAAAGCTCAGTTCACACAATTGTGTGCCAGCAGTGACAAGTCTTTAGAGCTTCCCAGTGCACGGGAACTCCAACCCGGTCAAACTGCATAAAAGACTGCGATGAAAAATAGTGACTTCATTTCTTGTCGGGAATTTTCAGATGCTGAGAGATAAGGCCGGAAAGTGTGCCGATGTCTGAATGTTCACCGCTCAAGCACCTTTCACAAATGTGCAAAAATCATCCTGATGGAAACGTGGCTTTTGTGAGACACGCAGATGACTCATGGACAGGAATCCCTGAGAATGATGTTACACATGAAAGAAATCATGACTATGTCTGATGTGGTTGCATTGGTGTCAGTTGTAGAGAAGATTATGGATGAAGTGTGCATGAGTGTACTAAACACCCTTCAGATACACCCTTTAAGTTAACAGTATGATCCTGAGCACCCTGCCTGTCTGCATGTCTACTGTAGCAGGACCAGCAGAGCTGAGCTGGCTACCTCGGTAACAATCATCCTGACTGCCAGACTATTCAACTATGAGACAAAATATATCATTTACCTCCACTTAAAGAAAAAACTCCATCAAAATGTTCTTCGTGAACCAATTTCACACTTGCTTCAGTTGACAAGTGTGTATACTGAATGAGGTCATCGGCTAAACCGTTTTAAGCACCCAAAGGAGTCACCCACGCCCAAGGTAAACAGATATAGATACTAAAAGTAAACAATAAAGAAAGTCAGATGAAGGCAACACCAATGGCAGATACTCTGCTCCAGCACATGCAATAAAAACAAGCGGTAATAATGATGATTTTTAACATCTATTTTTCCACGTCGGCGGTGTTGAAATTAGTCAGACAGGCCCTTGTTGAGCACACATCTTATGTCTCTTGTGTGTTTTGGCATTTGTTGCTTTTCACAGACATCACAGCGGCGCATGAACGCTCGTAAACGAAAATGCACAAAGCCACACAGGACGTGAGCACACACATGCACACACAGATTTTGATTTTACTCCAGCATTTCCAAATTTGTCTGTGTTCCAAGACGCCTCATCGCATTACAAGTCGCTCCAAAGACAGGCGGACGATAGCCTGGCAAGGCTGCTGTACGCTTCTCTCTCTGGCCTTGATTTTGAGTTGACAGAATAATAACGTTGTGACCAAATCTGCAAATACGCAAGAAAGCACTCCTGTTAACTGAGCTAGAGCTCCCAAGTCAGCCGCAGTGTTATGGTAAGGGAGAATGTAATCAGATACATCTCCAGTCACAAATACAGCATTGAACAAATTGGTAATGGGTAAACCATTTAGTTAAAAAAAAAAAAGGCCAGGAATAGGCAGTGTGTGTGTGTGTGTGTGTGTGTGTATGTATGTGTAGGCATGGGTCACAGCTTGTCCGCTGACACAGACCCCCATTAGATCAGATGACAACACTTCATAATATTGACACATTCACAGCATGAGGTGTGCTATTCAATAGGTCACTGCAGTGATGATATACTGTACACACCTGATGTGTCACGGGCTAATTTTGAATCAGTAAACGACTCGGTCCTATAGACAAAATGAGAGCAAGCTGAGCCGTATGAGCATGTGATATTATAATGTAAGAGATAACACACATTTACAGTATGTCATGCACACTGGTGTATATTATATTTATATATAGTTGTACAATTTGTTTAAAGCACAAGTTAAATATATACATGTGTAAAAAAAAGAAAGATATTATGCATATATTTGAACATTTGTGTGCTTTCATAAAATGTGTTGCATTTACTGTCCAATAAGATACACAAGGTTTTTCTTTTGAAACTAAAAATGTGGTTATTTTTGTTGCAAAAGTGAAAAAAATAAATAAATAAATAAAATATAATAATATAAAAGTCCTATTCGGTGGTCACACATTTATTTCTAGCTGACAGATTTTCATCCAAACCTCATGTTTTGTGCAGATGAACCAAATTTAATCACTTTTAATTTGTTATTTTTAATCTTTTTTTTTTGTCAACCTCTGGTGATAATGTGCAAGCTCAGTTCTGCCATTAAAATCATGGTCTCATTCTTTGAGAGTGATTATAATAAAATAATTTCAGTTGTGTTATTATTATTATTATTATTATTATTCTTACAGAGTGATTATAATAAAATAATTTCCGTTGTGTTATTATTATTATTATTATTATTATTATTATTATTCTTACAGAGTGATTATAATAAAATAATTTCTATCAAGTTTGTTATGTGTATTTTTAAATTGACACCCTTTGCAGATAATAAAATCATGTAAAGAGTCATTATAGAGTGCATATATACTTTAATAATTCTTAACTATTAAAGGATTCAAGCTAATTTTATTTTGCATTTATTATTTTATGTCTCAGTAAGTGTTTGAAATGACTGTATGAACTTGGTTTGGCCTCTCAGTAAAGGTCAGATTACCTCAGAATAATTTGTCAGTGTTTGGAAGGCAAATAGGGTAATTATGATGTTGACGGTCCAAAGATGATTCAAACTCATCCTGAACCCACCCCAATTATGTGTGAGAGGTAAAGTGGCTTCAGCCAAAGCCAATGAAAGTGACGGTGACTCCCCCCGCCTCTTTGCTCTTAAACAAACACACCAGTCAGACATCAATAGGAAGCGACTCTGTTTTAGCACGCCTGACCTTTAGCCGCTGTCCCAGTCTGTGCCCACCAAGACCAGACCTGCACGTCCCAGACATTTAGCAGTAATCACTAACACCCACGTAGTCCGCCCACACAAATTACATCATAAACCTGGTGTGACCCTCCTCCTGCCACCAGTGGCTGTGCACAGTTGATCTGCAAAGCATGATGGACAGATGCATTGCTGGAGAAAACTGCCAAGACTAGGCTAAATTAGAGAGTGCTGCTGCATGACAGCTTTAAATGCAGGGTGATGTAGGATGGGAAAGGGGGATGAGAGGAAAAAGAGTAAGAAGACATGATGAAGACAGCATGTATATGTGTGAGAGAGAGCATATAGGCGGGACTCTTGTGGGTCTAACATAGTCTGTGTTATGCCGTGCCACGGGGCCAGCTGGCAGGGTCCAAAGCTGGCATGACAGAATGTGACAGAGGATCCGGAGAGCAGGGACTCGGGGAATCCCGACACAATAATGCTGATGGCAGGGGCTAAAGCCCAGATTTAATCACAGCCATCTCCCACCTGCCAATAGAAAATTACACAACGGATATCAATGGCAGCCTCCCCATAGTGTTGAGCCCCCAACAGAGTTTCCAGGCCGGGCACAGCTGTCAGTCACTGGGCTTTAATGGTGGCTCTCAGCTCCAAGACAATACAATGTCAATGCTATGTGGTTGATCACAGCTGAGGACTGCAGCATCTTTTTTTAAGCAAGGAGGAAATTTGCTTGATAAATTGATCTCAGTGTTAATACATGATTTCAGATCGAGAGAGAGGAAAAAAACTGAATTTATTTCAGTTGTTGGAATGCTGTTTTAATGCAAGTAATATGACAGACAGCCATTTCTGGTTAGAATTAATTCTTATAGTTGACACAGACATATATGTTCAAATATTTTTTTTTTAAATTTAATTAATCTATAATTTATCTTATTTTAATCATTTTGTCTTTAAAATTTCAAAATTCAAGTCCAATGTCTACATCATGCAAAGTTAGTGTTGAATGGTTTCAAAAGGGAAATAAAGTGCAACATTCTAACATTAATGAAAATATGGCATATTGTTTTAGAACAACAACAAAAAAAATTGCATCCACCAAAAAAAAAAAAAAAAAAATCAATTGCAAATTTTCCCAAAATGTCACAGATTAATATCGTGGAGAATGACTAATTGTTTCACTGGGTTCGAGCGGCTAGAAATTTAGAATTACAAATTATACATGTACATATGAATTTGAACAGACATGAAAATTGAATTTTTTTTCATCTGTATCTAAAAACATATTTACAGTTTGAGTTTCAAATATGAACTGCCAGGTTTTGGCATGATGAAAGCTTCAATACATTTGTCTGGTTCATCAAGTTTGCAGAGGAGAATGCACATTTTCCCCTCTTGCATTGTCAGAAACCAAATCACTGAGCATTTAAATTATTTGATGGCATTGTCAGTCTGGAGTGGAGCGCACTCTCTGATTTTAACCAGAGCTTTTTCTATGTCCTGAGCAGGCCTGGGTTTCAATCATGCATAATCATGTACATACACACAAATTTACACACACACACTGACACACACACACACACACACACACATATCTCATCAAGTTAGTAAGCAGTGCTCGGACTTGACAGGTAACGGTCCTGTGGTTTGGATACCAATCAGTCTCTGAAAAATGTTTACATTTCAGCTGTGCTGCATGCTTTGACTCTCAGGTGCCCCTAGATTGCTCAACCACAATTAAGATCTATCAAAATGAGAGCAATTTTACGATACACACACACACACACACACACACACACACACACACTAGTACAGTATTCCATTTCTGTTAAGCTAGGTCATTGTTCGATTCTGTTAGATGGAGAGGATACACAAAAACATATTTCTTTATTATGAATTATTTCTTTGCTTTTTAAACATTCTTTCTGATCAATTTAATTCTTTAAAATTATGTGAAATTTGACTTTGTTTGCAGCAACGCTCACCAGATTAGATCAATCCCCCCCCCCCAAAAAAAGGCTCTAACAAGTCACATATGCCTGATTTCAGTCTCTTATGTCAGTTTGATGTTTGGACTGCATGTGTTTATGCGTATGTTTGTGTTTGACTGCATGTGTTTATATGCATGTGTGTGCTTCTGTGTGTTGGATCGTGGCAGCTATCACTTCTGACACAAAGTGGTTGTTTTCTGAAAGCTTTGCTCCGTTTCATGTTGTAACAGCTTCCCTGTGACGGCGGAGAGGACCTCTCCTCCACGCTGCTCTCAGCCATGACTCCTGTAATATTTACATGTTTACGCTCACAATTTCCATCTGTTGTTTCTGGAACAATCAACAGCCGGGGCCTGGAGAGAAGCACTGCTGTAAGTTGCGCTCAACTTGGGTTTCATGATTGGGAGGCTGGGCCTGATTATGCTCGACTCGGCGGAGGGGAGGGAGGGGGATCAGGGTCGTTTTCTTTCCTTCAAGGCCCTCTCAAGGTTTCTGACGGAGGGCTGGAAGAACGCGGGGGCTCGGGGGATATATGCGAGCTCGCCCTCCAAGAGAAGCCTCACCAGGGTGATATCAGTCATTGTGGACCCGTAACCCCGCTCACCTCCGTCCAACTGGCCAGGTCCAGATTCAATAATGGATTTCAGATACATTACAAAATCAATCATGAGGTTCAAATGTGGTCAAAACATTTTAATGTGGCTGATTATGATAGAAACTGGTACGTTTATCCACCATTAGGTTACATAGGCAGTTTCAAAAAAGAGTGGAATAAATGTAGTCATGGTTAATGATAGGTTTGAATTCATCTACAGACATTTAGAACACATTCTTTTTCAACTTTAACATGTGTAAAATAAAAAAAATATATATATTAATCAATCTTTAGGTATTGCTTTTAAGAATTTAGATAAATGAAAGATTTAATGCTCTTCGGAAAATGTGTAATTAAATATCGTAACACTGGTATATGTGTTAGAAAATGGAGCTCTAAATAATCATTTAGAAGTCTAAAGAAAACTATTACTACTGTGAAGTAAAGTTGAACCCCCTGAGGACAAATGGGAGCTCTAAAAGAAGGGGTGATACTGATGACTGTGTGGATAGAGGGAGAAAGAAAGCAAAGAAACACAGGCAGGATGAAAGGATGTGTTGGTCCCTTGCGATGTGGCTGCAGACGTAGTGGGTCCCAGCGTCAGCCTGGCCCAGCGTCGGGTTTCCATTTACCGGAAGTGGCGCGTTTCCCCTGGCGACAAGCTCTTCCTGCAAAATAAAGAAATCATTAGAAAAATGACAGCTGGGTCGGCCAACAGAAAACCCAGGGGGCCCGGCCTCAGAGAGCTGCCACCCGCCATTAGCTTGCTGCGCTTTCCTTCGCCATCACCTCCTTCAGAGGGTAAACAACGCCGCTGCAATGCGACTCTCAGCGAGATCACTGCTCTCCATGTCACACTCTATCTCGTTCCTAATTTTTCTTTTTCTATCTCTGATCTGAATGTGCTTATCTGACGTTCAGGCTCTCACTTGCACACATCCTCTCTGACTTCTTACGGTCCCTGAGGATGATGGGTGGAGCAACGTTGTCGGGCTTAGCCAACAAACAGAGAAATACTCATGACATGTGAGCCCCAAATCATGCGTATAGTGAGTCTGGGGCTAAAGGGTCCAGGCTAACAGGCAGTGACCCCTGGCAATCACGGCGTGTGGCAGCCACACTGGGGCCTCTGCAGCACGGCCTTCTGGGAGCGCACCGCGCCACATTCCAGCCTGAAGTCCTCCACAAACATTTCCTCCACAAGCCGTTGCTTTCTTCTGTCTGCCAGACGAACGTAGCCATAGAGCCAGAGGACTTAAGGGTGCATTAAGAGAGCTCTCCCGAAAACCATCAGTGCTTGACCTCAGCTGAAATGATTACACTGTAAGGAAGATATTCTGAAGTTGATCCCAAAAGATAGTCTCATCTTGTGCTTAAAGGCCTACAGAGGATGAATAGATGCTGCCCTTGGAGCAAATGATGCTGTTCTTGCTCTTAGTTGCTTGTTATTTCAGAGGGTGACTGAATCACTCAGAAAGCTGTTTTACTTACCTTTTATTTTGTTCTCTTGTTTATTTATTGCAATTTAAATAGCAAATAATACATAGATAAATAATAGCGAAGATACCGTCATTAGAGAAGCATTTTGACATTTTAGAAGATATTCTTAATAGCTTTCTTGTGAGATAGATAGTTGGCACTACTCTCATATTGGCCTGTGTAATATGAAGCTAGGGCCAGGAGATGTTAGCTTAGCTTAGCATAAACACTGAAATCAGGGGGAAAGAGCAAGTGTGGCTTTCCAAAGCTGAAAAACAAAATGCTAGCCAAAAACTGGCAAAAGTCCATCCACTGTTAAGGTTTTTACACTTCTTTTATAGACTATAAACAACAATAAAGACATAAAGTTAATTAGTGAGCTTCAGCTCTGCTGCTAGGTGGATTTTGTTACTTTTGGACATTGCCATTTCTATTTCTCCCTGCTTCCAATCTCCATGCTAAGCTAACTGGCTACTGGCTTTAGTCCCGTTTTTACAAACAGATTAAAGATTGGATCGATCTTCTCATCCAATTGCAAGAATACAAATAAGCGTGTGTGTGTGTGTGTGTGTTTGTGTGTGTGTGTGCATGTGTGAGTACTGTGAGTGGGCGTTATGATCAAAACATGACACATCCTCACAAACACCTCCAGGTGCCACGACTCTGTTGCCGTGGCGATTAGGGTTGACATAGGTTAACACCTGCTAGCGCTCACTCATGGAGATTAATGTGGCTGCTCAAGCAAGAAACACACACACACACACACACACAGAGAGAGAGAGAGACGGACACAGGCACACACTCACACTTGTCCCCTCTAATGGGGACTGATAAAAGACAGGCTCCATCTCTCACAAGCAGGGCTGACTGGGCAGCTCTCGGTCAGCCTCACTGCAACCATTTTCACGTGCTGCTACATTTAGACATGCAGGCCCATGACTAGGAAGCAGGACACAGTTTCTGCGGATTCACTTCTGCAACACTGTGACAGAAGGCAAGAGGCTGCATGCGTTCTCTGCGTGATATTAAGTTACACAAGCTGCGATTGACAAGTAGACAGATGTTGGCAGCTCCTTACTGTCTCTCCGAGAGATGTTTTAAGCGAACGAGACGAGCTAAAGACAGACACAAAAACAAAACTGTTAATCTGTGAAAGGGAGGATGACAGACAGGTGAAGCATTGTCGCTGCAAAAAGGAAAATGAAGGAGGATGAGAAAGTTGATCCAAACCGCTGTTAGTGCTGTTGACACACCGTGGCTCATTTCCAGTGTGGCTTATTCACGCACACTTTTTGTCAGGACAGTTGTTCCCCTGGATGCACCGTCTATTCTGGAACAAAAACACTTTCACAAACCTGTATGGTATGTACAAATAGAGATCAGACAGTTTGTTTTTTTGGATGTTTTTTTTTTCACTTTTTCTTAAATGATCTAGCCTTGGAATTCCTGCCTCAAACCCAAATGCAGCAGAGGCGAATGGAACTTTTCATGCTCACAGCACTGAAACAACTATTCCATGGATTAACCAACATTTGGCACCGACATTCATGGTTCCCAGATGATAAATCCTAATGACTAAACTAATGGTTATCCCCTGACTTTTCCTCTAGCGCCATCATGAAGTTAATAGTTATAGTTTTGACATTAGATAGTTTACTTTGGTTTATGGCAAAATATCTGCACAACTACATTTCTATCAGTCTCAGCTTTACTTTAGCGCTAATTAGCATGCTAAGACCCAAAACAAACAGGATATTTATAAAAAAAAGTTACCAATGCAGGTTAATATGTATATATTCTTTTACTTTTTCAAACCATAATGATGTAATACTGTTGCTCTTCATTCTAAAGTGTACCTCTGACTCCACAAGTGGTTTTGATTGGGCTGTGCAGCCTAGAGCAGCTCATAGCCTCCATGTGTCCCAGAGCAGTGACTGTAAAATTCATTTG
Organism: Chaunax sp. Z400; assembly: GCA_037577475.1. Lineage (NCBI taxonomy): Eukaryota > Metazoa > Chordata > Actinopteri > Lophiiformes > Chaunacidae > Chaunax > Chaunax sp. Z400. The sequence goes on along the minus strand of CM075206.1, from coordinate 10,014,983 downwards.
GGACACTAAGCCCTTAATGATGAGGGGATGCTGAGGTAAGGCAGGTACCCTGACTTCCCTTCTAAACTCTGATGCTTTTGGACAACTCTCCCCAGGACTCGGGTGTCCATCTGGGCCAGATAACTCACATGGTACTATTTATTTGGCCTGTTAGAGACTCAGGGATAATTGGACCCCCTATTTTTTCCTTTTTTCTCTTGTTTTTCCTCTGGTCCTAATAGCAATTGATATGCGCTATTAGAGGGTATCCACTGTGTAGTTTGTACTCACATGAAAGCGGTGGTCTGTTTACAGAACTCTAAATGACTGGGATTTGGAAAGCATTGTCATCACGGTTAAGACCAGGGAAAGGATACAAGGCACTTAATAACAATGAGGAGAAAGATCCAGGGGCATGCTTCACTGACAGGGCAGAATGTCAGAAATATGGAGCGCCAAATTCAGATACTGACACATATATTATATTCTCTGGAGAATCTAAGGAAGTATATTCTTTTATAAAGACTTGAGGTTTGTAATCAAACATTGCCAATCAGCCAGCATATTTTTGGTTTACTGTGACACAATTGCATTTTGTTAGGAAACTGATTTGAACTCACCATTATGTAAAAGACCCTCCAAAGTCAATCATAGTTATAAAAAACAAGCTCAGTCTACTTAAAATGGACAGTAATACTTCCAATCAGCTAAATATTTAACACTTTAGTAATGATAACAGTGTTCGTCCATATAAGGTATGCTAACTACAGAACTCTAGCATAAGCAGCTTGGAGGATTTCAATTTGTCCACGATTACTGCTGTAGTCACAGCGCTGTCACGCTATGGGCTGCCATCATAATGGCACACAACAACAATAAGGCCATCAGTCTTTTGTATGAGCAGCCCTGTGGGCGACATAAAAGTTCCCAAAAATATTTTTATACACTTCACAAAAAGAGGGAGGATGGACAACAAGGTTTAAAAAAAAAATAGCCGTCGGGCCTTGGGATGCATTGTTTAGTCTCTCAATACAAAAAGGGAGGAGTGAGAGGAACTGAGTCTGGGAATCACCCCAAGGGGTAAGGGTGGAGAGTTGGAGACATGCAAAGAAACAAAGTCCAGGTGACATCCTAGTGTTAGTGTCACCCATTTAGGGGATGGCGCAGCCATATCAGTGTCAAAAAATGCTGCAGGCTGTAAGCTCCATCAATGCTGGCGTGATCCTCACTGGGAGGAAAGGAGTCAAAGTTTTCAACACAGACCTTAAGAAAACAATGTGTGTCTTATACGAGGCCCCACAATTGTACATATTAAATGTTGCCCTCTTTTACGTGATGATGGACTTGTTTTTTTCCTGGGTGATTGCTACTTAAAAAAACATATGTATGTGGATACAAGTGAATTATTGTTGTCTCTCTCCTCAGTGCTGTGGAAAGAACTCATGTACAGGTTATGAATGTACAATGTTAGGATCATAGGGATAGATTGTTGTCTGTATCTGTCATGGAGGATGGGACATGCATAGGCAGGTAAATCAAAGAGCTATACCTTCAGGCTCAGCCACATCTTCACGTCACCCCACTGGGTGTCATGGCCAGATTACGATAGCGAAGCTACATCATTGGCAAAGGAGGAAAATGCACCAAACACTCCCCACTACACACAGTGCATAGTTGCCACTACTCAGTGTTGAAAACCCCCTTTTAGGACCGTTTACATACCTGATCAGGAAGCCTCTCTGTGCAGACATCTTCCAACTTGGAGGAGAAGCCCAGCACTAAACACCTTGCAGGGTTTGCGGTACCTCAACTGGTCCAATAATGTCTCAGGATCCCCGGAAAGAGTTGGAGGATATTGCAAGGAAGAAGGACGTCACAAATAAAATATAGCCACCTTAACCTGGAACCATATGAGTGACAGAAAACTGATTCAGATTAAAATACTGAACTGAAGTTTGGCCTTTGTCTCTCTCAGGTGTGAGTATTTTCTGTTCTGAAATCCAAGCTGGGCTTCGTTCCAATCACTCTGGTGGTCGGACATTTTCCTATGACGAAGTAAGATCGAGAGTAATGGATCTATTTAGCAGTAATATTCCTTAATGGAAACAGCCTAATTACAACCACAAATAACCACAAGCCTTCACAAAGGATTAAATATAGAATAGCAGAAAAAAGGCAGATATACTTTTTCCAAATGACGAAAAAGTGAAACATCTGCTGTTCTTAGCGGGTTAAAAAAAAAAAACTCTGGGAGGGAGAGAGAAAAATGCTTTGTCACTTTAGATTTCACAACACCAGTTTGAGCTATGGGGCGGCTGGTTTGGATTTCAAAGCCTTCTACTTTCAGGGAGAAAACAAAAACAAATATTTGTTTTGTGGTTTATTGTGTTTTAATATGGCAGCGAGACGAGACACAAATTGAATGCAGAAAGAAGATGCAGCTGCTGAAATCAAGGAAAAGGATCCGTCGCTTCCTTTGAGGATGATTTGTGATTTTGATTACTGCCCAGTTTGATTGTTTGAGTTTGAATCTTTTTGATTGTGTTACTATTATGATACAGATTTCATAGGAAATATGAGCTCTCTTAAAATTCGTACCGGCTTTACTTGACTTCACTCGTCCTGTGCTCGCAGCTATGGTCTAACTTCCGTTATTAGTAGTGAGATCATCTCAGATATGAAAGCACAGATGGCACAAACTCTTTTAGAACCTCTCAGACTCAAAGGGTAAAACAGAAACTACCTCTCCCAAACAAAAACAAAAGATTATCTCATCGTGCTGTGTGAAAAATTTCAAATAAGGCCTGAATAGAAAACCAAATCCAAATATACAGGGTTATTAATAGTGCCCATGGTTGATAGCACGCTACAGTAAGTGGCAGGTATAGTGAAATGAGGTCATCAGGGTCTGCTGATTTGTAGTGAAGCCATGTGATCATCACTCATCACCAGTCGTCACACCCCTGTCGCTGCTGTTGGTTAGCCCCACTGGCTGCTAAAATTGAATCTCAAGTTGTGCCCTATTTTGGTTTGAGGAACAGGTGATGTGCTTGGTCCAACGTGTTCCTTTGCCTCCACACCACCCCCTTGGGACCGCTAGTGAATGCAATGACAACATAGTTTTCCAAGTAAAGGAGTCGAGGCAAAGCAGGCCCTCTATTCTACAAGACAGATCAATACCTGATTGGCCTAGCCTGAGTGCTGCAGAACCGTGGCACGCATGGTTGTGTTTAACATGGGAAAAAGACATGTTTCCCAGGCGTGCCTCAATAAAAGACATTTGTCTCTGCTTTTGTTTGGTAAAATAAATCCACTTTGGGCAGCAAGCGGTAATCAGTCCAGTACTGTTTAATTTGCTGTCGGCTTGTGTAGCGCGGAGCTGTCTGTCTCGCTTTGTTGGCCTTTGTTGACAAATGCTTGACTGACTTGAAAATATCCACTCAAATTAGGCAAATCCTTTGTTCCTCGTGTGCTCTGACAGAGAATTGCACGGGCTAAAAAGTTGAAAATATCACTGCAGCAAGCAAGGTAAACGATACTTCATTTAACCATAGAAAGTCATTTTCTAGAGGGGTAAATTACATGTTCCTCTGATTTGTAGCTGGATGACAATCAGCAGCACACAGAGCGGATCAGAGTGTGTCACTGTCTGCAGCAGCAGCAGCACACCTGGACGTCGCTGTGCTCTGCACCTGCCTGTTTGCTCTCAGTGTAAACTTCTGCCAACCAACCATTTACATGCAGGTCACATCCTATTCAAATGGCTCCATCTAAACAGGAGAGCGTTTCAAAACAGACTCCCTCAGCTGACTCGTGATTATGGCTTAATTTGTATAAGGTCTCCGCAAAATTGAAAATAATCAAATTAATGCTGCAGACTATCGTCTTTAATTGTTTATACTGTCATAATAGGGCCTTAAAAACTTTTCTTTTTTTTTTATTGCTCTGCATGTCTGTTTATTCCTCTTGGTCATCTTAAATCTATTTTTTGGCAAATGTAAACATGGATATCTTTCCTCTTACTCATAGCAGGGGTGGGATTTAGAGAAACGTTGCTGTACTGCTGTGACAAAATAATTGATATTTGCCTGGCAAACAACCCAAAACTTTCCTACAATCTTACAATTATTTCTACCATGTGGATGATTACGGGGATAGCAATAGATATGCACAGGCAAATTATAGTCCAATCTGGGATGCTTAGATTTGAATACCAGCATGCTTAACTACAAAGACCACGCTAGAGAAGAGCATGAATCATATGAGAGGGGGAAATAAAAGGCAGAGATGCAGCTCAAAGTTCTTCATCCCTGGGTTCAGGGGTACAGAGCAGACCGTGGATGGAAAATTACTTTAAAGTTATAAATTAAGTGAAATTATGAGGCTGAATTTAAAATGTTTCAAGGTAAAAGTTCTGCATGATGCCAAGACATGACATCCTGTAGGACTATACCCTGATGCTGTAACTTCATTTAAAGAAATGAACCGTTTATATTAACTGTAATGAAGACAAACTAGTACAGTGGCTGCTCTTTCCTGTGAAAGTGATCACATCTTTATGGCTCCCGTCACTGCTCTTTACAGATCTGTTTCCCAGAGGTATTTGATGGGGAGAGCCAAGGAGGGAGGAAGTGTGGGTCTGCAGACCCCGTGTTAACAATGGCTCTCCTCAGACCCCCGGCCCAGGCCCAGCCAGTCATGAAACACCATGGAGATGTTATTGACCTCAAGGTTAACTCTCCTCAGGTAAGCCTGGGAGATAATGGACAAAGAGCAGTTCTTTTACAGGTGGAGTGACACGGCATATCCGTGCAGCAGAGCTCCTCTCGCATTGACAGATTTTCTAATTCACTGCAGATTCCCATAAAACTGGGTGGCCAGGGCCAGCTCTGCCCAACAGAGGGCCCATTCATGCTGGGTGGGATGGGGGCCCGGCCAAATTAACCTGGATTAATTTAAAAGAGCAAAGGGTTCTTAACATCCGAATAAAATGAAGATCAATAAATTAAATGTCCGGGTCAGGATGTCAAGTTGCAGCGATGATCGACTGACATACAGAAAGCTATGTTCTTTGGCTGAAGGCAAGAGAAAAAAAATGGGGGAGAGATCCTTAATTACTTTATTCCAAGGAAAAGAAGTGCTTCCATGCGTCTCTCTTTACATGCTAGAGTTGTGCTCCTATAAACACACTCATGTCAGAGAAGAATGCTCATTACTTCTCTCATTTGGCCATGGGATTAGTTACTGCAACAGAAAAGTCATCAAAGAAACCACTGGGAGATTTTTAAACTTGTTTGCATTCTACAGGAAGAATTATTATTTAATGTGTGATTTATGTCTCTCAGGATTTTCCAGTACCTTCTGTTTTTTCCCAGTTTGTGGCAAGATTGTTCTCTTCTCCTTTAAAGGAAAGGAATTAATCAGATCCCCCCCTTAGTGTTTAACAAATCTTCCACTTCTTCATCTATAGCTAATGTCTTACTAGAGAATATGAAGATGTCGCTTTAATGAAAGGTGTGCTGCAAAGAAAAAAGTTGATCATGCTACCACGGTGGAGCAGCAAGACCTAAACCTGAACCACATCATGTCATTCACTACATGATCAATTATCCAGTAAGGGCGGCCTTGTAAGGAGGCCATCTCATCATGCAGCATTAATATCTAAACAGTGTCTGCCTGGAGATGACATATACGACAATGGAAAGAGGGCCAAAGAAATGACCGAGTGGCCCAAGCCTGAGCTGTTAGTAGATTAAAGTGACTTAAAGATGCAGGGATCTGAATTCTCCATGACAAAAGGTAGAGCAGGTGATACAACAATTTATGTTTGGTCATTTGAAGGTTTTCTCTGCCTTTCCTTAACAAGTTAGAGTAGTCTGAAGTCATTTTCATTTATTGTATCCACATTTCTTTTCTTTCTTTTTTTTGGGTTAAAATCCCAAAATAGTGATATGTAAAAATAAGAATGACAGAATTCAAAGCACATTTCCAGATGTTTTTGTTTTATTCTCATAATTATTCTATCAAATGGTCTGACATGACAGCACATTTCAGTCCATAAACTTTTTTTGTGTGTCTTTTTCATCTGTCATTGCAGCATTTTTTCTTTATTTTAACATGTATGAAGTTAAGTCCACAAGTAAAGAAATGAGGTCTATGGAATGAAAATGGAGAATTCAATGCATTCACACATAAAAACTGACTTTTGTAGAAAAATAATTCTTCATGTGATGATTTGTGAAGGAATAAAAACAGGAAAAATGTTTTCCCATTTCTGAGGTGATCTGTAACCACAATTTAAAATATTGAATTAGCTGAATTTCCCCTCAGCTGTCAGTCTTAAAATGTCCACAATGGCCGTCTAAATGAAATACCAAAGCTGTCGCTGGGGCAGGCTTCACAAATATGCCAACAGGATACTTCCTCAGATTAGCAGGGCTGTTTACACAGTCCCCTGGTAATCTGGGCCACAGGGGACATACCTGTACTGTGTCAGAGACACAGCTAGAGTTACACAGTGGGACCAACCAGCCACAACGGCCCACACCAGAATACGATCCAGAGGGTCCAGCGGGACTGGCCTGGCTCCAGAGGGGTTGGCACTGGGTACAACTGGCCTCGTCTCCCCCTGCCAGACAAGGGGAGGAGTGGTGTGTGTGTCTCTGTGTGTGTGTGTGTGTGTGTGTGTGTGTGTGTGTGTGTGTGTGTGTGTGTGTGTGTGTGTGTGTGTGTGTGTGTGTGTGCACAGTTGTGTAAGGTGGTAGTGGGAGGGGTATACCGGGGCTGCCACCTCTACATCCTTCCTTCCTGTTCTTTTTGGGGATATACTTTGGTAATTGGCTTCTCTACAGGTCCATAAGCAATACTGATGTTACACACTCACACACATGCCTTATGAGCCTGGACAATGACAGCACACAGAGAATATTGGTGTTATTGTGCAGTGAGGGGAGGGAAGTTTTAATGGCGCCTAAACCTGATGTAAAGATAACAGGAGAGAGTTGCCCTGTTTGTTCTGCATGCTTTATAATCAGACATGCACACACACACACAAATAGAACCCAACTGTGCATCCCTGTATACTGTAAAGGAAAAAGAAGAAAAAAAGAAGAAGGTAATAGAACAAATAATTTCAAAACAAGTTTTAAGTCAAATGCAAACATTTGAAAATTTATTTTGAAAATTTCTATAATCTTTTCTTGAGATAGTTTACAACTTTTACAAAAGGCTTAAATCTTTGAGTTTAGAAACAAGAAAAGCACCCAAATAATAACAAATTAAGTTCAAAGCTCTCACTCTGAACAACAATAAAATAAAATAAAATAAAATGAAATACATATATCTATCATATTCTTGACTAATCATAACAGCACCATCCATCCATCCATTCATCCATCCATTCATCCATCCATGCATCCATCCATCCATCCATCCATACCCAGTGGGGTAGGGTACCAGCAGGCAGCAGTGCACCACACAAAGGCTTTCTTTATCATGACAAGGCAAACCCAGAGTTTAGTTTTCACAAACTTATCAAGGCCTTCTTCAAGTATGCTGAAAAGCTGAGACTGCAATATAAAAAATAAAAAAAAAGAAGAAAAAAAAACCTCCGGGATTTCACAAATCACACCGACACATTTATTAAACATGATTTGGCCTGTATTTGTAAAGGAAAGTCATCTGTTCTTGTTTGTATCATGTTGAAAATGAACATAGGTTGAGACGTCTACCATACGGGAGCCAAGTCTTTATACAGTATGAAAATAAGAGATGAGAGATGTATAACAATGCTGCTAATGACAATGATAACAATTCTATTACACTACTCCCACCCCTCCTCTCTTTCTAATAGAAGAGCAGCTACAGGGTGTGTTCAACCAGGCAGAAGGATGATTCTGGAGTAAATCACTTGTGGAAAGGTGAAATGTGGCCAGCACGAGTCAGCCTAATCCATGCCAGACATGTGCAGTACACCAGAAGAGCAGGTGCAAACAATTGAAGCAGCTGTCAGTGAGCTGCCATGATCTCTTTTGATATCTTAATTGTTAGTCAATCCAAGGGCAATTTTGGCAACATTGCTGTCAGCCCCAGGACTTGCCCCGCTTAGCTCCCATCTGTCAGGGCCTTGCCGGGTTCTGGTGCTGCTCTCCCTCCTTGACTGAGGGTCCGTGTCTCTGGGATGTGTGTGTCCAGCCCATCCAGCGTCTCTGAGGGAAATCGGGCCTGATTGCTGCCATTTCCGTTCACTTTGGCGGTTTGGGTTGGGGGTGCAGGCTAATGCTGATAATTGCCACATTTCAAAACTACTGGAATTCGTCAGGCCTCCCACCCAAACCCTGTCCCGACCTCCGTTGTCGGTTCAATGTTCCTAAACATTGTGATTAGCATAAGAGCAGAGTGCGTGTCAGTATAGATTCGGGTCTAGAATCTGAGACTCTCCAGATACCCCTGCTGTGGAGTCGATAGGACAAGGGCGATCAGGAGCTACGTGGCCTGAGCTCCGCTGATGTGAAACCAAGCCATCGCGCAGTAAACAGCATCGCAAAGAGAGAACTGAGCAAATCGCAACTCTCAAAATTCAAAAGTAGCAAAAACAATTCTTCTTATTTGACTCAAAGGTAAATAATAAATCAGGGGAGTTCTTTTTAAAAACATGAATGACATCCATTCACATTTTCACACACAGGCTTCCACACATTCACAGACAGCCAAGAGGCGTCATTATAAAGAGATAACTCACAGTGCAATGACAGTGAATGACTTTCCTCCACCCATTCAACATGAGGTGAGGCCTGACTTTAGGCCCAGTCTGACCCTTGCAGTGATTTATGTGGCCCCAGTAAGCCGGGACTATTTGAGGGCCCTGCGCAGAATGAAAGTGTTAACAGTGAGTGTTGGGGAAGGTGGGCGCTGAGGGGAGAGTTATGAGTTTTCTCAGCTGAGTGCCCAGCTTTGGGTTTCTGACATTGTTTTCATCTGAGAGGGAGGAGAGAGCAGGAGTAGTAAAAGGGGGGGGGGGGGGGGGGCATGCAGAAGGATGGAGTGGGTCGGAGGGGGGGAGTCCATGGAGCCCGCAGGCTTGAACTCCACAGCTGAACCACTGACCCTGACCATCCATCAGTGCAGGGGTGTGACAAGGCAGGGGCAGGGGTATGTGACAGGAGGGGGCAGGAGCGGGGAGAGCTGGTGACGGGGAAAGGGACTGAGGGGCTATAATGGGCTTTGGGACATGGGAGGGGCTAGTCACTGGGTGGGGAGGCAAGGAAAAGAGAGGCCAGTGTACTGTAGAAGGACGGAGTGGGCGAACGGGCAGGGAGAGAGGGAGGAATGTCCGATTGGTGAAACAATGAAATATGTGTGAGTAGTACAAAAAGTCATTAAAGAAACGTCACATTTACATTTTGAATTCCCAAATTGATGTATGAAAAGTAACATATCTGAATGTGAAACCAAAAACAATTGTTTGAAGTGACCCAGAAATGTTGAAATGGATTTTTCTGAGCAGATCTGTTCATTTAAACAAGATTAATCAAGACTAAGAGAGATTATCATCCATACTCTAAAGTAACGGCTGTTAAAAATGGAGCTTTGCAGTTTCATAATGAATTATGGATCAGTGACTTGTAGTAATAATGGTCATTTGCAACAATAGCAATGTCTTCGCAACATTAAAATCAATTTAATGCCACTTTGGTGTAAAAACAAAAGTACAAATACATATCAGAAACATCACATTTATGCTTAATAAGTAATAAAATGACATTTTACCACTTTGAAAGATCCAAAACGCAACTATTGGAACTAAAAGCCCAACTCCTGCTACACACAGCAACTACATTTTTGTGTGATACTTTGTGTGATTTTGACGGAGCTCAAAGCCAAATTGAACCCTCCCCCCATGCAGCCTCACACTGCCATACTCTTTCAGCTGTTGCCCAAAACTCAATGTCACTTAGCTCCACACAATGCATGGCCAATGGGTAGACTGGATCCCAGCATCCGTCCACAGAGGGGCATTGGCACTCGGCCAGACAATCCAGAGATGGGCCCCCTGTCGCACTGAAAGACTAGAGCAACACTAATGGTTAAGTCTGAATCGACCCATGAAGAAGAGCCTGGGATAAAGAGGGGAGGATCATTTTAATATGATCCACTTTGGAACTCCATAACATATTCCAATTTCACCAGGGGCCAAAGATGGAGCCTTATGTTAGCAGCATTAGCAGTTATAGGGGTGACTGTGTTTGTCTGTTTGACACTGTGTAAAAGAGGGTTAAGGCACAGAGAAGATGAGGAGAGAGGAGGGGAGAACAGATAGCGAAAGAGAGAACCCGTGGCCCTCCCAGTTAGGTTATGGCACTGCAGCATGGACAAATCCATGAGCAAGCGAAACTACTGTTTTAAATAGCAGGTATCTGATGTCAGCGTGCCCTGAGAGAGGCCCTCTCCGTCAATATGTTCCTTTGCCCTTGTCTGCTGCTGATATCTTTATCTTGTCAGGACCTCTCCTGTATGTTCCACCTCAGTGGCTTCCATCTGCGCCCGACCTGTCCTGTGCAGATGGACCGCCGCTGGTCAGTCCGCATTAGGCCCGTGAGGCTGGATGAGGCAAGAGTGGGGGGGGGGAATCAAGGTACAGCAGGGGTGAGCTGACGGCAGTCTCATGTCAACCTGCATAGTCTACAGGGGCCTCATTACACAGACGCCAATAGGGAAGCTTTTAAAGGGTAATTAGACCATTACAGATAGCAGGGGGAATAAATGAGCACCGCCTCCATCCTTAGAATAAATGAGATGTTAAAATGTGCAGATATCTTTCTTCGATTAGTAATGCATTTGGGAATTTAACCTTTTCTTGGCAAAATTTATAAATTTATTCATATATGTTGTACAAATACACGACCGCATATGCTGAGTAAAGACAATCCAAAACATGTTTGTTTGAAAGAATCATCGGAAAAAGCATAAAACTTTTCCTGCTGCACAATGTCAGTGCACAGAGTGGTTTACTTGTTTCTATCACAAATCCAGTGTGTTGTAATTGACTGGACTCAGATTGGCTCTATGGCAGGAGGAAGCATCCACTGTTCTTTCCTGTAATTTCGAGCTTACCCCGAGATGAAAATGGGAGCGGGATTGTGGGGAATGACAGATGCGGCTCTGGAGGGCCATTGAAGAGGTCATATGTCATCACGGGGTCGAACACGCCCTTTGAGCAAGGGCCAAAGGCGGAGGTGGGCTCGCCTTCCCACACTACCTGGACACTGAAATGGGCCTGGGAATGAAACTAACTTCGACCTGACTGACTCCACTCACCTCTCAGTCTGGTCCCAAGTGTGTCCTGGAATTATGGTGACCAGTCTGGCTGGCTCTGACCTTCTATATGAGCGTCAGCGTAGCTACAAACTGCTCCAGCAATGGGAAAACATTTTTCCTGAATAGATTCTGTTTCATCTACACTTCCACCTTCACGTCTGCCTCTGTACAGCAGACATAAAACACTTACACTGTAGGTTTGTCAAATATTACACCTATAAATCATCACCGCCGTCAGTGCCATGCTGCTCTGCCTGGTTTTTGATAGAAAGGCACCTGCGCTATATTTCATCTGTCTCTTTCTTGTATGTGAATGTGTGTGTGTGTGTGTGTGTGTGTGTGTGTGTGTGTGTGTGTGAGAGAGAGAGAGAGAGGGTAAGAGAGTAAGAGGAGCTCAGGACAGAGTGTGTGTGATTTTAATAGCCGTCGGTTACCTGCTCACATATGATACCCCTCCAGCCTGCCTGGACAGATGGCTATTACTTTCCAGTTGTGAAAATCAACCTTATGCAAACACAGGCAACACTGAGACGCGCCGGACCGAAGTGTAGTATCCCTCTGATAGACAGTACTGGTGTGCATGTGTGTGTGTGTGTGTGTGTCTGTGTATGCAGTGATGTGATGAGGGCTGATTCTCTGGCGTCTGTCATGCGCAGCCTATCCTGTGGAAGTCATTAAGTAGGAGCACTAGGCCGTCACTTCCTGGCAAAGCATGCAAGTGAGATGAAGAGCTTTATCACTCTCCAGGACAGGTGGGAACGTTATTGAAGGCTTGACAGTGTTGATGTCAGACCTGAATCAACAATAGAGACTCATTTGATTTCTGACTGAGAGATGTTTGGGGATTATTTGTGAACATTTGGAATTTAAATATAATTTTTAGACACTCACATTTTTTTTTCAATCACTAATAAAACTGTGCCAGTTCAGACAATAGATGCAAATACATATTTATAAATCTACAAGGCTTTAATATCCCCAAAACCAATAATAACTTTTCATTTTCATTAATTGCGGGCACTTCATTTTAGGTATGAAACCTGAACTTCTCACTGTCTTGAAACTCAATAGTCCTTTTAGGGTCAAGGTTGGCTCTGTCCTGCTGCCTCTCTCATGGAACCGGTCATCATGTGACTGGACCCCATCAACCCAAACCGCTGAGATTATTGATCACTCACTGTTGCGAGTGAGACATTTACTGTAGCCCATACTGCTGCACACCCGATCATGGAGCATTAGTTCACCTCTTTTCTGTACAGTCAATCAATAGATAATATTGTGTTAAATTATTCAGCTGCTTCGACATGTCAACAATGTCATTTTTAAATGTAATAATAATTATTCTAATAATGATTTTCTAGGCTATGTTAGGGTATTATATTACCTATCCACATCTAGCCTTACAATAATACGATAATTACCTTGACTGCTCTAATAAAAAGCACAGTCAAAATAAAAATTAAAGAAATTACTAGATTATTAAATTAATTATTTAATTGCAAATAAAAAGCAGTTTGTGCAATTTGCACACTTTCAGATCTAAAGTGGATATTTTCTATATTACACAATAATAATTATGAACATTCTGAGATTTCACATTATACAGTATTTTACATTTTTAACATTTAACTTTTAACTATCACAATCACGCAAATATTACTCACTCACTTACTCAAAATCAATATTTTTTCTGTAATAATTTCAAACATTAGCCTTGCTTGTACCAATTTGTATTTATATAGTCTTAAAAACCTATTTGCATTGAAACATTCCTGCGAGAACATTTTTATTTTATTTTATTGTCTTTAATTTTGTGATCTCTGCCTATTTTTTTATATACTAGAAGTTTTATATACTTTTCTATACTATTTTTTATATACTTTTGTTGTAAATTTTAGATGATGAGTCATCAATTTCTCTATTTACAATTATTGTGATAAAAAAATATATATAGAGATTTTAACAAGCGCATATCAATTATTTGCCCATGGTGGTAAGGTGATTTAAAGGGTTGTTGCCTCAAAGTAGTGCATCCATTTAAATGTATCATTAAAAAAATTAATTAGGCTAAGGATGTTTTTTCTTTATTCCAAGTGAGGAGTTGTCCTCTGGGCTAATTAGTGCCGAGCTGTGATGAAGGTAATGAGGACAGATCAGGTGTCAGTTTGACCGCTGGCCTCTGTTCGTACGGGGGTACAAAAGCAACTGAAAGCAGTGGAAGGCTGGGGCCCTGAAGCTCATTTAGGTGGACACGACTTCCATGTTCATATACCGCCATCTACTGGCCAAATATCAAGGAAATATAAATGAGAGTACCTTGGTATACATGTGGTCAGAATTTGTTTTTTCAGAATACATGCAGAGGACACTGATTCCATGGAATTTTAACAATAAATCAGAGGTTTTTGGCAGCAACAGAACAGAACTTGTTTATTCTTTCCCGCTTTATTCATCTTGCAGTTGCCAGTTCTGCTGGTGCTCAACGCTTTTGGTCTCTTTTACACAATGGAGATTTCATGTTGTATTGATCGAATGAGGGATGGACACAGAGAAACACCTATATATAAATTCACTGCATTTTGATCATTGTTTCTTTACTATTATTTGATCATTTATTTGATCATTAAATGTTTTTCAGTTGGACTCGTTTAAGATGCTGTCGTTTTTTTTTTTTTTTTTGTCTACTTCAATCATAATAATTTTGGAAAATGTTGGCATGTTTCAAGCATTTATTTATGATGGAAAATAATAAAACATATATTTCATCACTCTCCATAGAGGTCTATATATAACAAATGTATTGATTAATCTTTAATTTGCATGCTGTCTCTGAACAAACAGGAAAAATACTGCAGGAACCGTGACATACACCCGCTCACCTTGTCATAACGGATCTGAAGGGTCCATACTCAGAATACAAACCTTTACCTGTGCATCTGGATGCCCTACTTCACCCTGTGGGTCAAGAAAGCAACAGGTCTTATACGGGACATGCTGTACACAAGCCAAAAAGTCCTGAACAGAGCTTTATAATAATGTTTAGACTCTCTGTGTGTGCTTGTGTGTTGGGGGAGAGCCCAAATGTGCCTGCCTGAACTCAGAGCCCTCTCTGCCTGTATGTAGTAAAGCCCGGTCAGGACAGGACCCTTGGGTGGCATAAAGTATACTTTTACTTCACAAAGTTCATAAAATGATCGATAATAATCATAAGTCAAAGTTAGAGCTGCTATCACAAAATTATTTTCTTCATATTGGGACACAGGGGAGTGTTTGTTCGAGTTCCCCATTGGCTTCTTTTTTCTTTTTTTTTTAAGGGCAATCACTCATTCTTACTTCTTTGCTCTGTTGAATGTTCCTTGAACTTAACATAAACTCAGTCAAATTTCATCCGGTTTGGGTCGATGTTCTCTGTAAAAAGTAAAGGATTTAATAAAAACAGAAGGCGCTTGAATTGTTACCATTTTACTGGTCAGCTTTCACCAAGCACCACCTTTGACCACACTCCTCCATCTGAAATCTTCACAAACTTTCCAAATATTTCTCCAACATAAACTTTCAAACATGTTTGGCACAATTTATCTGCAGATTTGAAAATAAACTTCCTTTAATTATGATGCTTTGACCATCTTCCCCCTTACTGCTATTTAGCTTGGCTGCTGTCTGGGGCAATGCGGTTTCAACCCAAATAGTTAGGTTGGTGTGAGACGGTGAACACATTATTATTCCCACTGCCTGCTACACTGCACATGCTAATAAGGGAAGACCACTGGGATTTTCTTTTTAAAGAACGGTGGAGACCATGATGTCATCAGTGTGCTTTATCTGAGGTAGGGATCTGAGGAGGGGGGGTGTAGTTTCCTCTGGTAGAGACTCTGGGCCCCAGGAGCGAACCTGTGGCTTAGCCAAGGAGCCTGTTTGAGGAGATTACTCAGTCACCACACCTTTGTTGCATTATGGGCCAGAATGAAAGGCTGCTTTTTGACACTCAAATGAACTTGGAGAGACATTAGCACTCATATGAACCCAGATCAGTCCGTCTGTCCTCGAGGATGGAGGAAATTTATACATTTCTATCCCTGTGAATACGTAAAAAATAAGTCGACAGTTTGTCAGTTTGTCACCAAATATTTGCTCATACACAATATGCCACAGTGCAACATTAAAAAGTATTATCTATTCATGATGGGCTCATGAAATCAGGTAAAACTGCTGGTCGTCTCATACTGTATGTTATGCGATCCAATGTACTGTGCAAATTACTGTTCCAGAGTGAAAAAGACGCACTTTGAAGAAAGTAGGATACCCTCATGGAAATTATTGCATCATGGTGCGGTTTCAAGATGACTGAAGTTCTCTGCATCCTCAGTATTTCAGAGGTATGAAATGATGGCACATACGACTACGAGGAGCTTAAGTCGAGGTCAAAATCTGAGATTTGTTTTAATAAGAACTACGATGCCATAAGAATGTTTTTTGCAGTAATTAGACTTCTCCTATAGACCTGAGAAAGACAGCCTACTACTGTGGATCGTTAACGCAAGAGAGATATCATAGTTTGTGAGAAAGCCTTAGCTAAAGCTGAAACTGAACTGCATACTGATTTTTAAGCAACATTAACATTATCATATGGAAATGAAAACTAGTCATTTTGATGGTACAGAGCAAAATGAGGCAGTTGAAAATCTTATCACGTAGCAATAACGACACAGCTCAAGTCTCATTATAGCTAGCAGGCTGCACAGATCTCTGCTCTCTGACACTAGTTGAATTAATCAATTTGACGAAGTTATGCTAACTTTACTCCATATTTATTAGTGTTAAGCTGTAAATCAATGAACAAACACTTTCCTGTCAGCGTCACAACATTATGGGCAAATTTAGTGTAAATTTTACTCTTCTTTCCCAAGAGGAGTGAAGTGACAATGTGAGACTCAGTTGGGTCCGAGTAGGTGGGGGAGTTCCACCATATTCCAGCCACACTGAGCCTGATTTTATTGCCCTGATAAAACGCCTACAGGGTAATCATGACAAGCAGTTGCCCCTTCGCATGCCCACACTGCAACAGTACTGCAAAGAGACCAGAGAGAAAAAATCGCGCATTCCATTTCTCACATCGACCTGTCCCTGTTGGTCTGGCCCAAAATGCATTTTATGGACATTTCTCCGCATTCGCTGCAGATGGGTTAAATATTACATCAAAGAGTCTTTAATGTTTCACAGTACAGCTCACATTTCTCCTCGGTATCAAGTTCAAAACTAGTGCTGGCTGCATTTTTACAGTAGATTTAATGGATCAATGTCCATAATCACATTAGCACTGGCTTAACATATAACAAATTTCACCGCACCAGCATCAAAGACCTGACCTCTTGGTGCAATCAGGCCAGCATCTTTTGGTCCACTCCAGATCTATGCGCCTGATTCTGGGAGAAACAGTGGTGATAAGCTGTGGTGTACGCAGCTCAGAGAGAAGCTGCATGAGAGAAAAAACATTTGTCTCCAGTAGTTTGTGTACCTCCTCACTGTTTTCATGGCTTAGGCTGATAATCCGCTCCTTCTAAAGCTCTTATTGAGAGATTTTTAGCAGAAAACTATGGTTAAAAAATAAATCCGTAACTTTCATTCTCAAAGGCGAAGGGCAGAGGATGGTGG
The DNA here is from genome assembly GCA_037577475.1 of Chaunax sp. Z400. NCBI lineage: Eukaryota > Metazoa > Chordata > Actinopteri > Lophiiformes > Chaunacidae > Chaunax > Chaunax sp. Z400. The sequence goes on along the minus strand of CM075206.1, from coordinate 9,998,036 downwards.
TCCCAAAGCGAGATGCAATTTTTTTTTTGGAAAAGAAAAATAAACCATGATATATGAAGTCTGAGTGAAATAAATACCATGACAGGCTTCACTCAGCTCTTAGACCAACAGGCCATCAATGAATAATACAGATTAGCAAGAAATTCAAACAGACAAACTGCAGACAAACTAGAATTGATGGCTTCCACTGAGCCACTCAGGGAACAGGCCATGACGTAAAGGGAAAAACACGTCGGGTTCCCCCGGCCAGGTTAATCAAGACAAGCTTCCCCTGCAAAAAGGCGAGTGTATGCGTTTGATTGCAGCCCAGTGCGTTTCATGTGCATATGTGTGAACCCATTTCTTATTCATGATATGCAATCTTATCTTGCGGCTGATTGTGTTTTCCATACGTAGGCTGTATGCATGAAGTCTGCCCATTTTCCTCTACCTAACACATAGCATAAATAAACAGGAACAGTCCATAATCCATCATCCTGCGTGCTGTGGGAGCGTGCCCAACGCAAACATGGCTTCTGTTTTCTATCTGTGTGTACGTCTGTATGAAGGAGACTGTGTGAGGGCTAGGATGGGTAGCACTGTTATGTTAGTGCTCAGTCCATGAAACTTAAACCATCTGCACTAAATGAGGATTATACAAATGAGCTTCCTCTTCCTCTTTGCTCCTTCTTTCTCTGTCTGAGCATGACACAGAGTAGAGAGTACACTTGGTTTAATTACTTCCACAATTCTTTTTAAGATAATTCTCGCCTGACCTTTAGAAGGGGTGATGAAATACTGCGATGGCATGCTGGAAATGCTTAGTTTAGCCACGAAAAAAACTGTTTATGAATTAATTTGGCCAATAAAATAATCCTTTACAGTTTGTCAAACAATCAGGGTATTTAGATAGACTGGTAAGTCTCAAGCTGAATCCACCAGTCCAACACTTTGGACCAGGCTGAAATGCCTGAATGAATTGTCACAAACTTTTGTAAAGACATTTGTGATGCCCAGAGGATGAAATGCTATTTTTCTTTTACTGCAAACCAGTACACCAGTACACCAGTACACCAGTACTGCAGGTAATTGGTGCCTTATGGTAACAACTGATCCCATGCACAATATTTCCTGTTTAGGCCTGGATCTACTTCCCTGTTGCAGTTTTGGTCATACCACAGCAACAGCTACTCTCAAGCAGAAATCCAAATAACAATGGTCGGGCTATTGTACCCTTCAAAATGAACTTTACAATATGCTCATTCATTGCATGAGGACTTTATTTACAGAACCCTGTGAGTAACGCAATGCCATGCTGTGATCACACACCAGCTCACTGCATGTAATTATCCTCAGCCTGCTCTCCAATCTGTCACTGCCCGAACTCATTTGGAAGTGTGCATGTACAGTGATTAAAGAAACTTCTGTGCCAGTGCAAAGAAAAGGGTGTCTATCGGCCCCGACCGGCCCTCCTCCACATTTGGGGGAATTCTGCTAGAATGAGGCGAGGGCTGCCATGTCAGAACGAGCCAGGAAGATGTGTATGGATCGCCAACATCGCTAATGCCTCTGCGGCACTGGTGCAGCAGTCAAGTCACAATAATTAAAGACATACAACATCTCAGGACTTCATTAATCATGGTTTATATGGACTTTGAAGCCCTAATGAAAAACAGCCTGCCTCTCCGGGTTTATTGTGTCTGTACAAATTGTGGGGATGGTGTATGTCAGGAATGCCCCCCTCCTGACCGGCTGTTACAGGATGTGGTGATGGAAAACAAAAAGATAAGGTATGGTGAAAAGCTAGAGATGATTACAGAGAGGTCAGTGGTCAAGATTGTTTATGTAGATGCTGAGTGCCCTTCAAACCAGAGAAAACTGAGCTTCTGACCGAAACGGCAGTGTGAGTTTACAAGTGTTTGTGTTTGCACATCTTGTCCTCTTCAGCGGTCAATGTTTAACGCAAGAATCTGTGTCCTTGGCCGAGTAAAATAAAGCTGTGTGAGACTCGGGAGATCCATCTTGCACTGTCACTTATGATCATCTCTGATTTGCTATTAGTTTCTCAGATTCTCACCACACTCTCGAGACCTCTTGGAGCTGCATTATAGTGAGATCAGAGTCAGAGATTACTGCATATTAAGCTCTCAGTGCCAGAGGTGGAAATTACAGCGAGGTTGTCAACTCCAGAGTTCTCTCTGCTTATTTTCTCCCAGAGAGCGGCGTAATGCTTTACTCAACACTTTTCATCTCAATAGCTTGTGACTGGTCCCTGGCAGTGCTATCAGTGGTGAGTCACAGCCAGAAGTATGTGAGTAGTTCAACAAAAGCAGAGGAAGACAGAGAGGGAGAGAATGCTCAGGACTCCAGCCCAGGACACATGCATCTTCTCCCAATAAAAAGTCCCTTTGGCAGGTTTACATCACATCAGTCCACTGATCCCAAGGAAATATACAGAGGAAGGGAGAGAGGGGAGCATCCGTTATATGAAATGCAAAGGATGAAGTCATTTTCTCGTCTCCTCAATGATGTGACCTCCCCACAGGTGCAATGCTGCAACAGCATCCTTTTGGTTCCAAAGGTAAGATTTCTGCATCATTTTTAGATTCTATCCATCAAATGGCTCTACATTACCAACATATACATATATTAGTACAGTCTATTTATACTTTAACTTTTTATGTGGAACAACTGCATTTACCTCATCTGAATAGACCAAAAGAAGACGCAAGAGTCAAGGAGTCGGAGCCAGCTTCACAATGAAACAGAATTCTGTGTGGTAACAGCCTCACAGTGATTCATTTCCTCTTCAAAACAAGTTCCTCACTTAAATTTGTCATTTTATGGAGTGATTCTGACAGAGCACAACTGACAGATGAAAGTTAAAGTGGCCCCTAGGAGTAAACAAGTCAAAAAGCTATGAGTTTGGCTGAATTAAAGTAGAAGAGTAGGGAGGGAAGCCTGATTTTATTTGAGAGCCAACAAGCATTGTGCACTCTGGACCCTGCGGTTTGTCAGCGTTCCTCCCAGGTGAGCTCACACTGGGCCGGTCGAGCGCAGCCACCCCCACCTCCTCCCCACCCGTAGGAAGAAATAGCGTCCTCACCGTCTTGACTCACACAATATTTTGCTGGTAGTCAAAGCAAAATTAGCATTGGTTTGTTATTTCTGGTTAGCTCATTCATGACCCCAGCTGTGTTCATCATTTCTGAGGGGAGGGAAATGTTTTATCAGCCACTTTTGCGTTTCTAGAGGATTAGTGTGCAAAAAACCAGAGCAGGACTTGATATTTTTTTATTCAAGATCAGAGAGAAGATTGGTGACATCCATTCTACTTGATTGTTGCTGAGCAAGAGCTTGAACCCTTTTCAGCTCTTGTTAAACTGTTAAACTTATATGTGGGGATCAAATAAGCATTTAGCTATCATTCTTCATTATCAGTAAGATAAATAGAAAGTCTGGGGGGAATAAATGAGGAAAAGGTGAGCAAGAAAGGAACGAGAACATTAGGTGCTTGCTCAGTTATCATGCATCACGTCTGGAAAACAAAGGCCTGAAAAATCAAAGTAAGAAATCACATAAATCAGCCAGTTATGGTTTATAATTTAAAGATTAACAAGCACAATTACAGTATTGTGAGATAATATAAAAGACATAATTGTGATAACAAAAGACTTTTTCTGGGCCTGAAATACTGTTTGATGTTTCCTGACTATAAATATAACTATATGTATACCTCAATATAACACATACGTCTGCCGAGGCTGCAAAAAATGTCCTGGATCCACCCTGATCCAGATCTGTCTCAAAATCTCATCACCTCTTCTCCACCCCAGAGGCCACCTCTCCCCAAAATATCATTGAAATCCCTTAAGAACGTTTTTGAGATATTCTGTTAAATAACTGATTAAATAGTAAACAGACAGACAAACAGGATACAAACATAACCTCCCTTGTGGAGGCAAGAATAACTTTTGTTAATGTGGGTCCAACATTAAATGGCCTCACCGAAAAAAGTCAGCCTAAACAATAGCGCCACCTTGTGTTTAATATGTGTGCTACAGGCTTAAAGAGTATATCTGTCCATACCTTCCAAATAATATGTACCAAAGGTTTGACAGGTGATATAACTGGATCATTGAACTGTCTTGTCTAGATATTAAGACATCTTAAGAAAATAGCTAACAAAATAACTACTGTGCTTATCATTGGTTTCATCATTGAATTATATCAAATAAATACGTACATCTAACATATAACTTAGAACTTATAGAACAAAATTATTTTGAGCATGATATAATACATTTTTGGAATTCATTAGAATTAATCACTAATGCGCAGCTGTTGTCACACTGATATATAACATCTGCAAGCAAAATATGGAAACAATGAATTAGCAAATAAATTACTTTTTATACGTTACATTGACATGTTTCAGAAAACAAGAATAAATTGAAGGTAGACCTAAGTGAACATTGCACTTAATAGCTTAGCTGACCATTTATATCAGTAATGAAAAGGTAAACTTCAACACAATACTCTGTATAACCTGATAGCAGCATTAGTGTGCAATGAATGACGGGCACCATATCAAGAAGACGTCTCTCTGCGGAGGATCCATTTTTCTTTTCCTCGTTAAATTCTTAGTTTTATATTCAGAGATATTCTGTGCATAATCGGGCTTAAAAAAAAGATTACAAAACTTTTATCAAGGTTGTAAAAATGTCTTTATTCTACTTGTGGTCTCTGCTTTGTTTCCCAGGCCGTCCACTTCATCTGCTTCACGACACGTGTCTCTGGGATGCAGTCGGAGGTAGTACAACACAAGACACACCAGGCCCAGCAACAAACATCCAGAGATTAAACCAATCACTGACAGCAAAGACGTGGTTTTTAACAACTCGGGCTTCAGAAACGCCAGCATTAAAGGAGCGGCAATGTTTACACCAGAATAGAATGAGTAGTAAATGATCATGGCTACCTTGGTGTCCTGTCCTGTGACGTTGAAAAAGGTGAATGTGAGGATGACTCCAACCACTGCGCGGTACAGGAACTCAAGGCCTCTGGATGAGCAGAAGTTGGTCTGAGCCAAGTGAGCCCAGGTTGTACCCAGCAGCCAGAGGATAGTGAGGGCTATTGTGCTGTAGGCGCTCAGAATGAGGAGAAGGCTGTAGCTGAGGATGTGGCTGGTGATGGTACAGAGTTTGTAGAGGAGGTAGATTGCTGTGGGGAGGCCAGAGGGCATCTTCTTGATGTTGGGGAGGGATCTGCGCAGGCAGCGGCGATAGTCCACCAGAGCCCAGGCAATGTTAAAGAAGGAAAACGCCATAGAAGCATCTAAAAGAAATGGACAGGCGGTATAAATGAAGATACTGCTGTATGAACTCACATAAAAATGTGATTTCCTGCATTTACTTACACTGCATGACGGAACACTTTTCGTGACCGAGCACTATGTATAGCTGTAGAAGTAGCTGGGGAACACTTTCCATGAAAGACTCAAACAGTTTGAGCATGCTCAGATCAGTAGCCAGGCAAAACAGATAATGATGCACATCTCTGCTGTCCTCCTCTGTACAGGAATTTCCGGTTGTCCAAACCACAGGGAACCCTTGTTTAAGCAGCTGATAATACCTAGGAACAAGTCAATAACAAAAGAAAAACAAAGTCAGACGGGTTCTGGTCGCCATGCCTTGCATTTGTTACTCATTCATCTTTTGCTGCTGCATAGTCGATGACGCATTTTCCAACATTTAAGTACAGCTTAAATGTGGCTATTCCAGTTTTTGCAATTCATACTATCATAACACAGTGCATGATTAGCATACTGCACATATTGAGTCACAACGTGCAGACACTCTTAATTGTAGTGTGCAAAAGCAGCCTCTGTTATTTTGCAGACAGAACTAGAAGAGGCAGTGCATTCTTAAGCTGCAGCGCTCTCATCGCAGTCATCATCATTGTTCATTCCATACCTGGTGAAGACGCCCATGCAAAATAGGTGCCACACAGCAAGTCCACCTTTGGACATGCATGATATGGTTTGTTTTCCCTCAGGATTGATCAGAACATTATCCATGTCATCCCTGTACCAGGCATAGCTGAAGATCTGCGTCACCAGCAGCCCAGCCAGAACAAACAGTAGAGTCAGTCCAGTCCACACAAAATGCTTCTCTTGAAAATATTTCAAAGCCAGTCCAATGTCTGTCCAAATGTCCGCCAAATACAAGAAGAGTCCACCAATGGTTAACAACCATCGCACTTTAGTGTACCGAATGTCGGACTGAAGCATTTTGATGGAGAGTTCAGCCAAAGTTTTCACTCAGAGTTGAAGATATAAATGTGGCTTTTTGAAGGCTCTGAAGAAAAGCTGCTGTGGACAGTCTGGTGTTGGACCCCAGCAGTTCAGACGCCATTTTGTTCAGTCTGAAAAAGAATGACAAAGTCAGTGTCCTCAACATGCAAAAACACTTTGCTAAAATCATGTGCATAGTTACCATAGTGAGAAACACATGCTTGCTCAAGACGGGTGAGGTCTTCAAACACAGCGTGACTGTAGTCAGCTGCTTTGTCACAATCACCTGCTCTTTGCTCTCTATCATAGGCATTTTATGTAGGTCTGATAATTGGCATACTTAAAATGTCATTAATAAAATGTCAGAAAAAACTATCACTGAATCACAGAATAACTACACATGAAGCCTCCTTGGATCCTCAAACTTCATTATAATTATAACCTGTTTAATGAGGTACCATCAGTAATAAACATAACTGACAAATACTAATTTAAGGGCCAGCAAATTCAAGATACCACACTATCAAAATGACTTTCATAGTCTATTCAATAAAATGAAGTAATTAAACGATTACGTTTTCGTTACGTTTCATTATTCTGAGTTCATAAACAATCTCCAATTTGATCACATCATCCCTTAAATTACTCATAGTTATTAGCGCATGTCATCCTACATCCTACATGTGGACCCCAGGAAGAATAGCTGCTACCTTGGTGGCAGCTAATGTGGATCCTAATGAATAGATAAATGAATGAATAAATAAATAAATACAGTGATTACAGCTACATTACGACACACACACACACACACACACACACACACACACACAATAAATTAATAAATAAAACAGGAACTGAACTTACCAACAGACTATATTTTTCCCCATGTTAGAAGCTGTGTACAGAAGCAATCACTTCTGCATTCTCTTTCTCTTTCTCTGAAACTTATGATAAGCTCCACCTCAAGCTGGAAAAATGTGATTACATAATCATTTTTGCGCTTGCATGCAAGTTGTGTGTGAGTGTCTGTGACCGTTCATACTTTAAACTCCCTCCCACATTCTTATCCGGGGTCGTCAACATCAGCCAGCCAGTTATGAAATGCTAAGGTTTCTCCCAGATATATTGCTTCATTTTATAAGTGGAGTGCGCGCACTAACACGTGTATCTTTTTTACTGCTGTGAACTGAAGAGTGATGTCACACATCACCCAGTGTCTTTCAGCATTAAATCGTAGCTTCTACTGAAATTAAAGTTTTGCTTTATGTAATGTTCACATGCAGAATCTCTTCATGTGAATTCAAAGAAAACATGTCACATATTCATTTTTCATGACACTCAATGAGTTTATTCACTTATTGTTTATTTTCACTAATGTCAGTATAGGGAGAGAAAACTTCCCCATGTTGTTCGGTTCTCTGTTGTGCTCTCATGACTGGAAGAGCCTGCTGGGATACCCCAAGGCGAAAAATGAGCTGCGAAACCCCATTTGGCCCTTGTTCCTGCCACTTTATGTGAATGATGTGTATATATTGAAGTAGTATCCTACAATATCCATCAGCAAAGCTGAAATATACAGTGTATTGCAGTGTTTTGATTAAAGGAATAGGTCGACATTTCAGGATATATTCTCATTTGTTTACTTGTACATGGTTAGATCATGAAAGGAGAGATACCACTGTCATATCTATAAGGTGAATATAAAGCACGTAAAATAGGGGATTTGATGCTGGACCATTACTTGAGTGGGGTCTTGTCATCACCCTGAGGTTGGACAATTATCTTTGATTGTACCTCTGCTAAGGAGTCATGTTTTTGTCACCATTGATTTGTTTGTTTGTTTGTACATATGTATGTGTGTGTGTGTGTGTGTGTGTGGGTATGTATGTATGTATGTATGTATGTAGCAGGATTACTCAAAAAGTTATTCACTGACTTTGATTACATTATTTGGAGAGGTTGGGTATTGTACAAGTAAAAAAAAAACATTCAATTTTGGTGGTAATCAGAATCATCATCTGGATTCAGAATTTTTTAAAAGATCTTTCCACCTGACTTCATTGATAATGCCTAGAATACTTGGACAAAAAATGACAACCGGATCTGGATCAAAGTAATATTCTGGATCTGTTGATCCTCTGATAATTCTTGGGGTTCACACTAAATTTGCTACTGTAAGATAACAAATAATAATGTTCCAGACTTGAAGCAAAGACAAAATTGTAGTTGAAACTGTCTTGATTAAGTTAGGAATCAAATTTGACATCTTCAAAAGAGTCTGAGCTGGAGCATGAAGAAAGCCACCGTTAGTGAAATATGGCTTTAGATATCTCACGGACAAACAAACAAATAAACAAATAAACGTGGGCGTTCACATAACCTCCTCCAATTCTTGAAATCTAATGTAAGATGTGAGACCAGTCGTAAACATATGCAATGGGCTGTGGTAATACCCCAAACCACTAGGGGGAGATAAAAAGCTTTAGTTGTTTCTCTCTGTAAGTGCAGAGTCTCGTTGGTCTCTCAGTGGACCCCTCCCACTAGCACAAGAGTGACACGCCATTCAATTGCTGCCTGGCCCTTTGCATCTAGCAGCTTTGAGGACTTCACATAGAGGGATAACAATAACACCTGATATCACCTACATCTGCACTCCGTCAGCCAAAAGTTGGGCCTAAACGCGTCAACATGGGGATACGAAAAAAGACTAACAAGAACCCGCCGATGCTGAGCCATGAGTTTGTCATCCAGAACCACGCAGATATAGTTTCCTGTGTTGCTATGGTTTTCGTCCTCGGGCTGATGTTTGAAGTAAGTCCCGTCCACATGTTGAATGGGTTTGAATTGCGGGTCGTGTGGGGATGCTCGCCCTGCAGAGTGCAGCGGCTCCTGGTAGACTGGGATGCTCAGTACTCCCTGTCTGTCCTCCTGGAAACTGACATGGCTGTCTGATCCATTCTTCACACTACTTCCTCTCGTGATCGAAAGTTTTATGTCGACGACGGCCTACTCGCTTTTTGCTTTTATTCCAATACTCCCAACTCGCTCGCGTAGCCTCTCATTTATTTTCAGAAAAGCGATTTTTTTTTTTTTATGGGTCCAGTTTCCATTTGGCTTTCTGCGAAATTGGTGTTTGAAATCACTCAGCCCCAAAAAAAAAAGCCCGCGGTTTGTTCATTAAATACAAAGTTTCTAATGTGCAACATTTGTGACGGAAATATAATGTTGCAGCTTTGCAACAATGTATCGATCTGGTTGCAATGTTGTGCAACGTTCTCGACTCGAAACGTTTAAGCGTAGATGTGTTACGTGGCAATCATACAACGCCTGAGAGGGCTGTCATCACAGAAACCCGCTTGCACCAAATTTGAAAGTTGTCTTTCTTAGAGCTACGCGGCGTTTGAAATAGAATTCGACGCCGCGGGCTCCGTTTAGACCGCATGAGCTTCTCTGTGCTCCATGCTGCTCAACTTCCACCGAAATGTTTGTTTAATTTCGATCATATTTAATTCCTAGTAAAAGCAGCGCCATTGGGATCAATTGCGCGAGGGTTTCAACTACTTCCTGTTTTGTATTACAAAATAAAATACATGTTTTGTCCGCTTTTGTTTATTGAATCCGAATTGCAGCATAAAGCGTTTCAGAATGATTGCTATATATGACCGCTTAACTCACCGGTGAATACCTATTAATTAATTTCAATGTCATGACCACGTAGTTCTTTTGTTGTGAAGGAGGAATCAGAAATTTCCCCATTTAACCTTATTCATTTTTATATTGAAGTAAATTGGCTGCTCCTTCAACACATTTACACTTTTGGATCATGTTTAATTGCCCACCACAGATGACATGTTACCCCCATATACTATTACTCATTTAATATGATTTTTTTTTTCAAGCAATTCATGTATTCCTGTACCCACGGCAATTATTCTAAAAGCCCTTAAAGAAGGAGTTGGTGCTTTTATCACATCTTTCTCTCTGTCGTTCTCTTTTGAAACATTTTAATTTTGTGTAAAAGTTTCACCTTATCTTTGTGTATTATTAATCTAAAATTGTTGGAATGTATTTCCAAATTAAAGCATAGAATGACGTAAACACCACTGTGTTAACTTTAACCTCAATATTAATATATAAGTCACAGTTGCAGTCATTTCATTAAGCCACCTCCCAGGGAATCCTCGATGCATACGCGCAGCACCCCATGTTTTACGAGTCTGTTGAACTCAAGTAACCTTTGTATGATTTGTCAAATGTATTTGGTGTGATAAGTGTGGGCTCTCATTGTTAATTTTCTTTTTTATCTACAGATCACCTCAAAGTTTGCAGTATTATTCATAACTGTCCAGTACAATGTCACCATCTCAACAAATGGTAAGTTAAGCATTAATTTGATTGTGTAAGACACAGATGATGAGTGAATGTGTTCAAATGAACAACAAGTTTTGGCTTTCGCACGTGACGCAGTGTTCTTGGAGCTCTCTGCCTGGAAGCCCCTCATTTGGATTCTAGAGCAGTGCTTCCATGGCCTAACTCAAATCCATTTGAGAGCTCCCTTTTCTTTTTTTCCACTTTGGAGCTAAATTTAGTCTGCCTGATTTATAAAGTTCTCTTGTGGCAAGGTTGCGCATGGCGAATTTGGGCTAAGGTGTAATATAGGTCTCTCAAATCAAGTCCTGCTCATTTCAAGGTTAACAGTTCCTTTGCCAACGTCAGATACTGCTGAAGGAATGTTCGACCTCAGAGCCTTTTGTACTCTGGCTGGAGGTTTGCAGGCTGCCAGCTTGTGGTATCGTTTCTTATCTGAGGGACCTAGCTCTGTAACTCATTTACAGCTTGAATCACATTAGGCAAATAACAGTCAGCACCTAAATATCTCTGTAGTGGAACACATTTGATAATGCTCTTACAATTTTCTATCTATGCTGACTTAAATAAATTATTAGTTAGTTATTATTATTTAATGTGGTTCTGCTCGGGGCCTCTTAAACGGTGTGCTGGGAACTGTGTTCACATTGTATCATTTATCTCTGCTTCAATTCATCTCAGTATTCAGTGATTCAGATCGAGGCTGTGAGGATTTGTGAGACAGTCGGTGACTTTGCCGTTTTCAGTGTGGAGTAAAACTGCAGCTGAGAAACTTATTAAACTTCTGAATCACACGTCTGAACTGAGAAAGCACGGTGGTTCATGTTAAAGACCAAACACCTGCATGAATTGGGTGCAGCTTACATTTTCAATGTGAAAGCAGATGCCTTTTTTTTCTCTTTTTTTTAATCATGATCATTACGATGACTGTGTGACTTCTGTGTGTGCTGCATAAGGCCCAGATGAGACGGCTGTGAACCACTTCCACCATGGCATCAAGGACCTGGCCACCGTCTTCTTCTACATGCTGGTGGCCATCATCATGCATGCCATTATTCAGGAGTATGTGCTGGATGTAAGTGAGACACACACATGAGTGCAGAGAAGGAACAAGAGGGAACAACAGTTCTGCATTTGTTTATTGTTGTTCATCTCTGCAGAAAATCAACAGGAAGAAGCACTTCTCCAAAACCAAGCATAGCAAGTTCAATGAGTCGGGCCAGCTCAGCACCTTCTACTTGTTCTCCTTCGGCTGGGGCGCGAGCATCCTGCTTTCTGTATGTTGTTCTTGTTTATATACATCTATAAGCCCAAAACAGTTCATAGTTGTAATTTTAAAATGCTTCTTTGTCCTTAGGAAAACTTTTTCTCCAATCCAGTCACCTTGTGGGAGGGTTATCCCCATACGCTGATGCCGTAAGTCGTTTTTTTTTTGTCTTTTCTGTGTACATCAATTTCTTTTGATGCTTATTTTGTAAGAGCTTCACATTTACTTCTGAATAATAACAGCTTTTAATCCCTGCTCATCTTCAGATTCCAGATGAAATTCTACTTCATTTGTCAGCTGGGCTACTGGTTACACTCATTCCCAGAGCTGTATTTCCAAAAGACAAAAAAGGTAAGTGTTCATTTTGGTTTAGTAGTTTGTTTTTGAACCCTGAGGCTGCATCCTGTTTAAACTTCCTCAGTTATTTTTGCATTGTTTTAAAGAATCGTGCTGTTCTTCAACATGGAGAGCCATGCTGCTGTAAATATTTTGACCGTTTTCGCCCTCCCATCCTTTGTGTTTACTGTTTAGGAGGATATTCCACGTCAACTTGTGTACATCTTCCTGTACCTGGTCCACATTGCAGGCGCCTACATTCTGAAGTAAGAACTGCCGCTTAAGAAAGCCTAAACTGATGTGTGTGATTGTTTTGGGGTTTTTTGTACACTGGTGGCCCCCCTGTATCGTTCCCATCAGTTGTAATGAAGGGGAATCATGTGTCTCTTTGTGTGTTTCAGTCTGAACCGTCTGGGTCTGGTCCTACTTGTGTTGCACTACTTTGTGGAGCTCCTGTTCCATGTTTCCCGCCTGGTCTACTTTAGCAACGAGAACAGACAAACAGGGTGAGTTCTCCTGTGGAACGTTCAAAGATTTCCAGTTTTTGATGGTGTGTTTTTAGAGTTACTCATGTGAGAAGTCTCGAGTGTGGTATCATGGTCGTCCTCTTGTCTTCCAGTTTCACCATATGGGCCGTTTTGTTTGTCCTTGCACGGCTGCTCACCCTGTCCCTGTCTGTCCTCACCGTGGGCTTTGGCCTCGCCACAGCTGAGAATCAAGGTTTTGATTTGGCTGCAGGAAACTTTAACGTTCTTTTTGTTAGGTACGTATGTCTGAGAAGGGAAATGGGATGACTTATTAAAACAGTATTTTTTAAATAGTTTAAACAGAAGTGAAGTAGTTTTGGGTTTTTTTAGTCTGAAAATGTTAAAGTAGCAACCTTGTTTGAATTTGAATTTCATAAAGCCACAAATAAATCAACTCTACAACAGATCTTTAGCATTATTAGCTTCTAATTGTTGTACACACATCAGTTTTTTCTCCATTTTATTTGTATTTTCTAATTCCCATGGGACAATTCCACTATATTGAGATATTTGTTGCACAGCTGCAGTGGAGATTAACAAACATTTTAGGCCATTTTAAGATCATCTGTCAACATTAGGTTTAAAAATGCTTTGAATATGAGCATCTGAGAGTGGACCAGTATCTTTTCTTTTCTTTTTTTAAGTTACTGTTTCCTTTCTGTTAGGATAACCGTCCTGGCTGCCATCTGCCTCACTCAGGCCTTCATGATGTGGAAATTTATCAACTTTCAGCTGCGTCGGTGGAGAGAGCATGCCCAAGCTCAGACCTTGAAAAAGAAACAAGTTCCCACTAAGAGCAAATCAAAGAAAGACAAGGGTGAGGAACGAGCAGAACGTTGTTCTGCAAAGCACTGATCATTTCCTCAAGCAGTGCAATGCTAAGAACTAGACTAAGAGATAAGATGCATACTATTTAGCGCATGATTCCCTTGCTTACATATACTCAACATCAGTAATTAGTGAAAAGTAACTCATTTGGATGTGTCCTTTGTTTTTAGCCAATGGTGTAAATGGAGTGAACTCAGATGGAGCCGATTCACCAAGAGCAAGAAAAGAGAAGTCATCATAAAAACATTCCCCTCAGCTCATTCTGTCTACCCCTTCCAAACAATTCCTCCAGCTCCTCCACCATGGTATGCATTTTCAGGTCACACACACACGACTGACCTCCCAGCTGGACTCCCAGGGCCAGAATGCATTTGGCTTTATGTATCACTAGTCAAACCGCAAGCCTCTGGTTAGGAATTATTACTCTGCTGTGCCATTTCCAATGAAAAAGAAAACAAATTCAGAAATAAACTATTGAAAAATGACCTTATTTAAGAAGTGCCTATTAATACAGATTGTTTTGTACAGGGTGTGTAATTTTTAAATTTCAGGAATGATGACTTCAGTGTTAAATGTGCTCCCAAGTCCAGTGCTTTCACGATTCTTCCTAAATACTGTGTATTCCAGCTTGTTTTATATCCCTCATTTTTCTTGTATTCGAAACTTCTTCCCCTCTTTTTTTGCCAGTGACTCATGTCTCTCTTTTGAGGGATTTTGTAAACATTGTATGGCGTTTATGAATTTCCATTATAATAGCTCCTATTTTTCCATGAGTGACATACAAGTCTCGTTATTAGCTCTATTACCAGGAAAAGACTGTTCAAACTTGCACCATAAAACATTTTTACCATGTTTCCACCATATCAATGGTCAACTGATAGAAAGTGAATAGAATATCAACGTTTTCAGTTGCCACTCATGGATAGAATAGGAAAGTGTGTGTAAAAGCAAACAAGGACAATAGGAGACGTCACCCTGTAATACTGTAATTACATTCACAGTTCAGCATTGTGTGAAGCTGCCTTCTGACGTGATGTAGCATTTAAGTTTTGGAGCTCAGAGCAGCTTTGTAACCACAACAGAGAATGCTCCTTGCCATGACATCATACTTTAACTCCTGTTCTGACTAAAACATGGTTAATACATGAACACACCTTTTAGTGTTATGAGGGAACTCTATAAGAGATGCAAAAGGACAAAATCAGGCTAAAACATCCTTCAGTGAGCTTGATTGAATCACTCTTGTACAGTTCCTCTTCATTTGATGTTTAAGTGGAATGGGTTTACTGTATTTGTTTGGCCTTGCATATTGCTTACTATATGCTTACTAAAAAAAATATGTCTGCAAGATTTGCTGTAAATGCATAAATGCATGGAACGGGAATGAGAAAACCATTTTCCCCCAACCCGCTATTGACTGTGCCAAATGAGCCTGACTGTTGATGTATGCCTTTTACTTACATGCCATAAAGTGAATCAACAGAGCTATGGAGTGCAGTCAGCTATATTGCACAAATTAATCACCTAGGTAACACTGGCTTATTCTTGAAAATGAAACCCATCAACTAATACAAGGAACACAGTAGTGAGTCATGGTTGTTTCTGGCAGTATATCAGCAGTGACTGGTTTTCTCAACTTGTGCAGAAGGTCTATCTATCCTACAAACGAATAAAATGTTTTATTGTAAAAGGAGTTGTCAGTGTTATTTTATTGTAGCAAGAGAAGTGAGTTTTACTTTATATAATACACAATCATACATTTTATCTTTTGACTGAAGACGTGCTGAAAGTAATGAAGAAAATGCCATGTGAACTGGGTTGTAGCAGTGACAGAGGGGAGGTGTAGTGATTTTTTTGCAAGACAGTGCAGTGTCTCCCAAACTAAGTAACAAATACAGCTGGGAACCTCATGCAAAAACATTGGGAAGAAATTATTTTAGCATTATTTAATGCCATAGCAGCACGGCTAAGGCCTACATGTTAGAAGTACTGAAATTACAATGACACCCTACCAACCCCACACCCCTCAGAAAAGACAGTCTTAAGTAAAATATGTCAAATGTTCTAATTTGGTTTTCAGTGTGGAAAAACAGTACAAATTTTATATATAAATGTAAATGTTTCAAAGCTTTCTGCAAAATGCCAAGAACGTAAATAAAGGGTACAAATGCTGGAGCCTTAAGTTAATTTTGTTGGTCTAATTGTTAAAATTAAACACACTGAATTTAACTGATCTGAATTAGACGGTAAAATCCCCATTCTGATTTTTTTTTTGTATGTGGAGTGTACAGATAGTTGCAGTTGGAAGCAAAATCATTCAAGCCCTATTGTATAATAGGTAATAGGCAAAATATACAATTTATCAGCTATTTGCAACAACCAAATCACACAAGAACAGTTTAATATGGCTCAGAGAGCTTTTTCCAGATTCAACACAAAATGCTATGTTTAATGACTATACTGCAGTCTCAAAATTATTAATCATCCGGAATATCGTCCCTCATAAGATTACACATTTGCAAATCAGACACTGGTAAAACACTGTGCAAACCTTCACTGACTTACTTTAGTAGCGTGTAGAAGGTAAAGAAACATCTCACTGTCTGTGAAGAAGCTGAAACCTGGGCGTCACTGGAGATTCCAAAAGGACAATGATCCCCAGCAGACATCAAAGTCCACCAAGGCTTGGTTTCAGAGGACGTCCTGGAACATTCAAGAGTGGCCGTCACACTCACCTGACTTGGATCTCATAGAAAATCTCTGGTGGGATTTGAAGAAGGCAGTTGCAGCCTGTAAACCCAGGAATATTACATAACTGGAGGCCTTTGTCCATGAGGAATGGGCTAAGATTCCTTAGGAACTCTGCCAGAAGCTGGGGTCTGGCTATGCTTCATGTTTACAGCAGGTTAGAGTAGCAACAGTATATTTTGCTAATAAACTCAGTATACAGTGGGGATTGAATAATTTTGATTCCAACCATAAATAATTGATTTTACAAATAATAGAGGATGAGCCCTCAGTGCTCTTATTAAATGAATCATTTTTTTATGAGGAACGATTTGCTTTATTCACTCCTGAACAAATCCTGCCCTCAGATAAACAAAGAACATAAAATCCCTGCAAAATGGGAGCAACTGTGAGAAAAACCTAAACAGTTAAATGTATCTAAATGGAGACTCTTATCTCCCTGCCCGTCCATGAAACATCTTGTTGATATGCGAGCTGCCCGCCGCTTGGTGGCGATGTTGGACACGTTTCAATTGAAAGAAAACGCCTGCTCGCCTATATGATCCCTGGATAGTTGACCACAGTAAAATGAGGATGTTATTTTGCAACTGGTACACGCTTATTTGTGATGCACCTAGACTTTGTAATGTTGTTTTCAGTTTGTCTCAATATAGCCTGACAAATTATAAACATAGCAAATAAAATCACATGTTGAAAAAAATCTGCCCAGCTGCTGCTAATCTCAATGATCGGTGCTGACGCACGTGTGTCATTGATTAACCAGGCTATACCGAAATTGAACTTTTAGATGCGTGGTGAAGGGAAACACGAACCAGATTCGGTTCACCAGCCTTTTTTAATTTGCGGCGCAGTGCACCCATTTTATAGACTGACATAAATCTTTGTGAGCCTAATTGTAGATTCATCGGGGTTTGCAGGATTCCCAGAAGTGGAGATGGTGTAAAATACTTAATTCCCTATATTAGGACACTTAAACTTGGAGGAGTCATGCTGTAGTTTGCCCACCTTTTAAACCGCGGCCATAATATACATTTAAACATTCGCTGCTGAATTCGTGACACAGTGTTTTAAGTAACTATTTGTGGTTGTCAGATGTATTATCGACAAATTGTTGCTATTCAATCATAGTGCAAATACCGTGTCACCAAAACAGGTAAATCGCCGTGACTTTGCTTTACGAACCCCGGTGGTAACTGAGAGGATACTGCTGGAGCCCCGTGATGTGGTTTGGTGTGGGGGAGGATAGCAGCTACCAGCCAGATAAACACTCAGCATTGGTTTGCACAGCAGGAGTAACATGGCGGCACAGTTAGCCAGCAGAAATGTTGTTTCACTACCGCGAAGGTCAGACCTGCGTCTGAGAAACGGAATTTAACAGCGAGGACACAGCCGAGAGTATTAATTTGTAAGTAGCCACACGTGTTGGTGCACCTTGTTGAGACGGGACATTGTGTTTTTGTTGTGAAATCCATGATCCAACGCGAGGTCTTCAATCTCGGTTGTGTGTGTCTGGCACAGGCTCTCGCTTCGGCGTTAGCTTACTAGCAAGCGTTAGCTTCTTGCTAAGCCCGCTGCTTGTGTCAGTAGTGTTTCTGCAGCAAACTCAATTAGACAGCGAGCTTGCAATGGGGTTTATTGCAATGTTTGTCAGCATTTTTATTGGGTTGTGCTACGGTAACGTAAACATGTCATGTAAAGTGCAGCATGGCGTGCACAATACTTTCTTGTGTCATTGTTTTTGTACTGAGTGACCGTGCATACAACACCGGACTAAGTTCGTCAGTACAGCAGGAGCGTAGTTAGCATGCTAATTGTTCAGCTACAGGCTAGTCAGGATGGTTGAACGTCGTTTGTCAAGACAGTTGTTTGAGCGGGTAGTCAACTTAATATTGTTTGATGTGGTGTTAACCATTCCTCCATACTACCTGCTACATACGTCGGCTAACTTAAGTTGACTAAATTTCTGTATTGTTCAGGGGACCGGGACCATTCTGTTTTTTTTTTTGCTGAACTAATCTCGTGTTTAGTTAACGCTGCTGTGTTTTGACGACGTGCACCACTAATATGCTCGTTAGCAGCCAAGCTGTGAAGTGAACACTTTGCCACTTAAAGCAAAAGCTTCAAACGATTGAATATGGATTCAAAAACTTGTCAATGGAATCGTCCACACATCAGAAATCTGCACCCAGGATTGGAAGAGGGTAAATCTGTAAATGTTTGCATTTAGTCGTTGTATTACTTGTCAGATAACTTTACATTTTTAAATAATTACGTGGTGACCCAATTACTATTGATTGACGCAGGCCTATTTGCAGAGACGTAATAGACGTAGGACTCTAAATTGAAAACAGGAGATCCTATTGAAAATGTAAGGCACACATGCAGTTTGGGGGAATGCTGCTTGTGTGTTGCTGTTGTGCCTGTTTTGAGGCACTCCTTTTAAGGGCTCTCCTGCTTGACTGATTCAAGACTATACAGGCGGACAGCTTGTGTCGTTTCAACGATTGTCAGCGCTTTTCTGCCTAATGAAAGAGGAACGCATCCCGTGCAACCAGTTGAGCAGTTTCTGTTAAATCACTCTTCCCACCTGATGGTGTACGGTAGTCATCTAACGTCACTGATACGAGATTTATCATGGCGTCATGTGCGGTTTGGCTGCAACTTCGGTGCTTAGATGCAGATGCGAATGATGTTTGCATGTGTTTTCTGTATTAATGCCACAACGAAAAGGGTTGGAACGTAGGAATCGATTGCATTCAAGACTAGGGTGCATGTGTTTATTGATCACCTAAAAAAAAATTTTTTAAAAGGCTGTCAGCCTGGTTAGCATATCTCCAAAAGGCATAGTGTCCACATTTGACTTTTTAATTTCTCCTGAAAAAAACAAAACTAAAAAACTAAAACATGCTTGTGGGAAGTGGCTGAAGTTCAACAAGTAAAATATTCTCCCAAGCTGACTGTATTTTATTACTGACAGTATGTTGCATGCACATGACAAAAATGCATTCTTGCTCAAATGGAACTAAGCATGTCTCCGATAGTATGTTGTGTTGCTCTTATCTGTTTCGTTTTAGGTTAAAAATATACTACTCTGCAACATTAGTTTCATGACACTTCAACTGAACAGTGCAGAAGACTGACTGTTGGAATGATGACAGTCCAGGAATTCATGCAAGCGTGTACGCAAGTATGTGGATGTTTACACAAGGCTAACTAACTGGAGGTTTTCTCACACTGACTTGACACAGTAAGTGTTGTGCTACTGCCTGAACACATTGCGAACTACAACTATAGCAACAGGTGTGTGACAGTGATGCCCAGCTTGTGGCATGATTTGGAAACAATCTCTACGTCAGTCCCTTAGTCGGTTGCTTGAAGTCTGCTCGCGTTCAGTAGACAGTTTTATTTTTCACTGGACTTGCAGACAGACTTGTCCAACTTTCTGTAATCACTGACTTTTGCCCTGTGATAGGTTGCTATGTTGCATCACTTGTGTGATACAGTAATCATTTGACCCTTGTTCTGTAGCATACACTGCCGACTCATGGGTAGTTGTCTCTCACTGTTTGCCTAATAATAGTCAAGTAATGAGATATTTGTAGAGGTTGATGGCTAGTCGATTTTCAAAGGCCACTGAAACAAGGATGGTATGGAACAGGAAAAGCTTATTAACAGGCCGATATTGCCTCTTCACACACACACACACACGCACACAATCACTACTTCCATCACCCGCCACAAAAAAACTACACTGCAGGCAAAGTAATCAAGAAAATCTGGAACTGATCAAACTAATCTAGGTTGGAGTTTGTTTTATTTCTCAAGTGATTATTTTTTCCTCCAAGTCGGTAATTAACTCCACCAAGGAGGTTATTTTTCACCTGTGTTTGTTGGCTGTTTGTCAGCAAAGTTGCACAAAATCTACTGGTCAGATTTGCACAAAACATGGTGGAAGAAATGGGGTATGAGTCAGGGAACCTAAACAGACATGGGTAGGATTGTTTGGCCTTTGCAGATGTCTCCACTTTACTGTTATTCTCGTTCCTGTTGACAAGTTGACTGGTGCAAGCTGTGTAGTCGTCGACCGATGTTAGAGCAGAGTTAAGCCGTTAACCAGTAGTTAGAGAAACATCCTATAGGTGCTGATTACATGGCTAAATTAAGCAGTCTACCTCCTGTTATTTGTACTGCACCCCCACGATAATGTAAAATTAAATTATGTTTTTGTATTGATGCCACATATATGCTTTGGGGTTTATACAGACATTTCATGTGGTGCTGTGAGATAATCTTCAAAAATAAACACTGATGTTATGGTAGATTACACCAACCTCTGAAATAATTAACTTCAGCAGAGATTGTTTAAAAAGTTAAAATTCTCCTAAACATTTTTGGCTTCTCCCTACCAAGTTCAGTAAAATGGGGAACATACTGGAAAATAAATGATTTTTTAAAATTTAATTTTGGGGTGTTGTAAGATTTATGATTGACGTCAATACTGATTTATATTTTGATTGAAAGTTAAGGCCAAAACCAGGAATTTCATCTAGTTACATGGCATGTGTCAGTTATGTCTGTGGATAATCTGCAAGATTTTTGTCAGTAAATTAAAGTGAAATGCTGATTTTGTGCATTCCAGGTGAATGCACTGCATGACACACAGATGTTGGAGTGAATACCGAAATCACACGAGGTCCCCAGGTGATTCTGGACCTTTGTTGTTAAGGCATGAAGCCTGTCTTAACAACCAAACTTATTTCAGGCATGCGAGAAAAGCCCCATTCAAATCAGAATCAGTTTTAGGGGAATTAATAACGCGTCGGCAAAGCTCACTTCTCTGCTCTTTTTAAAGCTGGAATGATTAGTCGGTTATTCGAATCAGCATCAATTTTGATGAACATTTTCCAATTTATGGGAAATTTGACGCCTTTATGGTTGCAGCTTCCAATTCTTAATATTTGCCAGGTAATTTGAATATGTCAACAATTTTTTTTTTAAAGATTTGCATACCTGAAGTCATTACTGGGTCTCTTTATTTGAACATTCTTGGTAAAATCTATTATTAACCCTGCAAGGATGTTATGTTTTCGGTCTAGTCTGCTTGTCAGCAGGATTTCATAAAAACTACTGGACTGATTTCTATAAAACTTAGTGTAAGGTTGAAGCATGGACCCGAGAAGAACCCATTACTTTTAGGAGCAGGTCTAAATCAAGCGGTGGATACACAAATTATTTTTCGCTTTCAGTGAATGGGGTTCAGTTGTGGATTGGCCCATGCTCTCCAGCTGGAGAGAGAGAGAGAAAGAAGAGAGAGAGCAGTGTGGGTGACAACAAAGCAGAAAATCAGAGAAATCAAGGGCTATTTTCTGATTAATTCAAGGAGGTTGCATTCTCAAACACATTAACAGGCTACCTCAACCCTGCAGGAGCGTGTCACATTGCTGGATTTTGTGTGAATTCTGGAGAAGCATATGTCAAACACACACACACATACACAGCTCTAAATACATTCATGACTGAGACAGATGCAACCTAGTCTCTACGCTTTTAGCCTGTATTCCAAACCTGCACACTCTCATTGGCTGGTGGCTGCAGGCCCCCTACCTAAGGGTTGATGCCCAGAACCACAATAATGAACAAGAAGAAATGGAACGTGCATAGTCTCTGCAGATACTGCCACACATTTATAGTGGGTCTAGTTATTTTTGACATATCTGTAATAATTTTGGAAATATATCCACACATATAGTGATTGCACTTGCAGATTTGCATATCATGGAAGAGTGGACTATTGGCCTTGGCAGAGGTGTGTGCTCTCCATGTCTCCTTCTAGTTTACAATTCAAATCTCACTGACGTATGTCTAAGAGAAATCTTGCTATATTGTGTTCAAGCTCAAGATTATAAATCTTTGCCACATTACGCAATCCAGGTATCTGAGCAACACAGTTAAATCTATGAGTCCCTTTTTTTATACATGTCACAACATTTTACTCAGTAACTACGTTGTTCCTCATTTCCACACGTTTCTTTGCCAACAACATTAAGTTGACTCATTTGACCCAGGCGAGAATATGACATCCTGTCTCTGCCACTTCGTACGACCAGCTGCTGATCAACACCATACCTTTTCTGTCTCATGCCGACTGTGTAATGTGCACTCCTTTTTAAAAGCATTGTCAAATGACAACACAGTACCGAGAGGATGTTGCAGAGTATTTTACAGCTCTTCTCAAATCTGTACATCTCATTCCAAGTCCACTGAGCAGACCAGTTAAAGAGCACTGGAATAATGAGCGTCTTCCTCTCTTTCCATTTTTTGAAATTTAATAAATAAATACTTTAGGCCAAACTGAACAATTTTGCTGTGTGATAAGTCAAGGACCAGACTACATTGTGTTATCTGTCCATCATACTTTGTGTGAGTGCCGCTTCCTCTGGTATCTGTTTGCCTCGTCTCACCGGGCATCTCACCCTGCTGTCTCTGCGTTTGTGCTGTCATGGAAACAACATTGTGACAGGTCCTGGGTGGGCGTAAGGGATGAGCTGTGGGGGAAATGACCAGGTTTTAACAGCAGAGGGAGATCGGAGGGGGTGGGGTGGGCAGAGGAGAGACGTCGACAGCGAGGCTGGGATGGTGATGAAAAGCCGAGAGGGCTTTGACATGGAAGAAGAGGAGGAGTACTACTTCCTCCCTCCTTGCTTCAAGGCATGCTACTGTGTTGTTGAGCTGACCTCAAACCAGCCAGCCTATCTATGCTGAGAGAAGGTCCTATCTTGTTAACAGCCTGTTGAAAATCCCTCTGATTAAACGGATTCTGCATGTTATCCACTGAGCACAGTGCTTGTTGTTATAGAGTTGAGGATTGAACAACAAAGAGACAATGTGCTGTCTCATAAGTGATATTAACAGGTTTTGCTCGGGATCAGCAGGAGGACATCACAGTTGTTCTCTGATAATATTGTGCCCAGTCATTGAGCACAAATTGGCTCTTGGGTAATTTGCAGCTTTAGCTTGCCTTCCCAGTGTTTGGCTATCAAGAGGTCCTATCAGCGATGATAGGCCATGAAAAGTAAGCCTCGCAAAAGTAAAGGAACAGTTAAGCTCTATGTTGGCGAACATGCACAATTGAATTATCCTTGCCTTGTCTGTTCATTTTTCACATTAGGTAATTCCTATAGCAGTCAGTTCATGTGAGAATGATACGGCTACTTGTTTGAAACTGTGACGTTTTTCAAACTGAGATTTGTAACATCACACCAGAGACTGCCTCATGCTCTACTCCCATGAGGACTCTACCAGGGGCTCCAAGGATTTCGACGCTCACAGCCAATCCAATGATTTCTACAGTCCACACTCCTTCACTTATGTAGGTCAGCTACTGCAAAGTGCTATTGATCTTCCAAGCTAAATGATATTGTGGTGTCTAATGCTCATCACTGAGGAGGTGCCCTTAGCCAGTTTGGCTTCAACGGAAGAGACAACAGAGGTCTCATGACTATGTGACAATGCCCCTGCAGCAGTTTTCCCTTGTGTTGTAGGCCTGGTATTGCTTATCTGTGCAATAAAGTAGATTTAATAACTGTTGTGAATTTGTATTGTAAGTGTCTCCTTTTCATTTAGAGCAGCTGGGCTTCCTTTGCTCTCTCCACAGTCATCGCTGATCTGCTATTTACAAAATACTTATTTCAATATACATCTTTTAAAATTCTGTATGGAAAGAAATTTTAAAAAAAACACACCCTCCTTAAGGAATGACACGGTGAAGGTATTCTCCAAATTGACGCATGACAGGACTGAGTTGTACGTAAAGGTTAAGGGAGTGTTCTTTGAAGTATGGATCTGTGTGAGTTAGTTCCCTCCACCACAGTGTGTTTGTGGCGTTGGGTGCTAGCATGTGGTTGGCCCTGCTCCCACTGCCTGGAGTGGAATCCTTGGCACCAAAAGAGGGAGAAAAAACTTGGATTGAGCAAGCTGCTTGTTGGAGTTGGGTGGGTGGTCCAAAAAAAATATGCTGTGTGAATGGGTCCCGAGAAAACCCGAGAGTGCTTTTCTGAGATGGAGGTGAGCAGCGCTCGTTCACCACCACTGCAGACCCGGCCAAGGTAGCATGGAATGACATGTGCAGAGCAGCAGCATTTCTCACTTGCTTGTCATAAAGCCAGAGGAATGCGGGGATTCAGTTTCAGCCTTTTCATTTCTGTACACATTGTGAGGGTCAAACTCTGACCGACATGATTTCTCTTTCCCTCTCTCATTTTGTCTCTCCCCCACTCTGCTGATTCAGCAGCGTTCCTTCGGTGTCCTACAATATGATTTTGTTTGCTTTATCTCCACTGTTTTCCGTGGGTTTGGGAATCTCCTTGCGTTTTCCATCCATCCTTGATAGTTTAGGTATGCTGTAGGTTAATATGACTAAATTAAAACTCAAAGCCATCAGTTTGAGTACTTGTTTTCCTTTTATTAATTTCTGGGAACATAAATGTTTCACAGGTTCGCGAGCCTCATTTTACACCTTGTTAACTTTCACACTGAACCATAAATGGTGAGTGAAATGACAAATGTGAGTATGTGAACATGGCATGCATGTGAATCAACTATTTAAGGAAGTATTGTGTAGTGACAAAGAGCAGACTGTACCAATTAGTTTACTTCGTTTCAATCCAACCATTAATTTTACATGATAAATGACTGTATTAATAAAAACTAAGTTTGACATATTTTCTCAAAATGAGAGATGTCATTAGATTAGGGAGAATTTGAGGGACAGTCAAAAACGTCGTTTAAATCACAGCTATCAATAATTAAGGCTTTTTAGACTAAATTCAAAAAATCTAAAATTGAGTAGGTAGTTGTATAGCAGTCTAAAAAAGGTATTTTCATAAATTTGTAGGATTTAATTTGTGCTGTTTCAAAGAAGACATAATGAGGGGCAGACTGGATTTAAAACAACAATCTCTGGTACAAAAGGGGGAAATAATTACAAAAACAAAATAAACAACAATAAAAAAAAAACATCTGTATGAGCCAATTCATTTTTTAAACATCAGTATCGACCCAGAATTTCACAATTTGTTGCATCCTTAAAAGAGAAATGTGAAGAAAAACTTGCCAAGACAAAATATACACACATCAAGCGTTTTTCTTCATTGATGAGTCGAATACAATTATTCAGGGAGCCAGGTGTATTTGTACCAAATCCAGGTTCTGTTTTTATAGACTTTATGTTTAACATGCACCTTGTAGACATGAAGATAAAGCATTTATTTGCACGCAGGGCCAGACTCGACGCTGACTGAATGACACTTGGGTGTTGCTTGAACAAAGACGGATTGGATCATATTTATGCTCCAACATCCTTAACATCAATGCACCTCATAGCATGGCAATGGCAAAGGATCAAAAATTAGCGTTTCCACCCAGGTATCATGTGTCCAGCACTGCCCATTTGAGCCGGAGCCGACAAATACACACAGTATCAGTGCACACACTGAATGCCTGGTTGTACCCTTTCCCTCTGAAGACGGAGGCCCACCCCCCCCTTCAGGCATCCCTTGAAAGACACTCCTCCAAAACACATGAACGCACACTGCCTAAATGCAAGGAGTGTGGGATAAATCTGCTACACTGGTGTATATTGTTACGATGTACCAGTCAGTGCGTATTGCATTACGACACGAAAACCAGGACATCCTGTTTTTAGAAAGCTGATTGTTTTTAATTTTATCCTCTTTTTTTTGTATTTATACTCCTAATGCTGACAATGCCTTTTGTGATTATGTATGTTTGTAATCCATATATGTAAACACTGAAATCCTACATAATTAGAAGGTGACAAATACAACCTTTTTTTTCCCTGTCTTTTTTTTTTTTTTTTACTTCAGACATGGGTGTTGCTCCAATCTGCCGTTTTAAAGCAAACTCAACATGACGAAACCACTTTAGCTCCTCTCAGTGACACTGTGAGTGACTTGCTCTGCCAAACAACTAAATAAAGGTTAAATAGCTGTGGATGTAGGGTCTACTTGACCTGGCTGTCACTGAGCGTTTCGGCATGGGACCGTAAATGGAGAGGATGACCCGAGAGAGGAAGAGGGAAAAGAAGGCTGCTTCACTTTGCTCCTTGCTCTGTCTGGTCCAATTACATGTTCCACTGTCAGAGCAGCAGTGCTCTTAATCAGGTAATGCTGGGGTTTAGAAACATGCCTCTAAACATGCTCAATAGATCATTATCCTGATCACACCTCGACAAACACGATGAACCCCGTCTTCTGTGCTATATTTTCTGCTCCTAATTTAAACCAAAATGGGAATACTTAAGTCACGGAGGTGTCAGCCATGATTCTAAGCATCGACGTGTCACACTGTCTCCAAGTCTTTGTCATATAAAGTGACATAGTTGTGTCAGCTGATCCACTCTGTGCTAACAAGGCATCTCCTTATCCTGATTCTGCTTCCACTGTACAGCTCCGGGCTTCCACGGGAACTAATTCCTTACCAAGTGTGATAGAAAATAAAAGATGGTGGGCGCGCACACATACATGGGCACAGCAGATATGCCGCTGACATGCAGAGGAGTCACAAGATGAACTCCAAGCCATCTTTAAACTACGATGCTATCGGCTATGCACACAAATTGTTTTCTTACTGACCACACCCGATTTCTGCATTTCCAGGGTCTGTTTGAGCCACACACACACACTTTGCTTTGCTTTCTCTTGTCTTAATGACGCTTTTTACAGCACAGCTTATCGGTCCCATTATACTGCTTACATATTTGTGTCCACTGTCCCAGCTGAAAGAGCTTGCTGCTGCTGTTTGAGCAGCAGATGTAAGGGCACCTGGCAAAGGGTTGCATCAGAGCAGCCAATTGAAATCTGCTGGCACGGTGCCTGTGTATTAAATAAGAGTTCTATGCTGATGTCACAAAGACTACAGGATTTCCAGCTGAAATAATATAAACCGTGCGCAGCATCCTTCTTTACATTGACCACGAATTGATGAACAATGAATGTTGGCAGAGTAGACTGAACAATGAAAGAAGACTCAAATTGACTGTTCTTTGTGAATAGTCGTTGAATTATGTTTGATGGAAACTTTATAATATGGTTTGCTTTTTCTTACTCTACAGATAGTATCAACTCGCAATTTCTTTTTTTTTTTAATTGGCTTTAGAAGTTAGTTTATTTCTATATTATTGAAATATGCTCAAAAGATAAAACAGCTAGCACTTGTTATTTTTATTATTTATTTTTTTACAAACAATGCTTTACTGTTGAGCTATGAATAAAAGAAATGTTTTGTTAGATTTTGTCTCTCTTAAAATGCTTTTTTAAATTAATGTGATTTTTTTATAGGTAATTTTTGCTAGTTACACCCTAACAAGTACTTGCACATGGAAACATGTCACACAAAGTCCAATATTTTTGTTTTATTGGTTTGTGAAACAGAATAGCAACAATGCTTTTGCTTTCCAGAGTCGATGAGGATTTCAGACATAAGGTAACTCTTATGCATCTGGAATATTCAGATGAAAATTTTCTTTAGAGTTAAGAAAAGTATACCCACATGTTAAAGAAGGTTTGTGAAAAGATAATTTACAAAGCAAGCCTTTTATGTTTTCTAACCATGGGTGCATTCTGCGCTCTGCAGCTCTACAGTTAAACACCCCCCCTCCCCAAGTGAAACCCAGCACAACCACATTCCTGTAATGTTTGCAATTGAGTGTCTCCACGGATATGATAATCCTCAAATGCCTTGTTCTGGGATGTCCCAACACATAAGCAATGCGGTAACGTTTTACAGTTTCCAGAGTCCCATGTCTACTCCATGGGGTTAAACCTGCTGCTTATGAGTTTGTAAAACAATACCTCTTCAACTTTAGGCTGCCTCAAGTCCCATTTGTGGTGAAACATATACTTTTTTCACTCTGTGCCTTTATATATATATATATATATATCTCGATCTTTGTTTGGCTGAAAAATCAGATTTTGTGGTTCACCAATCACTCTTTTGCAGACCCCAATAGAAGGATCGACCGATTGATTATTGGTTAGGAAGAGAATCTTGACCAAACCTTGGCGTTGACTAGAGCTAAAAGGCGAGGTGTTTTCATTAGGGTTGACATCAGCCTTGATTCTTATTGAATTGAAGGCCATTAGTGGGCCATTCAAAAGGCTCCCAGTAGGGGATCCATTGGTGTTTAGCCCATCTGTGACCTGGCCATTATAGTCAATTTCTAGCACATGAACCATCTACCCCTTTGTCCCATCTAAACCTGATTAGCCTGCTCATTAGCATTGTTACACCAGCCGGGGCGACGGAGCTTTTCACTCTGAAGGAGCCGTTTGCCAACTCTGGGAGAAAACAGGGTTTAACAACTACTTTCAAGGCTTGGATTTGGCAACATATCTGCTCACCTGCCATGCTCTGCCAAGTGTCTTGATGAAAGTGTGCCTCATTTGAGGCTGTAGTAGCTTGGAGAAGAAAGCTGTCATTCATTCACTTTCTTCATATTTAGTTTCAGTTCATAAATTGTTCTGTCTCACATTTATGCAACTGGGATCATTTTATTTGTCACAGACAATAAGAATAATGTGAGATTGTGTGCCAAACAATAAAACTGTTAACAGTTTTGGTTAGATTGGCTGCATTCTGCTTAAGGGGAGCTTGAACTTTTCACCTGGTGATCTTTCACCTCCCTTTAAATACCAACAGATGGTTGGACTGTGAGTGTATCTGGCAAATGAGATACTCCCATAATCCTGTGGAGGGTTTTGGAGAAGGTATGAACTTAACAATGTTAGTGTATGCCCTTTGTGTGTGTGTGTGTGTGTGTGTGTGTGTGTGTGTGTGTGTGTGTGTGTGTGTGTGTGTGTGTGTGTGTATATATATATATATATTTCTCTGGCTTCATCTATATTTCAGTTTCATACTTTAATTGAGCTCTCCATTTTTTTAAATGGACTTCATCACTAACTTACAAGTAGCTTTATTGATTGTGTCAGTCCGTTATTCAGAGTAACATGAAACTCTATTAATGTTCCAGCTAATGCTCGGCGTACGTCCTGGCAGGGTTGTGTGTTTTTGTTTAGGTTACACTATATGTCACTCAACACTGATGTTCCAAGTAGAATAGCTGTCGAATGATGGTTTCTCATGTCCAAAGGAGCGCAGCCTTTTCTCCTTGGGGGGTTTCTCTGCTCCAGTGTGTCTAGATCAGTGGTTCCCAAACTTCGAACAGTCATGTACCCCCTCAGGCGCTCCACACATCCCAATAAGAACCCCACAGGCCCACAGACATCTCACTATAATCTGTTTTTGTTTATAATTCAGCTGCATAAGTAAAAAGTAATCACACACATATATAATATACATAACATATAAATATACGAGACAGAATAACCAATAAATTCTGCTTTTTATCTGGATTCCAAACTTTTTTCAGACTATTACTTCACCCACTCATACACACACACATTGCAGTTAGAGAAGGAGTCGGCAGCAGAGCATTTTGTTGCAAGGTGTGAACTGGGCAAATTAAACTAGAGCACATAATGCCTCACCTCACCACAGATTAATGAGAGTGATGTGCTTTAGTGGCTTCATATGATCCAGAGGTTGTATTGGAGAAAGTTTCAGTCTTGGATTGTTTTCTACACAGCCTGTTCTTGTACTTTGATTTCGTGCTAGTGAGAGCTGAGAACCCAGGTATGTTGTTGCAAAGCGCATCATCATCATCATCATCATCATCTTGGTAACGCAGTTTGCCTATTCAGTTTGCTCTGCATGCAAGGCAACCCTGAAATCTGAAAGTTCTGTCTGACTGCACTCAATTTTCATTGCCCCATATGTGGATATCTCAATGAGGCTTGATCAGACATACTGTAGGTAGTTGGCATTACATGGTGGGAGTAAAGGCACAACACATCCAGTTATCTCTGTACCTGCATAATTGTGCAACTATAGCTCACAGAGCTGTTTCTCTATGTTGTATTCGACACTGTCCACAAGTTCACAAAATCATGCAAGGATGGAACACTTGAGTGGCGTTCTTGTTGACACAGTCAGATCGGAGTTCAGTTGTTTTAATCACGGCCTCAGTTTTGCACATGCATACTTTCATAGTATAAATTATAAAATGTATTATAAAAGTATGCATTGAATTTAATGATTCATCTGCTGAGACAAAGTCACTATTATCAAGTGGCTCTTCTGGGTGGCTGGACTGAGACTCGGCATGTGACGGCAGTAAAGCTCAGAGGAAATTCCTCTAGAGGATGAGAACTAAGAGCCATACAGCAAAGGGAAAAGGAAAAGATGAAGATTGTTTTGAGAAATACGGAATTGTAAAATTCCAATAAATGCTTCTTTTTTTTAAAGATTTAAGTCAGTTTTGTTAACTGCCCAAAATAAAAAAAATCACAATGCCTCAGAGGGCTTTACACTCACCCCTTGTAGTCTTATAAAGATGCATGATTTCAGACAGAGAAGTTGGCCACCTTCCCTCAGTCATCACAGATCTCACCTGTTTGAATGTTTGGTTTGCAGCACTTTAGACTCCTGATATCACCCATCGTCATGATTTCTAGTTACGGACTTGTGCTGTGTTCAAAAAGGGGGAATCGTTTTCCTCTCCAGTTATGTCAGCTCATGACATCACATGAGTGCATTCCTCAGTTTGCTCACTTGGCAGGTATTTGGGAGAAATCACCCAAGCCAAGGGGAGGGTGGCTGGCTCTCCCTTCATCAGTCTACATGCAGCACAATATGAGGTCTTGTACAGAAACTTTCTTATTAGATTTTTTTTTTCCCAGCATACCCAAATAGCCTCGCAGAGCAATTTTTGACAGCTGTATTTTCTAATTATCCAAATGGGAATATGATTTAGAATTTTTAAAAAAAAATTCTCCTGTCTAATTAATTATGAGCCGTGATTAAAAAGGATACTGTGTTCTACGATGTAATAAGTTCCCAAAAGATGAAAAGCCTCTCTAGACACTGAACTTGTAGCAACATGCTGACTTGATGCAAACAGTACTAGATGAGATGGAATACTGTGAGTTGGAAGCACATTTAAAATCCCAACCAATCATGAAATTGGGTTTCATCGCTCACCTAACAAGAATCTCTGCAGATTATCTTCTCTCAAACCTCAAACATGCACACACTGCAAGATTAGAAAATAATGGCGAATCACATACTACAGGATTTCATTGAGATCCTTGAACCCGAGGGAGCGATGAACGCACCGCCTCACCTGATCTCTGGATGAGCAGCTGTGTAACGTAAAGAAAAGAACATCATCTAGATTTTTATTTCCTGAATTTCCAAACATGTTTGAAAATGATTGGGGAAGCTTTGATTGTCCATGAGCAGATTGGGAGGCGTAAGACTGGGCGTGCAAATGCCTCATTACCAGATAATCTTGGTCAAACATTCGGACCGGCCTTAGTTCCGGACCAGTTTTCTCCTCTGATTAATCGAGAGGGGTGAATTGGGGTTAAATCAGCCCAATTCTCCTGTGATGTGACCCCAGCTTAATAACAGGTAACTGAATAGTTGTGAATGTTATGTTTGATATTTTGCTGCATGTACTTGAGGTTTGCATGTAGTATTATGTGTTGAAGTACCTGTTTACTCTCTAATTAGCTGTTTTCAACAGAAGTACTCCTACTCAGTGGAGCTTGGTAGGGATAACTCACATTATGATCAGTAATTAGCATGCTGTTGTGTAGTTATACTTTAATATATGTATATATATATATATATATACATATATATATATAGAGAGAGAGAGAGACTTTTAGTAGTTTTTTCCTGCCAGGAACTTCAGCATTTTTCACTGTAGAAGCTTTTATGTAATGAAAAACACAGACGGCATGAGGACAATGACCTTTCCTCAGGGATCTGTCCCTGTCCTCAGTCAAGGGTCTGTGTGTGAGTAGTGCTATCACTGTGGGGTGTTACTCTTTTCAAATTAAGACCTTTTGAAGGAGCGCTGGGAAAGCCGATCAAATCAGCCCCGTAGGGTGTTGCCTACCTATGTTTTGTTGTGATTTACCAAAGTCGAGAGTTTGTGCACACAGTGTCACTATACTAATCTGACCGACATTCACGAGGGAGAACTCTCAAAACGAGTTGGTGTCAATGTGGTCATTTTGATCCTCTCCAATTTACTTTGTTAGTTCCTTTAAGCTGTTAATACAAGCTCAATACTTTGTGTATCCATTTTAAAATTAAAGAAACCCTTGAGAGTTTAAATCGCCATTTAATCCTTGTTAATTTCTTTACAGGCTTTTATTGGGAAGCATTTGTAGGAACATCATCTTAAAAACACTACAGATATATTATGCACAGCAGTGCTACTGTCCTGGGTGTCACCTTTACACATTTTTTAGGAAAAAAAAAACAAGACGGAGTGAACTACACCCAGATTCGCCCTCGGCTTGTTTAGCAGTGGATGTTTCTTTAAACAACACTGATGTAACACATGCTTGTATGGCTAAGCTACACTGTCTCTCTGTGGCTACAGGTGAAGTTATATGTACTATAAGCACAAAAACCCCTCTTTTCATAACCCCTTTCCCTCCCACCCTTATTAATAAGATATATTTAATATCTAATCTGGAAAAACAAAAAACCTCCTCTGATATTTTCGAATGCATCACATTTATTTTGTGTAGTAGCCTCTTTTTCGTAATGCATTCGTACTTCTACTATTCTACCAGTTGGAATTTATTTATTTGGAAATTCTTGCACTTTGCACTCTATCTGTCTGTCTGTCTATGATATATTATGTATATATTTGTGTTATCCTATAGAATTGCATACATCCTGTATCTACTCCTCTTAAGTATTGTAGTATTGTGTTCTCTTGTTGAAATAAAAATGTTTGTTGTCGTTTTGCACATTGAATAAGTGCGTGCTGTTGCAGTGTGTTTTTGTAGTGTAGTACTAAAGAGGAATGTGAACTTGCCGGATTCTCCGCTAATTAGCATTGTTTGAACATGCTGTGGAAAACTCATTGACTTGCTAGGCCACCATTTGGACATAAAATATAACTACAACCATCTTTACTGAAGTTGCACAATGCCTTAGTCTAATTTTGTTAATCATATTGATGTTAAACTTTGGAAGAGAAGTTGACTTGAACGGCTGTCGGTAGAAATGAACGTGTATAAGCAGCTCCAACACCCAGTGGCAAAATTCCGTATTACCCATCCGGTATTTGGCTTACTACCAAACTGGTTTGAAACATTTTACATAAATAAAACCCTAGGTAGTTTCAGCCCTGTGTTATTTGATCTTCACTTGTTATATAACTATTGTAGTGCAAATATAAGTCCTTACATTATGGCCACAAACCTAAAGCATTCCTTTACTATACACTGTTCTACTTAGGGCCGTAGTGCTATGGATTTTTCCTTACTGCGGCGAAAAAGCAACATATATCCACGGTATGGCGATCAACTGCTTCCATCCCCCTCACCACCATCCCCAGTACACCCAGTACCCTAAATAAAATAAAGTATTATTTAATATACAAACCCAGCCCTAAAACATTTAAAATACACCAGAGGAGAAGATTATTGCATGCATTACTCTGCAGGGCTACTAAATCCAAGACACCTAGGAGTCAAGATAAGAGTCAAGCCACCGTCAATGGGGGATAAACTTGGTATTGAAAACAATAGGTTAGCATACTTAAAACTTCGAGTTATGAAGGGTTGGTAGGAAATGAAGTAAACTACACATACGTCAGTTGAAATAAACGATCCATTATTAAAACGAGGTCACTGGATCTGCAGAGGGTGGAGACAGCTGTAACGACGTTGCCCACGCAGGTATCTTAAATGCTGGTCAGATCACAGCATAATTGAGCCGCCTGCGCAATTCTATTGAAAATCGTCATTCAAGGTGTAGCCAATTGAAAATCGCCCATCCATGTTCTATATATCTCGCCATTGTCTACCTCATACCCCCAACATGGTGGCCGAGTCAAAATGTGTGGAGCTGCTGCCACTTCTTTATAAGGAAGCCATCCACTTTGTAAGGAATGTAGGGAAACCCAAGCAATGACAGGACATGTCTAAGTGGGCCGGCCTTCCAGGCTAAAATGATGTCCTGCTATGAACTCCTGTAGCTTTCATCAGCCGAAAAAGAAACATATGATTATGATTGTAATTAGCTCAACCGCGTTGTTGGCGTCACATCACCGCTGTAATGCCGTTATTGTCACAGCCCTACTTCTACCTTTATGAAACGAGAGTTGTGCTGATTCACACTATGCGCCATACATCCCAATTTTGCTGTTATTTCTTTCAGAAGGAAGACGTGGATGATGCATAAAGGTTTCCTAGGATTACCGTCTTGCAGCAATGGCCTGAGGGACTCTCTGGACTGAAACCAAGGTGAGACCCGTAGCCACAGCCAACTGTCCTTTTACACAACTCTGCTTTGTAAAGTGGCCAATAGACATTCCAGTCCAATCACAACATGACCGTTTTCACAGAGGATGCAGACATTGACACTAAAACAAGTCTTATTTTTTTTATTTTGAATACATTTCCCCCAAATATTAGATTTGCCTAATGCGTGCTCCCTCCTGCAGCCTTTCTTTTATTGGCTTGTGTCTCCATCTATGCTGTTAAAAAGTGCTCCCTTTTAATGCTTAATATTCTAGGCTCTTTCTTAGATGATATGTTGTCAAAAGAAAGAAGTGTTGATGGCAGTTTTTGATAAATTTCCAGACATTTTTTCACTGCAACAGATGAGCCAAATACTGTATATGAATATTCCTTTGGTGAAATGTTTGCCTGTATGGGGATTTATGGACAGTGGTTGTGGTTCTTCTTGCATGTAACATGTTGAAGAACGTGAATCGGCAGCAATAAGTTCCATCAAAAACAAGAAGAATCTTAATCTAGAAGCCAAGCAGTATAAGTTTAGAGTTATTCTCTACTGTACACATTTAAGCTACATATTAACATCATTTGCACTGAAATATTATCCAGCAGTTTAAAAGTGAGGGCTTCATCCAATATTCCCATTGGTCTGCAGAATTCATCAACCTTGTGTGGTTCTTTCAACACCATTTTCTAAGTGGACTAATTCTCAAATTAACAGTTTGTATTAGCTGAGTCAGCTTTGGCTGCACTGTACATTTTTCTCACCGGCTTTTGCCTTGTTGTATCATAATATATGCACCTTTTTTTTGTGGTCAAGTGCGCAATTCTCTCAATGCGAGTCCTCTAATGTAGAGTGTGTGTGTGTGCATCCTCCAATATTTATATTTTTCTACATAACAGGGTTTCCACTGTAGTGCAGCTCAGTTGGAAACCTAAGGAAACAAAGGATCACTGATGGATTTGCAATAATGATCAGTATTGAGCAATGAAAAATCTGCTTGATTGACTCTGATTCAAATCATACAGAGAGCTCAGAAGGTCCTTATTTATAACAATATATGATAATCAGATTTCCGCAGTGACATCTGACTCCTCCCCACAGGCAGCGCACTCAGCCACAGATGAATTGTTGACTAGATTGTTGTGGAGGGATGCTTATTTATACCAGTTAATCAATTTTACCATCCCTTGACTCCCTTCCACCGCTTAATTCAAGCTCTTCTCTCAGTGTTTCTCTCTAAGAGCCAGAGCATTGGAGAATTCTGTACCTGTTATATTTAAAGCCCTCCCTCTCCTATCCTGCGACATCCTGAAGTGACTGCCAGTGTTAAACATTCATGAGAGCGATCAGTTTTCAGTAAATGGGGATGGGGATGGGGAGGGATGGCTCTTGGTTGCACTCCGGCACTTTAGAACAATTACCATGCAGTGATTCCAGGGTAGGTTCTTTCGTGAGACTCAGTAGTAGGCATACCTCTCTGTATGCCTCGCCAATGAGTAAAGTAGATCTGTGATCTGCCAGGTCTGTACTATTCTGCAAAAAAATCACTAGAACAGAAAGATTGGTAATGCCAAATGGCTGGAATAGTAGCTGTTTTTCAATGTGAGATAAAGCAGGTGATTGGACACTGGCAGACGGTTGGTATTACTTTTGTTTTGGAATTATTTAATAGTCTTTAATAGACAATTCATGAGCTTCAACCAAATGTCCAAATGCAAAGTATCTTGTCTAAATTATTAGGGAGTCGTCTTAACGGTCATGCAAGCAGCCAAATTAAGGATCTGCTCAATAAATCATCGTCATACAGGGGCAATGCTCCACAGATATATCATCTACTGCTGGAGTCAATGTGTGACACTTTAATCAAAGTAAAAAAAAAAAAAAATAACTAAAAAAAAAAAAACAATGAGCAAGAGACAGTCATGGCTATATATAGAGAGAAGATGGAAAATTATGTTTGATTAGCATTAATATGATTTACAAAGAAATGGGGAATATGTTATGAACCTGAAAATAACACACAGATGGTATCAGGTATCAAATCCAGCCAGTTGTTCTTGATGTTCTGCACAAAAAGATCCAATTCTCTGTACTTTGATTTGTCTTCTTTTGAAAAGAAATGGATTATCTTGGCTTTTCCAACAGGTTATGGATACGACCGAGACATTGGAGTAAAAAAAATAAAAAATAAAAACGCCTGTTATGAAGAATGGTCCACAACAATGGCACAACTGACTGCTTATGAGAGGGTTAAATATTCTCTATAAAACAATCCTCAGGCCCTTTCCCTGCCTGGCTACATGCAACTCAAAGGTCAATCTAGCAGCCAAAGGGCTGCTTTTGCTGAGTCGTATGCAGCATACATAAGCAGGCAAGTGAAGGAGAGTGAGCTTGAGGAGAGAATATACATGTATATACTGTAAATTTGTGCTGCAGCAGTGATGCATATGGAAATACAGTGTCTGAACAGAGACACCCAGGGTCTACTGAAAACGTCATACACTCACTGAACCCTCACTATGGAAAAGGCCCATGACCTATTTTGGTTCCCTTTGTTTCCTCATCTTCATTCTACTCTCTCTACACTCACTTTATCCTTATAGCTTTGCTCTCTGTCATCCATCTGCTTCCTTGATGTCTTTGGAGCGACAAACCCATCACCTTGTTCAACCTCGCCCACAGTTCGAGGTTTCAACCTCACCTTGATGTAATCTTTCCATCATCACATTCCTCCCTCCAGCTCCTCCATGCCTCTATCTTGACCCAGACCTAATATAAGAACATCTGGTTTAAAGCTAACGGCAGCTGTCAGCAAGGCCAGAGTTCATTTCAGACCCCCACCCCTTTTGTTCAGTTGAAATTGATATAGGTTTTTTTTAAAACATCATGTTTGCCTTTAATACCATCTTACATTTTTTTTACAACATGTTTCTGTGTGTTTTGGCTCCCTTAGCACTTCTTCTCACCCTCGCAAATATTGAGATGTAAAATGAGAAAGACGCGAGCCCCCTCCCCTGTCACGAATTCCTCTTCAGTTTGGGGGAAAATAAGTGGCCCATCTTGCAGCCCTCCACAATCACTCCATTGGGGCACTCTTGTTCTCCAGTTCTCTCTGGAGGCCTGTTGTGCCAAGAAGCCATGTGAGGACAGATTACACACCAGCAAGACATTGTTTAGTGCCCCACAGTGGTTTTGCACACTCTGGAAGGGCCCTCATTATTACAGTGACTTCAAACACTTTGCCAATAGCTTTTGATGCCGTTTAATGCTCAGTTATGCCCAGCACTCTATGAGCTCCAGAAGCACTGGGTGTGTCTTTATAATCAAAGCCCTGCTAACCCACATGATTACAGGAATGGCACATGCCCTCTCCCCTTGGCAAGCATTTGCTGCCCTTTTTTTTCACCCTCTCCATCCATTTTTCTCTCCATTATACTATGGCTGGAATGGGTGATTCATTGTTTTTGAAAGGCCCCCCCCTTGGTGATTTGCATGCAGCCGAGCTCACTTTGTGTGGTTATGACAGCTGAATTTTGTTGTAGAGAAACAATTAAATGGTAGTAATTAGACGTAGTTGTTAGAACGCACAAAGAAAATGATGTTCAGTTTTGATTCACTCAGTTAAAGAGGCGTTTATGATTGAGGTTTGAGTTTGCAGTCACCAGAGGTCAATTGGTTTGGTGGTTTAATCTGCACCAATAGGACGTTTTACTTTTCTGTGGCTCACGATTCCATCAGTGGCTGATGGCAGCCAGTCACACAACAATGAATAATCAACTATCAGCTAGCAGGAGGCGGAAGAAATAGCAGAAACCCTTTTTCCATACAATGCATTTCATTACGTATATTATAAACATAGTTATTCAGTTGTAGTTGATTTAACACCTCTTTGAGAGCTTAAACGAAAGCTGGCCACTACAAGCTAAATCATTTCTTTTTGACCACTGATTTTGTATAAGGATGAAATAATAGGATCATATCTTTATGGTATGGTTTTGCCAAAACTCAATATATAACGTATAGTTTGAATTATTGTTTATCACACTTAAGAGAGCCTCATAGGCACCACTTTGCCAAATGTCTAATAGTGTTTTGCTTCTTAAATTTTAAAAACAATTGACTAATTTATTGGCATCAATGATTATACACCTTGTTTGAAATCTGGGGCTGCACAATACATCATTTCAGCATGGACGTAGCGATATGCACATGAGCTCGATATCACAGGACGTGCAATTTCAAATAGGACAAATTACCTGAAACGCCTCATACAACAACAACCTTTTTGCTTCTTGATAAAAAATTTAAAAAAAGAAAAACCTGCAAGGTTCTAGTGAAAACATAATGCTCGTGAGTGACATGCGGGCTCTGCAAGCACAGCGAGTGTGGCTCCGAGTCACCAGTGTTTCCTGGTCAGTGAATGTGAGATATGCCATCCTGTCCGTGTCACTGTAGCCAGCTCACGGGAAAAACACGATTATCTCTGGAATTTATGTCAGGAGGAGGAATGTAATACTCTATTTGGAGTAATATATTCCAAATAGAGTATTTCAAGTTATATGCTGAACATGTCTGTTTTCCCGTATCGTAATTTACCGTATATATGTTGAATATATATTATATATATATTATTGTTTGTTATATTGTTATAAGATTATAATAATGTCCGTTTTTTCCCCATTTTTTGTGCAGCACTAATAACTGTTTCATTCAACATCAAAAGATTCAATAAGAATCCTAGTTTTTCCAATTCTCTCACACATTATAAAACCAACAAACAGGAGATGACATCACAGTGATATCACTGTTTTGGTGCACATTTGCAGTTCAAAACAGACTCTGGAGTCTTACCAAGGTGGACATTTGACATTCTGATGATTGGACAACAGCAGCATACGGCCACCCTGCGTGGTTTTGACTTTGTCATCCAAATCCTCGTTTTAATCCAACTCAACTTTTGCAAGCTATTTTCCAACTGTCATTTGGACAGCACGTCAGATGCAATTAAATGTTTAAATTTTTTTTGTGGCTTCTTAATTGTGTATGACATTCTGATGGTGCGTGACATGTCCAGGTTATACCGGCTGAGTTTGACAGGATGAAAGCTTTTTTCCCTGCGTCGCGTCTGCATTCCTCGACAGACTGGTTGGCTCCAGCTCGGTCGTGGAGAGTCTGCTCTGGTGACACCCAAGATATAAGCAATGACACTTACCTATGATCACCTCCCTCAAGTGCACCTACTGCTTTCAAAGTCAATTGATTTTTCCAGCTTGTGTGTGTGTGTCAATCTGTGTGTGTTCTTTTTTTTTTCTTATTTGGTCAAATGAGCTAATAGTAAAGGGAAAATAAATATCTCATGTTTTGCATATCTTGGAGGTATTAAATCTCATTTGTGGTGCATCCATATAATAAAGAAGTTCAGTTTTTGGAAAATAATCAATGCTGCATTGCTGATGCAGTATTACCGACTGTTTACAGTGGTTTTGTAGCCCGTCCCTTCAGTTAGCCTTGTGAGTCTGTCACACAGATAGAACATGAAAGCCTGTAATGAAGTGAGAAGTGTTCCGTTCACGCTGGCAGGGCTGACCTGTCAGCACACAAATATACAATTATGCTTACTGCCTTAAAAGCGTGTCTGTGTGAGAGAGATGGGGGAGAGGGAGGAGGGTCCTGGTAAGTGTATACTACACTTATGTAAGAAGAGACCTCAGCTCATCACAACTTCAAAGTAGCAGAACAACTACATGCAATGCTATCTACTCCAATAAACCCCATGACCCCAGCATCACTTCCAGTCAGAGCCTCAGTCTGTACTTTCCCAGTGATGTCGGCCAGCAACGGCAAGCAGTTGGCCAAACAAACTGTAGATAGCAGCCCATACTTCAAGTGTAAAATGCATCCCCTTAAACAGAAGGATCAAGCGGCTTATGTTTGTCAGAAGCGTGGTATTATCTTGTGTGGGCTTTTGATATTTCCAAAAATTTGAAGATATCCGAAAACTGCTTTTTCATGAAAGGTTTTACAAGACGGTGCCTTTTTTTTTTCTCTTTATCCTCCTTTATTGGCATGACCAGCTGGAGAACTTCCCTTCAATACTCAAATATGTTTGCTTTCACATCATTTATTAATTGAATGAGCAAAAAGCTTGTTGAGCTGCAGATTTTGGTAGATGCCTTCCAGAATATAAGGTTGAGGAACCAGCCCGTATTCAGACTACGCCAGTCTGAGCCATTGATACCCATCCCCAATTTATCCTACACTAGTCAGAGCCGACAATATCTGCACACAGCACAGGAATGGATGGCAGTCGCATATGCATGCATGGTTCTCTGTCTTATCAGCTCTGTTACCTCAGCTTTTATCTCACCATGGAGGTAATAATAATTTAGTCTCTTTAGATTCTTTTGAGTTGTTTTGTGTTCTTTCAGCTTCACACTCCCTCTTTTGCATTACTGTGAATTACTGCGTACTAATGCAGTAAATAAAATGAAGTGGACTATAAATGTTATTCCTTTTATAAGTAGACCGTAATTTTTCAACCGCACTTAAAGTTTATAATGTTGCTGTGTTGTCTTGGCTTCACAGCCTCTTAGATGTGTCAGACTAGTCCTTTTGTTGCTCTCAGCTTCCCTTAACATTACTTTGTTTAAAGAGGAGAAATTGGTTTCTTATGTTTCTCTTTTTCAATCATTAGGTGGCAAGTTGTGACTGAATAATTTACATGCATGTATTAGACTGATAATAGATTGGCAGGCGTCGTCGTGACTAAGCTCAGAGCTGTAGCTGCATTCAGAGCCATCTATAATCTAGATTGTTTGTGTCGACCATTAACATTATACCTGAGCATCACTGCCTCGATGTCTCTGATGAGTCAGTGTGGGTTGTTTGCAGTTGAGTGTGTAATGGCCAGCTTTACAGAACTGTAGTTTTATAGGATATATTCCTTTACATTGTTCGATTTAATTGGAAAAGGGGACGATATTCTTTTAGAGTAAAAAGATAAGATGAGAGATTAAGTCTAAGATACTAAAACATCGAAGCAACATGCTGCCATTTACTTAGTTCCAGACCGGTCGACGAGAGCCTTTTCGAGAAAGACGAACCCTCCCCTAGTGGCTAATGTTGACAGTCAACTGCAATACAGCTCTGTACAGTGAGTGAGTGCCAACACCATTGTCCAGCTGTTTATAGCAGGACACTGGTGATAGCTGGTGATCCAGAGTTCCGGAGCATTCTCTAGGATTAGAATTCCCTTCGCTAGTCTGCCTGTGATAAAACCAGACGCCCCAGCAACAAAACAAACGGACTACCACCCTACTTGCTGGGCTGTCTGGCTGTCTACGTTGTTGTCATTGAAACGTGCCTGTTACTTCCAGTCTCTCTTATTTGTCTCAATGTACACTGACCCATCATTACTGCCATGTCAAGGAGACAAAGGCAACCAATCATATCTGGCCCAGCGGGAAGAGCAGGACCAATCAGGCCTAGAATCCCCATGGTAACTTGGAAGCCGAGCCGCATCCAATAGGGACAGAGAGTACCACTTAGCTATGAGAGTTTAATGGCCTGTTTCTGTTGTCATTAATAAAAGCACATAACCTCTGCTGTAGAGACTGTTATCATTTCAGTGGACAGGACAGTTCCACAGCAAAGAGACACCCTGATGGCAGTCAAAAGAGCATAATGCAAGGACACATGCAGAGTGATGTTCGTGTTCATTACCTGCCCATACACTATACAAGCTAGTAATGCTTTAGTCACTTGTTAACATTACAGTGCAAATTCCTTATTTCCCCTGCCTCTCTTTGGGCAATCACCACTGCTTTGTCTCTAACCATTACCATTAGCTTAAAGTTGGTCACTTCAGTTTGTATGGTCACCCCGTCCCTTTTTATTTTAGCCTGTTTCTGCTAAGCTATGCCTTTCCTCTCTGCTCTACACTGTGCTGTGCTGTACCCTGTTCTGCCTTATGTAATAGCTGAGCAGCGAGTTGAGTCTGTCACAGCCGTTTCCATGGTGGCTGAGAGTCCATCACAATACAGCATGCCCCAACCTTTTGCACTCTATTGGGGGAAAAAATAATAAAACTAGTTTTTTCTCTCTAGGGTGCTTTTTATTCTTCCATGCTGGCGATAGCCGTGGCCAGAGGCATTATGTTTTGAGGTTGATGTCTCAATCTCAAGAATGCCCTCAGGGAATTTCTTAAAATTTCTTTAAAACAATGTTTACTTGGAAGATGAACAGATTTGATTTCAGTGGTCAAAGGTCAAGGTCACTGCGGCTTCACAAAGCGCATTTATGGCCTATGGCAAGAATTCAGACGCAATGAGAAAATTTCACACGATGAGATAGGATGGTCTTTTATTATTCCCACAACGGGAAAATGAAAGGACTAAATGGTGAAGTCATGACTGTTTGTATCCAAAAGGCTGAAGGTCAGTTTCACTGTGACGTCACAATTTGAGAAAAAACAACAACTTTTCTCTCCATTATTCAACACCATAACTCGGGAACAGAAGGATGTTGAACTGCAACTTGACCGATGCGTGGAGACTCACAACCATAGGATGATAATTCTAATTCATTCAGTATTTCTTTCCATGCTCCCTCAAACCAAATGGCTGCAGATCTTGCATGAACCAAGAACAAACTATTTCCATGCATATACATCACCATTTACTTTGAAAGACAACAAGACCTATTCTATGCTGCATATCCTCCTATATTGAAATCCAAATCCATTAGCTACCATAAATTCGGTGCAGATGAAGGTGGTAATTAATAAGACATTACTTTGATCAATAATTGATTATCCTTCATTTCAGTGCTTGACGTTCAGCTCGTCCTGAATCATTGAGGAAGAGGAGAATAGATATCTCTGTATGAATGTTCATAATCTGTAGAGGATTTTATAGGGACAAAACTTTCCCAACTCTCCAAACATTGTTATTAAAGATTTAGAGTAAGAGCAGGACATAAACTCATGTCAGACCTCATGGCATTTCATCTTACTTTGCAGAGAAAACCCAGGATAGCAATGTTTGGGGTGCTGGCAACACAAGCAACCCTCAGCCTGCATGTCACTTTGGATAGCTTAAAACAATCACAACATGAATTCTTACTTACGAAGATCTCAAAAGAGCAGAGCAGAA
Source organism: Chaunax sp. Z400 (assembly GCA_037577475.1). NCBI lineage: Eukaryota > Metazoa > Chordata > Actinopteri > Lophiiformes > Chaunacidae > Chaunax > Chaunax sp. Z400. Next base: position 9,954,125 of record CM075206.1, on the reverse strand, counting down.
GATTATTCATGCATTTAATTTTTGAGTGACACTTTGCAGAAATAGAAGGGAAAAAAAACGTTCTCAGAGGTACCCGGTAAACGCACACCAACATGTTGTGATCATAATCTCGCTCTGTTCTTACTGCGAGCTTGGTATCGTGTAACAAATGGGTTTTTCTTGCCACATGTTTGAGTCCGCAGTCTGGTGCTGTGGGCAAAGCGCCGTGTTCTCATTTCAGTCTCTCTGGGGAGAACGGCACCATCAGAAGGAAACGTTTGAATCTCTTTCTCCGCTCCATTTTACTCATTTCTCCTGGAGTGAATCAACCTGTGCCCTAGCGCTGGATTGTGTGTGTCTGGCAATGTGAATGTGTGTGTGTGTTGTATGCAAAAGCTCATTTTGGCATGCTCACACAACTGCAGTATATAATCACTTTCCAAATAAGTCTAGATAAGTCTTTGTAGTCGATCCATTTATTGCTGCATGTGTGTGTTCATACTTTCATGTTGTGCATTTATGCTTCAATAAATCTAGTTTTTATACCTGTGTTGTTTTTTTTTCTCTCTCCAGACGCTGATATGCATTGAGGATGAGTGGAGTTGGTGAAAACTCTTCTGACCCTGCCAGGGCAGAGTCGCGAAAACGTAAAGAATGTTCTGCAGAACTTCTTGGACCCAGGTAAGACGTGACATAGTTTTGTACACAGTAAAAGGAAAATCAAGCTCCAGCTGCCTGTATTCTGAAATACTGTGCATAAAGTAGCATCCCGGCGTTTACAGGAACGGCTGTATATTATTGTGGCAGCTAACCCTGGTGCACTGTGGCCTGTACAATAAATCTGCATAATTCATCTGGAGATGAACACTCAAGAATGAGGCTTTTCATTACATATGCAGTGCTCCATGTTGGCACGATGAAGAGACCAAGACATATATTTCAAAGTTTATGGAGAATAATCGACCCTAGGTTTATCTCTTTCCTCCTCCATGCCAAGGTTTGCAGTAGATGTTGTGTGCTTCATCCCTGCTGTAGATTAATAGATGGCTCCTCTATTCTACTGTGCTCAAATGTCTTTCTTTTACTGCCCATCCATTTTGTTTTGGTAGATTACTGAACATACCTTTAGAGTACTTACACTTGAACCTCTTTTTCCATGCTTTTTATTCCCCCAATGTAAAAATGACAGAATGTTGATCATCTTCTCCATAGCATATATCAAAAACAACATAAACTACTCTAGTTAAGCTCACCAGGAATGGAGGAAATGTCATTTGCCGATGCATTTGTTGTAACCATGTTTGGGCGATGTCGGGGGGGGGGGATATGTCATCTCCAGATGACTCTTGTTATATACCCTCTTCTTCATTGCTTTTATTTTCTCATCCCCGTGTTCTCTTTGCCTTTCCAGCCCAAAGCGGAGCAACGAGAAGCGCAACCGCGAGCACGAGAACAAGTACATCGAAGAGCTCGCCGAGCTGATCTTCGCCAACTTCAATGACATCGACAACTTCAATGTCAAACCTGACAAATGTGCAATCCTGAAGGAAACTGTGAAGCAGATCAGGCAGATAAAGGAGCAAGGTACAAACCTGTAATGTTTTTTTTTTTAATAACTGTTGAAGAACGTTGATAGGTCCAACAGTTCAAGCCTAGCCTGAAGTGAATACATGCAAATGCACTTAACATGACTTTGTAGTTATTTATCCTGTGAATGAAGTGCTATGATGTGAATAAACATACAATGTTGTTGTGGTTTGGAGGCTTAAGTTTTAACCCCAGGTGGTACTCTGCCAGCAGCAAATTGCATTTAATTGTGTAACTAGAAGGGCACTCACTAGAGTGCATACCTCATCCGAGGCCCACAGTCCCAGTCCAGAATGTAATGGGTTCTTCTTTCCTACATAACAAATACTCACCAAAAATCTGTCAGGTAGGTCATGCATAAAAGACAGAAATGTTGAAAAAGGCCCCATCTTGCAATGTTAAAGAAAGTGGGGGGGGGGGGGAATCCTAAATCGGCTCCTTTACCCTCAAAATCTATTGGATTCTTGTCTGTCTTGTGCCCAACCCTCCCACCAAGTATATACTGTATGTCTTGTGTAACCCTGCTAACAAACAGACAAACAAACAAACCAACAATATACAGATGCCAGTGAAAACACATCCTCCATGGCAGAGGTAAATATTATGGTTAGGGATCTGTTCCATGCACAAGTAATTGATGTTGTTATTGAAGGGAATCACAAATGATTTAATGTTCCCTACATCACTTCATCATATGATGTGGATGAAGCAGAACGGTGTGTGTGTGTGTGTGTTTGCTGGCTGTCCGTCTTTCCAACTTCATTCTGAGCCAGAACATCAGCCTGCTCAGTTGTTCTCGCCAGCCTCTACTTCTCTGTAGTGGTTAGCAATTAACTGAGGTCTGTCTTTTTGCTTTTTATCAACATGTTGGATCTACCAGACCACGATCAGTGGAATCCTATTTGTTTGACTTCTTGCAGGTTCAAACATACCTAAAGAAGCTTTGCATAACTTTCCTCAGGTTATATTACATGAGGCAAACACTAAATGTTCAATACGCGTTTATGATGTATTCAAGAACAGCAGCAGAGAAATTGGAAGATGAAGAGTAGCCGACTAGAGGTATAGATGAATCAGTCCACATGCTGATGTCATCTTGTTGTATGTGACTCACAGAGCTAAGCGTTATGTAATGCGAACAATGTGATGCAAAAATCACACACAGTCTCCAGCTACCATCTGTCCATTCTTCTCCCTCTACTGTCTTATCCCTCCCTCCCTCCCTCCATCCAGCCCTTCCCTTCCTCTCCTCTTTTTTTTTCTTTTTTTTTTTTTACATCAGGCTACAATGACATCCCCCGCCTGCCTCTGAAAGCATAATTGTGTTTGTACAGTAACAAGGGCTAAACAGCCTTTGTTTCTCTGTCGTGTTCTTCAGATCTCAGTAGCCACCTTTTGCTGCCTAACATAGACAGCTGCCGCACCTCCTCTCGCACAGTTCGGAGAGTTAGCAATTTTGGCCGCCATTCTTTTTTTCTTTTTCTCCCCTGAGTCGCTGCACTTGTTGAACCAAGGATGCACTGAAAGCTCAGTGAGACGTCTTTATGCTCAAGGTAGATTATTTTACCGCTGCCAGTCATTCTTTTCATTGCACCTCATGTGTCATCTGTTTAGTGTCATGTTCCAAGGCGATATATGATTGTTTATGGTGCACAGACTCTCATTCCGTCGAGCCGTTATTGTTTCCCCATGATGAGAGCAACATTACTTTGTTATAGATATTCTCAGTCTATAGCGACATTGCTGAATGCATTGAATTACACCAATGTAACTCAATAAGTCTCGCTAATTGGTGTCACAGCCCTGCAGAGAAGTGCGATGCAGCAGTGATGGCCTTTGAAAAAGTGGGCTCCAACTGAAAGCTGTTAATTCATCCCTTTTTGTTCCTCTCATACTGTCCACACAGACGGTGCTTAATGAAATCAGGGTGGAGTGGTTAACCTCCACCAAGTAGGTTCTGTTTTAATCACCGTTTGTGTGTCTGTCTGTAGATTTGTTAGTTAGCAGAATATTTCAAAAAGTTCCTAACGGATTTCAATAATTTTTTTTACACCCTTTCCAGAGGAATTCGCTCTCCAAGCGCCCATCTAGATTAACGACAAGGCTTTTTTTTCTGTTTCGGCTTGTTGCATCTGAATAGCCGATATTAAGTTGAGTAATGATATCTTTATAGGATCCCTCTATACAGTAATGGCAGTGTCAGGAGTTTTACAGCTTAATTTTACCTTCTTAAATGTTCCCATTGACAAATACAACAAGAGCAGCTTTCATTGGCTGGATGCTGAAGTATACAGTAGCTGGTGAGCTCCAGCTAGTAGATGGTTTAGTGCGTTTTTACCCATTATACATGCGTTAACAATAGAATATATGGCCAACATCTTGCCAGGTACTGATTAAGTCGCAGTTATTACCAGGAGCAGCCCTTATAAATAATCAGCTCCTCCCTCTATCTGTGGTACAGTTCTGCAGACAGAGAGCTAGTGTGGCCCGTACTGACATTGAGTGATGGGTCTAGTCGCATGGCAGCTGTGCTGGTATACCGGGTCCCGCTGGGCCTGCAGAGGTCCTGCTGATGCACCCATCATTAATGCTGAAATAGATGAATGTGGGTCTGTACAGTGCTGGACGAGCCCACAGAGCAGGGCAGAAACCTGCATTTCTGTCGGCTTCCACGTGTCTGCACCTAAAGGAGGACATGATTTTCTTTGTTTTTTCACTACAACATTCTCTCACCATATGGTCAGTCCTCTTCTTAGCATGGTGTGTGACAGTTAAATGTGTACCCCCCCTCCAACAGCCCACTCATATTCCGCCTCTCATCATCATCTCCAAAAGTAGGGCAGCCTACACTCTTAACATAAGGCTTCTCTGCATGGTTATTAATCCAATCACTCACATGGAGAAATGCACACCAGCGTAATGCAGGTACACCATGATTTTTCACTCCTGGGTTAATAATCAGTCACATGATCATTACGTTAAAAGGTTTGCGGTAGTTTATGAGGCAGTGGATTCCAAAGTGCTATCGGTTTGAAACATCAGCGAGTGTTTGGCTATTCAAATTATTCTAACTGTGTTTCACCAAGGTCACGTACTTTTACAGACCATATGTACCTGCATGTGCTACCAGCCATACTCTGTCCATACATGGAAATCCAATAGCAGTCTAAGCTCACAAGGAGACCGTGCCAGCTCAAGTTATTTGAGAAAGGCAGTCCATATAGAAAGGGAGGCTGCCCCCGAGTAAACGGTATCAGTGCTGACGAGCTTTTCTCCAAAGTGAAATGTGGTTCTGTAGGAATGGTTTCAAATGAATATTATTCATATTTTATGACCCTCTTAAATCACACACTGTAAATTCTAGGGACAAAACATACCATTCTTAAAGATATAGTCAGTGTTTGTTGAAATATTTGTCTCGGCATAACCCAGATTCCCAAAAAAAGTTTAACACCGTGTAAAATGTCAATGAAAACATTGAAAAGAATACAACACTGTTCATTTTCAAATGGAGTCTATGTCAGCGAGGATTAGCAAATTATCACATTCTGTTTTAATTATGGATTATTGTGTATTATTGTCTCAACTTTTTTTTTAATCGGGGTTGTATATTTGAACTATACTATCCTGTCTCTGAAGAGTCCAGTCAGTGTGTGGATTTAGTGGCTTTAGTCGTTGCAAATTGCACCCAACTGAACGCTCCTGTCAACGTCCCGTACAGTTGACGGTAAAAAAGCCAAAGGCCCTCTCTGGGATCTGTTTTTCCATTCTGGGCTTCTGTAGAAACATGGCAGTGGAATATGATGGACTCTGATCAAAGACGAACAAGACGAACAACTCCCTCTGTAGCAATAAAAGGCTAATTCTAAGGTTAAAAAAAAGGTGAAATTATTAGTTTAAGGTGATTGTACACAAATAAATCACATAATTCTAAATATCATATTTCATTTTTGCCCCTAAATACTTCACTCTGGGCCTTTATCACGAAAAAAAATGTGTTATATTTATTTAACTGAACCCAAAAAGCTACTTTTAATCATCCAGTTTATCCTTTTGATGAATACATAATAATAAACTCAAACTCAAAAGTAGTTTTATCTTTAAAACTCACAGAATACATATTAATTTATACAAGAGAAATACATGTCAACATTTTTCTTAAACATAGTAATCCATTCATTGGCTGCTATCCGCCTGGGTAGTGCGCTGCTTAGTGCGCTGCTTAGTTCTCAGAGATCTTTTGACAAAGGGGTGAAATGTGTTTATTTTGTTGTCAGAAAATGCTGATCAAAGTCTTGTCAGTAAGTGACCTTTTTTTTAAGTATGTGGGTCAATTTCAGGGGCTATAGGTTGTTGTTTTTGAGAGGGGTGTTTCTTCTAAACTTTTGTCATTGACTCTACTGTTAACAGAAAAGGCTGCAGCAGCAAATGAGGAGGAGGTGCAGAAGGCTGATGTCTCATCAACTGGCCAAAGTGTGATTGACAAAGATGCCTTGGGACCAATGATGCTGGAGGTGGGTAGAGTGCCTTCTCTTGCTTTTCAGATGTCTTATTGAAGCACCACAAACTGAACACTCACAAACACTGTCATAGGATAGAATCCTCAAAGGCGTGTATTGTAGGATATACAGTCTCTTTAAATCATGATTGGTTTATAATGAAGAGTGCTATCCACAGAGAACAATTGCAAATGGGCTTATAGTGGTTGTGTGTCAGTGGTAGCTGTGCGGCGTAAAAGCTGCTAGTATCTTGTATCTTCCATGGGTTGGCTGTAAATCTCCGAGCAGAGCAATGGCCTCGTTGTCCTGTGGAGGGCCACTGAAGTGCTTACGTATAATGGCAAAGAAAGCAACAGCCTGGCGAATGAATCAGTCCATTTAGCCTGTTAGCTCACTCACTTCCTCCTTCCCTTTCTCCCTCCGACTTGTTCGGTTCTCTTGTCTCTCTCCCTCCCCATCTTCTCTGCGTTTGTCTCTAGATCTGTCCTGTCAAGGAATATTTATAGCTCTCCCAGTCCAGCGTCACTGAATCGACATACTAACTCACAGCTAAATATAACCTGGTGCAGCCTGCACGCCTTTCCCATCTGTCAGCATCCCCAAAACACAGCAATCGGCCATTCACACCCGCTCCACTCTAGCCATGTTTCCCTGTTGGCCAGCATGCGCTCATTACAGGAGAATACCCACGGGCAGGAAATGCACCAACACGCCCCATGACCCTCCTCCGAGGCTCTCTGCCTCCCACTTTGTTTCGAGGACAGGAAGAAGGAGAGGTCCATGAAAAAAAACTTTGCTGTTGCTTTACTCTCTAGTCTTGTTCTGTCATATGACTGTCATGGCATGAAGTTTGCATTCCTGGTACACTACGTCATAACGACACGAGAGACTGGCGCCAAAATGATGCCTTAGATTATGCACACATAGAAGAAACAATACTTACTTTGAGACATATTAACCTGTTTGTTTCATTTAACAAAAAAGAGCCAACATTTTCAGATGTTAGTCTAATCAAAAGTAGGTGAATAAGAACTTAAAAAATACTGTCTAAAATTGGTCAAAATTAGTGTTAAAATAAGTTGCAATATTAATCAAGAACAAGACATTTGATGCCAGATTCACGTACAGTACTTGACAGTTTTGGCCACTCACTCAAAAAAGCTTTTAGGTTCAGCACCAAGCCCTACTAGAGACCGGTTTGATTTGTTTAAGCAAGACCTTAATGCTTTGTCATGCAGCATGTTAAGCAAGAATTTTGGTAAAGAAAAACCCTCCTTTGCAAAGCACCAGTATCATAAATAACAGCCAGAGAGGATAGGGGGTCGACCTGACCCCACTCCCTACACTAAAATAATTCATTACCTGCTGTACATCGCTGTGGAAGGTTAAGCAATATGGAGCCATATATCAAGACAGTAGGCACAAAATGGAAGATGAAGACGGTGGGCAATGGTGGCTCAGAGCACATTTATTTAGAGTATATTCATTTGTATCTGCTCTAGTCGCCACTGTGGTGTGTTCTTAATCGGGGCATTGTAAGTTAAGGTTAGAGCATTATGCAAGAGTGTCTGGAAGAAGGCAAGAGTTGGCACTGAGGAGTGTTTGCTCTGTTTCTGTTTGCCCTACTTGTCCAGTACATAGCCTTTCTTCACACAGGCTGGACTTACACAACCATGCTGCATTTTGGAACTGTTCCCCTTCATGCAGTGATTGATGAGATCTCCTTTATTTTCATCTTGTGCCGGGCAATTGCAGGCTAGGGAAAACTTCTATCCTAATGTGATCACGTGTAACCTCTGACGTACGAGTTTGCTACGCCCTGCTGGTTGATCACAGTTATATTATACTGGGTAGTTCATATTATATTGGGTAGTTCATATTATACTGGGTAGTTCATATTATACTGGGTAGTTCATATTATACAGGGTAGTTCATATTATACTGGGTAGTTCATATTATACTGGGTAGTTCATATTATACTGGGTAGTTTATATTATACTGGGTAGTTTATATTATACTGGGTAGTTTATATTATACTGGGTAGTTTATATTATACTGGGTAGTTCATATTATACTGGGTAGTTCATATTATACTGGGTAGTTTATATTATACTGGGTAGTTTCAGAGGGGCTTTAATAAATTAACTTATTTTTTGTTATTAATGCATTTAATGTAAACTCTCTCTCTCTTTATATATATATATATGTGTGTGTGTGTGTGTGTGTGTGTGTATGTGGCTAATGATTATTCAAACAGAGGTGAGGAACAGACACCTTGGCAGGAGTCTCAGGTCTCTTATCTTGACAGTAGATTTTTATAGCTATACAACCATCAGAATTCCCTTTTAAAGGCTCTGGGTGATTTGATGGCCTAATTGACACCATCTTGTGTTTAATGGCTGACCTGGGGCTGTATTCTTTCAATTAAATGCTCCTCCTGCTTCACATCCTTGAATCTCTGCAGACATTTGCTTTTATCCTGCTGTCTATGAGACGCAGTGCTGCTGAGCATCCGCATGAGTGATGGAAGTACCCAGCACACAGTATACTAATTGCCTGTTTTAAGATCAAATGTAGATGTGCTGCATTTTGCAAAACTTAGATTTTGACTCATGTCTTTCCAAGTACTACATGTGCATGCCAGCTGATTCACAGTAACCAAAATCAGGCACAATTTGCATCGTTAAAGATAAAAAGCTAACAAGGAATTCAGGTAATTCATAAAACTGTCCCTTTTTAAGTTGTGTCAGAAGATTTGGTTATTTTAACCTCAAACGACCAAAGGTACACAAAGACCCGGAAATTATGTCAACAGTAAAGTTATCCCAAATATATCTATGAGTGTGAAAAGCATGAATGGAATGACTGGACTTTTAATTAACAATGGTGTTATTCCTATTAGCAGGTAGTCATCAGGCCGTATTTGAGGGAAATACAGATGTTTACTCTCTTATAGCCTTGAATCCAAAAAAGTTTGGACAGTCTGTAAAACATAAATGAAGCAGAATGTGATCATTTTCTATTCCTTTTTGACACTCAATTAAATTGAAAACAGTACAAATGCAATAAAACTTCATTGATTTTTGTAAATATGTGCTTATTCTAAAAAAAAAAAGTCTTATATTTTTCTCTCTCTCTCACCCTTCCAGGCCCTGGATGGCTTCTTTTTCGTGGTTAACATGGAGGGCAACATTGTGTTTGTGTCTGAGAATGTGACCCAGTACCTGCGCTACAACCAGGAGGAGCTGATGAACACCAGTGTCTACAGCGTGTTGCACGTTGGGGATCACGCCGAGTTCATCAAAAACCTGCTGCCCAAATCGCTCGGTTAGCCTCAACCTCATTTTATCTACAAGCCTTGGTTTTGCCCTCTGGCTTTCTCTACATGTCAGTTTTCTGTCTCGCTATGTTGCATCACTCCTGCGTCTGCCCATAACTTAGCAGGCTGTCATTTGCCTCATCACTTGCTTTTTTTTGCATTGTTTGTTTACCACTACTTTTTAACACCCTCGCCCTCCTTCCTCTCCTCTGCTCAGGCAGGTATGTTGTACTGTAGGTGGCTGATAGCAGTTTAATCAAAATGCTAAAAGGTTAAACTGATATGGAGAGAAAGCTAGCTATTACCGTATTCCTATGCAAGATTTATATTCAGTGTTGGCACAGTACTAGACTCTATGGGTTCTTCATTTTTTCTTTTTTTCTGATGGTCAGCCCAGACATTTGCTCTCACTCTTCTCTTCTTCCTCCCTCCCACTTCAGCTAATTAGCTTCCTTTTTCAGCATCGCTCCCCTGTCAGCAGCATTGCTCTCTTCCTATATTCTCATCTGAAGCCCTTCCTTCCGCTTCTCCTTACTTTGTGCATTATTCCCACCCTCGCCAAGTTCCCAATTTCGTGTTCTCACTTTCCCATTTCCCGTCCTCCCCGACACTGTCTTTCTCCAAGCATTGCTCATCTCATTTCTGTAAGATAGACTTTTGCCATTTTCTTCATCTCCTCCAGATTTACCCACTCTTACCTCACCTCTCCTTACCTCCATATCCAGCCTCTCTGTGTCCTCTATGCAAGAGGTGATTGTAATGTATGTCAGTGTACCCCCACCAGGAGCTCTTTCTAAGTCCCTTCTCCTCCCCTCTTCTCTCCTGGTGCTCCGGATTGAGGTCTGATCGCCCAGCCATCTGGGTGGGTGAACAGCACAGAGCAGAGCACCCTGGAAACGATCAGTGGGCTGTGTCCCAGATACTGGGAGATTATCAATGCAGGGAATGAGATCACAAACCAGATGGAGTGTGATAGGACTTTGAGTTAAATGAGTTGTGTGTGACTGTACATGTCTCTCTTTTCCTCTTCTTTTTTTTTTTTTGTGTATGTGTGCACGTGTTTGCTTGCACTTTCGTGTACATGCGTGTTTGCTTGCGTCTGTGTACGTGTTGGAGAGAAGAAGAAAGATTGGCAATGATGTTTTAGAGGACGTGCATATGGAGGCCTGGCTGTGCTGCATGGCAGTGGATAGATGGCTCAGGGTTCCAACTGCTCATTATGACTGATCTCTACCCAGTAACCACTCTCTCGTTGTTACACTTCTCCCGGCTTCATTCTCTCTGTCTTGCTCTCATTATGTCTTTCACATGCAATGTGGCAGCCTCTCTTGGCTCGCTTGTCACAGCTCACCGATCCCCCCGATTTTGTTGTAAAGTTTGTAGCTGTTGTAAAGTTTGTCGAATAACCTCTTGTTTCTCCTTGTTGTGTCCCCTGTAGTGAATGGCGTGCCATGGTCCAGTGAGGGTCCTAGGAGGAACAGTCACACGTTCAACTGTCGAATGCTTGTCAACCCCCACAGCGAAAGCCAGGATGAGCCACACGACCATGAACCTCAGCAGCAGAAATACGAGACCATGCAGTGTTTTGCCGTTTCCGAGCCCAAGTCTATAAAGGAGGAAGGAGACGGTATGCAAAGAGGGAGGGGATATAGTATGAAAAAGAAACTTAAAGGGTCATTTGATCCTATCAAACAACCTTGGACAAGACTAGTTTTTTATTTTATATGTGTAATAGAGTCACAGTTTAAATTCTCTCATTTGAATGGTTCTGATTAAATCTAGAGAATGACTAAAACTTTAAGAATACAACAGTGTACAGAGACGTGTTTGGAACCATAAACATTTGGAACTCGGAGCCTGCAGTTAAAGATGTCCTGAAATAATAAATAACAGGTGCAAACCCTGCTGTAATTATTAGAGGCAAAAGTCACCTCATGACGGACAAAGAGGAAACTACGAGGACGGAGGAATGAAAGATTGGTTGAGAGAAATTAGCTTAAAGGTATCTTTAAACACCAGCGTATACAATTAAAAAGGCATCAAGAAAATCAAAAGTGGTGTGGCGGACCACGATCGAAAAGAAAATCTATAAGCATCTCTTTTACATAACGCCAAACAGATTGTTGCCATTTTCAGTGGACGAATGAAAGTTAACAGAATCCTAAGTTCTTGCTGTTTGCTCATGTTGTTGCTCAGAAACCTTAATTAGGAAACAAGAAAGCTAAGAAGCTTGCTTGGCTCTACGTAACAGCAGAACACGATGCTGCACAATGGGAAAAAAGGTGCTAAATATGAATCCAAGTTGCAGCCATTTAAATGTATATTTATCGTGAATTGAGCGTTGAGATTTAGCTAAATTTAGCCCTCTAACTGGCCCTGTATGTGAAAAGGGTTTTAATAAACTGATGAAGAGCAGTGCTGTTGCCACTCAACTTGCATCCATGAAAAGTTAAGTGACACAAGGGAGACAAGAGGCTGGGCAGCTGTCATTAAAGCCCATCTATAATTCATGTGCATCCCTTACAAATCTATGCTTATGACTCCAGGGAAAGGGTGTGGCTGTTTGGATCACATGTATTGCAACCTGACTTCTGATAACCTTGAAATGACTTTCGACACACAAACACTTTGTAACAGGCCACTGCTCTCCTTGCAGTGTCCAGTCACCGAGAGGTCACCGGGCTTTCCCCCTGGTGCTCCTGGCTTTAAATGGGAACTTGACATTTCAAAGTTCCTGAAAATTCTAATCACACGTGACTGTTCTTTTATCTAAAATGTTAAGCATTCATACGCAATACTCTTAAATTTGTATCCTGCATCTTAATTACCCAAATCGTATTTGCTCACTGGCTTTAATGAGTGGCCCTGATTTCCCACTGCCAAAATAGAACTCAGTGGTTAATTTAAACAATAAGTGGAAATGCAAAAGTTTCACTCCAAGTCTAGTCTCAACCTGTCTTTTCCCCTCTCTGGCTTCCTTTGTGCACCAGCTGCTTGCCAACCATACTTTGGCAAGTAGACGGAGTAGGACTCAGGCCAGGGGTGTGTGAGTGTATGCGTGTATCTCTATGCAAGTGGGAAGGCAGTTGTTACAGTTGCATATATTTAGACAGAGAGAGACGAAGTAAGAGAGAGACACGGAGAGAGAGAGAGAATGAACATTTAGAGAGATTCACAGATCTAAGGGTCGGACCACCCAAGAAGCTCTTTTTACAAGTCAAAATGAGGTGTGTGTGTGTGAGAGAGAGAGAGAGAGAGCCCTGGCATGCATTCCTTTGCCAAAAACATGTGTGGGATTGTGGGTATTATTGGCACAGCAAAGTTAGATGGCAGACTTTTTGGGGTCACCCCAGCCTGCCTCGTCCGTGTTTGTGTGTGCATGTGCGTTAGAGGCAAGTGTCAAACTTGAGCGATGGCAATCTTTATTGTTGGGCCAGGGGAGATGTCATCGTTGTGAGATGGCACTGTTGGTGAGACCAGCCAGAGAGATGCACGCGCACGCAGGCAAACACACACTTTCAAAGGTCACACTTCATCATTCGCCTTGCCAGGCAGAGCTACTCCTCCTCATGAAAAGAGCGGAGCCCTGATCCCCATGCTCATTAATAACTGTATTAATTATGCTGCCTGGGAATAAGATGCATTTCATTTTCTTTCCCTCCCTCTGTCTCCATCATTCACACCCCCATGCACCCCTCTCCTCCTCCTCTACCCTCCCATCCCCCTTCATCCCTTCTTTCTCTGCCCTGTCGTCTTTGTTACATCCTCCACCTGATTTTTTTTTCTTTCTGTGCTCTCCTCTGTTCTCTCTCATAGACTTTCAGTCGTGTCTGATCTGTGTAGCTCGCAGGGTACCCATGAAGGAAAGACCCATGCTTCCAACGCATGAGAGCTTCACCACGCGCCAGGACCTGCAAGGTATACAAGCCATTCACACAGCCGTGAACCTACAAGCTGATATTCACATGGCACATTCACAAAGACACACAACCGATTTTTCCCAACCCTCTGAGCAGCACCGTCAGTAAAGGCTAATATTTAAGTGTTATATTTAGATCCCCTCCTAACAATTTAGTAGAGCTTCTACCTCAGCACATGCTCAGCACCATCTTATCCTGGGTCACCAGCCCATAAATCACCTCACACAAGAGTTTAGGTATTTAAAGATTATTATAATCTTGGTAAAAAAAAGCCCTTAGGTATCATTGTTTTCTTATTCAAGATTGAAAGTTGTACTTTTTTTGTGATTATTTTGAAAACAAGAAGATTTTGAAGATGTTTCTTTGGATTCAGAGAAATTGTGAAAGTGTAATCAGATCATCTGCGTTTAGGCAAGATAACGTCCCTGGATACCAGTCTCCTGCGGGCATCCATGAAGCCGGGCTGGGAGGATCTGGTGAGACGCTGCATCCAGAGGTTCCACCTACAGAATGACGGAGAGATGTCTTTTGCCAAGAGACATCAACAGGAAGGTAACGCCACTGACTCAGAGTATCATGTTTAATTTTTGGCTCTTGATACCTCCCTCTTTAGGTGTGTCTGATGCTGTTTTTGGATGACAGCCTCTGTGTAAAATGGTGGCCTGATCATGGGTCATAGGTTCTTTGAGAGACTCGATCCAGTCACCATTTTATTTCTGTCACAAAAACAAACTGAAAACAGAACACAATACAAAACAGGCAACTCCGAGTGAGTTGTCCATTATTTGTACACAAATCAGTCATCCAAGTGAAAAATAATTTTAGTGTGCATCTGACATAGAATGTGATATAAGTGCATATATGTCCTCAGTGCTCCGCCATGGACAGGCGTTCAGCCCCATCTACCGTTTCTCCCTCTCTGATGGAACCATCGTGTCGGCCCACACCAAGAGTAAACTGGTGCGCTCCTCCGCCACCAACGAACCCCAGCTCTACATGTCCCTGCACATTCTTCAGAGGTAAGTCTCCCCTCCTTCACATGTGTTAGGGATAGAGAGACAGAGCTGCTGCATATGCTTGGTTACATGTTGTAGCCTGTTAGTGCCCTGCAGCACAACCTGTTGGCTTCATGTGTTCATTCTTTACAAGTGGTCTCAGGGGATGGGATGGCAGGGAAATTAGACATTAAGGTAAGTTCTTTCCTCTGTACCCACACGATTGATTGATTTGATTGTATTTAACCCAATCACCACTGGGACTTCTGCTACCAATTTAATAGTGACGTTAAACAAGAAAATAAGGTTTTTGGTGCACAAAAAAACAGTAAAGCAATATTCAAATAGATCAGCAGCATTGACCCTTTCCTAAAACGATGCAAATAGGTTATGTGTCAGGGTAAGGTGGCCAGTTTTTCTGTTTTCTTCTACAGGAAATTCTTCATAATGTAACCTGTTGAACTGTATTGTATTGTCTCTGTGTGTTTTGAACGTCTAGGGAGCAGACAGTATGTGGAATGGGTCAGGACATGGGTCCTGGCAGTCAGGCCACAGGTATGGCTCCCAAACCAATGAACTCCTCCACTCCCTCCATGACTCCTCCAACCCCAGGCAGTTTGCCAGGTTCGGGGCCTCAGGGCCAAGACACTACCATCAGCAGCAACAGCACGCCTTTTTCTCCTCCAGGCCCTGCTGGCCCCAGAGAACCAGCAGCCATGGGAGGTCACATACAGGGCTACCGTTTTGGCTGTCCCCCACCACACAACCACACTGGGGGCATGCAGCCACCACAGCAGGGTCTTAACTGGAGGATGAACAGCCCTTCTCGTGCTAGCCCCAGCCCAGCCGGTGGCCCCCATCCACCTCAACAGAACTCTATGTTGTCACCCAGGCACCGAGGTAGTCCTGGGGGGGCGGGCAGTCCTCGTGTAGCAGGTGGCCTGCATTCACCCTCTCCGGTAGGAATTTGTGGCGGAGGGCCAGGAGTTGCAGGTAACAGTAGCACGACTAGCACCCATGCTAGCAGCTACACTAGCAGTTCTCTGTCAGCTCTGCAGGCCCTGAGTGAGTGCCACGGTGTAGGACAAGGGCATGGGCCCACCCATGCACACACATTGGGGTCTCCAGAACGGAAGATAGGCTCCCCAGCTGGAGTCACACAAGGGTCAGGGGTAAACACCCATCTGATGTCAAAACTTGGAGGAGTTAGTGGCTCTACTGGTGGCACAGGAGACTCATTTGGGCCTCACACAGAGGTGGGTCACCCCCAGGTTCACACAGAGAGCAATCTTCCTGAACCCAAGGAGGAGAGGGAAGGGACTTCTGAAGGCCATGACACTCACAATCGTCTTCATGACAACAAGGGCCACACCAAGCTACTGCAACTACTCACCACCAAGCCAGAGCCTCTGGAGACACCCCTGTCCCCTGGCGCTGGAGGTGAGGGAAAGGACCAGACGGGGACAGGAGTCCGGAGTGGCCACACAGGTGGTAGCACTCATGCAACATCCCTTAAAGAAAAACACAAGATTCTGCACCAACTGCTTCAGAACAGTACATCTCCTGTGGATCTGGCCAAACTCACTGCAGAGGCTACAGGCAAAGAGCTGAGCCAAGACCAAGCCCAGGGTGGTGGTAGTACAGCTTCTGGGGCAGATATCACTCCCAAGCAGGAGCCCTTGAGCCCAAAGAAGAAAGACAATGCCCTGCTACGCTATCTACTAGATAAAGATGACGCTGTACAGAAGGACAAGGTCCCTAAACTGGAGCCAGGGGAAGTGAAGGTCGAAGGGGGCAAACACCCACTTGTCAAGGCTGAGAAACAAGACACAGGATACGACCGGGCTGAACAGGTCAGTTCTAACAGAAAGCTGTATTCCTCCTTGTGTGTACCTTTATGTATCATGTAGCTGATCAAAGCTATAGCTGCCTTAAAACTGAGGGTTTTTTTTAACCTTCTTCTCTGTTGTCTGTTGCACAAATGAAAACTTTTTTTTTGCCCGTCACTGCTCCACTTGCCTCTGTCTGAGCATTAATCTGGGTTAGGTAGCAGATGTTGGTTCCCTCCAAGTCCCACGTCCACACAGGATAATGCAGCTAAACACACAAATGGTCTGGCAGTGTAGAGATCAGACAGCATTTGTGGCATATATACGATCCCATTCAGTTTAATGGTCTTGTCATATACACTAAAGCCATCCTGCATTTTTGTGTTCACCTATACATACGCATCTGCTCCCTTCACTGCCTTGGTGTTTGCAGCATACTATCCACCATCTTCAGACAACTGTGACATTTGGAAGGAGTGCCTGTGGTTCTGCAGTCATTTGATCCTGGTCGCATTTGGCCAGAATCCTCAGATTTGGCACCAAGTTCCGATCTGGCCTGGCTCTGAAAGGAGAAAAGAGTAGAAGGGAGTGAGCAGGGACAGTGTTTCTGGTGGAAACTCAGATTTTTGGTGTATCAGTTTTCAGCTTTCTGATTCTCCAGTGCAGGAAAGAAAACCAATATTTGGTGGCCGCATTTACAGGAAACCTGTGCGTGACATCCTCCTCCAAACACACATGAAGGAAAGGCATGAGTCCAGCAAACGTAGCTCTATCACATACATTACTGCTAATGCACAGAATTACTCAGAATTACATGGATGTTCACGCATGCTCTGCTGTCTTTTATTCCCTCGTTAGCTCCCTCTTAGAACAGTGAGTAAATAAGTAACATTAAACAAGAGTCAGATTTTTGTAGAAATGCATATTAAAAGGAAGAGGAAAAAAATGCATTATCATCCTTAGACAAACCAGCACTTGATCCTGGTCTGGAAAGCGAGACAGATCAAAGACAGATCGGCAAGTTTAACCAGCATTAGTCTTAAAGGGGTTGATATCTTATTGTTTCTTACCTTTTGTGGGAACATTGTGGCTTTTCCCATGCAGGCAGACCCTTATACAGCATGTTCGCTCGTGTGCTAGCTGTGTATGTACAGTATGTTCATGACCACTGGGGTGCATATGAAATGAAAGGAAAAGGTAATTGGATGGATAATAAGAGCTACTGTTGAAATGAACAAAGAAGGAGAGATAAAAGAGAGGTGTAGATACCCCCAAGAGAGCCCACCCTCGACAGCCAGAGTGAAAATGATGAGCCATATGCTCCTGCATGTCCTCTCTGCTGCCATGGAGATAGAGGGGAGAGAGAATGGTCTGTTTGTCGAACAAGCAACGTACAAGAAACAATAGAGGGGGAATAGAAATAGAGGTTTAATATGTATGGCTTAATATTGGAGGTTTTATTGTCTATACGGGGGCCAGTGTGTTGGCAGAGCAGATGAAATTGATTAAATCTGAGTTTTCCAGTTGAATGGAGATTGAAAGACTCGTAGCTTGTGATGCTAATGGCTCATTCCGGCTCCAGCGTATTTTACTGGAGTATGGTTTTCAAGCCAGAACAAGTGCATTTGTCAGACATGAACTAAGCCTCGACTTCATTAGAGCCATTACGCATGTGCGCCTGTGTGTGTGCATGTGTGAGTTGGTTTTGTTTCCTTCCTGGTGAATTTCTGCTCGGTCATGTGTGAAAGTTTGTCTGTACTAGTTAAAAGGTCCACTCATCCTTCTCTCTGCTAACCTCACCCACTTTATCCTCCTCCCTCTGCCCCCCCCCCTTCACATGATTGTTTGAGGGCTGAATTATTGATAGCAGTAGCAGAGCTAAATGAGAAATCAGAGCAGAGCTTAGCGGTAGTGGCCTGATGGCTGGAGGAAGTGTAGATACGGTCATATAGTCCCATGGCACGATGGAAGGCACGATTATCTTATGTTTGTTTTTTTTCTTGTGTTTAAAAGGTTATTATAAATAATGATTTAAACACTGTGTTTATTAAAGCTGCACGAACCTGTTTCCACTGCAGTAGAATCCTCTTAATATCTTCATCTAGAATTTCTTAATTCCCCACCCATAACCAGTAATTACCTGCTTCTCATGGCCGATGTTAATAAGATACTGATCATTTCCCCTTATTTATATTTTAAAAATAAGTTTATAACCTGGGAAAGATTTTTGTTTTTTGCAAAAATGGATGATTTAACATTCCATAGTTCTAAAAGGATTTGTGAGATTTTGTTAAAACTTGGGAGAGTTTTTCCCTCCTCTCTCAACACTTGGTGAATGTTTTTGGGTTTTTTTGCAATTTGGAATCATGTTGCTTCCTCTGAAACGGCAAAAACAATCCACACTGGTGACCAGGGGTGTGCAATTAATTAACAGAATATTGATATTTTCTATTTTTAATTATTAGATTATACTTTGCATTCATCAAAGTGTGTTTATAAAATAATTCTATTGAGCTTGCTAGCTTGCTCTTGTTAGAAGGTTATTAATAGTTGCCTACTAATGACATCAATGGAAATGACATGTTTAAGGAAAATATGCATTATTTGTGTATTTAAAACCAAGTCACATCTTTTATGATGTGCTTGGTGACAGTGTTGGTTTTAGTCATACCAGCTGTTGCTTTTCTTGTCAGAAGGCTCGTTTGTTGCTGAGCGATTCCACCAAAGTTTGCCGAGTGTGTTTGTTTTTTTTGCACTGGTACTGCGGCTGGTTCGTGGACGGCTGACTCCGAGAGTTTCTATTTATCATATTCTGAGTGTTGGTTTGTTTTGGAGATGCTAAAACAAGTTTGGTTGTGGAGCCGTCAGCTGATCTCTTGAGCAACATCTACTTCTCCGAACCAGAACCACGGTTTTCACCGGTTTTCAAGTCTTAACAACGTGGATGGCGAGGCTGGTGGTGTCCCTATTTTTGTTTCCTGGAGCTGTTGGTTCACTCATTTTTCAGTCACGTTCACTTTGTGGCGTAGTGACCGTGTATGCCTACCTAAGCACCCAGTGCATGCACTGTCAATGCGTACGTGCCATAGTAATGGCAATGAACATGTGGACTCACGATGTGTGTTTTTGGTTTGATTTTGCAAAGTGAGTGATAACTACTCCATAATGTCAGCTTGGACAACGTTTAAACAATCATTAAGATATCATCATAGATATCATCACATATTGGAGTCCACAGGAGCGTAACAATGACATCACATGTTCTTCTTCTCTGTGCTTATTGGTGGATCAAAAATCCTCTTTAAAGGTGCATGGATAATGCTCTTTTTACGTCAATGGAAACAATTTGGCTTCATATTATTTGCTCTATTCACCAGCTATAATTTCATCATTATCTTAAAGCCCATTTTTAAAAAAGCCGATGCATTATTGGATACATGTACAGTATATCGTGCATCCCTGTTCTTTAACTATCAACCAGACCTGTCAGACTCACAAATAATATCAGTAATATTATACAACATGCTCACTGTGGTAGCATGAGTTGTCCATTGCTTTGGCATGTGAAACCTGACATTTTGAAAAATATCGAGAGAGAAGGGGAAAAAAAGGTTTCAGATGAAAGTCACAAAAGTCATAGCTCGTCAATGACCCACATATGCATCACTCTTTCTCGCAAAAACTTTCCTGTCATATCTTCGGCTATCCTATCAAATAGAGGGCAAAAATAACCAAATATATATATTATATTTTTATTTTATTTATTTATTTATTTTTAGCTGACAAATAGCAAACATGATTCTGGGGTGCAGTGACTTTTCCTTTTCCCGTACTTGACGGTGGCAGTTCTGCTTTACCCACCCTGTTTCTCAGTTCCCTTTTCTGTGAAAGAAGTTGAAGTTGATATTAAAGCCCTTACCGTGCATGAACTTAGGATGGAGAACTGCATGACTGAAAGCTGATTAGAACCCTCTCATTCACAGATATGATCAGTTGAAGTTGAGTCCTACATGTCAGGTTTTTAGAATAGAGCCTTGTGGGCCACCCTGCTGCGAGACAGTCAGCCTCTGTTGTTCCCATACATGTAACCGTAGGGAGTGAGTCCCCCTTTCTATCAAACATGTTATTAAGCATCTTGTGATGTACAGCATGTGTCCTTAGCTGCCCCTCCACAGTGAATACTGTTCTGCTATAAGGAAATCAAACAGTGATTCTGCAAATTGGACGTAGCTTGAGACGAGTAAATATTTGATCGTGGTCATCTGGACTCACAATTCTTTACAGTGTATAGCAGCATGAGGTGCAGAAAAGACAGACATGGATAGCATTACATGCTCCAACACGCGCTGAGGAGAAAAGAGGAACATGGATTGATAGAAATAGGACCCATTAAGGGTAAAAGCAACCAGAGAAGACTAGAGAATAGAAAGTGGGAGGAGAGAAATGGAGAGGAGGAGGAAAAGAGCAAACTGAGAGCATACCGGAGCATTACATCATTCCTGACCTCATTAGGGCTTTTCTCTCTCCCACCACCGCCCCCCCATTCTGCTGCTCTCCAGCTCTCTCACATATCCTGTATGCTTTTTATGCTGCTTGGAGTGATCTGCATTGT
The DNA here is from genome assembly GCA_037577475.1 of Chaunax sp. Z400. Taxonomy (NCBI): domain Eukaryota; kingdom Metazoa; phylum Chordata; class Actinopteri; order Lophiiformes; family Chaunacidae; genus Chaunax; species Chaunax sp. Z400. Next base: position 9,933,385 of record CM075206.1, on the reverse strand, counting down.
GTGGCTATCTGTCTGCTGCTGCTGTTTCCATAACAGGATCTCTTAAGGTGGAGCAGTAAGAAAGGTCTCACATTAAGACACATGCACGCTCTACTCCTTGCCCACGACAGTCAACCCTTCTGTCGGGCAATTTTTGGCAGCCGTGTTATCTTCAGAAGCATTTACGGGAACGGTTATCATCACTGTGAAAGAACAGTGAAGTAATACACCGACATTGTGGCTGGTGTGCTGTTTTCCTGCTGTACAGTATGTCACGATCAGGAACCATTAGTGATTCCAAGCGTGCTGCTCTCTCCTGGCCAGTTAGAGTTACTGCGTCTTATTTACCTAAAGTCCCTCAGGCCTCACAGGGAAACACTATGGTCACTTATGTAGATGTTTGTTCACTTTTGACTGTAACATTCATGTTAAGACAAGTAGTACAGTCAATTTCAGCACAATAATGCTGCAATTAATGGTGTCTTTATAAAGTTAATAATGATCCACATTTCAGGGAAGCTGTAATATTGTTGTTTTATTGAACTGCACTATTCGGGTGTAGATATTTTGTCTACTATCTGGGTGTCATAGAGAGAAAGTGTCCTAAAACAAAACAACAACAACGAAAAAAAATCCTTCAGGCTTCCAAGGGAAGAAATTCTCCAGTTCAAGTAAGTGAAACCAGACCCAAGCATGGCCTCGTCTTTGTTAAAGATAGTTGTGTGAAAAACGAAACAAAAAATGTCCAGATAGTCGAAAGCCCAGCTGTGTGTGAATGCAGTCTTGCCCCGAGCAGCCTCGGTACAGCTGTTTGCAGTAGGGGGGGCGCACAAAGCAATTTCAAACTTTGACTTCAACCAAACTCTTGCCTCTTCGCCCTGGTCCTCCGTGTTTATCAGGAAACAATAATGTTCAAATTGATCCAGCATTTCTGAAACGTGTGCTTTAAAATTGTGGACTGTAAAAAAAAAAAAAAGAGGAACAAACACACTGTGCTTTTTAAACTCTCAGTGGGTGTACGTGTCTGATAAGCTAAGTCAAAGTGAAGTGTGGCCTAGATTTGATAGAAAATGGTCCATTTTATCCCGAGGTTACTGCTGTATTATAAACAAGGCCAAGCATGCTGTTCCCATCTCCCGGATAAAGACTCTTTTTACGAGTATTATTGTGTTTATGTGCTCGATGTGCTCTCTGTTAATGTGTATTCCTGTCACATGTATGTTTTTATTTGTTTGTCTGCTGATGATTGCAATGGCAGCAATTGCTTCCTATATAGAGGCCTGAGTCTTTAATCTTTTTTTTATGTTTTCACACTTTCCCTCTCTTCCTTTCTCTGCTCCCTCCAGTCGTCAGAGCTAGATGACATCCTGAACGACCTGCAGAACGCTCAGCCGCAGCTCTTCTGCGAGACGCGGCCCGTCTCGTTGCCCAGTCCCATGGACAAGCAGAACATCATCAATGACATCCTGCAGATGTCCGAGACCAATCCTGCCATGGCAGCGCAGCAGCAACACAGGGCCATTGGGACTGGCATGGGCGCAACGAGTGAGTCCCACGTTTACAGAGGAGCAGAAACACCACATCATTTTAAAACGTCACAATGTTCAAAAAAAATACTGTACACCATCATGAGGTCATAAGATTTTAAATATGCACCGGTGTTTGAACTATTTTATTCGTCCACTTTCCCATTTTAGCGCATTCAAATAAAAACGTTCTCCTCCTTGTGCACAGACTTCGGAGGTGTTCGACCAGGTCAGCCCGGCAGGGGTCTGCCTGTGAGGAGCGTGTCTCTGGACATGAATGTGTCCCCGCAGCAGTCCTCTTTACAGTACCCCATAAGGGCCACTAGCCCATACGCTCTCATGCAGCAGCAGCAACAGCAGCAAGGCATGGTGGGAAATCACGGCATGATGGCTAACCAGGCCGGTATGGTCAGCACAGGTGGGTGTAACAAGCATATGCTTTTCCAGTCACAATTTATGACATTGTCTGAACTTGTCAACACCAAGTTTAGAAATATACAGTTACCTCATGAAGAACTTGTTATAAAGCAGCTTATCTATGAGTTATCACATAATTTAATGAAAGAGAAAATAACTTCTAACCGTGAGAATCATTTTAATTACAGCTTCTGTCATAGATGTTTACTCTCCCAGCTGTTACGTGTAAATATCCTGTTAGCAGTTGATGAAGCACATTGCATTCTTTGGCATCATTTTGTTAACAATGCTTTTCATATTCTGAGGAAAGACCCTTTTCCTATGACATATCATGTCATGGCAGAGTGACTCATTTCCTGTGACAGGAAGTCGCCCGCACTGACACAACATTTCATCATTACATCTTACTTTCACTCCCACATATTAGCAGCCCTCATACTTCCCCCTAGTACTACATGGATGACTTGTCCCCTTATATCATACCATTGCATCAGTGGACTTCCACTAAAGTCTGTCTTGAGCCGTTTCTCACCGTTTCTAGTATCTGCTCCTCTAGGACTGATGGCTCCAGGTGGTCCACGGCCAGGCATGCAGCAGCAGGAGGTCTGGGTGGGTTCAGCCTCCGCCCCTCCTCTGGGAACGTCCGGCCCAAGGCAGCAAGGTGCCATGCAGGGCAGGATGGGGCCAAACACTGCTCCCATTAGGCCCAACAGCCAGCCAGGGCCCCGACAGATGCTCCAGTCCCCAATGATGCCCAATGGTTAGAACACGGTGTACATTAAACATACAGGTTGCATATGAGATTATATTCTTGATTCAGGATTAAACAATAAAGCCTCCATTAAAGCACTTTAATACCAAAATCTGATGAAAGCATTTGAATTTTGTAGGTTACTGAATTACCATCACAGTCCCTCTGAAACACAGTAAGATTAGTAAGGCACAGATGAAAAGACCTCAGTGTTAACATATTGTTCTTCAGTGTTAAAGCTTGCCACCCAATGGCTAACTATAGAATTGCATTTAAGAAAATTTAATATCTAATCGAGCACCGTGTGCCGACTGTTTGACTTTAAAAGGAATAATTTAACCATCGTCTCCTCATGATAACCAAAATTGCAGAATTACCTCTCCACCATCTACAACCCTGCCTTTAACTGTTTTGTTTTTCTCCCATTTAGCCCAACCTGATATGGATATTGGCATGGCCGGACACCATTTCTCCCAACAACAGGCTCCACCCAACCAGACAGCTCCCTGGCCAGATAGCATGATGCCCATCGACCAGACAGCTTTTGTAAACCAGACCAGGCAAGCTACCTACTTGCAAATAACCATCACATGCTGGCTTAAGACTTAACAGTAGTTGATACCAAAAATATGTCATAAATATATCAGAGGTATAAGTCAGTGTATAATACACTGACTATGGATAAGTACCTCATACATTCCTTCAGAAAACCTAAACTGTCCATTTAAGTACTGTCTCTGTCTCCTCTCTGCCCAGGCCGGTGCACTCAGCGCCCCAGGATGATTTGCTGTGTAGTACAGGGCTCAGCTCTGGTGATGGCGGTTCAGTAGATGAGGGAGCCCTGATGTCCCAGTTGTACACAGCACTAAAAGATTTTGATGGCCTGGAGGAGATCGATCGTGCTCTGGGTATCCCTGCCCTGGTAGAACAAGTGAGATCTGTCCTTCCTAACCCACATAATCACATTATACACTTTTGTTTTTTAGTGGTTTTAGTGACTTTTTATTATTTTCTATGGCTCCACATTTTTTTTAATTTGATTTTGTGGCTGTTTATTTCAGAGCCAATCACTGGAGCCAGACCAGTTCCCCCAGGACCCCTCGATGATGATAGACCAAAAGCCACCCATGTACACCCAGCAATTTGGTCCCCCACCATCCCACATGGCTCAAAGGGGCTACGCCGGCACCGCCATTCAAGAGCAAGGATTCCACCCAATGTCTGGCCAGATGGGTCCACGGCCGGGTTACCCTATGATGAGGATGCAGGCCCGGCCTGTACTCAGGCCGACCGGGGTTGTCCCCCCTCAGCCTAACACACTACGCCTGCAGCTCCAGCACCGACTGCAGTCCCAGCAGGTACATGTGCATCTAGACTGCCCTGACTTTGCAGGAAGGGATGATATCCATTGATTTTTTGATTTTTTTAATCTCTGATGCAACCATGCTGTTTGATCAGTGGCTGAGTGATTGTGAGTTGTGTAATTATCCTTGACGTTGACATTTTGGCAGGTCTTCTGACACATGTAATAGTTGGGAGTCTATCTGCCACATGCAGTTATTTAATGGAATGTAGTGGAATAATAGTCATTGGGTTGCTCTGAAATTGTTCCAGAGAAAAGGTGAACTACATCCATTGATGTTATCATTATTTATATGAAATCTATACTATAATGTCAATCAAAATAATCTCATGTAGCATACCCACTGTTTTATTTTTATTTTTTTGTTGTATTCTCTAAATTCTATCGAGCTGAAAATGATCAGTAGGTCATAAACCTTTATAGGAATGAAGGATTTTAAAGATCCTTCAATTCATTTGAGGATGGTGTTGGTCTTATCTTCCATGTCTTGTCCCACCAGAACCGTCAACCGATGATGACTCAGATGAGTACTGTGTCAAATGTGAACCTACCTCTTAGGGCCAATGCTCCAAACCAGGTAGGTCATCCCTGTAATCACACGATCTCTCTGCACAACCATGTTTTGATGGTTTTAGGAAGTTTGTTGTTTTAAAATTTAAGGCTTTCATTTCGGTGTTTGTTCCACTATTCTTACGCATCATTCTCTTCCAGGGGACCATCAATGCTCAGATGTTGGCACAGCGTCAGCGGGAGCTGCTGAGTAATCACTTGAGACAGAGGCAGCAGCAGGCCCAGCAGGTCCAGCAGCAACGGAGCATGGCCATGAGGGCCCAGGGCCTCAACCTGCCTCCCAACATGGCCTCAGGAGGCATGAGTAACCCCCGCATCCCCCAGGCCAACCCCCAGCAGTTCCCCTACCCACCCAGCTACGGTACCAGTACAGGCCTGGCCTCGCCTCCTCCCTCTACCAGCCCCTTCTCCTCCCCTCTCTCCCCCAGCCTGCCCTCTCTCCCCCCCAACCCCCAGCTCCACATGCATGGCACCTCCTCCTCTTCCTCCACTTCCTCCTCCTCCTCACAGATGATGATGGGAAACACAAACATGATGGGCGGACAGTACGGGGCCGTACTCAGCCCCCAAATGCAGCACAGTGCCTTTCAGTTTCCCAACTCAGGTACTGCTCCCCCTAGCCAACCACACACTTCACCCTATAGCCTGTTCGTGTGTGTGTGCCATTGTGTTTTTGTATTGATATGACTCCACAACATCACGTGCTTGTTTCGTTGGGGCAATCATTTAATTTCTAATGTCATGCAGTGATCAGTTGCCTCGGAATCATCCAAATCATACACTGCTTTATTTTCCTTTTCAATCTCATAACAAAGGAGGCGCTGGCAGGAGGTTTGATCACATTCCCCCTTTCTGTGCATTGTCCAAAATGGTGTCCTGGTTTTACACTCCTGCTCCACTAGAGGGCACCAAGAGCTTAACTGTGGCTACATAATGACAGCAATAATCTGTAGGCTGTGCCTACCAGCCTGACAGCGTAGTGTGTAATCTGGGATTAATCTGATGATCTCATAATACTGATTTGTATAATGACATGTTTGATATATCCTTCACCCTGACCCATGAGTTCATACGGAGCACTAACTCCCACTAAACATTACTTCTCTTTCCCTTTCCTCCTAAAGTATCTCCTTAATCCCTTTCTTCCTAGTTCCTTGCCTGATTTACATGCATGTAGGAAATAGCAACTGCCTGTCAATCATCCCGAATGCAGACTGGACATTCTTCAGCCATACTAATCATCACGCTTGCTGAGACATGCACAGATTCTCTCCCATACCTTATGTGGCATGTTTGTGCAAATTACTGTGAATGCTAACATTTTATGATTGTAGTTGAGCCCCTGCAGGGCCAGTATGGTTGACCTGTCTTGCTGCGTCCACCACAGGTATGAGCCAGCAGCAAGCAGACGGAGGCTTTGGAGGTCCCGGCACACCACAGAGCCCTCTGCTTTCTCCCCGTATGGCCCACACGCAGTCCCCAATGATGCAGCAGGGCCAGGGAAATGCAGGTTTCCAGGGTTCCCCTGATATGAATGGCTGGCCACAGGGCAACATGGGAGGCAACAGGTAAAGATGGATAGAAAATTGAGCTTAGTCCTAAATGAACAGTTTAGTGCCTGAGTAGATAGTAGCCTTGGATACGGGGTGACTTACACTTCCTAATGATATCAAGACCTCAGAAGAAGAACGATGCTCCTCGTAACTGAGGAACTTCTACAAAAACCATCCTGTGATTAAAAAATTTTCTTCAGTATCTGAACAATTCACTGATGGTTGAATCTGTCAATGGGTATAGTGAAAACAAGAACTGCTAATAGCTAATTTGACATACTCCTAATAAATGTTAAAAGAAAATCCACATATATATCTATCTATATATATATAGATAGATATATATAGATAGATAGATATATATCTCCTATATAGATAATAAAACAATAGTAAACATTGCTTCTTGGAAATGTCAAGCTTTAAATTATGTTTAAGATGTAACAGAGTTACAACCACACACATCCTTACACATCCATCTTTATCAGCTCTTTGTTTCCCCCCCCCCTCTTCACAGTATGTACTCACAGCAGCAGGCATCACCGCAGTTCACCCAGCAGAACAACAGCAGCATGTTCAACAGCAATGGCATGAACCTCAACAACGTCTCCATGGCCACCAACATGGCAACCAGCAGCATGGGCCAGATGGCTGGACAGATGAGCGTCACATCCATGGCCTCAGGGCCCTCACCCGGCTTGCCCTCCATGGGGCAAGAACAGGTAAATACCAGGCGGATCCTGTCACGTTCATTCTCTAAGTGGGGTAAAAATGAAGACACTTGTAGGGACTAGTGGGAGCAGGAGTTGCCCAAATATTTGCTGTTTGACGTTGTTAAACATGGCCAGACCAAATTAGAGATTTCAACTAGCCCAGTAACTTCCTCAGGGGTGTCCTGTTCCACTGGCCCCTTGTAGAAACAGAAGTCACTTTAAGAGTTTAAGCCTGAGAGGTTAACAAATTGGACCCCTTACAGTTTTACACAGTAATCAGTTAACCGAGAAAAACTAAAAGGTTTGTCCTTCTTCCTCACATCTCCAGACTGCTTATGTGTGTGTGTTTGTCTTATCGTAAGACCCTAAGTGTTTGGGTACACTTATTGAACAGCCATGCTAGTGAATAATTTACTCAGTAGTTTACGTAACTCCTCCAGCTGGAGTTCTGATGCTTCACTTGAACTTAAAGGACAATGATGTAATTAGCTGCAGGCACTTTAGAGCCAGACGATGCAGGACTGTATAGATGTTACTGTGTGATGTTCAGAGGCTGGCCTGTTTGGACTTAGTATCAGTAGGTTTGCTTAACATGGAAAAGACTCCTTATAGCACAGACCTGTGAAAGTTATATACTCATACAAGCATTAAAAAACTTTACTCGTACAGAGACAACTGACCTCAGTCAGTGAAAATCAGGTAAATTCGTTATATTTTCACGTTGTCAGCACTCTGTGACTGATGATAATTTAATGTCATCCAAGTTAATTCTTCCTCCTTTGTCTCACTGGTATTGTTAGCTCGGTATGTTGTTGTCCATGATGCTTTTAAGCCCAATAAAGGGCCATGAATATTTAACCAAGGTGCTGCTGTTTGATTGTCTGCACTTCAGTCTGTTGTAACATCCCAGTATATCTGTCACTTGATTTACCCTCCTTCCAAGATGATAGAGATATATTAGCACTTAGATAATTTCAATTATTTACTGTTTCAACATGAGTGCAGGCTTTTGTAGTTCACTGGCTTGTTTTAGGCTCGGCGGTGTGTTCCAAGATTATTTCTAATTGTTTAGAATCTTTTGCACATTTGGCTCATTTCACTGAAGACAAGTTCAAGTTCTGCAAGTTCAAATAAACCAATCACTTCTGCTGTTCCATTGTGTATTTATTGCATGTTTTACAAGTTGTTAACATGTGTTGTTTATTTGCAGAAATACTGTTGACCCTCATGGAGATCTTAACCTGAACCTCAGTGATCAGCTGGTGCAAGGAGCACGTTGGCTCTTTAAAAATTGTACAAACATGTAACCGAGCGACTGCCCCTTGAACCAGCCAGGCCAATGCCCTGACCACATCTCCCCAGCCCAGGTTAGCTGGGCCTTTTGGGCAGCCTGGGAGGAGCCCGGCCCTGAACAGACACTGGACTGTGAAGAGGGCTATAGGGAAGGATTGTGGATCTCTGTACAACTTGCCTAACCCTCCTGGAGGAGAGCCTTGTGATGAGCCAGTTTGTCTGCCTGTCCAGCTGCATTCACCGTAGTGTGACTTACTGTAGGCCTCCTGATGGGGGACACTGACCTAAGGGGCAGCAGTGGGTGGGATCCCTCGTTCTGATGAATGTATTCCTCTCACTGGACAGGGGCCATTTACAATCTCATCTCAAAAAAAAAATGACGTACACAGATTTTACTTTAATGGCCTACCTTTCTCAGACATTTGTGACATTTCCACAAAATTCCAAAATGGCAGCAAATACTCCAAGTTATGTTCAAATCATTGGATGGAGCTCAAACACTTGGCCGGTTTTGCCTTTTTGCTGTTCTTTATTTTATTATGATTTTAGTTTTGTTTTTCTTGTGAGAATTAAGTATGTAGAATGAAGATATGATTGAAAAAAAAAGATATTGAAAAACACTGCAGAAGAATGGTTTGAGTGGAATGATCTGTGTGATTAGACTAATTTAGACAAGAGGTTTATATAGTGTATTAAATTAAGTTTTATTTTTTCTGTATAGATTCCTTTTAATTATTGTAGATGATTCTTTATCCTGGTAGCAACAAGAAAAAATATTTCTGAAAGTGTGAAAGAGGCACTTTTTTTATCATTTTAACAGTAATGGTTGTACTCTTTCTGAGAAGATTCTTCTGTTAACATGAATAATGGATTATGCTTTGGTCCTGTAGTTTCAGAAGATGTCCAAATCATATATGGTTAAACTGAATTACAGAGATTGTACATAACAATAAGTAAAACATTGTCTTTCCTATTTATTTTATTCCTTAGGGTTTGGTTCTGTCTGGTCACAACTGCCTCTTTAAGTAGAGCATTTTTTTCTTTCTTGGGAAGTGGAGTGGGAACGTCGATGTTCCGATGTTCTGGTACGATGCAGATAGGGGTGGGAGGTAGGGAAGGGTTGTAAAGGGGTGTGCTGTGTATACAGTGTACAGATTATCGCTTGCTTCTCTGCCTTTAGCATAAGAACATCACACAAAAAAAAAAGATAAGACATAACTTCAACACAGCCATACAATAAGTCAAAAAAATAACAGAAGTGTGCTTTCAATGTTGTCTGGAGTGAAAAATGCTTCATACAAGCTGCTAGGTGCAAACTATTCTGGTGTGATGTAAACAAGCAATAACGATTACTTGAGAAACTCTTGGGGTTTATTTGTGTTTTTCTTTTTGTAATTTTTGTACAGTTTCCTGAATAAAATGGACAGATTTTTGCTCCACGTTTGGATGCAGTATTAAACACAGTTTTTTATTGCAGTTTGTACCAAGAAAGTTGACAGCCACACACAGCGTTCCTGTTGGATTATGCAGCATTGGCTGAGGCCTGGAGAGGGAAGTAGTTTGTGATCCCCTTGTTGACACACGACCTCTCTGCCTCCAGTCATTCCTCTATAGCAGAGGTCAGAGTTAAGACTGGACGGTTGGTGAGACCTGCTCTGACAGACACTTAGCCATATTTTATGACCTCAGGCAATTAGTTCGACTATTAAGTGTTCAGTAATGACATGCTTTTCTTGTGCACCAGAATGGGTTTGGTTAGACCTTCACAAGATCTAAAGCATGTCATCTTCTCTAACCTCAAAAGTACATTTTCCTCAACAACAAAAAAACAAGACTTTTTATATCAACTCTTTTAACCCTGAACAGACTTTGAGCAAGCCAAATAATCACTTTTCAATTGGATTTATGAATTTTACCAGCTTTTATTTTTAGTGAGAGATGACCTGCTGGTGAGCGCTTTGAGGTCCACAGAAAAGAAATTTATGATGTCACTGAACAGGGTTTAATGTAGATGTTGCAGCCTAAAACAGGAAGAGAATCATTCTGAATGTATTGTCATTTAAGGCCTAAGGATGTGACTGATGGTGTGTGTCGTCGGCGTGGTGACAACATGGTGTTGTGCAGATGACACCATGCTCTTCTCATAGGTTGGAATTTGCCCATCGTTGCTTCATTTTTAATACGGTTCCAAGTGAAATTTGAAGCTGTAGCAAGTCAACTTTGGGACAAAGTTAGTCTGCATTAATGTGTTTGTTGTCATCATTGCAGATGTCCTGCAGTTGTTTTGTTGCAGGAATACAGGAGATCACACTTTTGTAATAAATGCTGTTTTGATTGTATCGTACAGTCCTGCAGAACAAGCCTTTTTGAGCCATTTTAAGAATGATTCACATCCCTTTGCAAATTTCCAAAGATTGTCAAGATTTTGAAAAGATTTAAAGCCATGTGGTAGCAATGCATTTTTTTAGCATTTATAATGAGGACAGGTGCAAATAAATGCCCATTACAAATATCCAGGCCACTAAACGAAGATATTTTTTTTCTCTTTAATTTATGGTTTTGAAGAACTTTAAATGCCCTTTTGTATTGTCTGCCAATTTCTTAGAGCTAAGATGCAACCTTAAAATGCTAAAAACCCTAGCATAATGCCTTAGATTTCGTCCGTACTCGTTCTTGCTGTCTGTATAAATTTGTATAATGACTTGTGTACAATATTGAATGGGTGCATAATTGTTCAACTCTGTGTAGTTGCTGGAGACTCATTCACAGCTCAACTGTCCCTCATCATTGCTCTCTGTTCTGTGTTGGGTTGAAGTTATTTCATCAATCCCCCTTCTCTGTTTTATTAAAAACATGATACATGGGGATACTGAAGCAATATGTAATATATGGACTTTGTGAAGAAAGCTTACTGTTTTTTTTCCCTATTTTGTTTTTATTTCTGCATTGTTCACAGGAATCACACTATATGCCCGCATCCACCTCTGTATCCCTAGTGTGTGTGAGCGTTTTATGCAAAATTAGATATACAAGAGAAGTTAAAACCACAGTTATGCAAGTTGTGAACTAATATGGCTTCGCTGTTGCTATTTGCCTTGTAAATAAAGAATTCTGTTATTGCAGTATTTGACTGTGACTGTTATTTAATATGGGTGAAAGTGAAGAGAAGCAGGGTGGCATCAGGCCTCCGTGTACCTTACATTGCATTTTCCAATATATGCAAATATATAAGAAAAGGTTTCTAAACTGAAACCTTTAGAAAAACAGCTTTTTATTGAATTTAATTCATAAACTGTAAAGTCAATAACAAACATGATATTCAAATAGAAAACCTTACATTTGATTTGTAAGTGTATAATCAGACTTGATATGACATTTTTATTCTTATTTATTATTATTCTTAGTGTATTTTTTTTTATGTTTTAGCGACTTTTAGTTTTGGTCACAGGTTGAATGAATAGCCCAAATAGAGCATTATGCATACATGAATTAGTACCTATTTGTGTATTAATTTGATGTTTTGGGCAATTAAATAGGCAAATATGTTCAAAACAGGACAAACTCCAAATAATGATATGGAATTAACCTAAAAGTCAATCACCATATCTGTTCAAGACTAATCTGGGCTCAAAATTACGCCAAATTATTGCTAAAGATTCGTTTGAGTTTTGCGCATTTTCTCGGTGAAGTTTGGCGCAGTGGAACAGAGATAGGCCCTTTCAATCATTCTTTTCTCTCCTCCTAATTCACCACATCCAAGTCATAACAACACATGTCTATACTCCACAGGGGGTCCCTCCGATAAAGATCCTACCCAGTGTGTGTGTGTTGGGTTGGGGGTGGGGGGGGGGGGCTCTCTCACTCAGAAAGCGGGCTGGTGTGGAGAGGTTAAAGGGTGGGTTGTCCCTGAGAAAATGTATTCCTACGGGGTATTGAGATGCATGAGGTTAAGGGACTCCTGGCCAATAGGAGGAAGGTGCTGGGAAGCAGACCTGACCGTGTACAGTATAGGTGCCCTCAGATGACCACAGACCAACATAAAGACAGAGAGAAGGGCTCCTGCAGCGCATGTAGAGGATCTCTGAAGTTTAGACCAGCTGCAGCTCAAGCTGCACAATCAGGAGTCTGAGTTTCATTTTATACACGGGAGGTTGTTAAAACTGAAAACTGTGGACATGCAAGAGACGAACTTCAGTGTGAAATATCTCTGAATTTATTTAACAAGGTAAGTTTCTTTTCCAATTAGTTAAAAAAATCACTGCAACAGCCGGCTACTGAATATTCATATTCATATACAGTCTGAGCCTTCTTTTTATAGGCTTATTCTTCTCAAAACACAGGATTAAGAGTGGCCATTTTTTAATTAGGTTGTAGAAAATTAAACACTAAGCATGATATAAATATCTTTTGTCTTTTCCGTCCAAAATTCTTTTTTATTGTCTTCATTATGAGGATTTCCTTTAGCTCATATATTTCTCCAACAGTTCCCCTCCTGACGTCTTTCTTTTTTCTTCTTTTTTGCCATGATTGTACGGTGGGCTATAAAATGCTTCATTAATGTTGACCTCTGCTCTGGTCGACTGTTCTTTAATTGGTGTCATGACCCTGATTTGTCTCTCTATTTACTGGCTGATTGGTAAACGGTTCCCAAAAAGACCGCACCGTGTTCCAGCCGCTCATTTAAAGCCGCTGATGAACATTTGATGTGAGTCTGGTGTGTGTCCGCTCAGCTGGAAATATTGCAAAATCGGCTGTCCAATTCCACTGTGGGTTGCTTTTACTTCTTGTGCAATATAGCCTTGGTCAATATAAGCCCAATATTATGATTTGTATAGTCCTTACTGGTAGCTGAGGTTTTCATTTCAAATCGAAAAATTCAGTTTTATACATTTTAGACTCATTAAAGTTATTTAGGAAAGAAGAACTTTTTCCTTGACAATAATGAATTTAAAGCCTTGTCCCTTCATTTCCTCTCAGAATGATATTTGATGGAGGATATCCAATTTACATAAAGATTCCTCTGTATTGTTATGGAGATTTTACGAGTCGAGGTTCTAAAGAAAAGGTTTACTCAAATTAAAATAACTAATTCAGGTGTGGTCAGCCTCCCCTGATGTCATAGTTCCTTTTTTTAGACTTTTAGCATTAAACTTTTATAACTCACCCCCACCTCCTCTCCCTCTCCCTCTTCTCCCCCTCTCATCTGAAGGATACACTATCATCTCCATCTGACTCCTTCGTGTTGTCATGTCGGTGTCCATCATCCCTGTTGTTTTGAAGGACAAGAGCTACCAAGGCGGCATGCTGAAGGGAAGCCCTGCTCGGGGCTTCTACCCTGCCCCTCTCCCCGGCCCCCATCAATACATGGACTTCTATCCGCGGACTCATAACCTCCTCCATCCGCTCAAGTCCCTCGGACGTCTGGTGTCGGACACTCAGGCCGCCCTGCCGCTCAGCCTGAACGGCGGAGCCCCTCAGTTTCTCAGCCAGGGCGGCCACCAAGCCTCGGTCCTGCACGAACGCGCCATGGGCGCCACCGGCTTCCCCTTCCTGAGCCAGATGTTGCCCGGACACCCGCTTTATTCCAAACCGGAGGAGCTGGCTGCGGTGGTGACCGAGCACGCCGCCGCTCCGCTGTCCTCTGACTTCAACAGCCCGTCCAGTGAGAGGTCCTCCTCTGCCTCTTCCTCCGCCACATCTCCGCCCAAGGAGAGTTTGTTTCGCCTCCGGAGCGCAGAGGTGTCGCCAGAAAAAACGCGCACTTCTTATAAGTTTAGCGAGGATGACTTGTCCATGGTGCTCTACGGTTACTCCAGCAGCCAGGAGCCAAACGTCAGTCACGCTCTATCAGGACTGGCCCTGCCCGAAAAGTCAGGTGGGACCTCTGAGATAGTTATTGGATGCGTAAAATATTCAAAAATACAGCTATGGATTTCTGTCTGTTGATTATTTGTCTAATAGTATAATATTGATAAAATAAAATAAAATAATAATAATTCTTATCCCAGACATTTGATCGATGAACCCATGAGGTTTATTCTCTCTTCGCTCTTTTTCAGTTCCCGACTCTCACATTCTTCCACTGGACAAAGAGACACTTGAACTTCCAGAAGGTAACACCTGTTTCTTTCCATCAATCACCTTTTATTCTGTGCATCTGGGTCCATGAAAGCTGAGATTTTTGACGCTGTGTTTCAGGGTTAACCATCCTCCAGACAGTTTGGGGAAACGTCTCACACCGTGGAGTTTTCACGGGCAAAAGCAGCATCCCCAAAGGGACGCGCTTCGGACCTTTCCAAGGAAAACTGGTCAATACCAGCGAGATTAAAACATATGACGACAACACTCTGATGTGGGAGGTAATGCGTTGAATTTTCCCCCCAAAGTCCTTCGAAGTCCATATCTCAAAAAATAGATTTTTTTAACTCTAATGCAAATAATCCCCCTCAGGTGTTTGAAAACGGCCGCCTGAGTCATTTCGTGGATGGCAGGGGAGGATCGGGGAACTGGATGTCTTTAGTGAAGTGTGCTCGTTTCCCAGACGAGCAGAACCTCATTGCTGTACAGGTCCAGGGTCAGATTTTCTACGAGGCCTGCAAAGAGATCCGGCCAGGACAGGAGCTGCTGGTGTGGTATGGGGACTGCTACATGCAGTTCCTGGGAATCCCTCTCACCCTGAAAGACCCCAAAGAGGACAACAACGTGATTCCCGCCACGGAGGGTCAGAATCTAAACTTCTCTCATTTAAACATTGTTTCTAACATCTCTTTGGTTTCCAAACTTAATATATTCGTTTCTCTATTTTCCCCCAGATACCAGTGAGGGTTTCAAGTGTGACAGATGCGGGAAAGTGTTTGCATACAAGTACTACAGAGACAAACATCTGAAGTACACGCGCTGCGTGGACCAGGGCGACAGAAAGTTCCCCTGTCACCTCTGCAACAGATCCTTCGAGAAGAGAGACAGATTAAGGATCCACATTTTACACGTACACGAAAAACACAGGCCTCACAAGGTAATTAAACTGTGCGTCGTGGGCATGTGCACGTCTGTCACTTTTAGTGTAAGTTACACATCTTCATGCTGCAAACCGTTACATCATTGCGTCACGCAATACAGTGGAGGTGCATGCACAAGTTTGCGTGGTGCTGAAAAGACAGCTCCCTGCAGCAACGCTAAAAAAAAAAGAAAAAGCATGCTTCATGTTGGTGGTAACCAGAGGCAATAAAGTATCACAGCTAAACAAAATGATTAGTTAATACTCCCATTTTTACTTTTCTAAAATACAAAATCAGTCATTTATGCGGATAAAAGCTTCAATAAAAATGTAAATTGGTTTTATGTTCCAAAAAATATGATGATTATGAATAGATAAATTTGAATCATTATCATGTCTTATTTTTTGGCTGATCTGCAGTGTTCAGTGTGTGGAAAGAGTTTCTCCCAGTCGTCCAGTCTCAACAAACACATGCGTGTGCACTCTGGTGAGCGGCCATACAAGTGTGTCTACTGCAATAAGGTAAGAGGACTTTTTTCTCTCTCTCTCTCTCTCTTTTTCCGAAGCTGCTATATTGGCATTTAGCTGTACCAGTAAATATCTAAATAATAACATAAAACCGACTCAAATTATTAAATTATTGCATATTTCCATTCTACCGATTTCCACAATATTGCTAATTTCAGCGCAAAAAAATAAATAAAAATAAAAATCAAGCAAACAATCATTAAATGACTCCGGAGAAACATGAGGTTTTCCTCCCCAGTAAATTATTTCAAAATAAATTATGTAATTGCAAATGTATAATTAATAGAAGCTGACTTCACTTTTGAAATAATTAACACAACCTTTTGTTTATGTTGACGTCTGTGACATCCTCACAGGTTAATTCCTGATGTTACTGAGTAAATGAGATGTGTGCCGATTGAGCCAATCAGAAAAGAGATTTTACTGAGCCATTCTGCCATTTCCAAAAAAATAAAACATCTCCTTGTTTCCGGAATTAAAGATTAACGTGGTAGTCATGTTGTTCAGTTTTGCTTGGGTTCTCTGAGTGTGGGCCTCCTCGGGTCTCTTCTTCTACGTCATTCAAACCTGAACCATTTGGAATCTCCTTCCTCGTTTCATGGCGCTTTTGGCTCGAGCCCCTCATTATTGTTTCTCTCGGCGGGCACGCTCCGCGGAGACACTTAGATGCTAATTATCGCCAGATGTACACCCACCCCTTTGTCTACAGAGATTATACTTTTAATTTACGGGCCCTGGAATGAGCAGGAGTGTTTTTTGTTCTTTTTTTCTCGATATCCTCCCCTTTTTTATGCACCCCGAGAAGGTTTTGTTGAACCTAATCCCCTTTCTTCTTATCGGGACGATTTAAACAACATGGCAGGAGAACAGAGGTTTACAGAGATTTTAGAAAGTTAGGTGGGTTGCACCTTTCATAAATAACGAATTCTAATTAAAATGTCGGACAATTTCTCTTTTTATCAAAAGGGCTTGTCAATAATGGGTATGCTTCACCCAATAGGCTAATTAAAATAGGCCTAACGAGCTAGCTAATATAATAATATATATAAGATATATAATATCTTATAGCTAATATAATAAAGAATATATTTTGAGAAGGTTAATTTTTAGGTCATCACATTTATTCTCATGTTTATTGAAAGAATTTAAATAATTCATTTAATTATAACTATAGCACATGAAGGCCATAGCATATAGGCTAGGCCCAATCTATTCCTTAAATTAGATCAGGGACTAATAATGTGGCGCACCTTGCCCTGTAATTGGCGTAGTGATATGACGTAAGGTAATGGGTCACCTATGTGTCCTTCGGTTTAGAGGAGTCATTAAAACGGACGACCCTGCACGGATGAAGCTGTCCCAGACCCGATGGTTGTTTAATTCAGTAACATTAGAGTTAACGCTGGGGGTAACCAGTGTCACTAATAGAAAAGACCAGGGTGTGTCTGTTTAATAACCTGCCCTTCACCTGCTTATATGCGTGTATCCTGCCGCCGTTAGGCCTGCTGCTGCAAAAAGTGTGAATTAAATCAAACGAATAAACGAAATCATGCTCACTTTTCCTCCTTCAGGCCTTCACTGCCTCCAGTATTCTGCGAACACACATCCGCCAGCACTCCGGAGAGCGGCCCTTCAAATGCAAGCACTGCGGGAAGGCCTTCGCCTCTCACGCCGCCCACGACAGCCACGTCCGGCGGACACACACCAGGGACAAACCCTTTTCCTGCGACCTGTGCGAAGCTTCTTTTCAAGACGAACAAGAGCTTCAATTTCACATGACAAGTCACAAAAGTAAGATTTAAAAAAACAAACATAAATAGTCCAAACATCTAATCTATCTAATTAAGCCTCGCTTTTCCTTTTTATTTTGTTGATGCTGAACGCATATCCCAATGCAAGTAAATTAAAGAATTGGATATTAAGAGTCCTATAAGTACCTTTTATTAACATCCCATAATATGTCGGAATCGTGTCTTTTAATGGCAGCATACATTGATGCATCTGAGGCAGACTGTGGTGTTGGTTTATTCGATTTTTGTCATTAGACTCTTAACTTGGAAAAATTTAATATAGGCTGCACAATTTAAATGTTGCATTGCTTTCGCCTTGAAAACGGTTTAATCATTGAAAATTTGTTTCGCTCTGCAGAAATCTTGGACAGCACAGTTCTTCTGTCTTCTCCAGGGAGTGGATTACAGAAAGCATCCCCGTTTCCCGTGAAGGACAGTCTAAAAATGCAGAAAAACGCCGGACAAAGCCTTCCTTACACCGGGATAACAGTTTTAAACCCAGAATATCGGCCCTGGAACTAATGTAAATGAACGAGGCCTGTTCAGTAAATCCTGTCTGAGCCATTCTAATCATTTATAATATTTTACAGGATTTTAGACGATAAAATGTATCCCAGGAACACAAAATCCATACAGGCCTAAGGTAGGATCTCGTGGTATTTCTTCATGTAAATGCTGCTTGAGAAAAAAATGTGTTGTTCTATATAATAGGCCTATTTAAATAGGCTCATCTTTATTTAAATGGTTGGCAAAATGTGTCTAAATCTATTTATAATAAAGTGTTAAAATATGTTGTATGTATGTGTGGCTTAAAGCTTCCATTCTGCAATGGTTTTGTGAACCCAATGTAATTCAATAATAACAATAATAATGAAAATAATAATAGTAATAATAGTAAAAATAATAATAACATATTATTATTATTATTATTCATTATTATTATGCCTATGTTGGGTTTTCTTCATCAACTAAGCTTGAAAAGCAAAGCTATTTTCATCATTGTAGATTTTAGCTTATTTGTGCATAAAATAAATGTAACATCCTCTCTTAATTTATAATGTATGATAATAATATTTTATACTGTAATGTAAGGCTGCTAAGGCAATCAAAAGTGTCTTTGTTTGTTCTTTATGAGCGTCTGCTTTTTCATGACTCACAAATAAAAAATCAGTGCATGGAAACAGAACTGTTGGTTTTGGTTTATGTTAGAATTAAGTAGCTCTTCTATTCATGAAAATCAAATTTCATTACATTTGTTAAAATCTAAGTCATAAAACACATACTTTCCCTTTGGGTTGCATGAGTTTTTACTATCTATGATATTTACAAAATCTTGGCTCATGCAGTTATATTTTTCATTAACATTATTTTTGTCACAAGTTTGATAGTGATAGAAACAACACAAAGCATTTAAATTAAGTTATTTTATCAGTTGTGATAGTTATATATTTCTATTTTATTCCCTCCAAAAGTTACTAATGTTCCTTTATAAAGGGAAGTTGTACAATAAAGAAAATGCTCTATGGATTGTGTGTCGGTTATAAAAGTGATAAATTGGAGACTGTGTAAAAAATGACCCCACTGGACCAAATGAATGAAATAGAGTGCAGCAGTGAGGTGGTCTATTGCTCCATGCACAAAGGAACTTACCATGACTGACATCTGCCCTCACACTGTCACCAACTGTCCCACATGTGTTGTCCTAAGATAGACAGATAGATAAACAGATAGATAGATAGATAGATAGATAGATAGATAGATAGATAGATAGATAGATAGATAACAGAATGATATTGATGGTGGCAGCGGCATGGGGTCTGACAGACGACAAAGAGTCCAGCCTTTGTCTCTCTGTTCTGTTATGTCACCTTTAACCTCTGGGTCACAATACCTCACACTAAGGGCATGTAGTCAGATATCACAATGACAGTGCTAATTGACTGCCACAACACAGATTTAAACAGTGGGAGATGGGAAGTCAAGCAAAAGGGACAAGAAAGAAGGAAGAGATTGAATAAAGGACATGTATTTCCAGGAAATATGAGAGATAAAACAGATTTTACAGCCTGCATGATGTTAATGTGAAATCTTCCTGTTTTGCCACCAGATCAGAGTGATAAAGAGCTGAGGGTTATACTTCTTGCTCTTCTTTTCTGTACATCTTTCTGCAGGGAGCAGAGCAGTAAAGTCTCCCTGTTTGTTTTCTGTACCGGATGGACAGCAGCCTTCAGGGTCGGGGGTCACCTCTTCACTGAATGTTTAACAGCCTCCCTCACCCCTCAAATAGCCAAAATATGGCCGCTTGAACAAGTGTAGATCACCATTCACTGGACCTGCGCCTCCCATGTATACAACCCTAGAGCCTCCATCAGGGGCCTGCCGTGAAAGGAGAGGATACTCCCCTATGTGGCCATGCCGGAGCAGAGGGGAGGAGTAGAGGGATGGGACAAGAAACAAAGACAAAATGAAAGACAGAAGGTGAAAAAGGGAGAATGAGCTGCCAGAGCTGAAATACTGAGATTGTTAGCAAGCTGTGCTAAAAGAGTGGTTTTACTAGCACTTCTCTGATTGGCTGATTTAGGACTCCAGCTCGCAGACTTTTTATCCAGGTTGTTTATACGGATTGATTTCACACTTAACCTCCTGGCAAGTTAACAGGGCCTCTGGAGGGCTGTCCATCACATTACTCTTTATATTAATGTGATAGTAATGATGGCAGTGGGTTTGACTGGATTCATTCCCTCCTGGGTTGAAGTAAACAGCCATAACTCTTTCCAAAACAATCTGTGATGTTTTATGACACTTAAGTCATCCAATAAATGCAGCCATGACTGAAAGCTGTGATCAATTAGTAATGTAATTGATATAAGGAGGAGATGTTGCAGGGATTGTCTTACGTTTGGGGCCACCTGTGTGCTTAAAATACATTTCTTCAAACAACATAATTTATAGATCTTTTCTTTTCTTTTCTTTTCTCTTGTCTTCTCCTCTCTTCTCTTTTCTTCTTTTCTCATCCTCTCTCGCTGCTAAGCTAGTGGAGCTGAGTGGTGGTCGAATGCTCTGATGTATTAGCTTCTATTGATTACCTAATAGCTGTCAGTGTATTGTGTGTGTGTGTGTGTGTGTAGTCTGGCTGATGTTGAGGCTAGCCCCTGTTTCCAGACAGGCCTCAGACTCTCAGCTGAGTGGACCCATAAACTACAACCACACCAGCTCTCTGTCCATCTGTGCCCGGTCCGCCTCAAACCACATGAAGACCTATGATGATGAAGATGGAGGAAAATTCTCTTCTCTTTTCATGCATAAAGATGCTTTTAGTGCAACATCAGCTTATACTTGTACACCTTGCAGAAACATCTCATCAATGTTTGGCGTCATTCAGGCTCAGCTGACTCATCTGACAGAGACTGGATCCTAATCCTTTCATCTTTCTTATTTTTCTTTTAACTTATTCAATATAAACTCTTCTATGTAATAAAATATGCCATGCAATAAAATATGTTATAATACCATCTTTATAATACCATTTGTTTGTTGTTGTTTCTCTTACAATAAGCATAGTTTTATGTGCTTAATTGAATTTGGTGAGCTTATTATTCTGCTGATATTTTTATGTGATAATGTTTAATCTCATTGTATATAGTTTTAAAAGAATTTTGTTTAGTGTTTTGTTGTGCTTTTAAAAGTTTTTTTTTTAAAGCTGTTTGAATTCCTGTTTTTGACAACTGCTTTACAAATAAACTAACCCAACTTTATTTCCTTGGATTTTATTTTATGTTCCGTTTCAGGAGGCTTGAGCGAACTGAAAACAAACGTAATCTTCTCTGTTACTGGTTAATCAAATGCCTGCCTCTACTTTGAATGTTACTTTAGACTCTGTCATGTCGCACCAGCATGTGTGACTTCTGCCTTTAAGGAAACACTGGAGTTAAGTCATTCGTGTTTGAATGGATCCTCTGAGCCGTGCCCCCTCCTGCTCCCTCTGTGAAGAGATGAGGCTGATCAGCTTGTGTTCTGCCATTCATGCCTCTGGGTTGGAGCTGCTGTTATCAGCTGGTGATTTCCACTGGGACAGTGGACAGTAAAGCAGAAGACACACACAGAGGTTCAGCGGCCTGCGTGCTGCTGACTGGATGAAAGGCAGATCAAACACTGTCTGTAAAGCCTCTCCATATTGCTGCCCAGCACTCAGTGTGTGTGTGTGTGTGTGTGTGTGTGTGAGTGTCCTCTAGGTGGGATTGATGCGTGAGGAGGGCAGATGGCCTTATCCTTCTCTGTGGGGGTTGGTGTGAGGTTCCCCTGTGGTCCCATGGGGCAACATATTTTGGACTACTTCTCCCCCCCACACACCCCCAACACAACACACACTCATCTATCTATCTATCTAATCTATCTATCTATCTATCTATCTATCTATCTATGAGGGCAGATGTCAGTCATAGTAAGTTCCTTTGTGCGTGGAGCAATAGACCACCTCACTGCTGCACAGCACACATCATCATCATCATCATCATCATCACTCTGCCCCAAATAAGAGCAACACAACCCAACACACGAGTCAGTGGATGCATACAGATGTGCTGCACTGATCTGACTGGACTGATGTATTTCTTATAGACCGGCACACAAGCAGATGTTTTTTTTTCTTTATTATAAAACTTTACACTATAAAACGTGTGGAGAGAAGATCTAGAACCCGAAAAAAACATGATTCCTTTCCAACCCCGATGAACTGCCGAGCTCCTCTTTTAAGCCAATTCATATGCAGCCGTGCTTAAAGGAGTAAGTCTGCTTGTAGGCTGACATCTGTCATTGTCATTCGGGATGTTGGAAAGTGTTATAGGGTTTTTCTCCACATGCTTTGCGCTTTACAATAGTTCTCGGTGTGCTATTTGTGTGTCTTTATGCGCAAGGCTATTGTATGTGCCCAAGTGTTATTCCTGTGGGTGATGAAGATGGCAGTTTGGTGGTGAGAAGAGGAGCTCCCTACTCCCTCCCCTCGGTTTCACACACTTCTGTTTCTGAATGGTTACACGCTCCCTCCATCTGTGTGCCTTTGTCATAAATTACATGCAAATGCTGCATGTTCTGCTCTGATACAGTACGATTATGTAATTCCCATGTGACCGTTACATCATGTTGTGCCAGGGTCCATTCTCTCTCAGGCGATTGTTTCTCTTGGTGGGGTCGGTTGTTGAAAAGCCCTGGGATGTCTTAAACTGATACTTGAGGACAGTCGGACCTCACGCTGTTATTCCCAAGGAATCTTTACGTTCAGACATTCTGTTTGTGGTGACATTGATATTTCATCACCTTATCTCTGAAACGTATATTTTAATTGATCAGAGTGAGATTTGAATATCAAAAGACCTAAGAATGTGCACTTTCCTCCAGTAAAAGAAGGAGTGCATGTGTTGTCCCACAGGGAAGGATTTACAACATATGGACACTGTACTCCTGCAACATGTGCATCCATACACAGACGAGGTGACCTCTCTGCCTCTAAAGATGTTTGCTGTTAGTCCAACTAATCCCATCTAAGCCGTCCATTTAGACGAAAACCTCGAAGGCAACACTGATGTATGGCAGACATCGACTCTGCCCCGTCCTGTCAAATAGATCTGTTTGCTTTCTCTCTGTTACTGTCGGAGAGGGGGAGGACGGGGGATGTGGAGTGTGTTATATATTTAAGAAAAAGATTTAGCTGTATGTCTCACCTGTAACTTGTAACTATGATATGAACAGAGACAGATCAAGACATAGCGAAGGAAGATTTCAACCCTCCTGAGGTGGATTAGCTAATAAGCACTCTTGTCTTTTCCTCACCTCCCTTGTTTCCTTCATCTCTCCTTCCCGGAGAATGCACAGTCACCAGCCACACAGGACAGCTGATGATTGATTTTCCCATGGACCATCATGAGAGTAGGAGAAAGCCATACTCACCATGCATTATAACCTGGCAAATATGTGCACACAACTATGTAAGAAACACACATCCACGTGAAGTGATGGACAAAGAGGGGGCGGGTCTGCTCCATATCCATCAACAGCTGTCAGTCACATTTAACAAAAGCAAACGGCGCAGAGACAAGGGAGGACGACTGCTTTATCAGCTAGTTAGCTCCCTCCTCCTCTCATCACCTCCTCTCATCCTCACCCTCTCTAATGACTGTAATACCGCCTCTCTGGCAGCTTACAGTCTAACGTGGAGAGCCAATGGCGTACTGTAGCAACCAGAGGTTAGGGTGTGAGCTGGCAAAGGAACAAGACCAGCGGGTGCTGGACTGGATCTTTTCAGATCCAACCAAAAACCAAACCAAAAAAGTATTTTATATATCCAATATTTGTTTCCTGCAGGTTTCCTGCAGGTAATCTTGAAACCTAATGTCTCCATCAACTGATTTGCAGCACCTGGTGAGGTATCAATTTCTTTATGACTGCTTCATGCTTCCTCCCTTGAGCCAGGATCATAACATACTGGCATGGATAAGTGTAAAACCACATTTATGTAGATTTCTTAGCTCTAAACGGGACAATGATAACGCAGCAGAGGAAGCATTGTCAGTTCCAAGTCTTGCTCCGATCACAGCTGCCAGGAACATCCCTCCAACTCAATAATCTGATGCTAAAACGTTGATGTCAGGGTCAAGACCTCCTCTCTCAGGATATACTCCTTCCTTCTACTACACAGTTTACCACCCAGGCTATAAAGTCTCTTCTGCTTTCAAAGCTACACTTCTATTGTTCACGGGACAACTGACCGTGACCCCAGGCAGCTCCCAAAGGTCCGTAGGGTCAAAGGGGAGTTGAAGCTGACATACCCTGGGGTGTGAATGTTTAGCAGCCACCTCAGGGCTGGAATGACTGTTTAAGCACTTGATGCTTTGCGATGGTGCCAAACATTAGTGAGCGTAAAGCTGAAAGGTCTTAAACCTGCTCATCTAGGAGACAAGAGGCAATGATTCAACAGCGTGTGTTGACAGTGATGGAGGTGAAGACGGTGACGGATGAGACGGGCGATGAGCGCACCACCACAGCTAAGAGTATTTGGTCTTGTGTTGGTTTGTCGTGCTGTGAGTGAGTGTTCATCAGTGCATCGTCTGTCCATGTCAGTGAGTGCATTGGCCCTGGAGCCGCAGCTCACCACCCAGCCCCAGCACTGAGTCATGATGGCTTTTTGACAGTGGAGCTGGAAGACAAATGCCCCCCCGTCCCGCTGAAACATTCATGAAGCCTTATGACCCTTTCCTCCACCTAATGTACCC
The DNA here is from genome assembly GCA_037577475.1 of Chaunax sp. Z400. Taxonomy (NCBI): domain Eukaryota; kingdom Metazoa; phylum Chordata; class Actinopteri; order Lophiiformes; family Chaunacidae; genus Chaunax; species Chaunax sp. Z400. Next base: position 9,908,643 of record CM075206.1, on the reverse strand, counting down.
TAACAAGCCTTTATGGCTTCTCTCTAGCCTAGCGCCACCTTAGTGCTCCTTCCCGGCATCTAACTCCTTAACACCCCGCCACCACTGCTCTTTTACGCCCTTTCAGCAGTTTGTGGAGAGGCCTCGCCCTGGTAAGTTTTCCTGAGAGGACAAGCGATGGGCTGAAGCACGATTAACCCAAGACGTCCATTAAACCAGGCTGCAGGTCAGCATGCACACGTCTCTGCTCCGTACCTTTGGGGACAGCTCAGGCTGACTTTGGTGTGTGATTCCAGTGTCATGTTGTTCCTCTTCTTTTTTTTTCCTCCTCTCCTTCACGTGTGGTCATTGACAGACTTTGTAATCTGACTCCCGACGGGTGCATTGATCTGTTAAGATTGTCACTTTAAAGAAGCCCCATTAGGGTTTTAAGGTGTGACAGCTGATATCAACATCCTTAAGTGTTGTGACATATTGAAAAGCGAGGGAAACAACGATAGTAGGGTAGGAGGAAGGAACTTTAAGACACGGTGTGTAGAAAGTAAGGGTGCAGAATTTATTGTAGAAATAGGCTATATTAGAAAGACACAAAGACATCCTGAGTATAATTTCCTGTATGGAGCAGAGTGACCTCAGCTTGTCATTGTGACTGGACACTATGTCCTCTGTGTGTGTTCACCCTGTGTGGGTCCACAGGGAGATCTGACCAGAGCAGTGTGTTTTACTGTTCTCCTGGCCTCCCCACTGTGTTTACCTCTCCGTGGTAAAAAAAAAGAAAAAAAAAGCCATATGCTAAATGGGTTTGTGTTACAGCTCTGGTTACCAGGCGGGACCATCGGCCCCACACGCACACTCCCAACATCAAGCAGAACGGATATATAAGCCATATCCGAGCCTATAAAGTGGATCTTCATTGATCTGTTTATGCTTTTTTAACAATCTCCAACACATGAGCTTCATCTCAGCCACAGACAATCTTCTGATGGTCATTGATTCATCTGGTTACATCGGAGCAATTAATTAGTGGTGGCAACCATTGCAGCTTTTTGTAGCCAACCATTATTGAAGCATTATCAGTCACCCTGTTTCAAAGCAGCTCCTTATAAATACTGTTTGATAAAATAGACCTGTTTGTTTTATTTTAACCAAATAATCAATACTTAAACAGACACAGACCCTTGCTTAATACAAACTACATATCCCAGACTACTTTATTGACAATGTTCTTATTGACTGAGGTAATTGAAATCACAGAAGATGGCCCAGGCTCAACATACGGTAAGAGTCAGTCTATATTTCTGATAATGTACATACATCAGAGGAAAACTGCAGAGCTCTGCAAGTATTTTCTTCACTTCAGGATTTATTGGTGTTTGCTGAGTGTCTAGAGTCTGGCTAATAAATGCACCTCAGGCTTTTTTTAAGATTGATTTTGTGAGATTTCTCTGTCAACCTCATCCTCATCCTCTCTTTCCATAGGCATGGAAACTAAGAAAATGGCGAGCCTGACACAGACACAAAACATTCCTCTGCAAAGCCTGATATATAGAGCACTGGATGAATATGGACACCATTTATGAGAAAAAATTCACAATTCAAAGTGAATGCTAATGCAGAAGGAAGCAAGGAAGGTGCAGGAAGTTACATATGACTATAAAATGACTGCAAGGCACCATTTGTTTTAAACTGAAGACTAACCAAGGATCAGGGAGGGGGTGTCTAACTTTAGCTAGACGATAATGAAATAATGGAATAATCAGCAGAAACATTTAAAATTAGAAAAGATTCCTTTGTAACTCAATTCAATTAAATATCTTCCGATAAACTTACATCATTTCCTGGAAATGATGTTGTTGTTGAGGCTGTTGTCCATTTCCTGTTAGTTATGGAACTTGTTGATTTACCGTTCATGCACCTCTATTTTATCATATTTATTGTAATATTGATTTATATGTATTTTTATATATACTGTGTTTTATATGCATCGTAAACAGATAAGTTGCTCTCAGTGACCATCCCTGTTTTAAAATATCAAGGTAAAACAGAGGTTGGAATGAAGTTTGACCTGTGTTCAAACCTCTCTGTATCATATTACTTGTTAATCTAGACTGTTTTCAGCAGTTATAATGTTAGAAATATAAAATTTATAAAATTAAAAAATGATAGAGATTAAAAAAACAAAACTATTGATGATAGCTATTTTTAAAAATGCTTTGGGAAACACAAAAGACTGCAGGTCAAAGTCATACAATCAGAGCTGTACTACCCACAGTATTCCTGCTTTAGCACCCGTCCTTACACCATTTTTAGATCCACCTCTGGTCCTTCTTTCCAACTTCCAGGGCTCAGACTCAGTTCTGTTGTCCTGCAGCAACAGATCAATGCCTCTGAAATGGAGCTGATCTAAGTCACATCAATGGTGCACATCATCTTAAAGGGCTCTTCCCAGAAAACCCTCACAGGCAGCAAAGTATAGGCTATCCTGCACAAAGCATTGTTTAGCCTATAGCCAGGTTGCTAACAGTATTACAGGTTTACATTACAAAGTCTTAAGGACACTGACACACCTGTCAGCTATCTTGCTGTCTGTATTACTGACCACAATACATTGATATTGGCACCTCTTGCCATAAAAGACTGAATCTGCAGCACAAAAAGTGATCAATATCGGAATGTAAAGAGTGAACAGGATGATTTTTGTCCTGTGATTCCAGGGTGCAGCCAGACTCGTGGCACCTTCCCCCGTCATAATCTTCTATTCACTGCTGTATGGGCTACACGCATGCTGACTGCCTCCATTGGAGGTCAAATTAGCCTCAATGATGAGCCTCTCATTTCTAAAGACCCTGGTGGAGCTCAAAGGCCTCCTCAGGGGAATAGGGTTTAGATGTAACCCTTCTTCATCCGCTGCCACCTGGATGCTGTCAGAGGGCCTCCTGGGTGTCAGTCTGTATTCTGTAAAAGTATTCTCTGCAGTCGTGATACACATTTTTTTATTGCACATAAAGCCACTTCGTCACTTAAGTCAGTAGTTTCAGTATATTTTTTACTAAAATCAACCCAAAACAGAATAGAAAAACTCACAATCATGTAGAATAACCTTTGTGTGCCCATCTGTCCATGAATATTTCTGTTTATAGCAAAAATTCGACCATGATATTCTCTATGACATAATGTACCTTAAGCCTTTCTCTCCACTCTTCAATATGAATCATCAGGAGAGCATGGTCTGTGTTTTTACGCACTCAAAGGCAGGTTCTTTACAGATAACTCAACTTAAAGTGAGGCATGTTTGTCAAGAAGGATCCCACAACCAAAAAGTGCTGAATTCAGACTCAGATTTACACCCACAAGTTTAACTTTTTAAGGATATTCAGCCAATTATCTGATTAGATTTGTGCTGCCTTTCAAATGGATTCATGCCAAGCTCTGATCTAAGTGTATTTCCTCATTTGTATGTCTTAAAAGAATTGAATAAGTTTGCAAAAATATTCATTACATAAAAAAAGATCTAAGGTCTCAAAGAGCAACTCAAAGTAATCCAGAAAATCAATTCACCTGTACTCCTCTCTGGACAGGGCAGCTGGATTGGTTACACAGGCTAATCATGTGCGATGACTTCATCCCGGCTGCCAGCGTGGAGGGCAGCAGCACCGCAGTTTCCTCTCTGTCCTTGCAGCGTTCAAGCCCAGCGCCTTATTGATCAGAATCAGTGAGTTAATAAGCTTTAGACTCATTCATCAGCAGGGTAGAGACTGGAACTGCACACGGCAGGCTTAATCAAGTCATCAGTGGCCGTCAAGCATGAACACAGTAATTAAAGGAAGAGGGAACATGGAGATGAGATAGGAGAAGAGCAGGGGTCTATAGGGTTTGCCATAGAAAGAGATAGAGAACTTCTGTGCTCCATTTATAAAGCACGGACTTTTAAAGACAGCGGCTGAGGAATGGTACTGACACAGCAATCACTCTTTATTTATTTTTTGTCATATATGGCTCTCACATGAATCCATCCTGAGTTAATCAACAGCTGAAATACAATCAGCCGTGTGATCCAAACAGTGACCTGAGGACAGACGATTCATCCCGCCTTGAGTAGGCCCTTCCACACATAAACAAGACAAAGAACACAATCCCCTCCTCCCCTTGAGGACACAGGAAATCACTAATAATTGCCATCATCACCATCCTCAATATTTCACCAGTGCAACAGAGGTGGCCAAAAGGATGAGCTCATTTGGCTGCCTTGGCGGATGGTTGAGGCCGGCCAGATTTACAGCAGCAGCTGTGAGCGATGATGCTCCTCTGCAAACAAAAGCCATCAGTCCTGTGTAGAGGAGAGGGGTATGAGGAGGAGGAGGAGACGGCCTGGGAGAACTGTAATGGGCTTCAGGCCCTGATTTAGAGGTTTAGATGTGGATCCTCGCTGTTGCCGCAGAGGTAACTTTGTGTTGGGTGGTGCAAACGGGAGCTGCTTTTTAAGTTCAGGGTCAGGCAATGGTGATAGGGATCCTTCTTTGGATGGTGTTTTAGAGGGGGGAGTCACACCCCAGGCATGCATTAAGTTAACATAAAACTATCTGAATGTGGCCATGTTAGTGTTGTTTTAAGACAGACTTTTAAAATTGTGAATCCTCTAATATGCTAATGACAGGATGCATTGCTAACTTCTTCAGCAATTAAGCATCTAAAGTGAGAATTAAATAGGGAAAGCACAGATGTTTTTTTTCAACAAGAGACTTAAAATGATGCAGGAAATATCTGATAAATGTTTTTGACTTTTCCAAGTCAGTTTATTAGGATTTAAACACACTGATTCTCAAAATAAAATAAAAAGCGAAAGATACAGTTTGATGATGGTATGAAGCAGCATGGGATCATGGGAGTTCTCTACATTGTTGAATAACCACCATTTCCAATGAAAATCTATCTGACATGACTGAGGCAGTTTAATTCACGTTACATTTGGTCATGTTCACTGACTCCCTCCCTCACTCTCCAGATTTATCACCTGGTGTTTTCTGTGTTTCCCCCAAAGTTAAAACAACTACAGGGTATAATGGGGTCATGGCATCATTAGCAGGCGACAAAATGAAACACACTTCTACTTTGAAAAAAAATGACAGATCTCTCTGTGAACAATTTTGTTGGCATGACTTTCTACAAAGTAAATCAAGATGTGTCCACATATGAAAAGAAATCAAACTATCTGCACATCTATGACCTCCTAAAGGAAAGTGATAAAACCCTGGACTAAGCCTTTAAAGAGAAAGTGCTTCGCTTCCTCTCCTCTTCTCACTCTCCTCTCGCCCCTTTGAATTATTAACATAAAAAACTCCTTTGCTTCAGTATAGTATGTCTGTAATATGTGAGTTGTGGGCCTCACTCAGGTGCTCCTATCCCCCTGTGTCCTATTAGCCTTAAACCTGACCATTAGACTGTCCCTTCAACTCCAGCGGAAAAAAAATACACACTTAATGAAGGCAGCTCTCAGACTGAGTTCCCTTTAATTGTGACTGTTGTTGTCCTAAATAACCCATCTCCTGCTGGATGATTGTGTGTGTGTGGGGTAGTGTGTGTAGGGTGTCCCTAGTATTGCTGTTGTGGTGCTGAAGGTGCTGTCAGGTAACATTAGCGTCAGGTGGGCACAGAAGCATGGAAGTGCCATATATGCACGCACACGAATGGGAATACACACAGACACACACACACACACACACACACACACACACACACACACACACACACACACACACACACACACACACACACACACACACACACACACACACACACACACACACACACACACACACACATTCAAAACAGGTTATGGCACTATTACTACTTGTGTAACTTAATTTGTGTATATTATTGGTGTTGGTATTGTTTGCTCAAAATTGTGACCTGAAACCAGTTGATGATCAGCTTTCATGTATCAGTAAAATCCTTTTTTCTTCCTTTTTTCTTCCTTTGTTTTTATTATGATGCTTTTTTAAATTGGTTTTTATGTTTACTGCAAGTTTCATGTGACAGTAAAAACACATGAAATGGAACAAATTGTTATCAGGGGACACTCAGACATGTACAATATATATATACTCATTTTCATTTATTGTGTATTTAAACATTAAGGTTATTTACTCAGCATCTTATTTCATATAAACTGTACAATTTTCCTATTTTTTATGTCAAAAATATCTTCTTCACCTCTTTCAAAAGTTTGGTCCATTTTTCTATTTAATACATTTTCCAGACAACCAAGTCATTATTCCCCCCCCAAATTCTAAACTTTATTGTGCAATAAAATCCTTTTCATTTTATTTCATTTGAAGACATCAGGTGAAAATTAAATTTGTTTCCTAAAATGTTTGGCATCTGAGCAACTCAAGTCATACATGATGATTTTTAGATCCATCTACTGCATCTAGATAGAGCAAAGAGGAAAAAACAAATTCATATGAGGGTGTTTTCTTCATGATATCTCAGCCTTTGCATTAATTGGTCTGACATCTCTACTTAAACTTTACCCTCCTCCTCTTCCCGATCTCTCTAATCATACAGTGCAGTGGACAGGCTGAATACCGATCCCCCTCTGGGATTCAAACCAACAACCGCAATCACAACCTGCTTTGCAACTCATAATTAGCACAGGGAGCACATCTCCCAGTTGGGTTGATGGTGTGAAACACACCAAAAGCAACACTATGTGTCTAAAGTGTGTTGATGATCCTCCAGAAGGATACACTGGGCATATACAATGTGCCTGCACCCCTGATGCACACACACACACACACACACACACACACACACACACACACACACACACACACACACACACACACACACACACACACACACACACACACACACACACACACACACACACACTCCCACAGAGCAACTCAATTACAGCACAAGTCCTTCATAGATCTGTTAGCTTATCTGATAGCCAGATTAGCTGATCGATAGAGAACAACCACAGAGGGTTTATATATGTTTGCCCAATCATTAACGTGGGTCTTGCAGTGCAGACCTGTTGAAGGGCAGAGCAGGAAGCAGGTGGGAGTCTGTGATGTAACATTGTGGAAGGGGTTTTGCAAGAGGCCAGAGCTTGCAAACCAAATTCCTCACTCTACTTGAAGCTGTGGGTGTCCTACAGTAAAAAAAACAACAACAAAAAAACAAGCTGGGTGCTCACCACATCTCAGATAGCAATTGCCCTCACTGTATTGATCCCCATCTAATCATTGACAGAGCAATCTCTGAATGACTAGCATGGGATTCAATTAAAGGCTCAGCCCACTGATGATTTCTTTTTTTCATCCAGCCTGTGTGACACCATCACCTCAATGGCAATGCTGTGCCTCCCCAATTAATGGGTAACCAATAAACGAAATGAATGACCGCTTGTTTCGCGGTCACAAAGGCCGGTGATGAGAGAGGCCAGACTCCGAGCACCAAGGCACGAGGCAGCACACTCCAGTGTTTGCATTAAAGTCTTGTATAAAAGTTTGCCCCATTGTGCAGCATGCTTCCTGGCCCACACCAGGGCTTACTGTCACAGCTAATTGTGCTTCTTTTTAGTCCTTTTGTGGTGCAGCACACTTCTCTTGTGTGTAGGGGTGGAGGGTGTGAAAGAGAGACAGCCTTTTAGAGGGGTTTGGGGGTGGTTTGAGGGACAAGGAGGAGGGTGAGTTTTTGTTAATAATGAAGGAGCAGGCACGTATGACCAACAATAGATCCCCGGATTATGGCGCGAACAAAGACAGTGTTGCAGTAATTACAGTGCAAACACCGCTGCATTATGTGTGTGTGTGTGTGGATTGGGGGCAGAAGGCATTGCTCTATTAGCAGCTGTGTCTCAAGGACCTCACCACAGGAAGTGTGTGTTTGTGTGTACAGCGTTTCCTCTATTTTTATTACAAAAAAGCAACAAAGCTTGTTTATCCTGAGACTTTCAACCCTAAGCCAACTTCTTACTGCTGAAGAAGCTAATCTTTTTAAAAAAAATTTTAATTGGGGCATGTTTGAACGTAGCATATCATAAACATAAACATGCCCGTTTTTATATTCTTAAACACTACAATAAAGAAAGAAAGAAATAAAGAAAAAGAATAATAAAACTATAAAAAAGAAACCCTCTATCCTTCAGTTGGTCCACTATGCAAGATATATCAATATTTTAGTATTTTGCTGTATAATGTAGACATTTATAAGATAAATACATATTATATAAGATACACACATACATATGTATTACATATACATGCATATGAGACATACATACATGCATGGACAATATAATATCTATCAAAAGTTAATCTTTTTAAAATGTATCACAATTATATTGTTACATTTATTTAAAAAAAATTGCTGAATGAATTCCTAAAACAGCTGCTCACTACAGTTGGTGTTGGCAAACATTAATCGAAGAGGAGGATATCGTGTTTTTGTTGGAGACTATTTTTACCTCTGGATTTACTGCACAATGAGAGAACAATGTATTTGTGGGTTTGGTTAAAAATAAACTGCAGGTATATATGCTATATATGTGCTATATCATATGCTATAGGCTTTGGTCTTTTCATTAGTCTAACAATATGGGAGCTAGGATATCACCTGATTTATCCTTTAACACTTCCAATATCCCAAAACACTTTTTCATCAGTTTACCAAAGAGGAAATCCCTCATGCTATCCAAAAAATAAAAATAAAATGAAATGCATCAAGGATGACATCATCAAAACTTTACAAACTGAGGCTATTGGTCACCGCTAATCAGTTTCATTGAAACACCCCCATTCATTCCATCCTCTATCCATCCCTGTCTCCCTCTGTCTGCGCTTCTATCCAGCCTCACTCCCAGCTTAGGCTGATTATCAGGAGTGGCCCATTTACAGTATGGCTAGAAGGTAATTAGTGGGATGAGCTGGGCAGAAGGATCCTCTTCAGGGGTTAAGAAGGCACACACTCAAGTACCTCTGGTTTCTGAGGAGCTGATGTGTGTCAGGGTGGTGACAATAGGAAAGGGATTTCCCTTTAGGTTCATCCAAGCAAGGTGAGTCCCTATTCAGAGGAAGAGAGGTGCACCACTGCTTAATGGTTTCATAGGCAACTAAATTGTGGGATCACATCTAAGACACAATTTTCATAATCTGACGCTATTTAATGTCATAAAATATTTTATTCAACAACACATTTTCTTTTAGCAGCAGACAGATAAGTCCCTTTCCTTGAAAAGTTCTGCTTTTGCTACGTAACTACCTGCAAATGAAGGAAACAGAATACTGCTATCTTTGGCAATCATGCTTCCTTTTCAAAACAGGAACAAACAAAAGAAATGATCTGTTTTCATTTCTTTTAAGCTTATAGGCAATCAGATAAAGAAATCTCTCACACACATACACATACAGTGCATACACCTTTGTGATGCACTTAGGTGCAGAGGCTGACACAGCAGTCAAAGGTTCCTTCCTCAGCAGATGATAGAGCACACCCTGTGTTGAGGTGGCTGATCACCTTAGCCCAAGGGCCTGAAAAACCTACACATACTTCAGTCAGAACCTTAAGCCTCTAAAGAGTAATTATTCTATTCATATGCAAGTAATTGTGCCCCATGAATATGAAATGTTTCCCAGTCCCTCCTTTAACATTGTGAGGTTAGTGTGGATGCTCTTGGTGGAGGACAAAGCCCTAAAGGTATGACCCATTTCCATATGTGTTAGTGGAACTGAGGATCCCCCCTGTTTACTGTAAACTAAGGTCTCCACTGGAAGGACTGTTACGGTAAGAATGCAGCAAAACTTCTTTTTCCCCAACGCATAGCAGCAGCCCAGTCCCTGATTTCATCATCATCATCATCATCATCATCATCAGGTGGTGTCTAATAAACAACATCTTATTTAGATTAATAGTCCGGCTTTCAAATTGAAATAAATGACTGACACTTGCTGTTTGTGATGCATTCGTATTCAAAATAATGTGTTTTTTGGAAGGAAAGAAAGAAAGAAGAAATAAATAATATAACATAATAATATTAAAATCATATTGTGATTAGTGGCTTTTTCATTGACAATAATAACACATGGCGAAATATAACATCTGAATTCATGCTCATTTACATTTAGATTAACATAAGCATTGAACTGAATGAGATGGCAGATGTGTGTGACTCCTGATATTCTATGTACTAGAAATTAAATCAGCAGCATGTCTTTTGGTTGTTATGCGTACAACAGAAATAGAAGCTTGACTTGAATTTTATTAATTCAAATTTGCAGTAATCCATAATCAGTTAAATGTTTTCCAATGCTCCCCTCAACGGGGGGCTCTTTATTAATCAAAGTTGTGTGTTATCATTGTTAAAGATCTCTATGGGGAAGGGAGCTGCTGTGCTCCTCTTAGCAAAGCAACATTTGTTAATGTCCTCATGATTTATTGGGAAGCCAGTCTTTGTCATGGAGGGACTTGTGTATGAGACCAGTCATTGGGTGAGCTGGCCTACCAACCAGCCCTTTTGGAGGTGATGGTAGTGTTGAGGGTGATGGGTGTAGAGAGGAGGGGGTGAGGACTTTTGCATAAGCATGGGGCTCAATCTGCTGGGATTGCTCTGCACAGTAAGGGGGCCTCCACAGACTTCTACCGGGGGTCTTTATTTTGGGGCCCTTGCACTTTTTAACACAATTACTAAACCATCCTTCTGTCGTGATCTGCTTGCTTTATTCATATGTATCAGTCGCTCTAAGGGCTGCCAAGTTTCCAGTTGCAAGCCCCTCTGAATGGGTGAACTAATTTGGGGAGTAGTCCTAACTACAGACCAGGGAGTCTGTCCACAATACAAGGATGTTGGCTTTAAACAGCAGCACAAAGAGGATTCCTCTCTGGTTAACAGAATGTGGTAAAACAGTACCACAGGGGTTATAAGGGTTATAGTTCAAGCATAGAGTCCTCCTATATCTTTGAGTGCTGTTGTAAAGCCATTAGCTGATGAAGTCAGATACGATTGGATTTTTTTTTTTGCGACTTTTCAGGACACAAAAACAGCCCTAGGATGGAGAGCTAGCTAAAAATACAGGATTAATTATGCTTCCTTATGAGGCAGGTATCCTGGAATTCCCATCAGCACCCATGACTTCCAGTTACAGATGCACACACTTCAATGTCTGACATTATTCCCGTATGTTACTTGGTGGATATGATAGCCAAGGCTACGTACAGGAAAGGGTTGCTGTGTGCAGACGTGAACCATGGGGGATGGGGATGTGCTGTTCATTTATGAACATGCATGTCCGTGTAATTTTGTGTGTGCTTCCCCATAGCTCTGCAGGCTCAGACACAGTGAGGAGGAGGAGCAGACAGCGTTTCATTAGGGATTCCTGTAATGTCAATAAAGTTGGGATGGTTAACAGGAAGAGTGTGGGATGGAGCAGGGGGAGACTGACCCAAGGCCATGGAAGTGTCAGACCAGGCTGCAGATGATGATGATGATGTCATCTTTCATTAATTGACAGGAGGAGATCTCACTTGATCTCACACACACTTTGACCAGATGTCATACAGGTTGGATGTGTGCAGCTGGAAAAGAAGAAAAATTAAGAAAAATTAAATGCCCCAATCAGAGACACACTGAATGTAAGTGGCAATCAGTGGTGTAACTTAGCGCATCTACTTGTGTAATTAATTATGAATTTACTTTATGCTTCTACTCCAGTATATTTCAGTACTTTTTACTTCATTACAATTTTCTAACAGCTGTATTTACTTTACAAATTAAGATTTTTGCACACAGAACATATATAGGGCTAATAAAATATGACATTTTGTTATAAATTAAGGGACACAATTGTTTATACAAGCAGAACTGGAATGAGAAATCAATTAAGAAATTTCTTAATTAGCAACAATTAAAAAAATTAATTTAACATATTTTTCATAGTTTGAACTTCACAAAGAAATTGCTGTCGTTCCTTTGAATTATTTTGAGAATTTAAATGTACTTTTAATCGAACTTACCCTATATTTAATCATTTTGAGGTTTGGATTGATGGTTAAACAAAACAGACATTATGAGGGTGTCACTTTAGGCTTTATGTTAATTGTAACAACAATTCTCACTATTTTCAGAAGGTTTAAATTTATAATCACCAGATTAAAACATAATGAAAATAATCTTTGGTTGTAGTCTTTTACTAAATAGTTAAGAATTACCTGCACTTTAATCAGCTACAAGAGTGAAATCCTGCTTTTGCCTTATTACATGAGTAATGATAATATATCATAGTATTACATTCACAAGGGACAATTTTAATATTACTTTTACATACTTTTACACACATTCACATTTAATATAAAACTTTATGTGCAACAAAGTATTGGTGTTGATCAGTACATTTAATTATGTAAAAGAGCTGAATACCTCCTCCAGCTTAGTAAATACTTTACTGTATAATACTGAAGTGGAGAGACAGTTACACATTTTGTATTTTTCAGTTTAAAATATTTATTATTCAGTTAATAAGAGAATAGCAAGTTTAAAAAAAAATCTTGTCCCCTATTGAAAAAAAAACACAAACACAAAAAAATTTGATTAAATTGTGAGAGACAAAATAGCATCTCATGCTGTCACATCACCAACCAACCTACACTTGATATACTGTATTCCAACCAGCAGCCTGGCCCTCTGATGCCAACAATCTTGAAGACTAAGCACCATCTACTGGTCATAATCAGAAACACAAGCACTCTGCAGATCCTCTCCTCACTGAACTAGATTGTACACCAGAGGGTGATGTTGTATTTTACGTCTTTCTGGCAGTGTTCAGTTGTGAAATCACTACATTGCTCCATCACACTACATAGTCTCCATCACTTACAGGATGACATCATAGACAGCCTGCTATTTGTTTGAGTTTATAGTTTGATTTCATTTCAAACAGCTTATAGGGAATGATGCATTTCTGCCACACTGGTGGGAATATTGCCCACAAACATTGATGTTTTAAATAGAATGATTTCTGACCCCTGTTAACAGTTTTTCTAGTTGTTCGATAAAGAGGCTGTGTATTTCATTGCTGGGTATGAGAAAATGCAATAGAGCAATAACTGTTGGCAACGGCTGTGGAAAACATTTAGATATGAAGGAGAGCTTTGCAGTGGCCCCCCATGTTTAAAATCCAGGCATGCTTGTTCAGTCTCTATTGTACTAGTTCACTCGTTCACATGGGAAGCTTTCTGTTTGCATTTCTGCATCAAATACAGACACGTTTGTTCCTCTGCTGCTGCAGGGCACTCAGGCCAAATTTACACTGTAGTTACACTGTACTCCATAAAAACCATTTGTGAGAAGGGATGACCATATGAAACTCTGGAAAAGGCTGCTCTTGTCATCTGTGGTCTCCAGACCCATTCCCACTCTCATCTATCAGAAATGGTCATGAGCTAATTGGCTAACAGTTTGGCTTTTCTAAATCAATGACATTTAGTTGGCAAAAAAACCCTTAACTCCATTTGCTTGATTACAAAGAATTAGATCTACAGCATTATGTTGACTTGAGTACTCCGTACATTACTGGATGTATTTAAAGATGGCCTTTTTTAAAAATGTATTTATTTATTTTTTATTTCTTTTATATCTTTTTTTTTTTAGATATAATATATAAGGTGGTATATCTGAGGTGCAAAAAGAGACCTCCCCAATAAAAAAAATCAATGTCATATAAATTTGTATTACATATACAGATATATACATATATAGATTATGTGGAAATAAAATCTATGCTTTCTTTGCATTGTTGCTATTAATTGTATGTCTGTCCAAATATGTGCTTCATAATGCATTCATGATGTTAGAGAAATTGTGTGTCAAATTTTTTAAATTTAGTATTTAGTTGTAACATTCAAATTATACTGACAGGATAGGGTTGTACAAAAATGAGATGGGCTCAAAGAAAATTGACAAAGTCAACCTTTACTGTCAGCAATAACTTTAAACAAGAAAAACAAGGATAGAAAAAAGGGGGAAAAAATGACTGCTTTATGAAAGAGTTCAAATAACAACAACACAACAAAACTTCCAACATATTATGAGGTCAACATATGCAGTGTATTAACAGTATATATTGGCTACACGACTGAGCAATTCATTAGCAAATCACACATATATTGCCTCTATAATAGACTCCGTATGTAGCGATACTTGCAGAGATGATGCGGTGCCACCATCAGCTGAATAACTCCTCTCATCCCCTTATGTTGTTGTGTATTCATGGAATATCGATTAGCCCCTTGCTTGCTGATAACCAGAGAGAGAGGTGAAAAACTCCTGAACTCTATGATAGACCATGATTCTTCTCATTGATCCCGGTGATTGACTGTTGAGAGACAGTCATTCTCTCTCAGATACATAAGAAGATGGTGGACTACATAAAAACCTGCTCACCGGGTTGGAAAAAAAACTTGAGTTAAAAAAAAAACCATTGCACATTTATTTTCCACAAAAAACAATTTATGGGTAGTGAAGTGACATCCAGGCTTTGTTAAATGCTGAGGAAAGAAAGAGCATCAGAATGAAGAGAGGAGGAGCAGGAGGAATGGGATTGATCACCCAGCCCACATAGTCCACAAAATGAATTAATGACCTTGGGTAAAGTCATCCATTCCCTTGACAGATACTGGGAGTCAACTCGCTCTATATAAAAGGTACATCTTATTTTCTGTCAGCACAAATGTTTCCATTTAAACTTGATTCAGTGAAATTTTACCTCTCAAAAATACCTCTGAAAATATATCAATATAAAAAAGAACATTCTATATATTTACGTCCTCCTCAAAAGACTAGTCTTTGTGTAATTTACCTTAATGTGTTGATGTGTAATATATATATATATATAGAGAGAGAGAGAGAGAGAGAGAGAGAGAGAGAGAGAGAGAGTTTCAGCTTTAAACATAATGATAAATATATATATATATATATATGTACTTGCAGCTTTTAAAATAATGATAGAAAAATATATATATACATGTATATATATATATATATCTATATGTGTGTGTGTAATATATATCTTCATTGTAAAGTATCAGGTCACATGATTTTCATCAATGACTAAGTAATAATTTATCGCATCAGAGATGCAAAGATGCGTAGAGCCCATTGTCTATATGAGCCTGTGACCAGTCAGTCACTGCTGGGTCAGCAAGGGTCCCAGCTGTCTATTTGACGTAGTGAACTAAACAAGCCACCATATGGAGCCAAAAAGCATGCTGGTACATGAAGTCCGAGGGTTACTGTATCCTAAATCGATTGAATGAATTATGAATGCATTAGTATTTCCAGAAGTATTCGTTGTTGTTTTTTATGTCTTAGTTAGCCGCTGCTCCGCTTCTTGGTATTTCTTGTAGTCGGAGATTGAGTAGAGAGTATGTTAGACTCCCCATAGAAACTACAAGTCCCAGTGTGGCTGAACTGAAAAACAATTCACCCCAGGAATTGCTGCATTCAAGTTACCTTGTACTCGTTAGGTTTTTCATCGTGATTGGAATTTAAGACGTAATTTCTGTCACATATTTGTCTATCTGGTGAACAACACTTACAAAAAAGACGACGACATAATTCTATGTGATTGTTAGAACTTAAATGGCAAAGCCTTACATTGAGTAAAAGACATAAAAAAAACTATGTGGGCCAAGTTGGTGAATAAATCAAAAGACCAAATTATTTCAATTAATCATCACGTATTCACCACTTATTCAATCTTTTAATCCTAAAACCATGAGTGGATATGATCAACATTAGTGATAGTCTTCGTGTTTTTCCACTTTATTTGCGCTTCAAACTGTGAATCATCTTAATTCCGATAGTATTTGAAAGCAGCATTTGTCCACCAGCAGCAGCAGCTATGCGCATCACACAGATTCATTCAGTGGCCGCTCCGTAGAGAACAACAGGCTACCTCCCCCCGTCCTGTGTGAGTATTACAGCCCTCCGCTAGCCTTTCCTAGAAGTTATGTCAAATAATATTTGTCGCCGTTTCAGTCGAAGTCGATACGTACTGTTGTCCAATTTGTGAAATATTTGTGCTGAGTATATTTAATTTCAAATTCATGACTGAGACGTTTGAGGACAGCGTGGTCTTTTGTTCTCATGGTATATTTCTCGTTTTGACAAAGGGGGCTGAGTGTTATCTAGTCTTACTCGCTTCGACACTTTGACACCGCTGCTGTTGTTTGTTCGTGTGATTTATTTATGTATTTTGGTGGGATATTTTTATGTTTAGCAATTTAGCTAGAAGAAATGAGCAGTTTAACGCACGGTGGACATGTTACCGTGGTTTCAGAAGTGAATGTGATTTGATATTATTGCAAATGGATGTGTTCACTTTGGAATTTTTTTTGATATTTCCTTATTTTCCTGATTTTGTATTTCTTTTCTAGGATGCTGCACAGCTATGGGACAAAGGAAAGGAAACAAAAACCTTGAATCAAGGTTACTATTCAACAAAGAGCCATAAAAACAACGTGGGATCCTAAATAAGAGGAACATTTCAAAGACTGCATTTAAAAAAAAATTGGTTACATGTTTTTAATCTTATAATTTATTTATTGTAAACACTCCATAGACAATATTCTCAATTGTTAAGGAAGGTGATGTTTTTCTGTATTCATTCAGGATGCCACTGGCTTTAGTGGCTCGGCATCATGTGGAATAAAACATGCACATAAGTAGAGGGGTCCAGTCTGCCCCAGTCCTACTGGCAGGGCAGAGTCTTCTCTCCAGCACCCAGCCCTGCAGCAGCTCCACTATCCTCATGTGGCACTAGACTGACTGACAGCCAGGAGTCAACACAAGCTAGCTTCTCCAGCTTCGCCATGATTTCATCAGACAACGATGAAACAGCGAGTGACCTGTCTGAGTCTCAGGAGATCCGTGAGCTCCAGGATCAGTACATGGACCCAGGAAATTGTTTCAAGTCCAAAAGCTTACCGATCCTGAATGGACCCTGTCGGTTGGGCCGAAAGACTGCGGAGCCTCCGCTGGACAACACTACCTGTGTAGCCGTGCAGGAGAGCAGTTTGCTCCAGCCAAAAACCCCAGACTCCAGCCTGGCAGAGTCTCCGTCCTCCAGGACAGACTTCTCCCCCTCTGCGTCCAGCATGGTGGGGCTCAGCAGCTCTTTACCTATGGAGGGTCACAGAGCCACGGGCTCCGGTGGTAAAACACTTGGTTTCTCTCTCATCCGCCTTATCCACATCCCGGCCAGGAAGTATGTGCGGGTCATTCTTAGGGACTCCCGCTGCTTTCTGTTCTGCATGTGCTACCTGACCTTCATTCAGTCCCTGATGGTTTCGGGCTACCTGAGCAGTGTTATCACCACCATTGAGAAGCGTTACAGTCTGCGCAGCTCTGAGTCTGGCCTGCTGGTCAGCTGCTTTGACATCGGCAGCTTGCTGGTGGTGGTCTTCATCTCCTACTTTGGCGGCAGAGGTCAGAGGCCACGCTGGCTGGCTGTGGGTGGTGTGGTCATTGCTGTAGGTGCAGCATTGTTTTCCCTGCCCCACTTCATTTCACCACCCTACCAGATCCAGGAGATGAACTCGTCAGCTGGACACGAGGGCCTCTGTCAGACCGGCAACAGCAGTGGGCGCGAGCTGCTCGACGTGGCGTCATGCCCCCGTGACCAGGAGGGCAACGAGCACAACCTGTATGTGACTCTGTTCATCTGTGCCCAGATTCTTGTGGGCATGGGGTCGACACCAATATACACCCTTGGGCCCACCTACCTAGATGACAATGTGAAGAAAGAAAATGCATCTCTCTACCTGGGTAAGACAATCTGGATGCACTGATAGACGTTTAAGGACTCCAATCCATTTACAAAAACGTGAAAAAAAATTATATTACAGTTAGCTAGAAGACAGAAAACAAGCTGTTGTTGTAGATTTAGGGTGTTTCACTCATCCTCAGCCCTGATGGCTGAGACTACGTTAGTGGTCAGTAACACAGTCAGTCCCTCGTATCCCAGCTGATTGAATTAACCCACTGTAAATGGATTTGATGCTTGAATTGGATAGATTCACAGATAGACGGCCTTGGACTGCTTTGGCTCTGCCGAAGGAAGGGTATGTGCTTGTACCCCCAGAGTTCAACAACGCACCCCTCCCTCCCTCCCTCCTCCCGTCCTTTTGATTTAATCTCCACAGCATGCAACCTCTGCACCACAGTGAGGTAAATACAGACTGCAAACTGAACCCTGGGCCAGAAGCACATGAGAGGAGTGAGGGACGAGAAACAGAACTAGGTTGCTTATGATTAATGGCCCCACACTGTCCGTGTGTGTGTGTGTGTGTGTGTGTGTGTGTGTGTGTGTGTGTGTGTGTGTGTGTGTGTGTGTGTGTGTGTGTGTGTGTGTGTGTGTAAGTGTGTGTAAGTGTGTGTGTGTGTGTAAGTGTGTGTGTGTGTGTAATGCTTCTCTATCCTCAGGCTGGTGTATATGTGAACAGAAGACTGGTAATAGTAAAGCAGTATGCTCTCATTTCTAGCCAAAAACAATACATTTTTGTTGTTTTCTGTTCTTACCCAGTAATTTACTGGTATGCTAGGGATTTTCTGCCCTTAGTGGTTTTTGCTCAAAATGATTTGTCTGTACATACATACTCTACATAGCTCATAGAGGGGTTCATGATTGCAGAAGTAATCCCCCTGCCTGTCAGCGCTCTGTAGCTGGGTTATTGGGACATGGGGCACCCCTCGGTTTAGGGCAGCGTCTTACACAGATGGTCACTGTTCCTCTGGCCTGTGTGCAGGGCTGCAACCAATGATTATTTTAATACATTTTTTCATTATGTTTTTGCCTAATCATCCAATTGTTTTTTTTACTGTAAAATGCCATAAAATAGCAGCCATCCGTAGGTTAAAAATATTTAAATGTTCACCTTGTAGCGTTTGCATGTTCGCATGATAAATAACTTAAACGATAAATTGATTGTCAGTGGTAAATTTCAGTCGACCTGCTGCCTAATTAATCGACGAATTGTTGAAGTGTGATCTCGTTTTTTTTTTGTCTGTGTATATTTGTGCACTCTGTTCAATGAAAAACATCACTGAGATGGTTGCACAGCATTAGCCACAGTGCTTACATCAGCCCTTGATCACAACATTACACAGCCTATGGGGCACATTGGCTGTCGCTGCCTGCTCCGCTGCCCTCGAGACCCAGTATTGATCAGATTCCTGCGTCACAGGGAGCCAATGCAGCATAGCTATGGAAAAAACAAGAGGACAACAACCTCAAAGACAGACTCGCTTTGCCCTCACCTTACCTGGGTATACTCCAGAACCCATACATCAGGGTCTGGAAGGCTCAGTCAAGGCATCATCCTCGCACAGATATCCGTCAAAAGCAGGGCTTGCTCCAGTGACCTTGATGTCTTTTTTTCCCCTGAGGCCTCACAGAGGGATAATCTGTTCTCATTCCTGCAAAGTGTTTTTTTTTTTTTTGGGAAAACGAGAGAAAAATCCTGTCATTCCAGAGATAAATGGGAGAAAATGTCCTTTATTTGCATTTTCAGATACTCACAATAACCATGGTAACTGGGCCCCAGTTTTATTCTTTATTTTTCCACATAGTTACATTCTCTGATGGTTGTTGTAGTCTTTTGGTAGATGAATCAGCCACAGGTGAAGGTTGTGTTTGCATAGGATCCACCTTCAGACATATAAATGATGTTTTTCACATTTTCAAACTGAGAAAAAAAACGTGAAAGTGTACTAAATAATATCTGCGAGAAGGAAAATCAAGCACTATTGAACAATCAACCTTCAAACCCTTCTCCATACGTTCCCAACTTCATTTAGATGAAGATCACATCTTTAGGAGGCTTCCACAACACTTATTTGAGGTGCTTTTTCCCCCCTCAACCCATTAATGTAAACCCCATCTCAACTTACACAGCTCGGAGGGGAGGAGTTGCTCTCCTCTGTAGGATAATGCGGTTACACTGGGGGGGGGTACTCTGGTGCACTTGGAGGGGAGAGAGTGTGTTTCTTTTTGTCATGATGTTATCTTTGTGTATGCACACACAGTAGGGCATTCCCTGTGACTTATCACCCCATTTCCCCCAGCTGTGGCCCCATGTCTCTATGGTAATGCAAGAGTGAAATTAGGGTACAGATAATTTGTCTTTGTAGGTCTTTTTATTGGGCTTCTATGGTTT
Organism: Chaunax sp. Z400; assembly: GCA_037577475.1. Lineage (NCBI taxonomy): Eukaryota > Metazoa > Chordata > Actinopteri > Lophiiformes > Chaunacidae > Chaunax > Chaunax sp. Z400. The sequence goes on along the minus strand of CM075206.1, from coordinate 9,888,450 downwards.
TACGTTACTCCTCCAGAGAATATAAAGACTGGAGGCTCAACGTCCAAAGTAGCCACCATGTGCACATTTCTGCTTCTTTCCCCCCCCCCCCCCCTCTCTCTTGCTCTCTCTCTCTCTGCTCTGACAGATTTACAACACACCATATTTGGCATCACTATGGTGAACTCCTTTTGACAAGCCGGTCCCTTCTTGTGAAAAGGTTGCTCGCTGCATTACATGAGGTTTTGAGCACAGGTCCAACTGGAAGCAAACGTAATGGAATCACTGCTTAGCTTTTGCCTCTTTGGTTTCTGACTGTCTCATCGCCTCTGTCTAATTTGGCAACGTACCCACCCACTGATCTAAATGATCAATAGCCTGGATTCTCCTCATTTAATTGTTGATCCATTCAAAGCTTTTGACAGAGGCCGTGACCTCTGTTTATTAGACAGTCTGCCCCCCACCAACCCCCCCCCCCCCCTTTTCCCCTCGAATGATGGCCTCAGTGATTTTCACACTAATGATGCCTGGGAAGCCGTTATTGATGTGGAACGAATTGAGAAGTCAGCTCTGATTAGAATGCTGCGTGTGCGTCTGCATTACCTTCCAGAGCGGCAGTCCGCACGAGAAATGAACTGTAAACAAGCGTGGTTCATAAAAAAGTTTGAGGCAGAGTGAGCACGCGGATCAGCTTTGATTACAGTTATCATAACCCTTTGTTTATGCACTGTTGATCCTTAATAACCTTTGTGTTGTCGAGACTTTTCCGCCTGTTTGCATGCAAATCTGTTGGTATGTAGCCACCCTCTACACGCTTGATAAGGTTAATTGATTCATCCTGGCTGACAGTCACCTCTGCATTAATTAATTTGACTTTGAAACTAATACAGAGGTGCGTGCTTTCGGTCCTACTCTGTTAAAATTATATTGGAGAAACCAAAGGCGTCCGACATCGGCACAGTGGAGGTATAGAGGCCTTTTTATTTGCTAAAGAGGAGGAGGAAAGGAGGTGGCGCCCAGTTTAGGAGGAGAGCGGCTCGCATAAGCACAAGGGTGTGTGTTCTCTGCTCTCCACCTGACAAATTTAGAATGAACAGTTGCTCTCAGTGTCTCTCCCGAGGTGTGGTGAGTGTGATATCTGCCCGCCACCACTTAGTTTACAGCCATACCTCGGTGTTTTTATTATTTGCGACTCTGAGGATTATCAGTCGTGGCTCTGCCACGTCCCCCCCTTTCTGAGCTCACTCAGTCAATTTCATTAAATCGTGTGTCCTGTTGTGCTTTGGCAGCCAAAGCAAAATGCAGATTGTGCGCACACAGGAGCCAACACACCAGTCCCCGGTGGACATGGCCTTCTCCCCACCGCTGTTTGCCCCTCTAGGCTGACAGATCACATTTCAGCACTGGTTAGGGTACACGTTTGGCCCCTTCACAGCATGGCACACGTATGGGGGGAAAAAAAAGAAAAAAGAAGCCGGTCCTGTTTCATCACTGTCCCCTTGGCTTTTTCTCAAGGAGGTTTTAAATGTCTCTTCTCCCTCTCCTTGCAGTCAGGCCTGTTGGACACACACACAGGCCCTCAGGGTTACTCAGCAGCATGCGACCTTTTTAGCCACAGCCTTGCCAGACTACTACTATTTACTATACTGCAGCCCTGTGGACCCCTCTGGGGCTGATCCGGAGCCACCGGTGACTCTGTGCTTCTTTTTGCTGCTGTTTTTATCTCCACCAACCTGCGCTCCTCACAGACACTCCTGCCTTTTAATCGGTCCGACGGAAAAGTAGGAGTGGTGGAATAAGGGTCAGCCAAGTTTGGGAGTTTCCTAAATCAGGGGTCTTTAACCACAACAACTGCATTGTGGGCATTGCTCAACCTTGCGGCTCGATTACCTCTGGCCATTTTTCAGTGTTGTGGCCGTGTTGTTTTGACATTGTGGGAAGGTTCCTGGGGAAATGCCACAAGTTCTTTTGTGATAGCGGGAGCACCAAGAAACCCTTTGTTTTCGTCTTTGAGGGACAGAAACGGACATTTGGTCTTTGTTCTCCTTGGCTCTTTGGTCCACGTTGTTCCTCCGAAATGCTTCTCAGTCCCTGGCTCTTTTTGGCTTGAGTTAAAAATGAAGCAATGCCTCCAAATGGCTTCGTCGGGGTTTAATAACCACTGCACAGAAACACTGAAGGGGCTTGTTACTTCTCATGTTTTGGGTCATGTTATATCATAACTGCATAAATCTCAGGACTGCAGACACTTTAGACCCCACCCACAAAACCGTGGATCCTGATTTCTGAATGTCTTGGGGATTAATTGATCAACTGAACAGCATCTGTTAATGTGGACAAAATTGCTAAATCTGATTCACATGTAACTGAAACACATCTCAACATGATACCTGTACATGCAGATATCCCCGTCTTGTTTAATTCTTCCGTGAAACTGTTTTACAGCCAGTAACACAAGAGGCCACTTCACTCCAGAGGTCCTTTGCCTTTTCATCTCTGCTGACTGAAAGCAATCGAAAAGCCTCTCTGCGTGCTCTCCCTGATTAAGCTAATCAGCACTGTGAAAAGAAACATGTTCTTCCTTTGTCTGCGCTGTCCAGTCAAGAAATGAGTTGTTGTCAATAATTACCAGATGCTTATCTGTTGCCAGGGGTACTGTATGTCCTGGGTTGTCTATCAGGACATGGAGTCACTGTTGCTATCAAGACAGAAAGTCTTGACTGAGCTGTGTAGAAATTCACGCTGTTCGGACACGATGAGCAGAGACGTCCACATCCACCTGAGCGACGTTACCTTCTCTCCCTCATGTGCATCTTATCTGCAGAGCTCAGCCTGCCCTCCGAGTTTGTTCAGCCTTTAGGGTGTTGTCAGGAGTGTTTTTTTTGCTACAGCTTCCATTCCATTCTAGTGTTATGCGCCAAGAGAGCCGACTGGCTATTGTTGTCCTTGACCCCTGTGCTGCAAAGATGGAGAATGAGGGAGGGAAGGCTGCTGGAGGGGAGAAGAGTTAATGGCATTTACATAAATCTAAGAACATGTGGAGCACAAAGAAGCTGTGATATCTGGGGCAAAGATGGTTCTATTTTTCACAAATATGAGGACAATGTCAACAAATATTTCCTCCATATGGCCATCTGAAGACATTTTCTCCCTAGAGCAACATTTGTGAGAACATTAAAGCATTTCTTCTATGTATATTGACATTTATATACACTGGGTGTCTGTTTTACTCAGACTTTTTAATTTTATTTTAAACTAAATTTGCTGTTTGTACCCTTCTGACCTTCAGCTGTGCTGCCTGCACATATCAGACCCATGTGTTGACCCTCCTGGAGGGACAGGAGCTCGCTCTGAGCGAGATGGATGACAGTAAATGTCTTCTGTCCTCACGCCATGCATCTGCTTCGCACACGGACAGATACAGATGTGCTGAAACATAGTGCACCGCAACCAAAAATGTAGCCTGACGGGCGTACAGATGGGCAAATTTCACCCTGCATATTCATCTATCTGTCTCAGCGGCTATACCTGGCTCTGATATGCCTGTAAATGTAGCGTTAAGCTGGCTGGGCATTATGTAACACAGGCTAATTGGCTAACATGTAACCGAGATGCAGCTTATTGCAGAGACACTGTTTTGACTAGAGTCCTCCACTGACTTCAGCTGAGTTTTGCTCATTCTTCTGGGATGTTTGAGAGAAAAAAATTATTTTTATATTCACATATAGGTACTGTGTAGTAATACTAAAGCCTGCTGCTATACTAGATTTCAGGCTTTTGTTCCTGAAGATGTGTGGTTTACGTTTTTGGGGCCCTTGTTGTTGTTAGACCTTAGAGATGTGAATGGCGAGAGAGCAGCTGCTGAGAGCTGGCAGGGTGCTTGCACAGGGGGGTGTCTGTGCATGTGTGTGCGTGTGTGTGTGCATGTGTGTGTGTGTGTGTGTGTGCACCTGCAGTTGGGGGTGGGTGAGGTTTGGGGCTGTGGAGGTTGTTGGAAGCCAGCACAAGTGTTTGCAGGAGGCAGGGTTTTGTGTTGCAGATTGTACCCTTGGTTTTCCTGCTTGCATGCTTGCTGGCATTTGAACATATGTGCTTTGTGCGATGAGACTGCAGAGAAGTCTCGCCCATCAGTGTCAAAACACTGGCTGCATTACACTCCTGTCACAGTGTGTAGGAGGCACCTCTGCTGCAGAGCAGTGTACGGGGTCTTTTCTTATCTGCATCAAAACCAAACAACAAACACTTTGAATGAAAGCTGCCATTAATTCACTCCTTCTGCTGCTTTGTTCTGCCACAGTAATTAACTTCTTATTAACATGAATCAAAGTGTTCCAGATTCATGGTTAAGATCACATGAGCTCAGTTAGAAATGGAGCTTTGCATATGTTCTTCATGTTCTTCACGTCAGATCTGCATATTTGGAGTCTGCATTCATTCTTGTTTGTCTTCCTCCTGAGGAGTGACTGGTGCAGGAATTGGAAGGGAGGACCTTCTGATTAATTGGCCAAATTCTTTGGCGCCACTCGTAGATGAGGAGGGGGGCACAGCTTTTAGCACCATGGACCAGATTTCCTGTGCCACGCCTGTCAATGAGAGGGGCTGAAAAGCTGCAGCTGCAAGCAAATGGCACATTTATACCACTGCCACCCATACTCACTACCAGGCCAGATGCCCCATTCATGGCCACTTGTGAGCTGAAAGATTATCTGCAACCCTCTTACATGCTGGAACATTATATATGCATAGATAAACAGAGTCCAGACAGACTTGGTGTGTTTGAAGCTGGAGGGAATTAAGGGAGGCAACGTAAGGATCTCCTCAGATTGGCCAGATGGAAGGCAGTTTGATCAGAAGTATAGGAGTAATAACTGGAGATGTTTTTGTCCACTGACCGAGCGAAGTTCCAATCTTCCCACAATTTGACAAAGCTGTTAAACTGCAGCATCACCTAGGAAACCCTTCATAAACCTTGACTATTCCCCTAATGTCACACATCTGATGACTAATCCTAACCTAGAAGAGCAATTTCTTGACGTAACCACTCGGGAAAGTGGGAGAAAAAAAAAATAACAAGCTCAAGAGTGAACTCTCTGTCCCTGAGTGTGCATCGTGTTCTGTACTGTTGCATGGTACGTACAGACCCAGCTTGTCTCAGGAGGTACTTACATGGCGAGAAAATACTTGAAACTGCCCTTTTGAATTATTCCATATAAGCAGTCAGTCCAGGATAAACTAAAAAAATATGTATTTGCTCAAAGGAATGGGAATTAAAGTCACAAAGGAAGATGGATTATAGGAGGAAAGGCTGCAAGATGAGTAGACCGTAAAATAGAGGAAAAGAATTTACTATGTTTGGCAATGTGTGAAAGACTTGTGAAGTAATATAAATAAGGAGGCACCAAGTAATTAACACATTTCTCCGAGGCTGCACCTTTGGACGACGTCCCACCGAGCCTGTTAGAGAGATCTGTGTTGGTTTGATTGACTTTTCACAAGGGGAGAGGAAGTCGGAGTGAAATGATTTCCAACTGTCTAATAAATAATGCTTTATAACACTGGCTGAGATGGCGAGAGCCTTTCTCCTCCTTTCCAACAAATTATTTACTGACTATAAAGTGAGATTGCAAAAAAAAAAAAAAAAAAAGAAGAAAAAAAATCCCTTTGGCTGCTGGTGAAAACAGAATTTGATATGAAGGTAACATAAAAAATGAATCATCACTCACTTGTGTTCACAATCTGCCAACAGTAGTTGAGTGTTTGTAGAGTAAAATTACATGCATGTAGGCCTGTTTTCTACTTACATTAGACTTTCAATCAGAACAATAAATGAGCACTGGACAGGTGCATTCAGCTTATAGCTTCATCATTCAGAGCTGGGTAAAAAAAAATGTATCTTCTTCTTCTGACTACTACTATTATTCTAAAGACCCAATTGTGTAGACACACATCATAATAGAATACTAGATTTGCAACCAAGTACACCCATCAATATCAACCAGAATAGAAAATGAGAATAGTTGAGAATAGCAATTGAGAATAGTTTTTATAAAAGGAACCCCTACGAGATCAAATTTGATTTCAAGGCGTTCTTTAAACTTTAAATCTTTAGAGACTTAAAATCTTTGTCCGTCCGACAGTGATTGATTTCGAGGCCCCCTTCGCGTGCTTTAGAGCGGCGCAGAAGAAGTAGCAGCGTTGCCATTTTAGATTTCTTTGCATGCAGCCGTACTTCCCCAGCCTCTTATGTCCTATAGTGGATTCTGGTAAACATTGTCAGCATCAGATTTGTGGTCTTTTGCTGTCTGTGCAGATCCAGAAGCCTTAGTCCAGCATTAGAGTCAGCAGAAAATGGTCATTTGGTGTTGGAGTTAGGATCAGTGACCCCTTTGATGCACGCAAGCGTTACCCTGCAAAAAAAAAATGTCGGATCAGGGTCTGTCAGGAAAGATTGAATGCTATAAACTAAAGTGGCGATCAATCATACAACGGTGTTTTGCTTTGTGCAGTCATGTCTGCACATTTTTATGCTCTGTTCATTATGCCTTATATCGCTAAATGAGCTTAGTGGAAAACCCTGAATGGAAAGTATGGAGCTTTTCTTCATTACGAGGACGATTTTAGGGATTACTAACCTGCAGAGAAGAGAAAAAGGACATGCAGATTTATGAGATGGATTTTCACATGCTGTTATTGAGTGTTTCACCTTTGCTCTGTCAATCACGCACCGCATGACCTGCATCTGGACGAGGGACGAGGTCGCGGGGTCATAGTTTGCTGTAAGGAAGAACGCCACGGCAGAGGGAAGGCAAACGTTAACCAAGCTCCTCACGACCCTTGTGACCAGTCACGTCCTCTCTCAAGGGGCTTATAACAGTAATGCCTCGGGGTAAAGTGGTACAGAAGCCTCATGGGTGGATTGAAAGTTGATTTCCACGTAAGGAAGTCTTTGATGTAGCTGCTGATACGGCTGTTAGAAGTCGGCTGATAAAGTCTTGACTCTCTCTCTCTGGCTGTACCAGCCTGTGCCGACTTGCACACCAGGATCAAAGTTCTTTGCTTTACTTGATCCGTTAAAATATTCGACAAGGCGGGATGTGAACTTCATGATTATCGCAGCCTTTTTACCGCCCACCACTCTGCCTGTGGGATGCCAGCACTGAGTGGAGCTTTGCAGAGCCGGCACTAGTAAATGTCACATGAGTATGAACATGTCACGTATATGAGTCGATTGGATTCTTCTATTTTCAGCCATTGTGTTCGTTTTAATTAAGAATACCCTGTTGTTAAACTAATCCAGGTACAATGCACAGTGTGGCATATAGGTAAAAGCTGTAATGTTGTCTTTCAAAGGTCCTGTTTAAAACGATGTAGTTAAAGGAGACCAGGTTTTTTGTTTGCCGGTATGGAAAAGATATTGTCTTTGAAATGTGTCAAGTTTTTTTTGCTGGCAATTGTATTCTCTCATATGCAGTGGCATATTTATAGGCCTGCTGGGGGCCCAACAGACTGGTAGTGCTTAACCAACTGGTGTGCTACAGCAAATTATCATCAAAGAGAAAATCTGCCTGTGCAACACATGGCAGCAAATGACTTGTTGACTTGTTTTGTACCATGTTGGTTTTCACCAGTCTGTCATGATATGCGCTGGTGTGGTTGTTCAGATTTATTGCGTGTGATCTTCTGTGACAGTGTATAGCTGGGGGATATACTGACAGCATCTGGATTATGATTCTGCATTACCCATTCCACCCATGTAATCTCTCATCTCTCATCTCATTCCAACAGGCCACTATAACGCCTGAATGTTTGATTCAGCGAGAATTAGGGGGTGTACTTGACTTTATGTTGATTTAGTCTCTGACTTGATGGATTTTTTTTTTTATGACTTCATTTTTATTCATTTTCACCTGCCCTGCCACCTACCTAACTGTTCTTATTCTATAGGAAGTAGTGGTATACGTTATGTGCCCATATAGGCCGTTTTCCATCATCCAGCTGATGTTTAATGCAGGAACACACGCACACACAATCATGCAAAGACAACTCCTCTCCCAAGGCTGTGAATGTGAATATAAGTTTACTTATGGTATGGGAATTAGAAGCTTCTGGGATGCCACAATGGCCGGTACAATGTGTGCGTCTCACAGTATCAGTTGCAGCTGTCCACCTCTGCTTATGTTTATTTTTACACCGCCTGAAAAGTTATCTGACAAGGTCTGGGCTGTAATATGGCCGGGATATTCTTTTCTTTTTGTTCAGTGTCATCTTCACTGAATGGAAGGATGCAGCATTCTTTTTAGGTACAAGCTCCTCTAGTTGAGATCTATGTGCTGGCTCTGTGTTTGCTCTCTATCATCCATACTGCCTTTGCAGCCACCTTCGTTTTGAGTTATCATGGACTACTGTTAGTTGAACAGGTGGGGCTCGTGACAGAACATGACATAGTATTGTTTTTAAGGACAGATTTTTGGTTTAATTGCCCAACTCTACCCCTGCTTTTATACTGTGTTAAAATTTCCTAATTCGGTTCAATAAATCCCTGCAGATGCCTGCAGGCAGCAGGAAAGATATGTTGATAAATCTGCAGCTTCAAATCGGAGAGTTTCCATGCCAGAGTGCAGTGTCATTATGCACAGCTGTCTGCTGTGTTTACTGCAATTATATCACATGCAAATGACACCAGACTGCTACAGACTAAACATTCACCTCTGCACACTCAGTAGGCCCGTCACTATTCTGACCTTATTTTATTGAAATGCAATACAATATAATTATGAATCGTTAAAGAATGTTAACCGCTTGTTAAGTTTCTATAAAATTTTCCCATTGAAATACCCCAAATCATCTCCCCCTGGCCTCTGAGCATGATGTGCATAAGAGGATCCACACTCTCCTTTCCTTTCCACAGCAAATGGATTCAGAGAAAACGTGCCTTTTTGATAAACTATGCTTGTTTATGGGTTTATCATCTAGATATCTCATGCATACTAATGCAGTTTATTGCACTGTCCTTACTGTGTGTTTCTCTCTCTCTCTGTGAGAGAGAGGCCACAGCCCCCATGCATGCTCTCTGGGTAAAATTGTAAGGTTAGGACTTGTAAGAAGACACTGCCATGTCAGCAAGTCGCCATGACAATGCAGTCATTCCCCCGTTTCATTGTCTTTTTCCTCCTCTCTTGTCTCTCAGGCTGTAGAAGGTCACGGGACTGAATTGATCCCCATAACACAGGGATACACACAGCGCTGGCCCTCTCTTTTCGCTCTCTCTCTTAACAGCAGCAGCCACGTAGATATTCTATCATGAAGCTGACACCCACAGCTCCACTGTCCAAAGAGCTCCAAGCGCGGGGCCGAACCGCACATTTGCTGTGTATCAGAATTTTGTGCAAATCTGTGCTGACCTATCACATAAAATAGACGCTAGTAAATAAGGCAGACCAGCGTGAATTATTTTCTCTCATGCAGCGGGTGTGGAACTGGATTATTATCCCAGGTCAGAGTGAATACGTAATGTGGAGCTCATAATGCTGCATAAAAATCGACATGACACGACCCTTCAGTAATGCAGAGAGAACCGTGTTATTACAGTACATCCTTCAGAGATTACACAGCTCTGGTGTAACGCACTGAATACAAACCCAAGGTTGTTGTGTTGCTGCCTGCCATCCATTTCCAAGCTTGTTTGGAGGCTGACCGAGCTTCGTAGGCTAAAAGCCAGGTGTAGCGCTACATAAGTCATTGAAACTAACTCTCCAGACAGAGCGGAGATAGATTAAGGAGGCAGGCTCATACCTCAGCAGCCTTTATTGCAGGGCAGTAACAAGAGAGAGAAGCAAATCCCAAAACGGATGAGACCCTCTGCACATGACCTGCATGTAAACATAAACATACATGGTGCTCACTTTCAGTTCCGCTTGTGTAGAAGTGTTAAAGCACTTATTGCCCTTCTGCTGTTGTGTCAACCGCAGCATTTAGATAAGACAGTGAATATCCCGTCCTCTTATTTTGTCCAAGTAATTAAATCAAGTCATACAGTAAACCTGTGGTTATGACTTTAGCCACCAGGGAGCTGCTTCATTAGGGTGCATTGTGCTTTTTCATCAGGTCTGGTTACTCTGCGGTCTCTTCCTCCCTTCTCTGCAGCTCTAGGTATGTCTCAAGGGTGAGGGGTGAGGAGAACGGAAGGTCAGGAGAGGTTGGGGGAGGGGATGGGTGGACTCTGCAGAAGCCATTTTATTGTTATGTCTGAAAATTCCACTTACAGCTAAGGCAACTGTAGAAGAAGCTGCGGTGCCACATAGCAGAACGGCTTTCATTTATTACAGATGTTGTAATCATCGCTGTGCGACATTTAAAAACTATACCATGGATGATCAACTTAAAAATGTGTCTCATCATTTAAGTCCTTTATTAATCTAAATGCTGCTTTTATACGATTCTTGAATTTGGTTTTTTTTGGTCTGTCGATTGGACAAAAAGTCTGGAGACATCATGGATGGTGGAAATTAGCATTTCACTATTTTCACTATTTAGCTATTTTCTGAAGATTTCAAGAAAGAAATTGAAAAAAAGTTAATAAGCAAATTAATTGTGAATGAAAAGTCATTCGTTGCCGACCTAGACGGCTACACTGGATATGCAAAATAACAGAAAAATGTCTGGGTTTTAGACTGTTTTTGAACAAAAGAGCATTTGTGGGAAATTGTGATGAGCATTTTTCACCATTTTTGACATTTTGTAGACTAAACAATTTATCGAATAATCATCCATTGACATTGCAAATAATTATTAGTTGCAGCCACAAACCGAATAGGTCTTAAGTGATGATAATTTTTGATCAGTTCAGCAGCCGTCTGGGCTTCCACCGTCTTGCGGTCATGCCTGTGATTCATCCATCTCCTGCTCTTTGCTCTTCTGTTTCGCCCTCATTCATTCCGACAAGCTCCGGATGAGTCAACGCCTCTCACGAATGCGTATAGAGTCGGGGACAGCGGAGCTCTTAACAGAGTGGAGGAGGCAGAGTGGAGACAACAGAGCAGCACTGGTCCCTGAAGGTTACATGTGAGAGTGATGTTGCTGAGCAAGCTCTATCACTCTGTTACACAGCAGGATCAGTCACCACAGGCTTACAGCCCAGATCCTCGCCTTTCCTCTCCCTCTGTTTCTTCGTGTTCCATCACTCCTGCTGCCCCTCTCAGATTTTCTGTATCTTTCTTCCTCATCTGTTGTTCTTTGTCTCTGCTTTCCCTCGCTGAAATGTATCGCTTTTTTTTATTTATTTCCTTCTACAGGTATATCCCTGTTTATTGCTTTTCTCTTTCCAGATTATTGTTAACATATCCTTCCTCCACCTGACGCCGCTCTGTCCATCAATCACAAACGCTGGGGCCTAAAGAACAAATTGAGGTCAACGATGCGGTGTAAAACTCTAACCTAACCTTACCCTTCCTTTACTCTTACCCCTGATGTCCTCTCTGTCACGTGTGCATGCACGTGTAATTAGTGATGCTGGAGGAGTCTGACCTTGGCTGATGTTAAAGTCACTGACTTGTAACTGCTGCTTTGGTCCTTCTTGATGAGTTCTTCCCAATGCTCACATGCGTGTTTGTTACATTCACCCAGCTCTGTGCTGTAAACATTTTCTCAAACTTCATCAGTGTCTCGTTGCCGGTATTGGATTCTTTCTGGGATATGTTAACTTGCACGCTCTGCGACTTCATTCTCAATTTAAAAAAAAAAAATCTTTTCATGCATGTCTAACGCAAAGTCAGCGCAAAATTACCTCAGCGTATTGAAAGTCAGGCTGGATGGTCACGTAAGATGATATAGATGCTGACTTGGTTTAACATTAGATTGGAAAGCCAATAACTGCTGTGGCGAGCTCCTAATCCATTACCTCCACACGTGTGGAAAGCAATATGAAGCCTATAATGCATTGTCCTTCACGTGCTGCCGGTAAAGGTCTGTTGCGTAATTCAGTAAAGTGAGCCTGTGGCGCTCCTTGCATATTGCACCCCCCCGCACTCTGCTGACGTACTGTATGTCACTGCAGCATGTGTGTGTTTTTGTGATGGATCGCCGCTGCTGTGTTAGCATATTCCTTCTATCCGAAGGTTCTGTCCTAGCCGTCCTTCAGGCCACGCCGCAGCTCTCCAATCCCTTCATCCCCAAATATCCCGGCTCGATGCCAAGCGGGCAGCGTTGGGCCGAAGAGTCGGGCACGCTTTACGATCCCCTCTGTCCTGCAATCGGGCAGAACACCGTTAATGTGATGGAAGACATGGCAACGCAGGCGTTGACACATTTACCAAAAAGGGGGTTGAAATGTAGCTGCCCATGCCTGGGTGCCCCGAGACCAGTAGGGTGGAGACTGGAGGGCAACCAACTCGGTGCTCAACCTTTTGCCCGATGAGTGAACAACTGGATTCACCCAGGCTGTCTGGCTCAAGCCAGAGGGTGTTTAAATGATGCCGTGTTATATTTGTGGCACAGGAAGGGTCCTCAGTCTGCAAGGTGAGATGATCACAATGATTCGTTTGGGCATTTCTTTATACGGAACTCCACGGCAAAAATATCCATCTTAACTTGTCATTTAGTAACATCCAGGCTTAAATCCTGTTAGGTTTACATTATTAACCAACTCAAACCTTCAGGAGCATTTTAAGATTTGTCCAGATTTACATCAGTCAGACTGATCTTAAGATCGATCAAGAGGCAAAAGATTTGATCTAATCTGCCATCTTTAAAACTGTGTACCAAACGTTCAGACTTACTTTCATAATTAAACTCATTAAGCCCGAGTCAGCGTTTAACCAGCACTTGATAGCGCTGACTATCTTTTGCGCTTTGCAGATGGGAATTATTTTGTTGTACGCCACAGCAGTGGTATACGTTTTTAATTTCAGGATGGAGATAATAAGATAAGACCTCTTGACGTCCTTGCCAACTATAATTAATGATTTATTGCCTCCGTGCAGTAATTTATCCGGTAACGTTGTCCAACAGTTGGACTGCCGTGGCGAATTGACTCCCCCGCCAGCAGGATATGAGAAATGGCACGCTGAAAGGAGTTTAAAAATGATGTATGAGATGCACGGAGAAAGGGAGACGAGGCAGGGGAAGTGAAAGAGGAACGGACGACTTCAGGTGTTTTGAGAAGTGATTCGTGTCTCATGTAGATTTAGAGTCACAGACCCTCAGGCTTTACACATAACACTCATACTTGTTTTATATATGTTTAAAATGTGAATCTGTCTGTTTCCTTTTCTTTGGAGCCAAGGGAACTGACCATTGTTGTCATGCTTTTTGTGTTCATGTGTATAATAAGCTTGTGTGTGTGTGTCTGCATTAGGCTGATAACGGGTTTTCTAGAGGGGCCTTTCATTCTTAATTTTCCTCTTCTTCCCAGTAGTTTTTGGTAAGCCAAGTCCAGATAAGCATTTGGGCTTTTGGACGTTGTTTTGACCACACTATAGGGCTTCTCACGGATATTTTCTCTCCTCACCGTGTCCAGTGTCCAAAGTGTTGGGATAGAAATATGAGGGCAGAGAAAGGTGCAGGCCTCTTGGGATGTAGGAATGCTATGTATGCAAATGTTTGACAGACTGAGATGAAATGGGCTTTGAGCCTCCACTCTGACAAAAACAAAACTTTGTCGATGGACAGACTGACAACAGGGGTTAATGCCAACATCCAGAAAAAAAGGAGCAATTGAGAGGCACGGATAGAGGAACAGGTTGATTTCGCCGTCTACTTGTGGATTTATTGAATTATTTGAATGAATATGCTCACACACACACACACACACACACACACACACAATTGTCATAAGGGCTAATCCATGCCTTCAGTAACACACACACACACACACACACACACACACACACTGACAGCATGCAGCAATGTTCCAGGTGTAATTATAGAAAGTTTTGTCCCCTGATTACTGCTGGAAAATGACTTTGACTCACGTCCGCCGGTTGTCAGCGAGGTTTTTCCACTTGTCCAGCTAGGGTTATCTAACTTTAATGAGTTTTTACTTTCCTAAGGCAAAGTGACGGAGCCTGATTGGCTGACCTCACTGATGGCCTGAGAGTCCCGTGGGTTAATGTTTCACTCCTCCACACTTGCGCTCTGAAGTTTGCCGGTACTGGAGAGCTGCAGGTGTGCCCTCAGGTCAGCGCTAGACCTCTGGAGCTTCCTGGTCGGCTGTTAGAGACGCTTCAAAAGCTGTGAGAAATTACCTCAGGGCTGATGGAGACTTACCACTGATCTCAGAGCAGGTGTTCCTAATATAGTGGGCTATGTATCGGGGGTAATGAACAGCTCCCACAGGTCTAATTAAAGCAATCACAGGTAACAAAAGGTCATTAAAGACTTTTTCTGCTGTCCTGTTTTAATGAGTTTGTGCTCATCAAAACTTATAAATTATTTCTGGTCTTTCCAGTTTAAGTAGTTTTCATTTGATGGTATGGATGTTTGAGATCAGTTCTGTCTTTCTTCCAGCCATCATGTATGTGATGGGAGCCCTGGGACCTGCAGCTGGCTACCTGTTGGGAGGCGTCCTCATCGGCTTTTACGTCGACCCCAAAACTGTAGTCAACATTGACCAGAACGACCCTCGCTTTGTTGGCAACTGGTAAATATACATCTGTGACTGCCCTGAACCACTGCTTTCAGTTGCCTTTAACACATTTGCCTGTGTTGCCCCTTCCTTTTAGGTGGAGTGGCTTTCTCTTGTGTTCCATAGCCATGCTCCTGGTCATCTTTCCCATGTTTGCCTTCCCCAAAAAGCTGCCTCCACGCCACAAAAAGAGGAAGAAGAAAAAAATGGGCTCGTCTGGTGATGTGTCCAGTGACGACGATGTAAAGAAGGAAAAGTCCAGCAGCAAAGGCCAGAAGGTCTCGTCCTCCATGGGCTTTGGAAAGGACATCAAAGGTGAGGAACAGATATCAGCGATCCTTCACCTCCTCTGGACTCGTTTCGGTGTCTTTCGTAAAGGAACTGTGCACTATTGATGTACAAATGTACTATAAGCCAATCAATGGCCAGGATTAGTCCTGGAAGCTCCACTGAGATCCCCTTTTAAGATGTTATTGATTTGTGATGGAGGTCCACACAGATGACCACTGAAGCAGGTAAATCACTGTAAACATGAGCAGTGTCTGTGGACATTGGGTTCTGTTTACTTAATTAAGCTAATAGTAAACATGGCTAAAAGTCGCTCATTACTGCTGTTAGTCAAACCCTGTTTAGTTTAGCTATCGTGATTTTAAATTAAGGACAGTATGTTTTTGAAACTATGCTTCCCAAAAAAAGATCATGCATTTGAGATGGTGTTTGTTAAACTGCTTACACCTGTGCGCCTTTGTGCATTTTTATTATGTCTTCTCCTTGCCAAGTAGATCTCCTGGTTTTCCCTGGAAGAGCCCCCCTCCCCCAGGTTAGGCTGAATTCTGCTCCAGTGTTTCCCAGTTTCCACTTGTTTAATTTCTCTCTCAGTCACTTTCTGTCTCTCTCTCTCTTTTAAATGAGCTCTCAGGGGAACTCAGTCACATTTCCACACACAGAGCAAACAGACTCTGCACTAGAGCAAAACTGTAGCATGCATGTGTGCTCACTCACTCTTTATTACATGCAAAATAACAGTAAAGTGAACTGTAAGGTGTATTTAAACAGGTGCATATTTATACTCATGGTTATGCACATTTTATAAAGTAGTCCAGACAGACAGGATTTATAGTCAGCTGATAACGTAAACTGTAAACATGAATGCATTATAGCTTCCTCAGCACTGGTAGCTCTCCTGCTGGTTCACTTGTTTCAGCAGTGTGTTCTGGGTTTGTTTGCAAACTATGGCCAATTTTGCAGACTCAGGCACTTCAATGTTTGGATCTGTAATGTATTTTGGTGCTGTGTGTGTCCCTCTATTGAGGTGTGTGTGTTTATCTCAGCACTTTCTGTGAAAGATATGCTGCTAGTTCTTTTTTTTTTTTTTTGCCCTTCAGATCACCAACAAACCCTGAAAAAAATGCCAACACTGAATATCTTTAATAATGCGTGTAGGTGGGATGCCTTTATGATCATGGAATGTTTCAGACCTTGCAAGACCTTTGCAAGCAATTCTTAAAATTTATTGGATTTTCTGTCTTATTGAATGTTATCTAGTATAGATAAGTATATGGCATATATCATACACGATTTAGAATTCAGACATATGAAACTAAATTGATATTTTATTCTGAAGCGGGACAAAATTAGTTTTAACAGCTCAAGATTCACTATTCAGTTCCATTCAAAGTGTTTAAATTGCTTTTAGATATGACATAAGAAGCATTTGGAAAAGTCCACAGTTGCAGTTGTTGTTGATTAACTTTCCTTCGATCGACTAATCATTCGATATTGGCTAAATTAACAGCTGCTGCACAGAGTCACTACCCAAAGGTTTTGTGGCTTTTTTTTTCTCCACATTTACATGGTCAGATTACAGATTAGATTAATTGTGAGACTCAAAATAAAATAAAAAAAAACTTAAGATATGGTTCAAAATAATTCTATGTACTTTGCAATCTCAGGTCAGGAGACATACCCACACCGTTGCTGCTGACCATTTGTCTTCATATCACATCCACTGCTTAGACTTACTAGCTTCGCAGGTTGAGACACCACATGCATGAGCTACAGTGAATTTACAGACATTACATCACCTGTTTTCACTCATAGGGATATGTTTTGTAAAAAGCAGATGGATGAAACCATTTGTCGTTCCGTCGAGTCATCAAAACGATTCTCGCAAAATACTATTGCGAGCCGGTGGTCTGTTTGATTGAGAGAGCAGCTGCTGTGGATGTCAACTGGACCTCACCATCTGTCCCCACCCAGACAAGATTACAGCCCAGCTTCACAGGAATGAAATAATGATCGTGTCTATTCTATTCATACCTTTTCGTCTGAGAAAATGGACAGATGCAAACATTACTTCACCTTCAAATTGGTTAGATTGGTGCTGAGATTGGCTGTCCCCAAATCACAGCCACGTGTGGTTGACTAACCTCGTGATAACCTCTCCACTAAAAGGCATTAATAATCCACTTCACACACCCCCTCCTTTGTTTTGTTCTTTCTTTGCTCATGTGACAGAAGAAGCCCCTATGATAGCCTTATGACTGTCAAGTCCTAATATTTGCCAAGGGCTTAAAGCACCCCGAACACACACAGAATGAAATCGGAGATGCCAGTTATGTGAAACAAAGCCAAGTATCTGACTTTTGTTCCCAAACATTGGCCTTTGACAAATCACACAGAGCGTGAGAGAAAAGGCTTGCACAAATAGAACACAGACGAAGGTAAAACGATCAAATCTAAACACCTGAAGATAATATTTTAGTTTAACAGGCTTTAATAAATGCTTCCTTTGGTTGCTGTCCTCCCACGTCTTTCATCATGCAGATAGTTATGGTCAAAGGCCCCCAGGGTCCAAATTAATTTGAATTGAAAAGCTATTTGTGCACCTGAGTGACTTCTGTAAATTACTGATTATGTATTATTTTTGATGGAGGGACTTTTCCTGTCCTTTTGGTTCTCAAGAAAGTAAAGAGAAAATCTTTCTTTGGTAAACTGGATATATGGATCTGTTTAGCTGTGGCCTCTATTTACAATGGATGCATTGATATTTCAGTATAATACTTATTTTGTCACAGGCCATGTGGTCCCTGCAGCATGTCCTGGGTTTTCCTTGGGACACCCTAACCAGGTGCACAAACTACATCAGTTTTCTCTTTCAATTTCAAAAGGCAGCAGCTTGAATCTGAGGTCCTTGTGGATTACAGAGATCCCCATTCTGTCAATTCTGCTCCTGAAATCTTTAAATCTTTTGCCTCAGTCGTGGGATGACGGAGCTTGTATGTTCCAGCGTCTCTGAGAACAGTTTGACCTGCAATCTGACGATTCTGGCAAGGATATTTTAGATGAAACTTTCCAAATGCAATCAGTTCAACCCTTTACAAATGATTTTTTTTAAGACTGCAGCAGAAGTGCTGATTAGCCTGATTGACCTGCAGGATTTAAATAACCAGGTCAGGTCAATCTCTTCCAAAAAAATCAGAGATTACTTAATATTGGATTAAATCTTATGTAAGTGCCAGTGCATGATGAGATAATCTGATATAAATTAAGCAATCATGCATATTTTCTTTACATATT
The DNA here is from genome assembly GCA_037577475.1 of Chaunax sp. Z400. NCBI lineage: Eukaryota > Metazoa > Chordata > Actinopteri > Lophiiformes > Chaunacidae > Chaunax > Chaunax sp. Z400. The sequence goes on along the minus strand of CM075206.1, from coordinate 9,870,272 downwards.
TGGCAACACATTTTACATTGATTGCATACATGTTCTCAGGCTCCCCTTTGGACACAGGGTGAAAATATAAAACATATAATTTTTAGTGAAAATGGCCATTTAAAGCTGTTAAACTACACTTGATGCAGTTTGTTTTTAGAAATGCTCTGTCCTGCTGATGTGTTCGAAAAACGACTCCACTCTGAATTTCACCTGATGCAGATATATAATGACATCTTTGGGGACAAATTGAATAAAACAATGTGTCCCACCCGGTTAGAAGAAAGATGAAACTGTTATATTCTGCCTAGTAAAAAATAAAGTAATTACAGTTTGATCACATGACTCATGAGTGGCAGGATGAGAGAGCAGCCTGCATTATGTCCACTAAATCACACGGGCTCTGTCCTCAAGCAAGACGTAAAGGGCATTTTTACCCTTCTATGATGAATCAGGGATGACGGCATGACTGCATCTGCAGGGCTTGAAGCGAATCCAGCTGTAAGGAGACAAAGTTCAATTCACCTTTGAATGTGAGTGTGTTTGTGTGTGTGTGTGTTTTTAAAGATGGTGTTAACTTCACTCTATTATTACTATAGGTTTTTATTCCATAAGGGGCCGTTTCTGTCTTTTTAATAATTGCAGCTTCACAGTAATGATTCGCTTCCGATGATTCCATCGGGAGGTTCAGTTTATGTGGGAGTAAGAGGCAAATTAAGAGACTGATCGTGTCTTAATTACAACACCACCCATTATGAAGTGCTCCATCTTGTCTTGTTTCCCTCCCCAGACCTCCCCAAGGCGGCACTGAGGATCCTCAGCAACATGACTTTCCTGTTTGTCAGCCTATCCTACACTGCAGAGTGTGCCATCGTCACCGCCTTCATCACCTTCATTCCCAAATTCATCGAGTCACAGTTTGGTATCCCCGCCTCCAACGCCAGCATATACACAGGTAAGTGTTCCTTTGGACAGTTTGCCTGTGGTTAGCAGTTCACTCTTTTTCTTCTCTGTTATTCATTCAATTCATCGCATCAGAGTCAGACGTATTCTCCAGTGAGTCATTCATTGTTCCCCGTAAGCTGCCGTCAAGGATGTGTGGGAGCCTGTGATGAAGAATTCTTTTCAATATGTTCCGAGCAATAACGTTAAATCAAATTCTACTGTCATCATCTTACCATATAGCTTCTTGTTGAGGTGAATTAGATCAAAACAACTAGGGATGCACCTAAACACTGAATTTGTCTCCCAGAGCCAAAGGTGCATCTTCAGTGTGTGCGTATTGTCTGACCAGCTGCCCAAAACCCTATGATTACTTTATTGGTCTCATCTGCAGCATTTTATAAGTAAGCAAATATATTAGTATTGTGAGACTTGAATTTTAAAACCTGTATGTAAAATATGTATATAAATACACTCTCAAACTATAATGTCTTAAAGACAAAATAAGTAAAAGGTTAATCCGACATGATGTCTTTATACAGTGCGTCCTGACCCTGGACAGGACGGCTGGCATCACATGCACCATTAGTCTGTACCAGTTTAAGGTCACAGTTGTTCTCACCTCTCCCAGAGCACACGGCGTTTCACTGTCGGAGGGCAGTGCTATGAGTCATGGAGTCTCTCCGACTTCCATTCAGGGATAAGCTTCCGTTTCATCCCCTGAATGCAGCACACACGCCTCTGTTGACTGCAGGAAACACATTCATTCATCATGAAGTGATTACACATAGACACACTACCCTCTGCTCTGCCTGTAATCTGTACACCACAGATATAGAGTGTATAAAGAACCAGTCCAGTCCTTAAGTCATGTCTGAGCCTGTGGCGCTAATACACAAAGGATCTGCCAGCAGGAATATTACAGCAAGGAGTAATTGAAAACTCAATTATGAAGGCGTGTGTGTTTGTGTATTGCGCTGGCTAAAATATGGTCATCTCTAAACGCGCGCATACACAACACCGTTGGCTCATCTCATCTGCTTGTTGCCAGGATACAAGGGGTAAGGGCAAATGGGTGGTGCAGTTGCCATGGCAACCCAAATGATGCCAAGCTGCAGGGATGTGATGATGGTTGGAGAGGAGGAGGAGGAGGAGGAGGAGGGTAACCGTGTTGCTGGGAGCACAGTGCTTCCTCAGGCAGCCAGATGGACTGACCAACTGTGACATTTCCTGATGGTTGTGAGGCTGTGAGTGATTTTTTTTATGAACGACCAGAAGAAAAGGCCGACGCTACACGGGAAATTAGCTTCATGTGATTTTCATGATATCATGTCGCAGTAATACGGATAGGCTTTGATTTGGTTGGCTGGAGACCATTTCATCAAACGTAATCCGTTTAGGATTCGCTTTCGACAGCTTCAAGCAAGAGAGGCTGATATTTAAGAACAAAAAAATTAAAGATGAATATTCAGTTAACTAAAAGAATAGCTGCATATACAGTATATTGTAAAAAGGATCACTCATAGTGACGCGATAACACAGTTTTATCACCCAGCTCTGCAGTTCCCCTCACTTCTATGGAGTTTAAAATGTATTTCAACGCATTGTTTTGTTTTTAACACCCACAACTTTACTGTTCTAGGTTCAGACCCCCCGTTTTCGTCACCCATGATTTTGGGCTATGCAGCAAACAGCCCTATCAAGTTTGTTTTATCAAGTTTAACAGTAATAATAGCCTATGTCAGCGTTTTCAGTTTGTTTTCGCTGCTCCAGAGTGACCAAGAATGCTTATACAGGTTTATGAAATCCTGGTATTTTACCAATTTTATGCCAGATCCAAAATTCAATGAGCTAGCAGAGCCTGATGCTAATTGCCAGTGGATTGATTACAGTGTTGATTAAGTCCAAAAACTGCAGAAGCTGTTTAAAAGCTTTAGTGAAGACTGCAATTAGAGCCTTTTTTAAGGAAAAGTTCTGAGCTGCACAGGAAGTGATTGGAGTCTTTTCCTGTAGCGCCAACAGTGCTTTGCTAGAAATAAATAAAAGACTAATTGCGTATCTAGAATTAGCATCAACAGGCATAATGGCTGACAAGTCTGAAGAAGGGTGTACATAAAGAATAAGATGGAATAATTTTGTCTTAAGTGATATGTAGGAAGTGAAGAATAAACACGACAGAGCAACATTAAAAAAAAGAGGTCTGACATCTTTGTTTTTCTTACATAAATGAGATAAATGGAAGTCTGAGAAATTGCCACCTCAGTATGATGCCTGGTTAAACAGCCGCCCCTGCTACATGCTCATTAGCTACAGACACACACACCTCCCTCAGCTGTAGTGTCTTCATGTCGCTGTTGCTGCTCTCCCTGTTTCTCTACCTTTCTTCCCCACTTTCCACTCCATCAAAGATTTCCTCTTTTATGTCTGTAAAAGTGACAGTTGACAATTGTAAATAGTGCAAACATTAATATAGGATCCTTTTAATGGACTGGCAATGACATGCACACATATATAAACTAGGAAAACAGATATCTCACATTCATACCAGCATAGCTCTTAATCCATAAGACATATACAAGTCATTTTTTTATGTCACAGTGATATGACATCCGGTATGACTGTGTACGTGTTTATGTTTAATCCTGCAGAAAGCATAAGGTTTTAGCATAGAAACATGCGTTTACAGGATGATGTAAGGCTACAGCTGTCTGTTCCCCAGCTGTCTCTGAGCACGCTCAAAGAAGCCCACCCTGTATCTGGCCCTCTCCCTGTCTTTGGTCCCTACATTACACACACACACATTCATAGAGGGAGAAGCCAGATAACATTCTCTGTTCATCTGCTATGTCTGTCGACCTTCCTCCCCCGCTGACTGAACCCGTATTGCTCGTTACCCGGCCGTGTGCGCATGTGGCTGGACTCGAGGGCTGCCATGTGCAGCGACTCCGGGCTTTAATTCCTCCACGATGACACTTTCCACCCAGTCCATCCTGCCAGCAGCTAGCTTTGCCTTCCTTCAAGCTGTCAATTACACCAGCTCTAGTGGACTGACAGCATGTGACACAGCCTTGAAACGACTTACTGGCAGCCTGTAGCACAGTAATACAGCAAAGCTTTTTCTGGTCCCTTTTTTTTTTGCTTATTTGTTCTAGATCTACCAGGTGAAGATGCATTGAGTTTGACATTAAGCAACAGTGTCCAACAAAACAAACAATTCCATATAAAAGCATATATTTACATGTTTTTCATGTTAGTGTGCTTGATTAAAACACTGTAGATCAGATGCTCATTGCACAGTCATGCTTTACAGTAATTAAATCAGTTTCTTGCAAAACATCACTAGCTTTCCTCTCACCCGCTCTTTGTTTTCTCCGATCTCTCTCACAGGGGTGATCATCGTACCCAGCGCTGGGGTGGGCATCGTGCTCGGGGGCTACATTATCAAGAAACTGAAGCTTGGTGCCAGAGAGTCAGCCAAGCTGGCAATGATCTGCAGCGGGGTGTCCTTACTCTGCTTCTCCACGCTCTTCATAGTGGGCTGCGAGAGCATCAATTTAGGAGGCATCAACATACCATACACCACTGGGTAGGGACATCCTGTGTGAGCACATGCAAATGTCTGCTTTTCACATAAGAAAGGTATTTTTTTTGACTGTATGCATTATAAATATATGGGGCACTTCGAAAAAATAGGTTTAGATCTGTGTCTAAACTGCTAAAAAAAAACAGAACTTCATTCTGCATCTTAGGTGATCTCTGAAACACACACACACACTGTAGAAGATTCGTGGGTCTGAGACGTTGTCCCCACTCCTATCATCCGCATCCGTCATGCCATCGCGGTGGGGAGCAATCGACTAATTGGCAACACCAGCATCTGGTCTCGTGGCTCCAGTGAATCACTTTGTCACCCCTGTTTCTGAAGCTACAGACAACAGTCATCCCATGTGTCACCATGCTCATCCACTGTGTTAATATCCCATCTCATACTGTACTGAAACTGTCAAACTTTTTTTGAAAACATTAATTTTGCAAGAATAAAGTCATAAAATTAGATTTATAAGAGGTAATACTTTGCTAGTGCACCTGAAGTGTGAGAATGGGCCAACCAACTGCATCCTTGAAGTTCACTAAACACTGAACACACAAATGTCAAAGTGCTAAACCTATGTGAAATTAGCTTTTCACATAGCTACGTTAATCAAAGTGATTGTTTGTCAAATAGCCAGTGTGGCCTTTAAAGCCTCATCGCTGACCCATTAATAACTGTAGTCTTTGTTTAAATCGGTGTTTGTAGAGAGGTCAACGAGACATGTGAGGCGGAGGGTCCCCTCATAATGAACAGCCCTGGTCACTAGTCACTGTTAGCACCCTCATGAGGAATGTTCAGCCCAAGCCCAACCTTTGTGAAACTTGTCTGTACTCACACACTAGTCTAGACAAAGATGGAGATTATTTGACTGAAAGGATGTCATGACAAACAACAAAACTCCACAACCTTTTCAGGGTCAAGAGGCACACCAAGTGTAATAGGTTGTGTGTGTTCAAATGAAAGCTCCTGGGGAGTCAAATTAAAGCTGTCAAATGATCAGAGTCTGCAAAAGGCAACTTTTTTTCCCCCTCCGTTACAAAATCAGACCTCAGAGACCTCACTCTTGTGTCCCCTCATCCTCCCTTTTCATTGTCTGCGCTGCTAAACCGCATTAAGCCAAATGCTCTCTCTTCGCTCTCTGTCTGGGTTTTATTTGAAGTGCAGCCTGCAGTCAGTGACACAGCAACTGGAGGGTTCAGCGAAGGTCGGGGTTTAGTCTGGGGGGGAAAAAGGACGCGTTCAATCAGTGCAGTGAGCCTGGTGCCTTTTAACGTGCATGCAAATACACACACACACACACACACACACACACACACACACACACACACACACACACACTAACTGTCTCTCACACACTGTCTGGAATGTGACACTGTTATGTCAGGACAGGCCCAAATCTGCTTCCCCTGCTGCAGCCAATATGAAAATGAGGATGAGTATCACTTTATGGTCTTGTGAAAAATGATGGTCCACTGGTTTTCAGAAGTAGCACAGAATAATTAAGCTCTTTCCTGGTTGTCATCTTCAATACATGATCAAATACAAAGCCCAGACTTTCAAAATTATATGTCAGTGTTGATTTTGTATGCATTGTGTGTGTTTGTGTGTGTGTGTGTGTGTGTGTCAGCATCACTCCCAGGCTGCTGTGTTGTTAGGGCCCGTCACCGGTTGTTCTGCAGGGCTCAGAGCAAAGCTTCCCAGAGAAAACCCAAGACTCGCTTCGCCGGTCCTGGTTTAGATGAAGCCAAAGTCCTGTTTGCCTTAGAACGACAGTTCCCACACAATGTATTAAGTCGCTGGTGGTGTGACTTCCTCAACCCCTTCATCTCCACCCTTTTATCATCACACAAGCTGGTGGAGGGCTAGATTAAAGATAATTAAAAGGATTATGCGGAGGAGATTAGTGATTAGACGCAGACTATAGAAAACAATCTCGGGAAGATTGGCAGCCTCTTTCAGCTTCATCTGAAACACTATCTTTTACTGGTCATTAGCATATGAAATTATTTTGACTTTGCATATAATATAACACATTGTGCACATTGCTCTTCCCTGCTGAAACAAAACTTTAGGATTTGATGCAATGCAGGGAAGGAGAGTGGGGACAAGAAGTACAGCCTTTATAGTCTTGGGTTTTAGGGGAAATGTGGTCTTAAAATGCGACATATAGCACCATAAATGTGTTGTTAACGTTGGAGCTGCTGCTATCCCAGCAGAATCGCTCTTGTAAATAACAGAGATAAATTAATAAACCTTCTTACAGTTCAAGTCTCCTGACTCTCACCCTTGCTCACATGGCATTCCTGTGAAAATACATCTTCAAAGTATGAATTTTGAAAAAACAAAAACAAAAAAACCCAACAACTTCCATGTCAATGGATTCTAACACTATCCAATAGGATTTTTAAGGCTAGGAAAAACCAGGACTATGTACATATAAATGGTGCTAAGAATACAGGCTTCAAAGTTCAGTAATATGATGGGTCTGGCTCCTTCTTAATCATTTTCTCTGTCTGCAGTCCGACACTGACGATGACCCATAGGAACCTGACGGGCAGCTGCAACGTAAACTGTGGCTGCAGAATCCATGAGTACGCTCCAGTCTGCGGCTCTGATGGCATTACCTACTTCAACCCCTGTCTGGCTGGATGCAGCACTGTGGGCAATGACAGCACTGGGGTTAGCACACACACACACACACACACACACACACACACCCACACACACACACACCTCATTCATAGCTTCATTGTTTTTCCGTCTCAGGAAAATTGTTATGTATACAATGAGTAGAGTAAAGATGGATTTAATGGGAATGATTTCAGAGAACTTCACTCAAAGACACATTAATCATAATGATTAGACAAAGACCTGCTCTCCTCCCATAGCTCTGAAAGTACAGGACGTTTCAGACTCCACTACAATGTCAGCTAGGAAATTATAACAACACGAGGAAAAGAAATGTTTAGTTTCTTTGTCCAGATCACGTCAGCGTTGCCGCCCAGTCTGTGTGTGGTGTTTTAATGGAACTAGCTTTGGATTTGAGTCTGTTTAAAAAGAGAGTGGACCGCGTGATTGACCCCAGATGTTTTTGACTACAGATTAGGAACTACACCGACTGCGGCTGCGTGCAGAGCAGACAGGTCATCACTCCGTCCTCTGGTGGCCAGGTCAACCAGCTCCAGCTGGTCATTGTTAAAACCTACCTGAACGAGAACGGCTACGCAGTGTCCGGGAAGTGTGACCGCACCTGCAACACCCTCATCCCTTTCCTCATCTTCCTCTTCATCGTCACTCTCATCACCGCCTGTGCCCAGCCCTCGGCCATCATCGTCACACTCAGGTAAGGGATGTGAATTCTGCCTACCATTGTCCGAGTTCCCAGCATTTTTTTCTTCAGACCTGAGTTGGTTGGTCTCAGTTTGTTTCCACAGTTTTTAAAAGGCTGTCTTTTTTTTTTTAATCTTGTCTTAAAGATGAATTTGCCACATCCTTTTATTTGGATGGAGTACATTGAATGTTTATCATTTCCATGCTGTTTCTATTCTCTCAGGTCTGTTGATGAGCAGGAGAGGCCTTTTGCTCTCGGCATGCAGTTCGTCTTGCTCCGAACTCTTGGTAAATTGACACTATGATGAAAAGTAAACACTGCTGGTTAGGTGAATCTTGTTAAAACACCAGAATTCCCTTGTCTGCTCCATCTATTTTGTTCATAAACAGTAGATGTCAAAGGTTAAAAGATCTTCAGAATTTCTCACAAAGCATACAGCCAGTCATGTTTCTCATGAAACTTTTAGCGTTGATGGTTCTCCTGCTGGTCTGTAATCCATTTTTCTAAGGCATCACTCTTGTCCTTGCTAACATCATGCAATGTTAAAGAGAGCAGGGATGCAGCACTGTAGTGGACCTCTGTGAACTCCAGTGTTGATAAGTGTAGAAAAGCCCTCAGGGTTAGTAGGCACTGCCGTAACATGCCTCTGACCTGCTTGTTATGGCTGTGTGAACATAAAGCTGTCACTTCACTTAAACCATCTTAATATACATGTGTGGGCGGCAGGAGGCCATCTGTATTTTTGTGGTTGTACAGTTGAGTCTAAAATCCTTTAATCACAAAATCTGATGCAATCCTACACAGATATGGTGCAATAATTGTAAAGTCATAAAGTTACTATTGTTGCAGTTTTGGGTCCAGAGAGGTGCTGATTCAACGCTAACGTCATCTAATTTTTGAGGCTTTAGTCAATGGTGGTGATGAATGGGATGAATGATTTTCAAAGGTGTTCCGAAAAATTTCGTCTCCGTCATCAGAGTTGTGTCTGATCTTTACATAATGGTGCCACCAAGTGGGAGAATGATGGCACTACAATGTAGTCAAGCTATAGTCTTGTGCTCTATATCAAGGGTTCCCAAAGGGTCGCGAGACACCAATGGTAGGGTCGGGAAGTGATTTCTAGAAATCAAATACAATTTTAAAATGATTAGAAATGGTCTATTTTAGCCGTAATTGTTACAAAAGATAAGAAGGATTTATTTATTTATTTATTTAATTTATATTTATTTATTTTTATTTATTTTATTTATTATTATTTATTATTTTATTTATTTATTTTTATTGATTTCATTTTAAAATAAAACCATGCAAATGAAAATATGTGTTCGCGTGTTTGGATAAGCCTATTAGTTCATGTGCGATTAAAGTTTGTATGCTTCAACCACCTCTGGGGATAGTGGGGGTCACGAGTCTCTGGCACCGTTAATTTGGATTAGGGTTAAAAGTTAGGGGTCGGGGTGAAAATTTTGGGAACCCCTGCATTATCTTAATTCCCAGACACACTACTTGTATATAGTATAAATAGGAACTGATAAATCTGCAGATGGGAGTCAGAACTTCACAAACACAAAGCTTGAAAAATACAAAGATTTCCCGAATTTTTAAAGATTTAATACAGACTTTGTGTTTTCCAAGGATTTTCCTTTCGCTTTGTGTATTTTATTGTGATACAACAAGAGTGTACAACGTCAGCAGCCCTCAAATGGTCACCTTCTGCATTTTTTAAAGTATACTTTGTTTTTTTTTTACTTTTAAAAGTATGTGTCTATAAGGTTTAGTATTTATGACTGAATAAGCCAGAAAGAAAAGAAAAAAATATCATATTTGTTAAAGCAATCATGGTATGTAATTTGGAACTGGGACACAGGATACATCTCTAATGTTATTGATCACAACATCTCTCTACTTTCTCAGCCTACATCCCCACACCCATCTACTTTGGTGCTGTGATCGACACCACCTGTATGCTGTGGCAGCAGGACTGCGGTGTGCACGGTTCCTGCTGGGAGTACGACGTCACCTCCTTTCGCTTCGTTTACTTCGGCCTAGCCGCCAGCCTCAAGTTCGTTGGCTTCATCTTCATCTTCCTCACCTGGTACTCAATCAAGCACAAGGAGGAGCGAGCCGAGCGCTGGCGCCAGCACCTGCCTCCACTGGGCACCGTCAGTGAGCTTATCTGCCATGCTGGAGGCCAGAAAAGCCACGCCCGCACCCGTTCCTGCCCTGTGTTTATTCCCCCTCGAGCCGAACCACCTGCCGCACTGCTGCTCAACCGTGGCCACAGCAGCCTGAGCTGCCCCGGCAATGCTCTCAAAGCAATAACTCCTCCCATCCTGTTGCCCAGTCACCACAGAGGCTCCGCCCATGTCTGAGAGCACACCAAGCCTCCCTCCCAGGGGTCCATCGTGACATGTGCCTTCCTGTTTCTGCACCATATGGTGTCTGATTAACACCAATCAGACAGGCAGGGCTCCACAGCTGCTACAGGACTGAAGGCAGAGACATGGGTGCGCCCACCATACATAAAGGGCTGCTTATGGTCGTTCATAATAACAGGAGAGTAACAAATGCTCTTTTATTCTGAACATATCATGAGCTGCAGCCACACACCGTATCCACACAGAGGGTCAGATGATGGAAATACATCAGATGGTGCTACTGTTAAAGGGCAGGACATTAAAATCTCTGTAGGGACAGATGAGTCCTCATCAACACAGCATAAAAAGCACAACTAACAAACCTGTACTATGCAAGATCCTATGTACAGCTCCCTCTGGAATCTACATCTGTACCTCTTACTTCTTCCCTGCTCAACTCTTAGGCCCAATCCCATTTCTTATTTTCACCCCTACCTCACCCCTTGCCCCTTAGCCTTGCCTCGCCCGTTGACACAGAGTTACAAGGGGTAGTGGTTGAAATATTCCCCTATGAAATGGGACAACCCTACAAGGCCCTGATACGATACGTCATCAGTAGTCGTAGGCGGCGTTATGACAGATGCGATGGTTTTTTTTGCCTGGACAATGCCATCTTCAGCTGTAGTGATGTCTCTTGCGTCGGCTGTGTCTTACCCTGCCAGTGTACACTGATTATTAGAGCAGCAGTAACGTGCAGCAACTTCACTGCTGCACTTAAGTGACCCAGTGAAAGCAAATCATTATCCAGATCATGTCAAAAATAAAAACGATTAATCTTGCAGACTCTTCTCTCCTCCCTTCCTTCGTCTTCCTGTTCCGACAGAGACCGTGTGCTTCGCATTGCTCGAGAGTATTCTTCTCTGTGGGCTTGGGGTTCTGCTCTGGCGTGCGGCGCGGGTGATCGCCGGTTCGATACCGTATTTTTAATTTGGAAGACGTTCTTCCAATCAGTTATGAGGATGATTAAGCTGTAGCGCATACACAGCTTGGATATGCTGTCCAGGTCACACTGATAAAGTTGATATAACATCCAAAAATAGATCATTCCTAATCAAATGGGGACATCCAGAACAGATTACCGATGTCTGCAAATCATGTATTTTTGACGTGATCTTCTCTGATAAATTTCGGGCATCATATGCCAATAAAAGGAGGAAATATGTCATGATGCGGCCCTGAAATGCACAAATCAGCCTTAAAACAACATTACAACTTTAGCTATTTGGCCAGAGACAGCAGATACACACACAACTAGCGATTTTTGTTATGAAGAAAACTTCGATAATACATGTTTGAAACGGCAGTAAACTAATCATCATAATTTTTTTTAACAAAGAAAATACATTTGTGGGTTTTTTTGGTTGCCACTGAAACATTTGCCACAATCTTGCCGATGATTGACAAGGAATTCTGGCTGATATCTCCTGCCCCTCCGTTTGAAGTGTGCTTCTGAAAACCCTCCAAACCTCAAACATCATATAGTCCTCGCACTTCGCCCTTCCCCTCTGTCTCTACAAGACTTTTGGACGCCCCTACCCCTACGCGTGAACGCACAAAACGGGAGGCGTAGGGCTAAGTGGTAGGGGTAAGGGGTGAACTGGGATTGGGCCTTACACACCACCATGTTCTCGTCGGCTCATTCATAATCCTTTTATTCCTGTGAACATATCAGAATTATGTCTTGTATTTGAGCCATTCCATCATGTTGTCTGTGTGTTATTTGCATCATCAGAAATAACTTTTTTATTTATTTATTTTTTTTAAATCCTCCCACCTTTTTTTTCATAACAGTGCCTCTCAGGCTGTCTGGGCCAGTCCAGTATTTAAAGCTAGCTACCAGGGTAACTGCTAGCTGCTGGAAAAGCCACGGCCATCTACTGTCATCTCAGTCAGGCGACAATATTCTAGTTATTTGACCTCAGCTTTTGTGTTTGGGAACAGTTGCCACCAAACTTGTGCCATTGAGCCCAGTGAGTGAAGTTTCTCCTGTTATGAAGGTAACTACTGTATGTAGCTCATAGCTGACGAGCACCAACGGTACAGTGACTTCTAATCTCAGTGAGCAAGAAATCTACATGTCACGACTCATCCCACTATTTTATTGTTACAGTGTGTAATAATTAGCCAAATGGCAATCAGGAGGAAAGAATAAGAAAGTTATCTCATCTCTGACTGTGTGCAGAAGCTACTGTGTGTCCAAACAATGTGATTGTACTTGAAACTGGAGCTGTACTGGAGATTCAAGTCAATGTGGCAAAACTGCTGTTTTCTCAACAATTTTCGCCACACTTTCAAATGAAAATGAAAATGATTCGAATCAATTGCAACAATCAGAAACAAGTGAAAGGATGCAACATCCTGGCTTTGCATTGTAATGTTTTCCCCTTTCTACTAATGGTCATCTGATGTACATAGTAGTTAACTAGTATTCTCGACTTTTAAAGAAAAGTAGTGCATCAAGCATATAAAACAGTGAACCTCCGTTTATCACCAAGCGTAATCAGAGTATTCAGTTTGTGGGTGTTTGGCGCCCTCTAGTGGACAGAGAGATGATTGTGTGAAGGCCAGTGAATGTTTGTTTGTCAGACTACTGAACTGACTTTCCTGGCTAAAGGAATAATTATTAAATTCAATGGTTGCACTGAATTTAACACACAAGTCTCCCAACCCTAGCAAAAGATGACCTGCTATCGTTGATATTTATGCTTGCAGGACATAACGACAAGTCAAATAATTAATTATATCTGCTAGTTTTGGGAAATCCTCACAATATTCAGCATATGGCACGAATCAGAATTTGTCTGACCAGGGGTTATTTAAGCTGTTTGCATGAGCCTTAACTAATGTAATAGAATTATCTAATTTTCTTTAACTTGGGCTCATGTTATTTTCTGTAGTATTTCATGGATTTGCCTTCCTTTAAATAGGATGGGTGGCCGTTGCAGAGAAATGGAGGAAGTGGTTGTGAGGCCCTCTTCCTGTTTATTACGTTTTGTTTGCTATTAGATAAGATAGGTCCATACAAAAAGTCAAATCTGTGGCACATGTTTTCAAAACCACATTTTTCCTCTTTTGTCGAGGACTTAAGATGTAAGTCTAACAAAGTTACAGTATTTTATATTCTGATCAGTTCAACTTCCTCTTTAGCTTTTAAATGTTTGGGGAAACGACGGAGAAACTGAAGCTGTGAATACGTTTAAAAAGTTAACATTTATGACCAAGATAAATGGTATTCTACCAGGTGAAGATTATCAAGTGGCAGTGGCTAATTTTACTATTAAGTGACATAGTACCTCAAATTTCATATTCATATGTGATCATTGTGTAAATATTGACTAAGCAAATGAAGCATATTATTGAGCTCACACATAGTTAGAAGCATATTTATGAACTAACCCCTTGGCATTATAGTTAAAAAGAAAAAATATTAAAGCTAAAAAAATAAATAAAAAAAATGGTGGATTTGTGTCGCTGTGCCTGAACAGTATTACTCACATGGGAAGGGTTGTGTTCTCTTTCTCATTTGGGGAGGGGGTTAGGCTGTTGCAAAGTATTTTTGTTCTTTCCAAGAGGACAACATAATTTAGTTATTAAAAATACTGACGTTATGCTGAGCAGAATTACCCTTCTCTCCACATGGAATGATTCTCTAGCCAATACCAATGTCAAGATTATTGATCAGGCCCCCTGTTAATTTGACTGGACAGTCAAATCTTACAATTAAATATGACTAATTTCTGTTCTGATGAAATACCAAATGAGCAAGATGGTGAAAATAACCAACTCTTTGTAGGGAAGGGTAGAGGATCATCCACTCTTTCAACAACCATCATTAGACACAGTAAATGCAAGGGGGTGTCTGCCTTTACTGCACTACAGGCTCACTGTAGGTTTGCTTTAACACATTTTACTTTAATCAGTATTTAAACTGAATTTCCTGAACAGAAGTTGTATTCTGAGAGTCAAGCGCTTGTTGCTTTTGTTCCTCAGGAGCAGGAATCTAATTGATGTTTGTGAACACTTGGTTTACAAATGCTTTGAATACTTGATATTTGTCATTAAAAAGAAAAACAGGAAAAATCGACTTGGCTTGATTGAGTTATTGCCTAGTATTGAAGCGCAACACATGAGGCTGGAACATCGTCAGAAGGTTGAAAGGGTTTATTTCTTTACAGCTTCATGGCTTTTCTGAAACCAGACTTGTTGCAACACTTTTACACACGCACACACTGTCAGGAGAGGAAAAGGACATCAGGTGTTTGCAGAACCAGTTTTCTAACATCTCAGTCCCTCTTTGGAAACACCAACAGCAAAGATGAACTATTGGCAGGAAGGTTAAGCATTCTATCCTCACTGGCCCTGGAATATTTAGCTACAGCTCCTAATAAAGCTGTGAGAGTGTACCATCATATAACCAGGTTTAGGGCACTATACAGGTATATTTGAAACAAATTGGTCATGTGCAACACAATATTCTGGATTATCAAAGCACTACATCATACACATGATCATCACATGGTGATTGTGTGAGCATTTTCCTGCGATTTAGTAAGGATACTTCTGTTAAAAAAAACAAAAACAAAAAAAACTGCTGTGAATAGTGAGCTGGTATCTGAAAACAATGCAGAGTATCAGATGTGTAACCTTTAAACTGTCCCATGATTGTCTAAACTGTCTGACACTATTACTGACACGACAAGGAGATAAAAAAAAAATACAATACAGCAAATAAAAAAAATATCGGTGAAACTTATTTTGCATTTGAATTGATTCTGATTTTTTTTTCCAGAAGTGGCAATCCAGCTATTTTCGCAGTTCTAAAAGTAGTTGTAGGAAAAACATGGAATAACATTTGATTTGACAATGGACACAAATTTCACATCACAACAGTGGAGGGTGAAGGTCATAATATGGAGAATTTCAAAAGTGCATTTAGGGTCAAATGTTGCTCTATGAATATAGTAAAAGGGTCCTGTTAATAGATTCTTACACTAACGACTCATTAAGATGTTGAAATGGTTTCACCACTCGTGCTGTTTTAAAAAAAAACATATATTAAAAACATCAATGGGGTTATCCACATGGAATTACTTTTTAATCCCAACACTTTAGTTTAGCTGCATTAAGGCTTTTTCTTTTCTAAATATATATTTGGAAAAAAAAATAACACTGTTTACTAATAAATGTAGGCACCTGTAAAAAAATAAACAATAACTTTAATATTCATTATACAGCTCTGACTGACTGAGGTGGTATCTCTTGCCATTGCTCTTGGCAAGCTCATCTCCCAATCACGGTGTGTCTCTGTGTAAACCAGCAGCTCATTGGCTGGCTGGCCTGCATGTGATCCTGCCTCAGAGGGTCTGATTGGAGGGTTGAGACAGAGAGCCGCTGCCCTCATAGTCCAAGGTGAGTGGCAGCGTCGACTGAGGCAGCACCTGTAACACCAACCCGACACTCTCTGGGCTGCTAGTCTGTGTGGTGGGGGGGCTCCTGGTGGTGCTGGCCTGCAGCTTGGGCCTCTGTGTCCGTGTGGACAACGGGAGGTAGCCTTGGGCCTGGAATATGTCCTCCTCTTCTTCAAGGTCCAGGCCCTGAGGGCCTGGGTCCTCTCCGTGGCCCAAGCCAGACTCCAGCTGGGCCTGCATGCTGTTGTGAGTACGCAGCAGGTTGTCGTGTTGTGTCTCCAGCTCCGTCAGCCCGTTTCCACTGAACGTCTCTCCTTCTATCTCCTCCAGCTGCACCCACACATCACTCTGTAAGATAAAGCTGTCTCCTCTTGGGCCTGATGGTGATTTTGACCCCTCAGGTCTGTCTGCAAGCCTCCCAGGAAGGTCATTAACAAAAGATTCCAGATTTCTTTCCAGTGTGGGCCTGGATGTGGGTGGTGCTGGTGGCGTTTTGGTGGGGGCGGGGGTGGTGAGGCGAGCCTCTGTGGCCAAGCCCGGCCAGACGTCACCAGCCGCGGCCAACTCCTCTCCGCTGCCCTCTTTGAGGCCTCCACCCCCGGCCCCGGAGCCCAGCTCTGGCAGGGTGGAGTCGTCAAGCTCATGGGTTCGGTTGGATTTAAAAATGTGTCGCAGTGCAAATATATTATCTACATCCTTCTGGAAGTTGGCCCAGTTGTCTGGGCTGGGGCTGTATTCAGGCCTACATTCATAAAGGCTTTCGTTTATGCTATACAGATCCTCCAGTCCCTGCCAGTTCACCTCCTCGTCTGTCAAGTTGGGTAGTTTAACCCTTTCGTCCGTCCCACATGGGCTGTGTGCTGCCAAAGACAAAGAAACAGAGGACTGTAAAGATCTGGAGGAGAATGAACAGTGAGCTCTTGTCAAGTTTACTCACATACCATGCAGTCATGCCCAGCCTCCGGCTCGCACTAAAGCAACCAGCTCCATGGGGTTTGAGGCCCCAAGCAACACACACACAGACAAATTCACATCCACACTTCAAAGCTGCATTAGATAAACTAGATAAACACGGCACCCACGCTAAGCTGAAGCCATGAGTAGTGCAAACACATGCTGCCTTAGATATTCACATTAAAGAGACTGAAAAGAAAAACATTTAATGATCCATTGTAATAGACTAACATATGGAGCTGCACAAGAACAATGTAATGGTGTAGTTAATGATATGCCTGGCTTGGGTTGAACGCAAAGTCAGGCAACCTGGAATAAAAGAACTGAACAGCAGAGGAAACAAAAGGTGATCAACAAAACAAGATGCTAAGGAAGAAAATAAGAAAATGAAAATTTCTGCTATATGGTGTATCCCCCGGACCCCCCCCCCCCCCCCCCCCCCCCCCCAAAAAAAAAAAATAATAAAGGAACTCAAAATGCAATCAAAAAGGGGGAAATAAAAGAAAATCGCAGCAAAAAGCTAAATCAGAGTTGGACTCAGTCTGCAAGTAAAATCAGTGCCACTTCAGGTCAGCTTTCCTTTGTGATCAGCTTTCTTGTAACTACAGCAGCTAGAGATGGTTTTGACGTAGGCTTAGGGACTCACAGGAAGGAGAGGCTTGGTCTCCTCTTTGACCACTTTCGATGCTGCTGCTTCCTGGTAAGCAGGTGCCAAAAACACAGGTCAAAAGGGCAGAGGTGAGTGGAAGGACAGAGAGGTCACAGCAACTCAGGTGTCCCCTCTACCACAAGCTAATGGCCACGAGCAAATGATGTCTGATGATGTCACGTTACACTAATGTGATGATCACTGTTTGGGGTTATGGATAACATGGCATGGAGGGGTGACATTAATGAAATAGTTCAACATTTTGGGGAAAATTGCTCGTTCGCTGTCTTTCTGAGAGTGAGATGAGAAAATTGACAACATTCTCGTATCTATGCTGTAAATATGAAGCTACAGTCAGGAGGCCGTTAGCATGCCTGAGCAGAAAGACTTGATGCAGGGGGAAAAAGCTACAGGCTAAAATATAATATAAAAATGAATTAGCCTCTGAGATTCTGCACAGCTGATTTCTGTCACTCCTTACAGAGCCAGATGAAGCTAACCAGCTTAGCATTAGCATTCATACACGAGAGAGGTATCAATCTTCCTATCTGACTCTCAGCAAGAAAGCGAATGGGCTCATTTCCCAAAAATGCTGGACTCTTCTTTCAGGCTTTCATGTGGGATGTGATGCATGAGGGATGATTAGACAGTGTCATGCATTGTCATTCACGTGCACTTGGTGCTTGGATGGGTCTCAAGTAGAAGCATCTCCCTACATTACTTTGTAAAATTCTTATCATAGCCATGCTACCGTACAGTAAGAATAGCTAAGACCAACTTTGAGGGCTTTATTGTAACAACTGCTTTAAATGTTGCACTCTCAAGCAAATGCATATGTTTAAATAGCTGCAGACTGACATTACACAGTAGATACAAGTGAAAACAGATGGTGTGCAAAGAGGTGACAACATATGAAGCTCCTTTAATGAGGGAAAATCATCATCTGTTATGATTTGTTAGCTTGTCCCCAGCATGCAGCCACAGATTAAGCGCCAGCACTCCATGGATGGATGTATTAGTGGGAATGAGGCAATTGGGCTCATGCAGGTGTTAAAGAAAAAAGCCACTGAAGAGAAACAAAAAATTGATGGATACCTGTGTGGCTCATAGCTTCCTCCATCTTTACCTCCTGATCAGAAAAATAAAAGCAATCGATTGTTAATGCTTTGATTCAAGGAGATATCGGAGGGAGAGATAAATAGAACATTCACACTGGAGATTTCTTCATGCACAGCTGCTACTCCCTATGGAGAAACGCGGTTATTGGGCAATCAGAACGAGGAGAGAAGACTTAAAACAAGAAGGAAAGGTGTACAAGTTCATATGATCAGGCTGGATGGAAGAGATGTGGATTGATCAGGACTGAGTGGTTTTGTGAGCTGCAGAGTTCAACGGGGTTTCCCCTTCAAAGCAAAAACACAACAGGTCATCGAGTGAGAGGATAATGATGGTTAAGTCACACTCCATAAATAGATGCAAGTAACTGCTGGATCCATTTATCCAGAGCAGTTAAATTTTAATGATCTATTCCTCCAACAAAAACATCACTTGATGTAACCACAACAGCAATTTTCATTGGTTCACGGCGCTGGCATCATACCCGAGCAGGCCAGCCAGTACAAGTAATGGATGTTAGGCTGCATGTGACATGTGTTGGCATGGTTCTGACAAGTCCAGCATGCCAACACTGTCAGAGCAGCTCAGCTGCCCCAGTACTCCATTCCCCAGCTGGTAATTATAGAAATTAAGTTTTTATCCTCAGGACATAAACAAGGCAGCCAGTTCATGCCACACACAGGCTTTGGTCATCGCAGTATTAATAATTAACCACCTCCATCACCGGGATATCTGCTCCGTAAGTATGCTTGGACCATTTGGTGGTAGTGAAAACCATAATGTGACTGATTATAGCAGTGATGCATGACAGCATCCTCCATATAATATCTCTAACGTCCAGTGAGTCACAAATAGGATGATGGCCAGGGCGAAGAACTGGCGTTTTTCATATCATAAATATTACCAATCTAATTGTTGTCAGTATATGTAAACAGGGAAAAAATACGCCAGCAGAGAGGAAGGCTCTGGCCTGAGGAAGAGAGGTCAGAATTCATGTGTATGTGTCGTTATGAGGAGAACATCAACACACATCGACAAAGGACAACACAAGGCTGATGATTCCTTGACCTCCACCTGAAATGTCAGCACACATCACTGAGTGGATCGTCCCCAAACACATGCAGCATGCAGACATATGCAAACACACAAACACCACAGAGACTGAAACTGATGCAAAACAGCAGGAGATTAGACTGAAATGTTACCATACAGTCACTCATTAGTATTTCAACACCAAATGTTCTAAATTTAAGCCTATGTTCACTCCATTCTAGTCCTTCTGCGTGTAAATTCTGTTTCAGTCATTGTTGGCTGTTACAACTACCTCTAAACCGATTGTGACACCCCATGTGTTCGGTTTAGGTAATTGGGCAACAATAAAAGAGCTTTTTTTTTTTTACCTGCATCCAGTCCTTTTGGGCGAGGGTTGCACTGCTTGTAACCCTGACAACTCCTCATCTCCATCAGCTGGGCGTGGAGAGAGTTCAGTACCTCCCGGTCCACTGCGTACACCGCGTTGGTCAGCTGCCGCAGGTACAACAAGCACATGAAATTAACAATCACACAAAAATGTTGTGGTGTCATGATCTTATATTCGCATTTTAGGCCATATCCAGCAAAATGACCCATGAATACAGTTAGGAGGCGCAGCTTAAATGACTGGAGACAGATGTTCGCCTACCTGGTACGGGTCACTGTTGAGATCAAAGTACTCGAGGAAACCAGTGGAGAACTCGCAGAACAGCGTGTTGTGGGTCTCGTTGATAGTTCTCAGGCACCAGTAGGTGTTGTTGTTGGAGCTGGTGCAGGCGCAGAATCCACCCACTGCACAACAATCGACATTCATTGAAGTCAATTAACAAATATCTTAACAGATGTGTAAAGAAGAGCTTGAAGTCGATCTACATACACGACCAGAGGGGAGCGGTCTGCCAGTGGTCATTGTTATGTGTGAAGCAAGTGAGGCCCGGCAGGCTGCAGTCATCTCCTTTCCTCTGCCGCTTCTTCTCCTTCCTCTCCTTCTTCCTTCTCCGGATCTCATTGTACAACTGGGTCCTCCCGTCTGTTTCGTGCCCGGCCACCCTGTCGGGACAGAAACGCGGGAGAATCACAAAGCAGCACAATGAGAAGATGACATCAGCCCCTACTCTCTCTAATTCCAGTAACCACAGTAGTGGAGGATCTGGAGGGGACTTCCAGGAGGCTGATGCCAGGACAGCGACAGTCTGTTTGCTTTCATGTTTAAGCTCTCGCTAGTTCTAATTTTCTCGGGGATGACATTCTAGCCACTGTCCTTCGCTTCCTTCCTGCATGGGCAGAACAGGCACCGCAAAAAACAGCTGCTTTGTATTGGCAAAATCTGTTCCCAATGTTTCCCAGTGCAAGTTGATCACTGTGTTTGAGGGACTGACTGATTTCCCCCTCTCTGTTGAGTCATACTAGCTTTCCATGTGACTCAATCATTTCCAGTCTCACACACACACATACACACACACACACACACACACACACACACACACACACACACACACACACACACACACACACACACACACACACACACACACACACACACACACACACATGCACACAAAATGAGTCCCTGGCTGTACCTATCCCTCCTTGGCTTTGTTATTTGAGCTCAATCCAGGGATCAAACACTGAAAGAAAAGGTCTATACACACACACACACACACAACACACACATGCAGGTCATCTGAGAACTGCAAAGTCAACTAAATGAAGGTGAGTTGTATGTTTGAACCTGACATGCAGTGACCATGCACATAATCGGAAATGAGTACAGAAAGGCACAATCAAACAAAACACAATACTTTGTTATATAAGTTGTAAGTCAAGGTCAGTATTGATTATTAAAGAAAGGGGTGAGGCTAAAAGTCAAACCCATAATTAAAGGGGAAGGGAAACTCACTTAAATGGATGGAGTTGATCTTTCCTGTTCTTCAATCTCTCTGCCTTGTTTCTGTCTCCTTTGCTATAATAGCTGGTTTTATAAACAGAGAAAGAGACTAAGGACCAGACAGAAAACGTTTTTTTTAGTTTTGTTTTTTTTAAACATGTGGACTCCAGTAGGTCCCTAAACAAGTTATAGATTACTTTTATTCCTTATGGGAAGAACATGAAAGAGAGAAAAGTATTCTGGATGTGAAATTTAATCGACTGACCTCCTCTCTCCACAGTCGCACTCGTCTGGTCGCGTCCTCTTCAGGTGTCCTCTTACTTCCCGGAGGTTTTTGATTTTGTCCTGAAGTGCTTCAATCTGGAAGTAAATATGCAACAAATAATCAGTCATGGCCATTGAAAAAAAAAGAGTAACCTGAAAAAAGAACATTTACCTCCTGGTCCACGTAGCTCTTATGGTCTTTCCAGGCTCTGGAGGACTGATAGATTTCTCTTTCACAATGGACGCTGTCATTCATCAAGATAAAACACCTGAAACAGATGCATAAATACCGGTTGAGCACTTCTCGTTTGACTCACATACAGTATATGGAAGTGATAATAGTGAGGCTGCCTCCTTACTTGTGTGTAACCTTCACAGAGTTCGGGTATCCCACAGCATTTGTGTCATCCGCCAGCATTTCCTCCGAACCGTCGTCCGAGCCCAAATCAAACTCTGGACCGTCTGGGCTGTGGTGACGCTTTGAGATGAAGCGGCGACGAACAGCTGACTGATCGTCTGCCTGAAGGTCGATGTCATAAATCTGGCCTTCAAACTCCACAGACAGAGACCGGGTTGGTCGAGTGTGGACAAAACGTGGACGATAACCTATTAAAATAAAAGTAAAGTTTAGTACATTAAGTAGTTAAGTTTTCCTTATGAATGAAACCCCGACGTTAAGTAAGAATCACTTTTAGTGCATTTTCAGAGTAAATGAAATGGGTTGTCAGTGGTCTTACTTCTGTTGCATCTTTTCTAAGCAACACTAGAGGGCATCAAACCATTCAAAACCACAATCTCATAGCACAAACACACACATGCACACACACACACGTACACACACGGCAACGTTCACAGAACAAATAAAAGGACTTTTAAAACACATTTGTCTTCCTTTAGAACATAAATAATCCTCTACAGGAAATCATGCTTTTAGCCTTTGCAGACATCTTTTTATGGAAGATATCAATAAAATGTTATGAGTTAAAAATAACAAGCTGGATGTTAGCTGAAGCAGTCTGCCCCCAGTGATTAACTACAATAATCCTGAACACGTGTATGAAAGCGCCACGATTCTTAAACAACATTAGGTGCAGAAACAATAAGTTTGTGTGTACTCACGCTGGCCGGATGAGAACTGTCGGTGGGAGCGGCGGTCCGATTTGGAGGGTTTGAACGCAGCATCCCCACAGTCACAGCCCCTCTCCCTGTTGTCGTAACTGCTGCGAGGCTTCAAGCTGCGGGCCCTCTTCCTGGAGCCTTCTTTTGAACCGCCTTTACACTTCTGTATCCTCCACTTGCCTGTGATCTCCTCCACACAATGCCACTTCTGTCAACAGAGAAAATAATACGAGAAATAATATTCCCCATGTAGTTTTCTCTCTCCTAAACAAACGTTTGAGTCTACATTTACAGAAATGAGAGCAAAACAAAGAATGATTTTATTTAGAAATGTCCTCGTGTTACAATGAACAGATCTCCAACACTAATAAGTGTTGGAGATGTTAACAATCTGACAAAGCCTCTGCGGTTTTATGAAATCTTTGAGAAAAGCATGCATGTGACATATATCGGACAGATCTCAGCCTGTGGGAAAGAATAGCATGCCAAAAGCAGCTGGAAAGATAAACCAAGAGGACCACATGAGATGAATCGGGCCCGTCTGCTGTGGAAAGTGGAAACCTGTATCACACTCACACTGGGTTTGTCTGTGCCGTCACCAGTGTAACTGTGTACATTCATATGCCTACATCCTCTGTGCCCTCTCTCAAAACACGTTCCCACTAGAAACAGAAATTTGAAGCCAATTTATGTGAGTGGTATTGCCCGTTGGGTCTCGTGTAAAATGGGAAAGATACATCTGCAGAGCGCAGCGCAGAAGATCAGTGGTGAGTGTGGGAATGGGGGTCCAAACAAAGGGCCATATGGCAGATCAGGTTACTTTTGGAAGCCTCGTATAGTGACGAAGAGCTTACGGGCCCAACAGAGCCGTTATATCAGCTTTTGGACAAGACGCAAGGGAGAGCAAGAGGGAGAGAGAGAGAGAAAGATGTATTGTCACTTAGGGATGAAAACGATCTGTCTTGTTTTTTTTTCATCCTTCTCCCTCACCACCCCTTCCCCCCCCTCCTGTGAGTCACAACAGCTCGAGATGGATGAGAAGAATAAAGAATAAGACCCTCACACCATCATGTACCCCAAAGGATACAGTAACAGAGGTTTCTCTATGTAAATCCTGTGTAACAAACGCAACAAACTCATACCTTTATCACATTTATCCCAAAAAAAACCCGCAACAGCTCCGTGACAAAAACACAACTGAGGTTGAGCTCTGTCTGTCTGGACTGTCTGAACCAAGTGTGGTCACATTCACAAGGCACTAACATTTACACCTTTGTAAAAACACACCTCTAACTCATACTAACTTAAACCGTGTACAGGGCTGAGGTTTAATGTCCACATTTAAGATCCTTTTTTAACTATTTCAGGAGGATGCTTCATTTTGAGCCAATGAGGTGAGCCGATCAAACAACGGAACAAAGAGGAGGTGGAATAGGAAAGATTAGAACAAAATGGAGAGGAAAGCACTTTTCCTGCTGTGGTTAAGTACCATTCCCCCCTGTAATTTTGTAGAAAAAAACTCCACTGACTTTTTTTTTTTGGGAGGCCAAACGACAGATCTGTAAATAATACCATTTCTACATATCTTTTGTGCAGTGTTACACGTGCACACATATCCCCACATGCATTCACATGCTGCATTAAGCTTAATGAAATTTCCTCCGCTGCTGTCTTTAATAACTGATGGCTACAAACACACATTTATGTGACCATAAACTGGATCTGGATCGCATTATTCAGCCCAGAAACTCTGCCTGTCATTTAACGCTACCTTCAACTAGTAACAATTTGTATTGTTCTGGTCTGTGTGCTCCAAGGCCACATACTGTAGCGTTTAATGGGCACAGATGTACCAACAAATATGTGCACAAAACAGGGCAAAAGGGTGCATTTATGATGCAACTGATGTGCTGTAAATGACTTGTGGCTTGTGGCTCTGCGGAATAGTTCAAGAGACGGCTCGGAGGTCACGGCAAGAGCCATACTCGGTCCTGAAGAATCTTTCCATTGTGAATATGAGGGCAACTTCTTTCAGCTCACAAAGCTTTGCAGAGTGCACATGGTTGTGTTTGTTGTACCTGTCCAGGCTGTTCGCAGGGTGTCTGGAATTCGGCCTGCTGGCAGGTCTCTTTGACCTTCTTGTACTTGGGGAGGCTGTTGGTGTGCTGAGTGTTCACGGAGTCTTCCTTCTTTCTCAGGATCTTCCTGCATAACACAGAATTTAAGGGAAATTAGCACCCAACAAAAGAGATATTCAAGGAGTTGCTAAAGCATTAAATGCACAGTATTACATTTCTGCTGCTGTCATTCTAAACAAAAGACATAGAGGATTGTGTTATTGTCTTCATTGCTAAACAACCCTGGTTGCTAAATAATCTATCTGACGTGACTCTTTCTCACTCTGCTCTGTTGCAGGATTTATAGAGACAAGCTAGCAAATGAACCACACGTTGCACCGAATAAAGCAAAACACATTTGCTGTGTTTGAACACTGTTGGATACATTTGTGACGGTGTAAGTGCACAACTCAACAAAATACATAACAAAGGACGAGTCGTCTTCTCCCCTCCTCTATTTCCAACTTTCTGCCAACATGTCCTGGCTGCTCTGGAAAGATGAGGAACCTGTCCCCTTGAAAAGTAGTTGTGTTGTCCCATTCTTTCCTGTTCCAGGGTAAAACAGACAATGCTCACACACTGGTTTGGCTGTAGCCTCTGGCCTTCAGCCAAGGGTGATTAGAGAGCTAACAGTTGTTGTGGACGTCACTCCCTGATGGCTGCATTATGTAAATGATTTGATTCACAAACAACATAGTGAGTCCCAGCTGTCAGTCAGCGTCGTACAGTTCTTTAAGGTCACACAAGGATATTAAATCACAGAGCGTCTCACATGACCGGTGAGAGAACTGTACAAAAAAACATTATAGCTACTGTGTGTGTTTCTGCTACATCTGGGCCAGGGTGACGGAGTGAAAGGTCTGTGGAGGCTAATCTCAGCATTTAGCGACAAGCACACAGGCAGACAGCCCCTCTAAACAGTTTGGATAAATGGAGGAATGGATTAAAAGAGCTAAAGCCCCTGTGGGTCAGAGGTCACAGTCTTTTCATTTCATACACAGCGGCCCATAGACAGACTGGTTCTTCTGTCACACAAACATATGTCAGCAGGAGACTGGTCTGCACGCTTGGCAGCGGACCTAGCAAGTGTTTCCTTTATATTCTTGCATGCATGTCCACAGATGCAGCAGTCACTGGCAAATGTGTGAGTCAGTGTACAAGAGATGGGAGGGCCAAGATGGCAATTTGGAAAAAAAAAAAAAAATTGGGATTGTGAGGAAATTATACTGAGGGAAAACAGCAGCTGTGCGGGAGAACATGACATGCTGTAATATACAGTATCATTACGCACTCTGCGAGAACACTCGGGTCTCAAACAGTTACTGTTCTCTTCCCCTTTGTTTTCATGCCACTGCCTTTATGTCTGTCCTTTCTTATTCAGGCCTACATCATTTGAGCCTTTTTTTTCCACACCGCCACTTGCATCATGCGAAGATGAAGTCACTTCTCTCAAAGTTGTCAGGTTTCTGTCAGTGTACCCCTGGCATTACCGCAGCTTAACATGTTAGGCGAACAAAAGCCAGCTGTCAGATTGGAGGTATCATTTGCTGCAACGTATATCTTGTAGCAGAGGGAAGGGTAAATAGAGAACTGACAGTATTTGTGAGGGGGCATGTATGGTATGCTATCGCGTGAACTACAAAGAAAGTAGTCTTGGGGGGGGGGGACAGTGAAAAGTTGGCTATAGCGTGGCTGCTGCATTCCATACTGGTGGAGCTGGTGGCATGTCCTGTGAGTGTATAGAGAGTCCTCTAGCCATTCCTCAGGTAACATCATCCCGAGCCTGGATAGCCTTTATTTATTTTTCGCCTGTCTGCTTCTACCATGTTACTGAAATGTATCTTCCATGTGTCTCCGACGGTACAGAAACAGCAGGCTAAGTCAGGTTCAGTGACCCGCTCATGCGCTCAATATATGCAAGGCCCTTCAGAAGACAAAGACTTTGCTTGTTTTACTTGTAAGTGATCAAATGACCTGGTTATGCATGTGTCAGCACCGCTTGCCTGAACTGTCATAAATTGCCAGACGCTTATAGCTTTACCAAAGAGCTTGGAATATTTCAGCCTCTTCCACCACCACTGCCTTCCAAGCTGACTGTGGTCAGGAAATGTCAGTCAGATAACAACTAACTGGGAAAAGCAGCTGTGTAGCTGGAGGAGGGGGGAATGTGCGTTGAGCCTTGTGCATTTCAGGTTAACTGAAATCTTTTGTCAGGTTTGTGCAACACACAATGCTCTGCAAATGACCCTGATGTGCCTGTGCTGTGGAAAGAGAATAAAAACCTCCAGTTTACCCTCGCTCCACCAGAAATGTGTCCCTCCAGACTTTGGGTTTCCGGTTGGGTTTGAATCTGGGAAAACAAAACACATAAAGTTTACAGAATTTATATTGCCTATCAGGTATGCTGCAAGCCAAGATGATGTTCATCATAGCAATCTCAAGACATTTTGACTCCTACAGAGTGGTATAAATGCTCTTTGAGAATTAAATAGATTATCCTTGTCCTTTTTGTTGCTCTGGAAATGTTTTCCAAAGTAAATCTTTTTTATAGTGCAGTACAATGACGATATTGTTTTAAACGCCGAGTAAAGGACAATGACTTTGTTTTCATTTTGGACATTGTTTGTAGAATGGGTTTAGCAGGGGAAATAGATAATTCAACATGCAAACAAATTCTACGGGAAACTCCAAGAAGAGAACCTCAGGGAATCTCAGCCAAAGTCCCACAGCCAAGCAAAATCCACCAAATTGCCCTGAACCCACTTTGTACTCAGCTGGAGCAAAAACAATTATTTTGGCCATGGAAATTTACATTTACTCAGAAAGAGCAAATAAATATGTCTGTTGCACATATCATGCACACTGTGTAATTACTCTGCATAATATCCCTTTCAACATAGCATGATGGATCCAAACATACCTGTTGCCAGTCCTCTCCTGTTCCAGCAGCTTAAGGATGGACTTTCCATCCATGTCTGGAGGGGTGTCCAGCCCAGCAATGTGGAGGATTGTAGGAGCTAGGTCAATGTTCAGCACCAGATGTGGGTTTCTGAGGAGGTACATGCGCATAAAGTTTACCTCATCTTCTGAAAGTTATATGGGACCAGTCAAAAGTTTGGACACAGTCTCCTGAATCTGAGACATTTTGACATTGGAACATAAAACTCAGAGGAGAACATCGAGATCTTCTACAGTAAGGAAGCGTGATGATGTTTTCTTGGACTTACACTGCCCCTGGCTCTACGTTGGGTCCTCGCAGGAAGAACGGCACGCGGATGTCAAAGTCGTAAGGCATCGACTTGCCCTTGACCAATCCAAACTGACCGATGTGGTAGCCATGATCAGCTGTGTAGATGATGTAAGTGTTGTCAAGCTCTCCAGTTTCCTCTAACATGTCATAAACCTGTGAAGTAAAATGAGCAACAATGAGTGGAAAAAAGACTTTGGGCTACAGATTTTACGAATCATAAGAAAGTCCATTGATAGTTACACTTTTACCTTCTGCACTGAATCATCCACAGACATGAGTGTTTGGAGCCTCTTCCGATGGAGGAAGTTGGTGAACTCCATGTGGATGGGTCTCATTGGGCCTGTGTACTGCATGATCCAGTGTTTGTCCATATTTGGGGCATAGTTGTAGCTGGGGGTGCTAGGAGGGCACAAAGGTGGGAGAGAGGAGACAGACATTTGAAAAAAAAATGCATGTAGGATTGACAGAACATATATTTATACTGTGTGAGTGATAAAGTTGCACAGAAGGAAAAAATACATATATTGTCATCTGTCCAGATGTGAGTTATCGGAGGACAGGACAGTTATGAAAACCCCCGTTTAAGATGCCAAAAAACACCTGTCTGCTACTTTTCACAAACTGCTGCTCAGTAACAGGTGCTACAGTTGTCCACTGCGTTTGACACGCATTAATCGCTCCTCTGTTTGTTGAAGGAAATATCTTAATAGTCAGCAGCCAGCACCTTAGCTGTTTTTCTAGACCTCTGTCCAACCTTCTCTCCCCTCACATGGAGACGACAGTCTCCTTGCTCCACTGCGCTCCTGGCACAGACAAGTCATTTGAGGGTTGGCACATGGTTAAGAAAATAATAGGCCCCACAGTCAGGTTTGCAACAACTTCTGGACCAAAAACTCAATAAGTCATGGTCATTTAAAAAGGGGGAATTACAAGAGTGGATAAAGAGCAAGAGGGAAGGAGAGGCTGTGTTGCTTGTGGAGTTATAGCAGAGAGGGGCTGTTCACCTGTCTGCAGTATTAGCTGTGTAGAGCAAAGGAAGGGGAAATACACTAGACTGATGCCTGAAGTTGGCTTTGTGTCTGCTGCAGTTCCAAAGTACCTGCAGTTCAAAGAAAAATAGTAAGAATAATATCCTGCAAAAACATGTAGTTTGCCCAAGAATCCAAGTCAGCTTTGTACTCTCCACTAATTTCCTATCTACTATCAGTAATTTACTCCTAATAAATTTGCAGATTCTATACCGTGCATAAGCAGCCACTGGACAAAATATCAAGATGTGGATACTTAATGAAGACCTGCTATGGGAGCTGCTTTGCTCTGATTGAGTGAGCTGCCTTCTGCCCTTGTCTCCTCAGGCCGGCTTTGTGAGAAGAGTGAACTCTTCACCTACCTAGCCAGGCGGTCTAATAAGCACCACAAAGGGACCGGTTTCTGGGCAATGGGCCACCAAGGTATGGGGCCCTGGGCACCAGGAAACCAGGAATGCAGAGGTCAGTGGAACGGAGCCAGTCCATAGGAGAGGTCACACCTGTCACCTGTCGCATGTACGTTGTTTTTTGTGGTATTAGCCCTGGATTACAGCCACCCAGGGCTTGCAGTTCACCCAGAATGCCTCCTGACCTTAAAAAAAAAAAACTTAACATAGACACATCCTGCGTGAGGATTACTGCATTCCCTAAAGCGACTGTTGAGCGACGACCAGGATAACTACCATTCACTCCCTGCTACATGCCATTGAGAAACCACAGCACATCTATAGTGTTTAAAATCAGTCAAGAGCTTCTAAGAGACAGAGTAAAAACACCTTCAGTGAGGAATGTTAATGACATTAACATCAAACCCTCCCTGGCTATTGTTGCTGTCAAAAGTACAGACGCTTATTTGATTTATGAGGCGGCTCCCACTTTCCTGCCACGCAGTCTCTTCCTTACCCTGAGCATTACAAAGTGGGGGTATGGAAGAGGAGGAGGCGGACCAGACAAAAGTTCAGCCATATATTTTCTAAGATGGATGACCTTACAACAGACTTGGTGGTATTTAAAGCGAATTACCAAAGCTCCTTGAATCGACTCAAGCGCAAAATGGATCAGTGTCAAACTCATATATATGAATCAATTTGTCCCACAACAAATATCCATCCATACAAACCACACCACACAATCCACGCCCGCTGTACCTACACATAATGACTGGGACAACCCCTTTAGTCAGACACGGGCCCCTGTCCCACCTCTTCACCCGAAGGCTTGAGCTAAAAATAAATTAATGTCACAAAGGCTCCTCCAAAACACACAATGCATTCCTCTCATCCCTACAGCCGCGGGGAGAAACTACTGATTGATATGGACAGGATTGGGAAGTCCTTTTGCGTGTTTCACAGGGAAGGAGAAGGAGAGGTGAGGAGAGGGGGTGAGAAAATAAGACAAGGGAGTCTGGGAGGGAGAGACACACAAAGACAGACACAGAGATACCAGACAGAGTGACGGGGCAGTGGCTCAAACAGACCAAAGGGAATGTTAAGTGGATAGACAGTGAGATGAAGGAAGTGGAAAACACTGAGAGGTTATAAAAAAAGAGCAATATAGAGCAGAAACGGCAGCTTTAGAGCCAGTATCTACTTTGCTAAAGCACATTTCTGCCCCCGCTCCCCTTCCGCATCCCAGGAGTGGTGCATCCTGGGATGATGTAGTAGGGCCCTCCAAGAGATAGTACAGGCCATGTTGCCATGGAATGACACAGGGTATTTCAGCACTGCTCCAACTCAGTGATGAGTTGTGGAAGGCCATTGTGGGCTTGGCATGAGCTCAGTGCTCCAAAAAAAAAACAAAAAAAAAAAAGCCCCAATCCTTCTTAATGGTATGTGCCCCAGCTATTCTTGGATGATAAATCATTTTGATTTCATGCTTGCCGAGTGGTCGGCCCTCACAGCTTCTAAGCAACCTGTCATCACTGGGGATTGGGGGGGGCGGTGTGAGCACTATAATAATGTAAGGTATACCAAATTATAAAAAACTCCAATTGAATGTTAACAAGTGAAATTCCATATGGCAGCAGATGAAAGCTGGCAGAATGTCTGCATGTATAATTTCAAAATAAAGGGCCTGAGCGTTCATTTTTATTATTTGACAGGTTCCCATGTAGGAACCCTGACGACTGCATGTGTTTGAGCAAGTGTGATCATGTGAGTCTGAAGGTAACTTACATGTGTTGTGAAGCGTTTGGAAAGAGCTCAGCGTACTGCGGAGCTGAGTCCTCTG
This sequence comes from Chaunax sp. Z400, assembly GCA_037577475.1. Lineage (NCBI taxonomy): Eukaryota > Metazoa > Chordata > Actinopteri > Lophiiformes > Chaunacidae > Chaunax > Chaunax sp. Z400. The sequence continues at coordinate 9,838,957 of CM075206.1, read as the reverse complement.
GGCCATGAGGAGCGGCGTGACTGATGACCATCATAACAGGGCGGTGCGGGTAAATCCGCTTCGACATGCGGAAGAAGTTGATGCTGTCATTGGTGATGAGATCTGTGAAATAATCCTGGAAAAAATTTGAGCAAGAATCATGAATACATGGGAGTGTTTTAGGGGTTACGGGGCTAAATTCCCATCTATGAAAGGGTAAAAGGCAGAAGGCAGAATGGGGGAAAATTGCATAACAACACAAGCTTTGATAAAACTCGGCCCAATCACCATATGACATGTTGGTTTCCCTCGTCCAGTCATTTTCAAATAAATGGAGAGGGGCCAGTGCGGATATGAACTGGGGCCATTGAGTACACCACACTACCAATCTGTCGAGTCAACAGCTGGCAGCTTTGCCTAAGAGTGTGTGTGTGTGAATGAAAGTGGGCGGTTGAGTCTGTGTGTGTGTGTGTGTGTGTGTATACAGTTTATGGGCTGTTGCCTCATCAGTGAATCACTGCATTATTGAACGTGACACCACTTGATGGTGAGGAGCCTGGCGCTCTCAAACGGTAAGTGCTTATGACAGTTCCAACCCCTCTACTCCTCTCCAGGCTATCCATTCCCATTCTCCTATTTAGCTTAATTTTGTTCTATCCACTTTTTTTTTAACATGTGTTTTCTTTCCTTCTCACGGATTCAACCTGGGAGATAATGTGCACATATAAGACACAATAACCTCAAAAGACACAAGCCTGAGGCATTACTGGAGAAGTGAGCTGGATTAAGTGATGACTTGTATACACGAAATGGAAAAGACAAGAGTTTCCCCAGACCATAAGTGCTCGTTGTTTCAAAATTTATTGCATCGGTAAAGATAGGGCAACTGATTGAATAAAAGTGTAAGTTATTGTTTATTGATTAAGAGCTTAGACTCAGGAAATGTGAAATTGTCACATCAAACCACAAACATGCCTAAAAGTTTTATCACAGGCTATTTTATAAATGTGCAGTAGATCACACCCTGAACTAAAATCACAGTAGCATTTACCAAATTTCCTACAGTAGATTCTACCTGCAGCTATGGCATGTCGCTGTCTGGCAACATGCAGAGGGGACTGCCCTTTCAGAATGAAAGGGTAAAGGGTGATTTCCCTGAAATGTCAGAAGTGGGTTTGGCTGATGTATCCTGTCTGTATTAATAGTCTTTATAGACAGGCCCGTTTTAATGGCCTGGCTGGACATGCTGGTGGAGGCTGGTGATTGCTAAGGGCTCTGGCAGGTCAACAGGAAGAGACGGTGTCACGGGGAATACCTGGTGAGCGGCTATAACATGGTGAGGGATGTGAAGACTGTCGCTCATCGCCAAACCTTTTAGACATCAATGGTACATAATACAAACTGATTCACAAACGCTTTAATTCCCCTTTAATATTCTTGTGTTTAAATTGAAATTCTGACATTTTGAGGTTTATTCCAACCTACATGGTTTAGCTGTCAATGCAGCAGGGAATTGATGATCAGTCATGAGGAGCTGTCTCTTAATGGTCAAGCAGCTTGATCTCTGACCAGTGAACATTTCTGTTGGTGTCGGTAACACCAACATACTGTAACACATCTGGCTTGCGACACAGGCTGCTTTGCATCTTCATGATAGCAGACTTCTTTCATGAAGAAAAAAAGTCTCACCTTGACAAAGGCCTTAATATGAAGGAACCCATCCGGATAGAAAATTAAATTGGACCAAATTAAATGAAATCACTGTGCATGAGCCGAATGTTTAATCACAATGACTTGATGTATCAGCAACACTCTGTGTGGACTCTGTGTGGAATAGCATGACCTTCTCACCCCGTGTGACTCTGAAGAGAGGAATTGTATTTGTCTCACTGGTAGCAGCTTAATGGTTTCTGGCAGTAAATAGCAAATAGTGTGTCCATTTGGTTTGAAACCACAATCTGCAAACCAAGCACATGTCATGTAAACACCTTGGCCTCAGCTTGTGGGTGACTTTACACCTCAGTCCAAGTTGGCAGAAGACTAACTGTCCAAACATTTGTTTGCCCATCTTTTCAGGCCTTCTTGAAACTTGACAGGCATCCAAACTATAAACCCTCCACATGGATTCCTCATGTACCCCAGACTACACTACTTGGAAAGATACTGGCATGGAGCAGCAAAAACAAACTGTCAGCTCTTATAAAAACATTTGGGGAAGATTGATGACCGATGCCATCCAAAAAAAAAAAAAAAAAGACAGTGTTCATCTCCAGGATCTAACAGTGGTGTAGTGAAAATTCCCCCTTTCTCTATTGTGGTATTATAACACACAGTCATTCTGCAAAAAGGTAGACATATGAGAAGACAGAGACAAAACAAGTGCAGGGTGATATTTATGACAAGCAACATTGGCTTCTCATAAATATGCTTGAGTTTTACAGTGGCGGGGTGGGTCTTAATAAAAGGATGCTGCAGACAGAGGAGTCGGCCCATTCCCTTTAATTCTCAGATGAGAATTCCTGTCAGACTGGATCACAACATTGTGATAAGTGAAGTGTTCTCTGTCTGTATTTATAAGTGGAAGGGAAGCTGCAATTTGTCAGGCAAAGTCTTTACATTTGGTTTTAAAAGGAAAACAAATACCTTAATGGCTGCCTTTTTCTTTTCTTTTTTTTTTTTTTGTTGAAATTATGGGAACACATACCTTTGCGTAATCTGCACCGTGTTTCTCCTTGTAACCATTCCGACAGACAGTGTAATTATAGAAGCGGGAATTTTTTATTAATCCAACCCATTCGCGCCACCCAGGCGGGATGTAGCTGCCGTTGTACTCATTTAGGTACTTGCCGAAGAAGGCTGCAGGAAGAGAAAGAGGCAGAAAGCTTAGTCCATAAATGCGTCTTTCTTTTGTTTGCATGTGTTTCTGAAAATTTCATTTCTGTGCTACCATATATGAGAGTATGTGATGCATAGCATTTCTGCTCATCTCTTTTTCCCTTGCTTTACTGTACAGTGCGCTCACATAGACTGGGCTGGGAGCCAGACTGTCCCACAGAAGGCTAACTGCAGACTAACACATCAGCTCAAAAACCACAGGCCATGCTGCAGCCCACAGGACCCCACTGAGCTGCCCAGTCCAAGGCCTGCCCATCACTCACACACACACTGACTGGTGAGACATTACAGCAACCTGGCAGGCTCACCATGTTTGCATTTCTCACAAAAGTCAGCCTGGTAATGCTGTGAAATCTAGCTTACTATAAAAATTAGCATTGAGAAAATGGAGAGACCAAGGAGACATCTGATCAGTTGAGCTGGTGGTCAGATGACACCCAATTGTAAGTGGAATAAATGCTACTTTTACACATTAAAAATGATATAGACATCACCAGCAGTGCATTTAGAGGTCTGTTGGGGACATACAGCTGGCCTTTAATGCTGATCATTGCATAAAAGAAATGTCTATATATGTGAGTGTGTGTCTTTGTTCACCAACCTGTCCTGTATCCAGTGTTGTTGAGATAGACTGCGAATGAGCGCGGCTCATGCTGAGCCTGCCAGGAAGGGGAGGAGCAGTTCTCATTGTTGGTGTACGTGTTGTGGTTGTGGACGTACTTGCCCGTCAACATGGAGGACCGTGACGGACAGCACATGGGTGTGGAGACAAAGGCATTGGTGAAAGTTGTGCCTCCGTCCTCCATGATCTTACGGGTTTTATTCATTACCTGTAGAGAACCTATAGAGGACAAAGTATGGAGGTCAATGCTGTGTACTAAAGTCTGCCTGAAATCTTATATTTGTTATATGTATTGTTAATAAATTTTGTTCCAAAACACACCATGACAAATGTTTTTTTTTGTAATGAGTTACATTTTTAATAAAGAAAATGATGTTCTTGATTTTCATGTGGAAAAAGGCAGTTAAGTCAAATTTGATCACTGGACCTGTTCTGACTCAATTTCCTGACTGGCAAATAATTATAATTCTGCTATTAATGTGCCAGATGGCCTTTCTACTCTGGCTTATGGCCTCTATTTAATATTTCATGTGTGGGGAAACACCACATAAATCCTGATGCAAATAACCTCAATGACAAAAAAAAATTGAAAGAAATCACAGAAATGAGCACAATAAACATTTTTAAAGGAGTATTTTCTTTAAGTAAGGAAAAAGAAAAGCCCAAATGAAGAGGAAATGGGGGCTGTAGAACTCCAAGAAAACAAGCAATTGTGCAAAGTTACCCAGCTCAATATCCTGGTCGTCAGTCATGATGAGGATAATGTTGGGCCGGATGTTCCTGCGGTCTCTCTGAATGCGACCCCTCAGGCTCTGAGCCCGGGTGGTGATGAAGGCCCAGCTGCCTGGAGCCCAGTCCAGAGACAGCAGGGCCAACCAAGTCAACCACCACAACAGCATGGTGCCAGAGACGACCAGAGACGGGATGGTAGACGGGAGGATTAATGGAGAGATGAAAAGAGAGGGAGAAGAGGTCCGGCCAGGCCGCTCACTCACACCCGTGCTGCTCTCGCAGCTGTGGTTGACTGTGAAGAGAAAGGAGAAAACACATTAGGAACACAGGAACGAAAGAATTAAAGTGGGCAATTTTAGAGTGGTAGAGTTGAGAACTGTGTCATTCTCTCAAAGAGATAATTAGTCCCTCGAGGAAGATTTAAACAGATCTACTTCAGAGAAATCTTCCTGGTTACAGCCCATACTTAGAGGACAATGAACAGAGAAGCAAAAAAAGTTTCTTCTATGGAGCCTTTGATGCTCAACCACCAGAAAAGTTACCCCACAGCTGAAACATATATGCAACATCAAAATCCCTCAACATCCACTTTTTCTGACTTGGAGACTGGAAACCCATTGAAAACATTTACAATGACAAAAGAGCAGCTACGAACCAGACACAAAGTTCTCACCTCAGAGAATCCCATGAGTCTCCTGGTCTCTTTTTATCATCCATGTACTTATTCTTGTTTTCCACTCTCTCCTGTGTCAGATGTCAGTCTCACACAAGGAAACTCTCTTTCTCCACTCCGCCGCTCTCGTTCAGCTAACTGTGCCGAGACTGCGCCACTGGTTGTCGGCACTCTAAACACCCACAGCCACTCTCCTGTGTCAACCAATCATAGCCCACCTTTCATCTGTCACTCACAAGTCACCACCTGGTGAGTCAAGCGTGACAGAGGGCCTGTGGGGAGGATGGGACCGCACTAAAGGGGAGGGGGATAGGGGGTACGGGAGGCAGAGAGACGGTTCTGCTACATTAACCCCAGTGCCACAGTCGCCAATCACAAATTACCCCTGAGTCATCATAGCACTTTGCAGCCTCTTACTCACTTACAATGTCATGATTTGTAATAAAAAAAGTTTGCATATCCTTTGCCTTAACGCCAGGGAACAGTGTAAAATGAATACGATCTCTCTTAGTTCATTAATCAATCTAAAGGAGATTAGTTCCTTTCTGCTTTGATATACGATTAATTGTTTCAGTCATTTTCAAGCAAAAAAATGTCAAAACATTTGCTGGTTCCAGCCGCTTATATGGAAGGATTTGCAGCTTTTCTTTGCCATTTCTGATAACAGATGAAGAGTCTTTGGGTTTTGGGCTGTAGCATTTTGAGGATGTAAGTTTATGGTCTGGGCGATTAAGATGATGATGATTTTTCCCATTGTTTTGACATTTTATAGACAAAATGATTAATCAAGTAATTGTGAAAATAACCAGCAGGTTAATCAATAATAAAAAATAATCATTTGTACTAGCCCAAATGGGAGTGCGGTGAACTATGACGCTGTACCAATGAGTGCTCCATGATTGCTGGTGAAAAAGTACCTTGTGAACAGGAATCCCACTGAGTGGCATCATGCTGCTCATTATTCTGAGTTAATGGTCTGACGACAAGTGGCAGGTTTAGGACACCTGAGCCTGAGCAGATCCCACTGTGCGGCTCCACCCTTACCCTCATTTCCAAAAAGGGTCAGTCCCCATTGGCAAAGATGAAAAACCATAACGTACAACAAGCTTGATGTATTCAGGATCCCCCGCCACGTGTGCATTTCATTGAAGAAAGACAAAAGCCTATTACTGAAGTGATCATGATTGAGGGACACATAGTTATGATCCCATGTGCCAGGGGCCTCGTGAAGAAAGTCACTTGCGTGTTGGTGTTTACTAGTATTTAGTTATATTGTACTTAGTCAGTCTATACAAAAAATTTGAAAATACAAATGGGTGAACATGTGAGTTAAGTTCTTTTCTTTGCACAGCATTAGTTATCTGATTTAACGCCAATTAGAGGTCGTCTATGATAAGAAGAGCTTCAGACGGAGCTTTAAGAGCAATGTGGACTGTCCGGGGTTTCAGATGAGCAGTTTCCGGGCCAGCCAGCCCAGTCATCATGACAGACCCTGTGCAAATACTGGCACCGTTTGGACAAACACCCCTCCGGCGGTGCACAGAACCTCACAGTGAATAACACACACAACACAAACTACTGTGCACACATATGGTGACAGGCGGAAACTAATAAGACACTCACACATGAGGCTTTCTCCAACAATAAACAATACTCCTGCTGTCAAGGTCCGAGTCTTCCTCCATGGCAACAGATGCAACCAAAAATGACACAAAGCTTTCTGTCAATCTGTGGAAGACTTGAAATCAACGTTGAGCCCGTTGCGCCAGCTAGTGTCATATTAGCACCCAGTGCAAATTCAATTTTACATGCCAATGGTTCCCAGCAATGGCCTCTTCATGCAACTTAGAGAAGTGAGAAAACAGACAAGAAGGTTCATTGTGGAATCTGATACAAACCTTGTGGTTCTGATGTGGTTCGCTATAGTGTAGCAGTGTCTATAGTATCAATAGCTACACTGTCTGAGACAACTGAGATGGCAGGGATAATAAAGTGCCACGCATAACAACCAATGGGACATGGGCCTAAGTTACGCAGGCAAAACAACACAGCTGCTGTCCTCTGGGTTACCCCTCATCCTAACTCAATTTCACCCGATCCACTTTCCTCGCTAGGTTATCTGAAGTTCACCAGAAGGACTTTAAGGAGCTCCGTGGCTGCCAAAAGTACCCTTAGGTCAGCTGACAGCTGTCCATCCCAAAGTCACCCCTCATCTAAAGAAGCATCATAATGATTTATTAATGCAGCATCTGCAGTAACCCGAGTTCCTCAATGGAGTTTAAAGCTGCTGGAGGAAATGACCAGCTAAGTGGTAAGAACAAAGCAGAGAGATTAGTGGCTGCTGGTTGTAGCTCAGAGGTAGGTTGATGGCAGCTGATTGGCTGTAAATTCTATGGAGGGTGTAGAATGTTTCCTGTGCACATGGAGGAAAACAGAACAGAGTGGCTTTACTTATGATCAAAACTACAATTTAAGATATTTAGCAGACTTCTCTTCCTTGCATATGTTTGGGCCCTAAAAATAGTTAAGCAACAAACTATTGTGTACTTCTATGAGAATGGACAAAGTTCAAATACGGTGGCGATAGAATGAGTGATGATTGCACCATTAATGTGTGTTTTTGTGCAAACACATACAGTATGATCAGAAATTAGAATGTAACAATTCATTCAAAACATTCTTTAAATATGCATCAGGTTTTACTAAACCCACCTGTCATGGCAAACAAAACAACTACCAGAGGGCTATCAGTGATAACCTTATAATCCATTATTGTGCATGTTTAAAATTACATCCGCTCCAGATTTAGAAACTGGAGGGTACTTAAATTGTCCGTATTGTTTCGCTGTTTATCAGGATAAACTGCATAAGTATAATCAAATCAGTGTGTTGACGCACAGTGACGTGAGTGTTTTCTTTTCTGTGCATGCTTTAAAAAGTGTTATCCAGAGTTCGTTCCCTCGGGCACATGTGCGCATATACAGCAGGGAGGACACTTAGTACATCCAGCTCTAAACATATCTGGAAGCATTCAAACTGAACAGGGAGTGAAGCGCTCTGAATACAGGAAACAATATGAGCAGATGATAAAATCTGAAGGTTATTAAATAGCTGGCTTCTGGACCTCTCTTCTGCTATTGCCACTGCTTGTAACTTGCAGCCAAAATGCATGTTGCCAATGTCATGAACCCCTTAAAAAGCCCAGGAGAATAGAGCTTAATGTAATTTTCATAAACCCATATTGAATGTGTCTTGTATTTATGCCCTCTAGCATAATATAATCATCTATTCTATGCAGTACATCTGTGGAACAGAAAATAGGCCTTTTTTTTTCCTGGACAGAATCACCGGACTAGGGAGCACATTGTTTCTGCTTCCTCATTGTTTTAGAGGATTAGCACTAATGACCCTTTACTGTACTCATCATGGTTCAGCTGGGGGAAGAATATTTGGGAGGGATGGGAGGAACGTAAAATGCCCAGGGGTTCAAAGGCCTGGAACAAAAAGGCCACTATGGAGTTTTCAGACACACAGCTGCCAGATACATAAAAGATGTGCAATTTTCAGATTAATGGCCATCAACACTCGGGACTTTTAGCACACCTCAACACCCTGCTAATCTTTACTTTCATGAAAGTAAAGATTTTTTCCTACTTGAAGAAAACAACTCTTTCACTTGCTCTCGTTTGGCACATGCAGCACTGCTCAGAGATTTGGTATAGCTGCACAGACAGCTGTGCTTTGTGCACAGAGAAAAATGGAACATAATAAAGTTGCTGCTTGTGTAACCATCCAGGGCAGTACTCTCTGGCTGGTTGGCAGTTGTGCCCTGCAGTTAGGGCCTCAAACCACACACCCTGCTGCACCCCGACCCTCCTCTGACCCGAGTGGTAATATGGCTTTGATGGCGGCTTGTTTAACCTAACCTCAGCAACCTGAGGCTACCCACACACAGAGGTTAAGAGGGGAAACTCTGAGGGAAGAAAAATTGAATGAAGGAGGCTCAAGTGCAGAGGTATGAAGGGAACAAAGTCTTGTAAAAGCCTGATTGGCCTGCATATTCATTTCAGCAATGGCAAACAGGCTGCATCTGGCTTAGGTTGTGTTCAGTCAGCAGTGGCTGTCCATATATTTATCAGCTGTCAGTGAAAAACAGCAGACGCACCATGAAGACACATTCATCTGTAAAAAACAATGACTGCAGCCACAAATCCATGTTTCCCTTAAATCACCATATTTGTCCTCTGATGTGTGACTATGAACTTCTTCATGTCAACACGGAGAGTTTGGAAGTGAGGAGGTTCACCTTTGCAACACAAGATGCAAGTCAAACCCAAACCAGATGCCCCTGCTGGCATAAATCAGTCATTCATAAAGGACATTCCTATTACGGACAATAGCAAAGGACCTCAAATCCCTTCTTTTTCCTGTTCATTCTCTCTCTCTCTCTCTGTCTCCACCAGGTCCACCTCCAAGGCAGCCAAATCACAGTGGAACAATGCAAAAGAGAGGGGAATTAAGGTCTGCTGGCATAGTTTGAATTCTGTAGGGCTGTTCTGCCACTATAGGCTCCATGACTAGCAATGACAGCAGAGGCTTTTGTGCATACAGTCACTCCACTCTACTTTGAGAATTTTTTTTTAAAAAAAAGGCAGAAATGAGTGAGATAGTATGTATTTAGTTTAGTTGCAAACTGAACCTGAAAGACAAAGCAAAAAAAACATAAATAAATAAATGACGGAGAAGAACAATGTTAGATTTCATGATTATTTTAATCAGGCCAGTGAGACATGACAGATGATTGCTCGCTCTCCATTTCAGAGGGGAAAAATGATTAGATTAAGGTTTGTCCAAATATTCCTGTAATTTGTGGGAATTTGGCTGGTCGGCTGCCATGAGAACTGATGAGGGCCTTTTAGACTGAGGAGGGACTGTGTCATGGTCCGATGTGCCCAGCAGGCCAAGGGCAGCACACTGTACCCACCAAGAACTGCCCGTCAGCCACACTGAACTGACTGAAGGAGAGCTCTGTCCCAGTGTGCTCAATTGGCTGTTGGTATGCACTTGGAAAATGCTCAGACCTTGGTGTTGTCAGACTCTTAATTCCACTGATTTGTTTGACCAAAATGCCCAAATTGATGTAGGATCTATGACAAAATTCCAGTGAGAAAACCAAGCGCGAGGCAGCGAGGAGAGATCACTGGCTCTTTGTTCCGACATGTTTAAGGCTACACAACTCTTAAGCTTGACAGGCACATTCAGAATCTTCATTTGACCATGTTACGACTATAAAATGTCAGATGTTATAGCTAGAAATGATTCCCATCCAGAGGTATGCAGCATGTTTGGAGCAACACAGGCCACTTTAATGAAGAAGAATGGCCTCAATTCAGTGAAATGTGAACCTGGTGTAAGTGCATTCACAGCGATTAGTTAAACCCCTCCTGTTTCTCTCAGACCTGGTAAGAGACCCTTTGTAGTGCCAGGGCTGCCAGGCCACCCCATCAATATTATGGACGCATCTTAATGTATAATTAAATGAATCCTGGTCCGAAAGACTTCAAAGTTGGAAAGGCTTGCGGGCAACCAGTTGGTCTGTTGGAGATCCTGACGGGGTTTCACAAACTCTAAGAGGGAAATGATTAAAAAACACACAAGGTCATTTCATAAATGGGGAAAGCTGCCTATATTTATTTGTGTATATGTGTGTGTATGTGTGTTCCTGTCCTGAAGATGTATTTAAGTGTTTGTATTTTGCGGAAAACCTCTGTTGAGGTTTTGCAAAAGCCTCATGTTGGTAACACTGACAAATGGGGCTTAGTGGCTTCTGCAAAGAATATTTCTCTGCCCACCATTCAAAAAAAAAAGAAAAAAATCAATGGACAAATAGTAATTTATGAAATTGCCAATAAAATCTGCAATGTTCTTCCAAGAGGCTTGCTGAGAAAAATTCAATTTTACCAGTGGAAAAGCAGATTTACCATTCACTAGGCTAAGGAATAGTGTGAGAGAAAAAGAGGGGAGGGAGGTGAGAAAAGATAGACTCCCCTGATTTATAGTGTGATATGAAAACATGGAATCACAATCAGAGGATCAGCAGCCACAGTTATATGATACGAGCCTAAAGTAAGCACTTTATTTTAAAATCTATTTTAAACCATGAATGGAAACCATTAATATTCCTGCAGTCACTTTCTTGTCAAAACCCACACTCCCATCACAAGCAGTCTATCAGGCTGTGGGAGCTCCAGAGAACGTCAGAGAGAGAGAGAGGGAGTAGAACATATTGCTCACTCACGGGTGGCATTCTTGTCTCTTTGACTCGTCAAATATACCCCAGATAAATGATTCCTTTTACCACAAAAGAGAGCTACAGCAAATTGCTTCAATGGGTTTCCACTGAGGTAATTGTCAAGAATAAAGAGGTTGACTTCTTTCCATTAAATCAGCAGCATGGTGGAGCAGAAAGCAGAGGAGAGACACGAGGGAAGAGAGAGTGAGGGAGATCAAATCAACTTAAGTCTGAAGGATTAAAGCTTGGCAGTTTACCAAGTTCAATATCACTGTAATGTTCACCAATTAGAGAAGTGTGACCCGAATGCACTATCTTGTATATCATGGAAATTGACAAGGAAAAAAATAAACCTGTGTTTGTTGTTTTTGAGCACAACTAGTGATTGAACTGGTACCGTGTCTCATCATAGGAAGGTGTGGGCTTTCTCTCATGAGCACTGATTACTAATTGACAAAAAGGACCAGGCTAACGAAATAAAGAACCATATCAACTGTTGAGTGACTGTTGCAGCAATCTCCTGGGAAAGGTGTTGACTTTAAACGGGATAAGGTAGAAAAATGTTTTCCACAATATTATATAAAGCTTTACTTTGTCCATGTCAGAGTTTGTGTGGGTCCGTGCTTAGATTAAATATATACTCCTGTGCTCATAAAACAGACTGAGGAGGACAAACAGACACAGTAATGCAGACAGAGATGTGTTAAGCTGCAAAAAAAACAAAAAAAAAACAATTAGGCAATCACAAAATCATGGATTCAAACTCAACAAGTACTGTGCATTCTGGGAAAATTAAGCTTTAAAACATAAGGGTGTGCGATGAAACCGGTATATCGGTATTTATCGGTTTCAACGTATCAATGAGTTCACAGTTACGTTTCATGAAAACTGGTACTTTTGGAAAACCTCATCACCACTTGGTAACTTAGGTCTTTTCATTGTTTTTTTTGTTTTTTTAACTTATTGTCCAGACATTTGATGATGCTTCCTACAAAGACCGGATGGCCCAGAAGCATAGTACTGACCTGAAATGCTTAATATTACATAAACAGTACAATCAAAACGCTGATTCACTAATTAAGTGAATTAAATATGTATGAGCATTTAACAGAGATTAAAAGTTTCCCCAATTTGGAGGCTGCAAACTAAATCCGTTTGGAGTAGCAATCAATATAAAGAGAAAAGGAAAAGGTAGATTCCTCAAGGTGATTGGTAACAACTCACCCACCAATCCCAGTTAAGTGTAGTGCTGCTGCTTGCATATGAAACTAAACACCCTTAAAATGCAGAACATGTGTCGGCATATTCTCTTGGAACCGTAGACAAACATAGACCATGAGAACCAGCCTGCGTGACCCTGAACGCCATAAACAAACTCTATGGCTGTGACACACCAACATGATACCACTCATAAAAGTGCATTTGTCTGATTGCACCTGTGCCTGTTCAGCACTCTGTCTAGGCCTGCAGGCATATATGCATGTGTGGATTTGAATATCATGCACTCTGCGTGCATTACTCACTATAGGCACCAGTCATTCACTGAAACAGCCAGAGTATGAATCAGTCAGACAAGAACACAGACAGACACATAACCTGTAATTTGTACACTGGGAGCTCTCCTTTCCTTTGCCTCTGGCTCAGTGTGTGGCTTTCCAAAGCACGCAGTAATGTCATTCATAATCTAATTAACTTCATGCTGCTGGCAAAACACCCAGATCTTAGTGCATTGCAAGTATCTAAAACATGATATCTATCGAAAGACTTCACACTTTACAACCATATAACAGGAAACTTAACCCCTCAAAATGCTGCCATTCCTTTAACATTGAGCCAAGGTTGAAGGAATGCAGGCAGCACATCATCCCGACATGTTCAAGAGACAACAGCCAAACTGAGCTCAACTTGCCATAGGCAATTCATGGAAAACGGAGCAAAGATAATGAGTGTAATACAATGCTGGACCTCGTTAGTATACACAAAGTTTTCTCAACCTTTAATACTGTAACAGCTCAATTAGGAGCAAACAGGGCCAGAGGCCACCAGTAGCACATGACCAAATCCACACATATAGACCAGTGTTTCTATTAAATAAGGAAGTAAACTAGATTGACTCTTAGGAGAGGGCATAACTCCACCAAGGTGGAACAATCCAACATGTCTGTTTAGCTTGCCTGGCTCATGCACCACCCCTCCGCAAAGTTCCTTGCAAATAAGTTCAATATGCCCCATCTTGCTGTGTTATTGAAAAATTCCTGGATCTGCACCAAAAGTGAATGGGTTCTTTCCTGACCCATGGAGAGCACAGTGGACGAGAGACTAGCGTAGCTGTACAGTAAATCACAGCAAAACACAGTGGAGATTCTCACAATGAGCTGAAGTGACTGCACAGGTTGGGGTTTGGACCCCTGAAACTGGTCTTTTGGAAAAATGACCACTGCGTGGCTCCAGTCAGAGAACAGTGTCATCATTTGGATGTATTACTGCCATCACATGGAAACCATGTCAGCAGTGTACCAATAGTAATACAGGGCAAGCTATCCCATCCTCACAACCACTGCCATCCTTCCGACCCTCACTACCCCAGCCAGTTAACTATTAGTTAGCAGTTAGTTATTTTAACGACATTAACGCTGTACAATAAATACACTAAACATCGACTAGTCAGGACGATGTCAGGAGATGCAGAGATAATAATGTTATTTTGCAGCATGATGATTTTAATCATCAGTGACTCACAGCCGTCGGCAGAAATAAAGTGGAGAGGATGAGCACCATGAGAGCGAAGAGGAAGCAAGCCTTTAATTTCAAAATAAAACTTCAAAGTAAAGGTCACTGATATATGAATGTCTTGTGAAGAATTCATATTAACAAATAGAATCTGTGCTTTCTTTCAGGGGTGGAGGGCCGCCCCCCTGAGGCAATGGTGGGGAGAACACTGTAGACACTTTGTGCGTGCACAAACACATAGGCACACATGGGCAGAGGGGAGGAGAGCTGGCAGAGGCTGAATGTGTTTGCCCGCTCCAGGGGAGAAGGAAAGAAAGGGAGCAGAAGAGCTGAAACAAACGCATGCTGGCTTCTATTAGTCGAGCTGTGGAGCTGGATGGAGGGGTGAGGAAATGTATTCATGCCTTCTGCAACCGCCCCCCCCCCCTCCCTTCACATCCCCACAACCATTCCCATCCTTCCAACCCTCCTACCCCATTATCTCCGTTCTAGAAAGGCGGGCAGATGAAAGGGACAACCCCCCAGTGGCAGCATGTCTCCCTCCAAACTTACTCCGACGCATTCTGACGGCTGCTTAATTGTACGTGATACAGGCAGGGTCCTTTCTCTTTTAAATCTAAAACAGATTGCTTCTCCCTGGGGAGGGGATTATTGGACAAGTAGAGATGACAAAGCAGGGACAGTGCAGCCCTCTGGGGGGTGGAGGATGGAGGGGGGTAAGCTTGTGGATAGTGTGTATGTGTACACGCTTTTCTATGTCTCTCTTTTGTACACGCCTGTGTCACAAGAAGATTAGGTTCGTGTTGCAAAAGTGCACACGTGTGGGTGACAACCGGGAACGCGTGCGCAAGATGAGCCTCTGATCACAGCCGGTTCGCCGGATCTTTCTGTCCACTTCAGGCCACAGCTTTCTTCCCCTCTTTATCACATTCACACCTCCCTTTCTCTTATCTTGGCCTCCTCTTCTTTATCCCTCTTCCACTTCCCCCTCTGTGTCTCTCTTGACCCAGCTTTATCTTTCTCCCTCTTAAGCCCGTGCTGTATCTATGCGCGGTGACATTTGAACAAAAGCTGTTCCGGACATCACAGAAAAAAAGCATTAGAAACCTCTTTCTCTCACTCGGTGGCAAAAGTGCACATTGGTGAATAAAGCCTCACAGCAATCCCGCATCTTCCACTTCTCCTTTCACTCTCAGGGCAAAATTGCAAGGACATGGTCAGGGGTCATTCCTCGCTGTTGCATGGCTGAACCATCTATTCCAGCTACTCATTAGGGCAAAGGCTCAAGACAAAGACAGGGGGAACAATGCCAGACACAAAAAGTAAAGCACCAAATATACATCTGGTTTCCCTTTAACGTGTGCAAGAACTGAAGGTTGGAGGATCAGGCATTCCTGCCAATGCTGAGCTGAATGTGATGTTTGTATGCCCTGACCTTTACTGTTCAAATTAGAGGCTGAACAAACACACGTGGGTGCTATTGTGACCCAATACCCCCCAAAATAGATCTCTTTGTGCATCCTGATATGCAGGGGATATTTCTCTGGAGACAGGGCCTCAAAAGTTCAGGACATGTTTTAAGGGCTGTGTGTAAGTGGATTGAAACTCTATGGAAATGTTTGATCAGTGTCAAGACAACAAAGGAACTGAGAAAGTGTCTGACTCATCTAAAGATGGCCATTCTAGATCCCACATAAATAAAAGCATGCCAGATTCTCAATGTTCAAATACTGGTCATTTGCAGTGATAGGACTGTGCAATCTGCTGCAATGCTACTATGCAATCAGGCTACTATGAGGAACGCTATCATTACGCTGAAGAGATAAACAAGTACCGGAGGGGAGGGCGGTTAAGGAAATCTGTTCTCGCACACAAGAGAACACACACAATCTTTAGTTGAACTTTTCTGTCATTTCCAGGGATGAAGAATCAGAGGAACCAACTAGTTTTTCCAAACCATCAATGAAGAAAAATTCAGCAGGTCAATTTATTCAATCGTCAGCCAGTTTAAGTGATTCGGTTCAATTTGATCAAACAAATATTCATGGCGGTTTGGATAACGCATGATTCTCCAGTTCCAGATCAGATTTTTCTCCCATTTCAACACCATCTCAGCTCGTTTTTATTGGCCACGAGCAGCTCCTTATTCTTACAGGAGAATGGAAAGTCATGTGCAAGGTTTCCGATTTAACTGTTACCAGGGGAACTCCATGATGACAGAATTTATAAATGTGACTTCTGTCACTGCAGGGTCAAGGAGAGAAAACCCAATGCAGCACAATAACAGCCCGACTTGGATGAGATGAAATGATGGTGCTTGTTTGGAGAGAAGAGAGAAGAAAGGTTTAATATTTGGACTTTAGGAAATAGAGAGAGGAAAATTCTTGATAAACCTCCATTGCTCACATATGCTGTGTATAAACAGTATATAGCACATAGTAAAACTAATGCATACATGTATTTAAACCTTTTATATTTCTTATAATAATAATTATGCATTAATCCCTTTGACCGTGTTCATCCGCGAGCATGTATGATGTCACATATGATGTCTAGAAGTCCCAGATTTACTATGGCTGACACACACACACACACACACACACACACACACACACACACACACACACACACACATACACACACCAATAGATTCGAGCGATGGCAGAGCTGCTACTGAAACAACGTTTGTCTTGGCAAGCGTCTACCCCCCAGAACCTAATTATTTGCAGCAGCTGCTCACGCTCTTGTTTGTAGCACAGTGAAGCTAAACAGTTTAAAGGATAACCCCTCTCCTCCGAGCTGGCAGTCAGCTCCGTGTTTTTTTTAACGCCCCAACGCTGCTTTGCTATGCTCTAGGTGAGGTAACCAGAAATTGAATCTCAACACCGAAGGGAAAATTTATGGATCACTTTTGTCAATACTGAACTGCTATATATGAAAAGAAAAAGTTTTCCTTCTCCATATATCTCCAGCTTTCTCCTCCAGGAACTCAAACTGGCACTGCAAAGTATTGAAATGTAAGTCTGGCTGTTGCATTTTTTTGCTAATTGTGCCTGGTACAAGCAATCGGCTTTGAAGAGGACTACAGCATAATTTTGCCATTTATGGAAACTGGCTCAGAGGGATAAATTGAAAGATTTGCGAACTGGTACAAGAGGTGAACAGCATTTAGGTATTTAGATCGTTCAGATGCAGCTTGAAGTATACCTGAAATGTTGCTCTCTAGTTAGTAGAGATGCAACAATTAGTTGAATTGATTGATAAGATAATCAAAAACAAAATTAGTTGCCAAATATTTTAATAGTTGTATTTCATTTCAGTCATTTTTCAAAGAAAAAAGTGAAACATTTGATGGTTCCTGCTTTTTTAATGGAAGGACTTGTTACATTCTTTGTCATTTATCACAGTAAATGAAGATTTCTTTGGGTTTCGTACTGTTGTTTGGACAGAAGACGAATTTTAGGATGTGACTTTGGGCTCTGGGAAAATGTGATGAGCATTTTTCAAAATTTCATAGATTAACAAATAATCATGAAAGTAATCAGCGGATGAATCAATAATGAAAATAATTGTTAGTTGTAGCCCTGGCTGGTTAGTGCAGCATAACACATCTATGAGTCAAGTTTCACTCATTGCCACCAAAAAAGTCCAACCTGTACCAATGACTACCAACTTTCAGCTGTTTCCCTAATTGATCTGCTCACTAAACCAAATTTTGCAGGAACATCTCCACAAGCCTTATACCAGCACTCATCACAACCTATTGGTGGTTGTGTTAAATATGTCAAGTAACAAGCAGGAAGTGTAGCTACGGCTGGTTTACCAAGGTAAACACAAAATCACACAACAGCAGCTTTCACCCATACAACCTCCTCTCCTCTCAGGCCGGCTGCTGTCCACACAGCCTTTCACAGCTGCACAATCTCCATTTACAAACACCTCATACACACACATACACAGAGTGCCTGAAGCTAGGTATAAATACTATACATCATATTCCCACTCCGCTGGCAAGTTTCCCTTCTCACTTGACTTGAGTCAAATAAGTGAAGTGAGGTGTGCATTCTCCGCGTCTCTGCCTCTCTACTTAGCTCTGACAGTTTGTCCGGAAAGCGCTCTTCAGCAGCTCATCCATTTAGCGTATACTGACACAATCTGCCAGAGGTGCACTCTGAATAAGATTTATGAAAAAACTTATCTGGGCTGAAGTGAGGGAATGTTAAATACCACAATGAGTTTTAGGAATGTAGAAAAAAAAATCGTGCTTTAATTTCTGAACTGGCCTGAGTTAGTAAGGAAACAATGAATGACACATTTTATTAAGCAGCATACTTTTTTTAAAGTGACAGCAAGCTTTTTCAAATCTACAGCAGTTTCATTTCACTCTCAAATATCACGCATTCAGTAAACTATAAATTAACAGATGGTTGCTTATGGATCGGGGAAAATGACATTAAAGGAATGTGCTGCCTTCTAATCCCCTGAGACGGAGGAATTTGCGACGGAGGGAATTCCTGTCATTCAGGGGGAAACTATGAAATCCAGCGCACACAGGGCTGCTGTACAGGCAACACAGATTTACTGCAATTGTGGACTCCAACTCCTCAGTGTATGCTGGATCAGAAATGTATTGCCAAATGAACAAACTTACAGGCAAAAATGTTGCAAAAACAGTGGAGGAAAATGTGAAAAGTCTGAGAAAATAAGCAAAAAAATAGAAAAAGACAGTACCTGAAAGACAGGAGAGCAGAATGCTGGCCGCATGAAGGGCAAGGCTAGGATTCCTCTCTGTGTCTTCCTCTCACGATCCTTCGCCGGGTCTCCCTTTGCTCATAGAGGGGTTTGTATCTTGGTGCTGGGATTTCGGGTCTAAGAGTGAGGGGGGACCACACAGCTCCTGGAAGACAACCTCTCTCCTCTAATCCTCTCTGCGATGTGATGACACTCTCTAACCTCGACCATCTGTTGAAACACGTCCCGGAGCAGTCAGCACCGCGCTGTGTCAAGAACCCCACTCCCCTGCCCAATCATAGACCAGCTGCTGGGTGGCTCCTTGCTGCCAGGAGGCAGGGACAAGGACACAGCTCAGCGTTGAGGGAGACAAGCACGCATGCAGTCACACACAGACACTCTACGAGATGGAAGGAAGAAAACCCCCAGTCATCGTAACCTGAGAGGCAGAGTAGGAGGAAGGGACAGGGAGAGTGAGAGGAGTGGAAAGAAGGAATGGGAGGGAAGAGAGAGCAAGAACAGACTGAGAGAGAGTGAGAGAGAGGGAGGAGAGAGAGAGCATGTTCAAGTGGCCAAGCAGAGAAAGATAAGAAAAGATGGATGAAATATTCTTATGCTTTATTTTGCTTAAAAAACGGTTTGAATTAACCCCATCACACACACACACACACACACACACACACACACACACACACACACACACACACACACACACACACACACACACACACACACACACACACAATACTCTACCCTCTGTCCCTGACCCCCTTCCTCCCATCCCTCTCCCTGCAGCCACAGACTATGTGGTCCACAAAAATCTAACTAAAACAGCAATAAAACGCTGTATGGGCTGCGTGGTGGGAATGCTGTTAGCACTAAGCTGTTACATCTCCAGGCACTGCAACAGGCAGCAGCCTTAGCACCTTAGTGTGATAAATCCTTACAGTCCCTCGGCTGCATTCCTGCCCTTCACCACCTATTGCCTTAAGTTAAAAAGGAGGGCAGAGGGGAAGGCACTAAAATTACAAAGCTAAGGAAAGAGTAAGATAGAAAGAGAAAGAAAAGGAAAAAAGGCTAAGATAAGAGGGGGTATGGGTTTACGGCTAGATGGCAGCAGACTGATAAAGTAAACATTTACTTCAGCCCTGTAACATTAACACCATTTGGGGTGCATTTCCTAAATGAATCAACCAATTTTTGACCCACTCGTGCAAAACACAGGGGACATTAGGTGAGAAAGGCTGTCACATTAATCATTTTGCTGAACCACTGTCCTACTCAGTGATCCATTAAAAAAGGATTACAAGACCCTGATGATATTCAGGAGCGACTTCAAAGGCAGCTCCTAATGAGGTAATACCTGCTTGATATCCGACGGCATCTCAATGAGTTAATCAGAGGTGTGAAAGCGCAAAGAAAGGCTTCCTAGTGCTTCATTTCCATTCTATAAGCAGCCTCTGTTACAGGCTGCCTTTATTTAACACTGTTAAGTTCAAACAGACTTACAGATAGCTCTTAATGAAGACTTTGATCATCCATCTCCACCTGATCTCTAATCAATGATATATATTCTTCACCCAGAAACATATCTATGCACACTTAAAAACAAATGGAATCACTTCCTCACACCACCTGCAACACTTTTGTTGTATCCGAAAATTATCTGCATGCACCAAGACCCGAAATGTTGCCCTGGTCAGACCTCCATCGTGTATCAGCATTTCATTTAGATTTAATTGCACACAACAGCAAAGAGATACAGACACTTTTTTCAGTGGGTGCTGCCAGTCATCTTCATCTCAGGTTTACATATCAGGATATTGGATTAAACTCAATGAAGCCTATTTTCACCAGGGACACGTGAAACTTTCCCCGGCTTGGAGTGATGTTTTGAAACAGGGGCAGTGGTGAGGGAGGAAAAAGGGCCTTAGGGGGAAAAGAGCTCAAATTAGATTAACTAAATTCACAAAGACTGTCCCCAGCCCCTCCTGCATGGCTACACACATCCCAACCCACACCTACAGCCCCAGCCCCCATTCTCACGGCCGAGAGGTTTCCAAAGGGCCGTCAGGCAGGCCAGGGGCGACCAAATCCCTGTGCTCTTTACTGGATTAAAGATGGCTGCCCCACTGGGGGAGTCGGGGTGTTTTTTCATAAGCTGAGCACATCTGTAAACATCATAAATCCATCCAGACAGAAAAGGTTATCAGGCTGAGTTTCTGTGAGGAAAACAACTACAGTCGTATCCAACAAGGGCGCACTTAGAAACCAAACTTTAAAGAGGTAGAAACTGCTCTGCCAAAGCACATCTCTTAATCTCCATTTTCCATTTTCACTTGTACTGATGGACACAACAGCAACAAAAAGGAAGGGTAGAGGGAGGTCTATAAAATGGCCTCATCTTATGAATGACTGAGTGACCTGCAGGGGGGCCAGTGGTTCTCTGGTAACCCCCATTCACTCTCCTTCTCTCCATCCTTGACAAAGAGTCCACTAAGCCCCTCATGGTGGATATCTAACACAGAAATGAGCTGTACAGTGACCAGGTTTTTCTTACTTCATGCAATACAATGCCATACTCTTCTCTCTTGTCCAAGATTTCTTTTAAAACTTTTACCATTAATGTTGATCCAAACTTCTCCCTTTTTCCTTCCAGCCTTCCAGCCTGCAGGTGCAGGCAGAGGCCAGTGTTGGGGGGCTGTTCGGTTCACTAGCCCCATTCTCCATGGCTGAATGAGATACATAGGGGTGTCATAGCTGTGCCAGTGCAGAGAGCTGGAGCTGACGCAGAGGGATAGAGCTAGCACATGGAGAGAGGCAGATCAAGGGGTGGCATTGTGTTGTTCTAGAGAGGTTTTTAAATTCTAAGAGGATGGCTGCCATGCTAGCATCCCTCTCTAATGCAATGCTGTAGACTTGTGTCAGATGACTGGTAAGTATCTAGTATTGAATGCACCCACTGCTTCAGAACCATTTGAGGCCTAAGTTTTCGGCATCGTTTCCTAAGCGATCCTCGTACACACTGATCCACAAAAACTATTGAAAAGGCTGTAGTATGTATGCCAAGGCAGTAGTTGGTGGCGTAACTTTTCAAAATCAATATTACAGAATAAGATCACAGTTTTCGTTCAGCAAATCTACATCGGAGGAGTGTTAATAAACTCAAGAGTCTGCAGCACAAACAAAACAGGACAGTCTGAAGTTGTATTTTTGCTGTTGTTCTGGCCATAGTAGGGTGTTTGCTCTCTGTGTAAGCTTATAAGGCAGGCAGGGACCGTGATAAGCATGCACAAAGTGGGGTTGTGTCATCATCGTTTTCAGCCAGAGTTGCGTTTTGCCCGTTTATACGACAATGGCGTTTTGAGAAGTTTCCACTCTGTAACCCCGTTTTCAAAAGTTTGCGGTTTTCAGTCCCTGAAAATGCCGTTCTCGTTTCTCGGCCAAAACGCAACAAAAGGTTTCTGTTTTGGGGTGAAACGGTCGTCATGTAAACGGCCCTTCAGTCAGGACTTAAGACACTGCTTACATCATACCAGCTAATTAAACTCCAACTCTGGGAACGGGCTTATGGCCTTCATTAGAAAAGACAAAACTGTTTCCTACAGCTAAGTGTGATCTGGTTTGTAAAGCAAGGTATTCTCTGGTTTTGCATTTTCAGGGTACCACATTTGCTTTGGTCCTTCTGGTTTCCCAAGACCGCTTACACTGCAGGGGGTCATATCACATCCTAAGTTCATGTCAGAGAGGCACAGCTGAGAGCTGGGAATGACTGGTATACAGCAGGAAAGCAGGAGAGGACACGCAAGGTTGATCATGAATGTACAGGACTGGCTGGAGAGATGAAAGGCAGAGGAAAGTAAGGACAAAGGGGAGACAAGAATACAGTAGGGACAGAGGGGCAGCAAGAGGGAAGGAAAAAATAGAAAGAGAAAGCAGGAGAGGAGGAGGGGCTTCTGTGGTTCAGTGACAGCTGAACAGGCAGCACACGCATGTGGAGGGAGCGCTCCTCACGCTACCCTCCTGCTGTGCCATGCATGTACCCTTGTACTGCTTGTATGTAATTTAACACACAGGAAAATCACACATCCATGCAGCCATGAATGGCCGCATCTGCCACAATATCCTGAACAAAACCAAATCTATAAATAAATCTATATGGAGTCATATTAAAAATACTCTACACCAGGGTAAAGCAATGCCTACAGTACACATCTTTACTGATTAGCATTAATATGCATGGATTCAAGGCTATATACTGGGGGAAAATGTTGTTTTGTGACTCAGCTATCAAATACATGTAAATTAGGGTTATCTATTATTTAAAAAGCTTAAATGAGCTATTACTTTTATCTTATTCTTAATAATTGAGGAATTTGTGTGGGTGCAAACCTGCTTTGTCTACAACGCAATTTACATATCAAACACCCAACACTGCTTTTTACTTAAAGGCTTTGCAGTCATTCCTACAATAAACTTCATGGCTGACACATATGCATGAAAAAACATTGTCAAGCAGCTAACAGATAGCTGCAGACAAGTGAAACAGACACAACACATAATGAAGTCATTAACAGTCACTTGAGATTGGGTGTAAGGTAATGATGATAGATGATGGGATTTAGAGGGCTGTTAATAATGACGTCCACCAACAGACTTCAGTCAGATGCCAGATGTTTGTTCACCTCTTTAGCAGATGATTACATGACAGTAAAAGACATTCATGCTGGTAATGGAATACAATATGGTATTTTGATAGTATAATGTAAACCAATGGATTATCTTAAAAGCATTAGTTCAGGGCAGTTTGCATATTTATATTCTCCCCATGTTGAAATGTCTAAATCAATTGTTTCAGTAAGTCATTCTGCTTTTATGTTGCAGCAACACATGTTCTTTAAGCATCCCCAAAATACAGTTGGCTTAATCCTCATCCTCGACATTTCTGATCTAAAGACAAAAATCTTGGTTCCACATATCTAGTAAAAGAGGAATGTAATCTATCTCGGATACTAGTTGTCAGAGGCACTTGAGATCAGAGAGATCCTTATTTATCGAGCCTTTAAACATTGTGGGGCAAATAAAGGGCACCATGTTTTCCAAATCCATGGACCAGTTCATTTTACAAACATTTCAATACTGTGTTGCCTTGAATGAAAGAACAACTGACATTCATTTCCCAAACTTGGAGAACTTATGTTTTACATTCAGGGTAAATAAAGTCCAATGACAGAACAACAACTGTAGAGGTCTTACAGATCGCCCAGGGTAATCTGAAAACAGGATCAAGACCTTCCAAGAACTTCTACAGAAGTTTGTAAGAGATAGCAGGAGAAACCAATCCTATCATTCCACTTATCTCGTAAATCACAGGCTGACATGAATGATTTTGGATAGCCTTAAGCTTTGGTAAGTGGAAAAATGGCTGGGAACCAGTCCTTTAAGCCATTAAGATATGAGACAGATACAACAATGAGATATTGATCACTCTCTGTGTCCAAGTAACAAGATAAAAGGCATTCTAACAGCTCAGACAATGATGGTCATGTAGTGGCGAGGTTCCACAAACAAGGCCTCAGGGATGTTTTAGATTGCAGTAGAACTTTATGAATTCACAGAACGCGTTGGTACCTATCATCAGTCTTGTAAGACAAGAGCTGTACAAGAGAGAAAAACATTATAAGAACATCAGCAGGCTGGGCTCGGAAGAGTAGGAAGACAGTCATAGGAGTACAAAAAGAATTAGATGTACGGTAATACTTTATTAAAGTATCCTCATTCTTGAACAGTAATTTCGTGTACTTTAGTGATAAATCCCAAATTTCGTGAGTGATTGAGATGCCTGTAACTGTAACTGTAGCAACACTTCTCAAAACTTGACATAGACATTTGCTGCAGTATCTGTAATGAATACAAAGCTCACGAGGACAACACATCTAACCTGAGGAAACACCAAGTCAAAGACAAAATATATCCATAAGCTGTGCTTAATTTCCTCTGAGCAAAGTCTCCTGCAGCAGCTGCAGCTAATATTAGCATGTCTGCAGCCAGCAATGTGCTCGTTCATGGAGGGTTGAACCCTTTATGTGAGGCATCGACAACTTCACCGGCTAAACCAGGATGTCAGACGTTGTCCCAACATATTTTACATATGGTCTACTGAATTTATTGTTAAACATTGTTCAGTAGTGAAAAAGCGAGTGTTGAAATAGAGCCAAAAAAATATATGCCACCAAACCTAACATCTTTAGGAGAAACCCTGTATTGATAAAGCATATCATTATTGACCCTCTGAGCAGAGTTCCACTGTAGCCACAAATCAACAGACTGTAAATCACAAAACAATCATGCATTCAACAGATAATAATTTACTTTCATATGTCTGACTCCACAGACTCCACTCAGTCTGACGGGTAGCAGAAAAATATGCTCCAAACGTTTTTGTTTACAATGATATTCTCTGCAAAAACATTTTTAATTGACCTCTAAAAAAAAAAAAAAAGAAGAAGAAAAAAATACATTGAGAGAATGCAGTAATTGTTGTTATAAAGCCAGTATCCTGCCCTTTCCTGTCTTGGAGGAGCTCCTGGAAGTCTCATTCTAACCGAGTGGTGCTCCGTTTCCGGAAGCCTGACTAATCCTCTCAGGCGAGAAGGTGAAAGGCAGGGACAAGGAGAAAGGGAGGAAAGCTGTACATGGGAAGGAAGGGGTATGGAAGCTACAACATTCAAAATGCCTGAAAATAATCCCATAAAGCATGCCGCCAGTGGCCTGTTGAGAGGGAGAATTAGGATTTGTGTAGGGCAGATAGGCTGTTTAATTATCCCCTCAGAGGCCCTTAACTATCTCCAGGCCACGATAAAGACCAAACATTCATTTATCAGCAGAATGTGGGAAGAACAAGGGAGAACAGGTTACCATACATGGTGTATGCTAACATATGGCTGTTTATTGATACACTGCAGGGAATGATCAGTTCAGCTATTCCACCAAACTGCAACCAGCAAGCAAACTCTACATAATAGACATGCACCCCAGCACTTGTGTCCATATGGAACACTGAGTACACATACTAGTTTAATTAGAACACAAACTGAGTTTTCTGTGCCCAGTAAGACTAAAACCAGGGATGTGGCTATGGCTTTTAACAGAGTGCTTGTTGGCTTCCTGGACGAGGGGAAGCAATGTGGCTCTATGAGATTTGTGATTCGCACGCGGGTGGGAAGAGAGGCCTTTTAATCTGTGCCCAGGACTCTGTTTCCTCCCTGTAGGAGAAAATCAGTAACACGAACAGCTCACCACTACAGAACTGCACAACCACTGGGATGTTTATGAGCCACTAAAGGGCCACACAGGGTAAGAGATCAATGTGAAAGGGTTCAAGAGCAGGACCTTTCCCTTCTCGAAGCTCTCATTCAGCTTCTCTCATATCCTCAGGCCCTCTCATCAAACACTATGACCTTTAACAATTTCAACTGCCTGCCTTTCCTTGTTTTAAGATTTATGTCACCACCATTCTCTGGTGGTCATCTCTGAGGCGATTTAGAATGCCTATTTCACAGAAAGAGACACGAGCGACAGCTTTCAGGGGGGAAGCTCGGTCTCCAACAGGTGCAAATTCCAGTGATGCCTGCGTGCGTTTGGACACTATTGTGTCTCTATAAAGCTGCACCAAGCACGCTGAAGATGACAAAGATATCTGACAGCTAGATCTGCTTTCATGCCTCATATCAGCTACAGACGGGCAGAATATTTAATGTAAATTAAATGGGATCGCTGCCTTTAATTGAAAACTTACATAATCAAATAAGTGTAAACAGAATCTCTTAATGTTATGAATATTTAATTGCATTTATAACTAGAACGAATTAATAGCATTAAACTAAACTGTAACACACTTCCAAGGCTCGAGGCTGCAAACCTACAGGACGCCCCATCCCAGAGGAGATTTCAGAGTCTGGGGCTGTGTGGGGTGGGTGAGCACCCATTTGAAGAAAACTACCAATAATCCAATTAAGTACATAATTTCCTTTAATACACAGGAATTGAATCCACTGTCAGAAAGCAGCCGAGTCGGAGAAAATGAAAAGTGAAAACAGTGAACGAAAGGGTGACAAAAGGCTTTTCTGTGAACTGTTCAGCTTCTGCAGTGAACAAAATCCAAACAACAGGATCAGAGAAAGAGGCTTTAGATCTCAGCAAACATGGCAAGGCCTCCCATGCTCCACTTTGTTACTGTCCTGCTTGACTGGCGATCAGCTCTCTTGTCCAGGACCAGACTTTAGCAGAGAGCCAAGCTGCCTTTCAGTGTATGGGAGTGTGTGTGTGTGTGTGTGTATATGTGTGTGTGTGTGTATGTGTGTGTGTGTGTGTGTGCATGCAGCTTGAATATGCATGAGATTTGGCTCCGCCACTGTTCTTTGTGCTGTTCTATAACTTGCATCATAGTCAAAAATACAGACAACTATAAGAGGAAGAGAAATAAGAGAGAAAATAGAGATGTGGGGTTCATGTAACTGAGTCATATATTGCAGTTAAAGTAGTTTTATGAAGTTTTTCAGTGAATACACTGAAAGAGGAACATTAGAGGGCAGAAAAACAGTGCAGGAATTCAGAATATCCTCCTAGTAAGCGCCTATCTTCCCTCTTGGGGCACAGAATCTCAGCCACAATGATGAGGCCAAAAAGGAGAAATGGGCATCATCCTGTGAATGTTTCTATTAAAACAACACAAGCACTCCTGTGCATGGACAGTAGACCTTTGAGTCACTCTATGAGCAAGATTATCCAATTTGATTTTGTATGTTTTATCAAAGGGGTAGCACAAAATCTTTAATATCCACAGAATAGGTGGTTTTCAAATAAGACCATGTCGTCGGGAGGTAAATTTAGAAACAAGGCTCATAAAGTGTGTTTTTCCATCTCCGTCTGCAGAATCCTCCCTGTGTTGGCTCACTGTTGATCTCTTGAATTGAAAAAGACCATCTGATAACACACACAGCGGTGTTATCAGGTCAATGAATTATCACAGGTAAACTGGCACACTCTAAGGCTACAGGGGCAAATATACTGTATAACAATGAAATATAAGTGAAATTTAATTGTGATAATTTTCACAATTAAAATGAATGGTCAAAATTAATATAGCAATAATTATCACATGATCTCACAGAATTCAAAATCACGTAGGTAAGTTTTACTGTAATGTTACATGTTAAACTCTGAACTAAATCTAACTTCTAATTCATTCACACACAAGATTTAATTTCTTCTGACAATAACTGTCACATGGAATGAAGGTATCTCCCAGCCCATGAATAAAGATGTGAAGGAAGGAAAGAAGAAAGTAACAAAAACAAAGATGGAGGGGAAGTCTTCTAGGAAGGTATAAAAGGAAAAGATAAAGTGCCTCATTTTGCGTAGCCCAGGCTTAAACAGTGAAACAGGGGTGCTCAACTTTTCTTTTTCCAAGCTTTCATATCCTAAAATGATCCCCTCTTAATTCCTCAGTCTTCATTTCCTGTTCCTGGCTGGATCCAGATGGCCAAAGAATCCAGAGAACATCCTTTACGGAACGACCGAAGACTTTCATGGCCGAGCTGCTGCCAAGCAGGATAAAATACATGGGAGGTATGAAGATTTGTATCATAACAGTATATGACCAGTTTCTTTTATCCATAAATCAGCTGTATTTTACAAATTTAAAAAAATGGTAGACAGAATTAATTTTACTAAAACATTCATGGGAGCACAACAGACATGTTGCAATAAACATAATAGACATAGGGCACGTACATATGTTTAGAAATCTAACTTTTACAGCTGATGAACTCAAATATCCTGCAGCTGAACTCAGCAAGGGTTCAATTTAAAAAAAAAGTAAAAATAGTGTCAATTTATACGGTGATTAATGTGTTTGGTTTGGTGTCAGGCATACTGAAGCTGTTTGCGAGAAAGAAAAAGATAAAACATGTTGAAGGCTTTATGGACCCCTTGCCACCTATTGTACACAACTAGAGCTGATGGTGAAATCAAAACTGTATGCTGACTGAATTAAAAACAGTCATAAATATTACAGCCTCTAGCTTAAATAAACATACTTTAGGGAATGCACAACTTCACAGCTGTGAAAGAGTTTTCTGCACTTGTCTGATCCCATCCAGGTAAGTTAAGAGAATGACAAATCTAACCTGACAGGTTTACAGTAGACAATAAAGATGAGTATTCCTCTAATCTGATACTAAATGCTAAAAATGAGCAGGAGAGTAACAACAGCAACGCAATAAGTCTCGAATATTCTCCTTATATTACAGTCAAAACTTTAAAAAACTATTTCTATCATTTAAAATCTTTAAATTGCATCATGTGAAACCATGTAATGGTTGTTATGCTTTCTGATTTCTCAAAAGTGTTCATGTAATCTGTTCTGCTGAGCAGGAAGCCTGAGAGAGAAAGCATTACAACCATGTAGAAGATTAATTTCTATTTTGTGGGAATAGATATCATAAAAAGGGTGAATTAAGGAGATGCAGCGGAGGTGTTAAGCTGCAGGAGTGATTATAAGGCTGCCAGGAGATATAAAAACCTGTTTCAGCCTTTAGTAAGTAGATGTATGCTTTAGCCAACAAGACAAATTTACAGATAGATAATATTTTGGAAAAATGGCAATTCATCCCAGCCACAAACAATACATGCCTGTAAAAAGCGCACTGTGCACTTTCCACATCACACAGTTTGCCATATGAACCCCATGCTCTTGGAATCTTCCGTAATGGCATTGCACAATGGTGTCCATGTTAAACAACAAGTTGGTCCTCTGACATCAGCAGCCAAACTGAAATCACAACCACAAGTTTTATATCCAAGTCAAAGAAAACGAGGCTGAAGGCACCACAGATGGAGAAATCTGGATAAGCAGGAAGTAAATGGCTTTTACTTTAATGCCTTTGCTACCAATATCCAGACTTGATAAATATTTCCCAGAATACTGCACTGAAAACTGAGAATATTTGCACTGCATTTGACTGACAAGGCCACTAAACACCAAACTACTTACAGGCACACAGCAGGCAGAGAGAGTGCTTGGCTGAGATGTGTGTGAGGTGCCAGTGAGTTAGACACAAGCCAAACTTTAGGAGGCATTTGTCAAGGGCATGCAAGTCTTGGCAACGAAATCCACCTGGAAAGGAGAAGAAATGTGACTATTTACATCTGTAAATGGAACAAATAAGGTCCAAAATGTGATAATCCCTCACCGATCACTTTGTGGCATTACTTAATGTTCCACTACAACACTTGGAGTAAACATCCTGACCTACGTCAGCGTCACGTTGTTCCTTTCAACATTGTTCTTTTCAGATAAACTGACCCTGAACACATTATAGCGCTGTCAGAGCTGTGGGAGGGCTCATGACCTTTGGGTTGGAGGAGTCAGAGGTCGTACATTAGTAGTTTCTGACACTTAAGACATGGACTCTCACTAAATCCTCACTTGACTCAAAAGAGTCCTCTTCAGCTCAAATGGAGTGGAGGCAAATGCCGCAATAAGGCACACCACAATCTGCTAAAGACTGATGAGGAGCCAGTAGGTCAAGTTTAAATTATTTCTACTAATATGGACACAGGATGGAGGACTTGGTTTTCAATTCTCTGGATCTTTTACTGGTATCATGCATTGATGAAAAGGGAAAGTCAACGCAAATCTCTCAAAATGTGCATTTGCTCCATTGAGCTGGGAATAGACTGCATGCAATGATGTATGTATGTGGACAGTTGCCATATTTGTATTTGCATTTCACATAAACACTCCACCTCAACTTTATACAAATGAGTCCATCCAGTGCAACGCACCAGGCTCACGAAGCTCACATTAAACTGTCAAACTGGTCATATGCCAATCAAATATCAATAAAGATTCCATTGTTGCGTTACCTACATCGAGCCTGATGTGTTTTCAGGAACATATTTGAGTAAATACTGTAATACGAGCAGTTGTGGCCACGAAGGCATTTTTTCCTGCATGAAACAGATGAGCCAAAATTAAACATGGCCCAACTCGATGTGACTAAATCAGTGGTCTGGTGTGTCCGTACGCATCCTCACAGTAGAGGGTTTGTTTCCTATTTTAGGTCATAATGAAGAAGAGAGTGGGGTTAAACGCCTGACCTGGCAACCCTACTGTCACCCACATCTAGTCTATATACAAACATGGCAGCAGCCCCCTTTTATTAAACGTCTGATTCTCAGAACCAAATAGTTTGCCCCCGTGTTGCATTGTGTTTGCTCCTTCTTGCCTAACAAGGGGGCAAAATATTAAAATGTATGAGGCTTCATCCTCTGCCGTTCAAATAGAGCCAAGTTGGGTTTCCCCAGACCGCAATACAAAACACAGGAATACACGCACATCATGCATACGCACATGCAAACAAAGGAGAGTCGACCCCTGCCATTATTTATCGGTAGGCCAAATAACCACACTGACTGAGTGTCTGAGATAAAATATTTTCCAGGGAGCCAAAAGTAGCCATTACATTATTAGCAGTAGGACTGAGACCAAGCCTCAAATCCACAGAGACAACTCTGCCAAAACCAAAGAACATGTACTGAAGGTATAAAAAAAAGGTTTTCTTCAAGAGTCTTTTATTTTATTATTAAATCATCTTTCACCTTATATTGGCTTCCATGTATGTCATTATAACAATGTATGAGCTGTTTTTAAAGGATCTCTTTATAAAAACAACACATCACCCTAAGTTGATCCCTATAGAGATACACAACAACTTGAGCATGAAAAACAAACTTTGGAGAAAAATTAGTTATTTGCTATCAGGTTTAACATCCCTGAGGGAGGAAACCATGATGCCGTATTAAAGCCTCACTTCCTCTTAATGTTATCACAGAACAACACAGAACCAATCCCCACAATGTTCCTTTAATCCCCTCTAAAATAGGCCTCATCAGTGGAAAAAAAGATCAGGTAGATTCTTTTTAATAAGGAGATGATATGAGAGAGTTCTGGCCTAATCTTTCCAAATAAGCTGCAGAGAATATGTGGAGCAGTATTTTTGTCTTAGCATCAGCTCTGGGCTTAGTCTTTAACACATACCAATCATTATTAGCAAGTTTGTTCTGGCCATCATTGGATAGGAAAAGGTTATCACATATCAGTCCTCAGTGTTATGTGAACCAAGCCCTAAGGCAAGATTTCTCTTAAAAAAAGATTAAGGCTCTGCTATGGAACTTATCTATTGCATATCCCAGACACATGGCCTAATAAAGCAGTTGCAGGGTCCAAGAAATTAAGTAAAAGCAGAAACACAGTAAGGTTTGGATAAACCCAAGGTAACTTGAGTTTGAAAAAGATTCATTTTTCCCAGCAAGCATGACAAATGGTTCTGTTGTGAATTTGTGAGCAAGGGGGGGGAATGTACCTTCCTCATATTGTGTAACGATCAACCAATCTGGATAAATACGTTGATTCGATCATCAACAATTCAATAGGATTGATGCTAAGTTAAAACATCGATCCATGACGTCATCTTTAGGATGCAGCTTTATTTTTAAATTCCCATGTCACAGTTTCCATCCTCCTCTCTGAACATTCAAACAGAGCTACCACCAGGCAGATAACGGCAAGCGGCCAAGAAACAGTCGATGAGGATATTTACTCCCCTCTCAGGAATAAATCACAGAAGTGGAAATATTTTGGATTCAAGAGATAAGATGTGTCAAATGATGAAGCACACACCCACACAAAAAGTACCATTACGAGATAAAACACTCAGGAAACACAATGAACCGGTCTGTTAACTTGTTGCTTGTAGCTTGTTGCTTTCTGCTGATGCAAAAGTTCTAGCAGCGCTGTTTCAACAATTTAAGGCTGAAAAATTGTGCAGGCTGAAATTAAACCGTAGTGTTTTATTGGGACTTATTAAACGTAGAAATAATGCATGTAATTTGTTAAGCTATGAGAAGAGGGAAGGTCTGCCAGCCTAAATTATGCGATGTAAAATGCCATAGGCTTAATCTAATAATAGAGACAAGCAAAAAAATGTTTTGTCTTTGAACTTTGCCCATTATTATAGTCAAATATTATACTTTTATTAAATAATCTTGTTATTAAGGCATGTTATTAGTGTTAGTAGAGGTTATTGCGGCACTTGCCAGCTGTTTTCGGTAAAGACAAGAAAAATACTTGCTTGTTGAGTCTCATTTCCACTGAATATTGATAGGAGTCATCATGAATAGGTCCACACACCTGACTGTGGAGGCACTTGTGTGTGTTTATCTACATCATTTTCATTTAAAGAGTTCTCTCTTTCCCACATTAATCTCCGAGGCGAGCTGGTGTGTTGTGTGTGTGCCTTCGCTCAGAGTTGAGAGGTCTGCTGGTTAAAGGGAAGCTCAGGTTATGTACAGACTGCAGATAAATCAGCCTCTGACCATATCCTCCAAAGTCCTCTCCTTTCCTCCAAGACCTCCCAGTTTTCCTGGACCCAGCAGGACCATAAGCAGCTGTATCAAAACAACACTAAATCATCTTCACCACTGGTCTAGATAAACAACCCTCCACAAGAACAACACTGCATTATGCCAATCTATAGCACACCAAAGAAATGCCTTCTACAGAAGACTGTGAATGAATCTGCAGTAAAGATACAGTTAAAAAACTATATTTTATAAGCTTTTAAATCAACACATGGACATACACTCTACACACTGGAGAAATGTGTTGTGCTAAATATTATACAGCACAAAAGGAATATTTCTAGACAACAGGAGAAAAAAGAAAATAATTATTTTACACCAATGATTTTTACAAGCATATGCAAAAGTACAGTAGTTGCTGTATTGTTTGGTGGACTATCAGCGGTGGGATAACATATGGTAAAATCTAGAGTATAATATATTTAAATTAATTAGACTTCATCTTTAAAACTTGGACAGACAGGCTAAAAATTATCCACACTTTCCAAACACGTCCATCATTTTGAGAATATTTGTGTCTTTCATCACACATAGCTAAAGGATGTCGTTAAATCAACACCATCAAGGAGCTAAATGAGACATGGAAGATTGTATAACTTGTGCGCATTGATCTAAATAAGTCAATATCATATAATCAGCTTCTTCAGAACAGTTCTAGAGAACTGCTAGTCCTGTAAATGTACACACAAGGAATTTTCTCTTGTGTAACATAATGGATGTCTAAATTCAAATAGCTGAGAAAGAGAACTACTTCCCATGAGTCAATAAGAGCATAATCTACAAAAGGTCGCTTTCCGAAACACAGAATCATTTGATTCTAATTAAAAAGAATTTTTTTTGGGGATATATTGAATATTTCAACAAACATGTTTTCTTGATCTGTGGCTGAAAGCAGTTGCACGCTCAAATCCCGAAATAAATTAAAAGATAATACAGTTTGTGGCCAACTGGTTACCAGAACCTCCTGAAAATATGACCACATGTGGCCCATACAAGGGGACATATCACGAAAAAAAGAGATCATCTACATGATCATTTACAATATTTTTTTGTTTACAGTGGTACTTGATGATAACATTTTATTTTCAGTTTGACACAATCTTGCTCTCCTTTTATTTACATCCCTATTTAGATTATGATTGCGGCGTCTATCTATATAATCTCAGTAGGATCGAGCAGCAATGCGGCAATGATTGCATCTTTGAGCCTTCCTGGTAAGACTTCTCCCTCACCCAAGATCCCTACCAATGAGAAGCAGGCCTGTCTAGGCATCGGTTGTGGTGTAACAGCTTTCAGTGATTTCATTCCTAACCCTTGAGCTTGTTTTGAAACCTCCCAGGGGACATTGGAAAGTAAAATGCGAGCTCTGTGGAAACCTTGTCAGCCTCCCCCTCACTGCCCTGGTTAGAGGACAATTGCTCTACAAGACAGTGAGAAATATTTTGCTTGGTGGAGAGGCACATCTCACTTAGCTAAATTAACCGTGTCTCATCCCTCAATACCAACTGTTCTCGTGGGGAAAATAAACTCCACCAGGTGCTACATAGACCTTTTTCTGCAGCCTGCATTCCTGCTGTAGGAGTGGAGACTGGTCTGACATGCCTGGATAGCCTTGGTCAACACCTGACCAGCAGCAAACACATTCTCACATTCAGGTCTGTCTTTCACACTCTGTGAGGTGAGCAGCAGTATTTTCTGATGAATCATATGATACACCTCTGACACAAGTCTGGACACAATCTCATTCTATTTGGCATCACATTTTCAAGAATTTGGATCGAGGGCTAATTGTCCAGATGGCCTTAACTCAGCAGTAGCCATATTAGCTTTCAAAATGTCCGGGCCCTGAGTTACCATTTAGTTTGGGCGGCAGGGCAATTCCCTTTTGATTTCTGCACAGTTGCTCTGATCTGTCAAGCAGAAAAATAACCAGGGGCTACTTCAAAGGGCAGGTCCAAAATGCGACTGCCTTCATGCAAGGAGCCAAAGCTAAAAGACGTCTTTATATGAAAATTGGTTTCATTACGATCACTGGAATCCTTTGAGGGTCGGCGGAAAAAAGAAAACACATGTTGACAAGCACAAACGTCTGAACCTTCTTATAAACATCAAACTCAGAGCTTTTCACAATGCATTTGCGACGGGATTCTTTGCATTTGGAAAGACAGCACACAAAAGATTGAATGCAGGTACTCACAAAAAGTGACTTTATAAGTTTTGAAAATGTTGAGGGGTTGAAGTAGCTCTCTGAACAACAGGACCCTGTTCTAACATTAGAGGCCGGCTTACATGGTTTCTGTGTTGATGAAAGGATACCCTATACTAAAATTTTTATCTCATAAGGTGTTCAACTGTCTCCAGAGGGAGGCTGAGAGGGAAAGGGATGCATTTATAGCTGCTTAAAGTGAAGTTACTAAACACAAATTATGTAACAACTAGATGCAATCCTGCTATATGTATCTATATGAATGTAAAATAGGAAAATGTGTCACTACCAAATCCAATAAAGATCAATCTGTATAAAAAGAAGATGAATTGAAACAAAGACAAAAGTTATAAAGGAGAGGAGGGAAGTTTTGCATTGTATGCATTGGATATATAAGATTTCAAATGATGAAAGATAGACTCAAAAGCATTTAATTCCAGCAGCTAATTTCAAAATACTTAAAGCTAGATGTGAAATTATGGGTCAGCTGCTCATTCATACCAGTCAGGTTGGTCTAGAAAAGATTTACAGCTGTAACCTGGCTGCAGTAAAAGCCTCAAACCCTGTCAAGTCAACTGATATTGGAGCATGGAAATTATGAGACATTACACATCAGGAGAGGGGAGAACTCCAACAGAGAGGCATTTTATCACAGTTGAGGCTCAGGACCTGCTGTGGTTGTTCTCCTCGAAGGCGAGGAGAGGGGGGGGGAACCAATCTCATCAGCAGTTCCTTATCTGGCCAAGGATCAAACCCTCAGGAGTGTGCTGTAATTTCTTACCATGCCTTTGACAAGCAGCATTTAGGTGCGGTTTGGTCGCGCTCTGGAAAGTGTTGCAACTCCCATGCTATGTGGAATGCACATATGCTATACAGAACAAAGTAATAAGGCTCTAAGGAGTGAGAGAAATGGTGTTTTAACACAACATGAGGCCTTTTGTAATTTGATCGCTATCATGTTTAAGCTTTTTCCACTATCTTCAGGTTAGATGCTTCGTCATCAAAAGTATAAGTGAGTAGAATTTAAGCTCACAGCAGCAGGTCTTGTAGATAATAGGTTTCAGTTAGGCTACCCCTCGATCATATAGCTTACTGAGCTCCATGTGGCTCGGTTTTCAGAAGAAGTGAAGACATTAAAGTCATCTGTCTGAGTCTCCGTGGATGCATTTTGGAGGATGGTGGGGTTATGAGTTTGGCTCGTGTTACCTGGCTCTGCTGGAGCTGACCTGAGTGGGACCCACAGATTAAGGAACCATCTGGGGGCTGCAACCTGAGCTCAGGAGAGGAGGGACAACGGGGGCCAGGACACTGCTTTTATTTATTTACAATGATGCACATGTCCACATGTCCACATCAGCCTCCACTGTTGTTCAGAATTAACTGAACTTATACTGCTTTTTATGAAGGGGAATGCTGCTCACAATGATAAATCAGTCATTTTTTTGACACACGACCACAGAAACCACAGAGCTGAGGCGATAATGTTGTTGGGGATGTCCTGAGTCAGACCTAAATATCAGAATCTGTGTCAATGCAGGCACATTTTAATCGAACGATATCTATTAAAATAAAGCCGATCAATGAGATCTTTTCTTTATTGCGTTTTTTCTGTTCCTATTCTCTTTTATGACAGCTGAGTTTGACCGTCAGAGTCTCTACATACGTGCAACAATTAAAAAATACACAGCTCAAGTAGCTCATGACAAATACAGTGCAAGTCAGATGCTGGAGCTGTTATATTCATGGTTAACATACAAATATTACTTATGGAACATACATATTTAATCAACATTTAAAGTAGAGATGAGCACCAGATAAGTGTGGTTCTCAGCAAATACCAAATATTAAAGGACTCAGACCAGGATGGGGGCCAAATCAATCTTTCCAGGGGGGTGGGGGGTGTATTTATTATATTTTCATATTCTACCTCTCAGTCGTTTTTAGTTTCCTCTCACTAAACCTCTATAATGTGACTTAATAGACAAGGTGGGGTTAGTCTTTCATTACTGGGTCCAGGTAGAGAGGACAGCAGACATCGTTCACTGAACATATGAAGCTACTTTGGCGCAAAGAAATTACTTATTAAGCAAAGACACAAGCTAAGATGTACTTTTAAAATAATGGGACAGAAAAATGGATTTCACTAATTCATTTCCTATTTGGAGAGGCCCAGTCCATATATCATACCACAAGGATGCTAACCTATATCATAGTGCATTTTTCAGTGAAGCACCAGAATGATTGAGATTTCCCAACAGTCCAATGAATACAGGGCCTCATCTATCCATGTTACACTTCAGGGGTCAGCACAGGGGCAGGATGAAAATCCTTAGATTTGTCAAACAATCCCTGTTTATGAAACATATCATTAGCTGTAACTCACAATATGAAGTCTGAAGTGCTGAACCATCCAAATTATGACAAGTGGCCACACCTGACTGACATCCCCAGGTCCAGATGTGCAATACAGCAGGCTTTGCTTTTTTCTCTTCCCATTGATGCATAGAAATGGATCTGCTGCCAGGGCATTATCCAGTCTACTGCCATCAGGACTAAGAACCAAACATTGTCTAAATGTATTCATGTAATGTAGGAGATGTGTTTAATGGACAATGTCAGGACTTATTCACAGCCTGTGGTCTTAGATCCCTGTGGTGGGAGTCCTTGTCAGTGTGCTGCACACAGCAGCCAGTCAGAGGGCCAGAGCAAGGCCTGATTTCCATCTGAGAAATTAATAATGGCTCCTAATGCCAACCTCAAGACCCTTGTCCTATCAGACAGCACACATCAATAGATCAATTTATAGAAATGACTCATTTTCATACAATGTGGGCGGATACAGTATCGCTCTGTCCATCTGTCTAAACAATTTTTGTCTGCAGCATAACTCAAAAACCTCTCAATATTTAAACACATACACATACACTATGCTGAAGTGGTGCTTTTTTTTGTGCATGTCCATGGCAACAATTGATACCTAGTCTTAAAAGAGTCTTTTCAGAGAGTCTCTGATTAGAAATTATTACAATTTTTGTTCTGTTTTTTGGATTTCCATGGATAGAACTTGGTGTTGGCATCAAAAGAGGGTAAGGTTTGTTTCGAGAGTGTAGCAGGGCAATCCTTGTAAACTATTTGATTTTGATATTTATTTCCAAGAGACTGCTGAACTGAATAAGCTTGTATTCATATAAGTACACTCAGTGTGTTTTTGCGGGGGTGGCCTTTCATGTCTCCATTAAAACAGCGTCTTCCTTTCCAAAACGTCACATTTATTTAAAGAAAGAAAGAAAATACTGTGTGAGTCTGCATGTTTGGGAATATCTGATATGAAAGCATAGGAACAATGGGTCACCACAGTGAAAGCAATGAGAGAGTTCTTTTTTTTTAATCATCACCATACTTTCCCCTACACCACTGCTTTCTCTTAAGTGTCTGCCCACCCATCTGCAGCCCACATAAGTCAAACAACCCACCAGGAACAGTCATGGACGAGTCTCCAGGCAGTCAGAAGTGATTGGACTCATCTCTCCTGAAGTCTGTGTTCAAATGACAGCCTCATGCTCGATACATTGCCAAAGCATGGGCCTCGCAGCAGCTCCTCTCAAACAAGGCCACCACAGACTTGACATCAGCGTGCCATGTGGTAGATGCGTCTCCTCCAGATCATTAATCATACTCCCTATCGCTGCATTGATGCTGAAGAAGATATTATTCTCACCACACCATTAAGGAGAGCAGGGGCCCACATATTGTTATACGTGACATCATTATGTAAAAGCAGTGGAACTTGAATGTTCTGATGCTGCAAGAAGTATTTGGGTTCATCAGATATGGGTGCATGATTCATTTACAGCACGGCTTTGAAAGTTATGACATTTACACACACGCAAACATTCAAATGTCACTGAATGAGTGCAACACAATAGGCAGGATAATAAAAAATATTTCCACCCTCAGTTAATGTGTATAAATTTGATCAACTCAAGACTTCAAAAGATGACGTCCATAATTTCCATGAAAATATAAAAAAAAAACACCCTCTCCTATTTGGGGCAGGAAATGATGCGGTTGGCAACAGACAAATCATCTTCACATTGTCATGGCAGAAAAACAAGACACCAATATCCGAAGCAGTGGCGGTCACTCCTGCACCCATGCTGTGCAATAAGCACGAACCGCCAACCTCAGACCTCCGAAGTGGGGTTGTGGAAGGAATTTAAAAGCAAGGAAATGATTTCTACAATGAACCATTATTTGATAGAGTGAGAGATGAATGCTGGATTGGCTTTTAAAATATTCATATTCTACATGTGAGTGCTATCTGTCAAAAAGATAACAACATGTAAACAACTAGAATGACTGCCTTACAATTTAAACCTATACGTGCACCAGTCAAACAGTATAAATCAGACCCAAATATAATAAAAAGGTTAAAAAAAAGTGTAGTTCTTGACTACACTATATTGACAAGTATGATTGTAATAAATACGCTCTAGTAAGAAACATGCTGTCTTCATTTAGAGACTTTTTATTTACAGAGGAGTATAAAAGTGTAATAGAGACCTTTGTCACATATCAATGCTCAATATCAGCAAGACCAATGAGCCTGCAGCGAACTACAACTGTTTGTCTATTAGTGTGTAGATTCATTGAGAGCAATAAAAACAGTCAAATTCCAGAGTTTCTGACAGCGGACTACAAGCCCAGTGGCCAAAACATCTGGAATTTCTGGAAAAACACTTTTCTGAATGTTCTTTAAGGTGATGTTGATGAACAATAAAAAACGTGACAGTGCACAATGAGCACACGCTAGAGTTATTTGGTCATTTGAATTCGAAAAAGACAAACATTTGTGTGCACGGTTTGATTTAATGGCTCATTAAGAGAGATGAGCTAGAAGCACATTGTGAACTTTCTGCGTGAACGCCCAAAGGACATTTTAGGAGCAGTGAACTCAAGCAGTAACAAACAACACCAGATGACCAACACTGGAGCATTACACTACCTATGGTGAAGAGAATCACTCATGTGCTCAGTCTGATTCTGCCCCCATTTTAGCGTATTGGAAACGTATTTGACTTTCCAAACAGCTAACAGTGCTGCAGAAAGGCTGCTGTCCACCGCTGGAGACACACAGCAGAGCACTCATTTTGTTATTGTCAAACGGGCAGGAGAATGTTGATTTGCTTTCAAAATCAATAAACATAGATATCCTTTCAAAATAAAAACTCTGCAGACTCCTGATTTTATTTGCCAGTTGCGTTTCATATTATATTCAGTGGACTAAGAAACAAGTGAATGGTTTGAACACCAAGTTTACTGAAGCAAAACACTGAAATTGTGGCCCTTATTGTTCTATCACTCAATTCTGAATTGAATAAGAATCCTACATTGAATTGAGAGATAAGTATATCACCCTATGCTTAATTTCTAAGATGTTATAAAGTACAGTTACAATAGGGTGGCTCAATGTTTGGTTATGTCACCAGCGTCATGTTTTGGTTAAGCCTGGGCCTGAACAAAAACAGAAACTGCAGCACACAAACAATGAACCGGCTTGACATTATCAAGCGTGAACCTGCCAATCCGATTTCTCGTTTACTTATCAAACCCCTGCTTATCTGCTACCAGAAGATGGGTCAGGTCAGCTTTCGAGACCCCTGTAGCAATGTCCTGGAAGGCCTTCGTGGTATTCCTGCATCATGCTGCTTTATGAATGAGTACATGCTGTTGTCTTAATGCAGCCGTCCAAACTTTTAACACCACTTATGTTGTTATTCTCCAGCTAAGCCTTTGGAAGTGGGAGTCAGCCTTCACAGTAAGCCAGGGAGTGAAAGTATACCGTGGACACAGACATCAGTGAAAGGTGCAGGGAGGTTGGGTGGAGCCGTATCTGTCTTGTTGGTTTTTACCAGCTGCTTCCAGCTGTGATGAATGATATCTCAGAGTTTCCTTGGGCTGGTTAGTTAATCTAAAAGCACATGTTGACATTTTGCATGCAACGGAATTTCTAAACTGTGCAATATGGACAATTTACAGACTAAAGGAATTTGGTTAATCCAAGAGAAAGACAAAAAATAAAACAAAAGACAAAAAAAAAAACACTCTCCATCTCTTCTCTACTCTTAAACATACATGATCTAACACCGTGGAAAGAGCAGTTAAAGTCGCTCAGGAGGATAGCAGGGGACAGGCGGTAAACTAAAAGACTGTTAAGAACATAAATGAAAACACCTGTTCTTCCAGGTTTCAAACAAGGCCGCAGCAGAGGAACAAAGTGGTTTGACGGGTGTTGCTTCTGGAAAGTGAGGTGTAAACTGAAAAGTACTCCACACTTTTCTCCCCTCTTCCCACTCTCAAATTTTCTGCTCCTATGACAATAAGCTCACTGATTAATAAGCTCTGCAGAAACATCTGGATCTATACTGACGGGTGCACAACCTGTCCACGAACAGGTTATAGTGACTTCCTGATGACAAAAACATGCATCTGCACCATTATTCCCGTTGACCATCATTCACATAATGTATTAAGAAATTACATTAAAATGTATTATTTATTGGATGGTGCATCTAGTGGTGCCACCAGT
This sequence comes from Chaunax sp. Z400, assembly GCA_037577475.1. Taxonomy (NCBI): domain Eukaryota; kingdom Metazoa; phylum Chordata; class Actinopteri; order Lophiiformes; family Chaunacidae; genus Chaunax; species Chaunax sp. Z400. Next base: position 9,797,021 of record CM075206.1, on the reverse strand, counting down.
GTAAAAAGTTAGTCTGGAGCCCTGCCTGTAACTAGTTAATGTACTTCTACAAACACAGATGCTATGGTAACGTAGCTTCCTCTCATAGCGACCCTATTTTTACTTTAATAGTTGGAAAGCATTGTTGTTTAGTTTTTTTACCCCCTTAAGGCAATATCTCTAAGTGCTACAGTTATCCTAGTGAGAGGATGTATCCGCCCCCCCCAAAAAAAATGGCAATCCCTTCATCTATTGCCACCAGCTGGTTAAACTTTTCACTTTTTCCATCATTTACTGGAAGGATTTGGTGATTTTTCAACTGTTATTTTTGGTTTCTTTGGTTAATGTTTAGAGAGAGTCACATACCACCCATGTCACTGAATGTCTACCGTTGCTGGCCTGTATATCAGTTCCCACCTTTCTCATTCTCTCTCTCTCTCTCTCTCTCTCTCTCTCTCTGTCCACCTTGGTCTAATTCTTTGTCCCTTCTGTCATCAATTCAGATGTCGACTGGTTTCAAAGGTGCTACATAAATCCTTATTTTATCCTGTCACACATCACTCCATTCTCTTTTTTTTCCATCTCCTCTAGCTACCCCTCCACCCACTCAGTATTCAAACCTTAAACTGTCCCGTATCCTCATATCTTGACTTGCTGAGGCGGCGTGTTTTCTTTGGGAAATGACTCATAAATTTTGGGAGCTCACAGGCTGGCTGTGAAAGAGCCAGACAAGGGTCCCTGATTGGGGCGGCTGGGAGAAAGGCCAGACAGGCCAAGGCTGCAGGACCTATTTAGAGCCATCACTGACATGAAAGAGTAAAGGAAAACATATTGATCACAGGGCACTGACTAGGTCAGCCTTAATAGCTGGAGGGAATGCCTGAGCTTCAACCACCTTGGTTGAAGCTAAGAAAGTGTGTTCAGCGGATTCTCTGTAGTTCAAACTTTTGAATAAATGCTGAATATATTAATACAATATTATATTTAAATAATTCTTCAACTCAAATTTTGAGATTTCCAATGGTTTGTCAGTAGGACAGGGGAAAATGTTGCAGGTTGGATGAAACACCTACTTGATTAATTATTTGTTCAATAGTAAATTATGGAAGAAGCAAGCGATAATGATGCTTTTTTTGGGGGGTTAGGTGGAAATGCAGTGTGAATACAAACAGTGCGAGACAAAGGGAACATATATCTGCAAGAACATCGTGAGACATTACTGCCTGAGCCTCTCTGTGCTCTGAGGCATTCTGTCTATACAAGTTAGAGTTACCTCACCCTTAACTGTAGTTTCATCTCCCCTCTGACACGCTTGACAATGATGATGTGAAGCACAGACAAACTCCTTTTAATCGTTACAATCAGGAAACATGCCTTGTGGGAAGAAGCTGTGTTCCAGGAGATGAATTCCAGAAACCTTTATATAAAGTTGTACAAACACAGCCGGCTGACGAGTTATACCAGCACTCAGCTTCTGGACGTTTTTCAATTTTAAAAAGGCTGGCCGTTGAGGAAAACCAGGATGATATGCTGCATGGTGCTTATTTAAGGTTTCACCCTCAACGTATTATATTAAGAGATGATGACATTAAATGTAATATTTTACATCAAATACTGGTTCTATTGCAAGGAAAGTTCTGTTTGTAGATTCTGTAAACATTTTAAAAATGGGAGACTGCAATGCTTTCTTTAAATCTGTGTCATCCCTTTTAAAAAATTCTTATTCATGCATGCAGACAACCCTTGGGGGACTCCACCAACAACTGCAGTAATTCTGTCAATGGCCTGTTTCCACTCTATCCAGTTTCAAGACAGAGAGAATTCAGTGTGAAAACATCTCTGAGGTGCTAAATATGTCACTGCTAAACCTTTAACTAAGACCAAATAGAGACAAAGACAACTCATGTATGAAATATTACCAATTCCAGATTGAAAGCCAAGTTGTAATTTAACATTCATTTATGTAAACTATAATATAATATCCCTGCAACCAAACACATTATCCGCTATACAAGACCATCAGAAGCCTTTGTTGTTTTTGACAAAAAGGAAAAAAAGAAGAAAAAAAATGGCAGCACCATACCTGTCTCAACAGCACAGCTTCAACAGGGGGAGGTAAGAGGCTAAGAAAGGTTGTTCAATTACGTCTTTAAGCAGAGACACGTAAAAGAGGAAATGACAGCTTGCAAAGAGGGACTCCAATAACTCCAGGCATCTCCTGATCGTATCTGCAGATAAGAGGTCTCAGCTGCTATGTAGATGTAGGCTGAGACCTGCACTTTCAGTCCCACAGTGAACATATGTTCGCAGCGGACACACAGGATGCAAACTTAACTTGTTTGCTAACTTAAGTATTTTAGCCAGTCTTAAAACTGTATAAGATATCATGTACAATGATGGTATTTCCGTTGCAATGACAGGATTGCTGGGTCAACTTCATGAAATACAACAATTAATGGTTTTAGCTTCAAAAATGTGTTACTTTAATACTTTAGAGCTTTGAACTGTTGGTTGGACCGAAAATTCTGAATATATTGAGAAATGTCATCACAAAAAAACAGATTAATCCATTATTATATAGTTATATAGTATATTATTATCATTAACTATTAACTAGAACAGTTTAATCTTGCCTTTAAATTTAGAGCATGAATGATAATAATCTGCTGATAAAATATGTCATTGTTATATAATAGTTGGGGGATTGATCAACAATAACATAAACAAATTATATGAATTCATTTACTTAAAAGGTTTTAAGGTTAATACACCCACAGCCAAACTGCTCTCTCCCCTTGTGTGTCTGTGTGTGTGAGACTAGTTTAGTGGGTTTGTTGTGGGAAATGAGTTTCTCCTGGTGTGTGAGGAGAACCAGCACATTGTCTCAGTCACAGAAGATTGCCTAATTGAGGTAGCGGTTTTCAAGTGGGGTCCTGAAGGCCCTCTGGGTTATTGAGGGGTTCCCAGCAAAAAAGGAGAACAATATATTTACACTATGATACAATTCATAAGTAACACAATAACAGAGTGCATGATTACTGTTTGCTCATTGGTGTCATGCACTCTTTAAGAGCAAAATTCTTATCAGATGGGGGACCCTGGGACAACATTATACTTAATAGGGGTCCGTGGTCTAATTTGTGTCTGTTTTGGTGTCCTTGATGTGACAAAGATTGGAACCAGACACTGAGCTATAGCTAAATATGCAAAGAGAATGTGGACAGTGAGGGTTTGCCAAAGAATTGTTATAAATTAGCAATCTTTCCAGAGCAGAGCAGGCTGACTTAACTTGATTCAATACGTGATATGCTGCTACATTGTGGAGAGTCACACAAAAGGCCCCATTTCCACTGCATAGTACCGGTGCTACTTTTTTAGTACCTCCTCCCTTGCGGTTCCAAGCGAGCCGAGCGGGTTCTAAAAGGTCACGTGAAACATTACAGACCACTGATTGGTCAATGCCTGACACACACGGAGATATCCTGCACAGCACAAATCAATGGCCGCCACACTCAGACAGCGAAGATATTAGGTGACCGTAACTTCTTTTTTTCATTGTGGCCTCTATATTGGGGAGGTGCAGACGTTCCTGCCTTAAACAGCTGATGAGGGGATAATCAGAGGTGAGTATCACGTTGAAGCCTACGCCGTGGCAGTTTCGTTCTACCCTGAGGAGGTATTATCCAGTAATGGAAAAGGACCTGCAGAGAGATACTCGATACCATGCCGAGTCGTGTCGAGTCGAGTCGAGTCGAGTCAGTACCACGCAGTGGAAAAGCGACTTTTGATAGCAGACCTTTTTCTGCCTGCCATTATTGACAGAACGCATTATTTTATTCACCAACATAGATTTTTACCCAGTTTTGTCAAGCACTAATTTTGGACCCTGCACACGCCTTGATGTTTGCTCATCGTCTCTTAAACATGTGCACAGCATGCAAGTTTTCAGGAATTTACTCATTATACCAGTTCATTAAATATAACTGTATGTTATAACACATTTCCTTTCAGTCTTTTTCACTTGTCAGCCACAACACTTTAATGAACTTGTGGCTGTTTGGTGAGTTATTACGAACACTGAGGTATTTTCCACTCACACTTACTACATTACAGACTTTACCAGCTTAGACTAATTAAAAAGTTTCATGGGGCTAAAAAACATACCATTTGCACTGGGTTGTGTAGGTGTGAACGGGCAAATGTAATTTAAGTATCACACACAGAATGAACCTTTACCATGATCTCAAAACAATCAATTACAGGGACAAGTTCAGCCTCACCTTATGCAGACAGTCAAGGTAAGTTACGTACATTTTCCATTCACATTTTCACTACAAGAGACAAGGAGATTTCAGTTGTGAGAGGAATTTAGGTATATGGGTTGTCCCTAAGGATCCATAAGGGCATAGCACTTTATTTTAGCACAGTCTCTAGAGGGTTACCTTTAACTATTGCACAGACAGACATAAATCCATACCGAACGATCAAAAAACAAACACCACATTTAGCACAACGCACATAGGTGCCACACATCAGTGGGTCAATCGGCCCAACAGGATGCCATCCATTTTTATGCCCCAATTTGACATAAAATAAAAGCCCTTTTACTTCTTGCATTCACGGCTGTTGAACAAGGTACTCAAAAGTTCAAGTCAAGCATGTTTCCCCACATTATTGAATGAAAAGCTTTTTTTCCCTTTCTTTTCAAGAATGCCGTTTAGCGCAGACAGCAATAAAAAAAGATGCAAAAAAGTCTGACCCTTAAAACACAGGCGTATATTCAGTCAACTCGAATGAGCGTTTCAGAATGTCCTGGTGATGTCGAGCAGACAACAGCAGAAGCTCTGTTGGCCCTGCAGCATGAGACTGTCAACAATTCATTTGATCAGCTTATTTATTTATTATGTTCAGCTGGATGTTCAATTCCAGGTTTATATATTACTTTGAGTTTTATGTTCAGTGATCCAGGTTTATTTATTTAGGTATTTCATACTTTGACTTAGATGTTCCTTTAAACAGTCCTCCAGTTTCTAATAAAGTTTCCAAAAGTGTTGATATCTGGATGGCCCCATGCGTCATATCCAACAGGACAGAACATGGGGGAAGAGAACAGTAAAGCCCCGAGGAGAGTCCTGTGATGATCATTTTCTCACAGAGTCAGAGCAGAGCAGAGCAGCTGTCCTTCACCAACCTAAACCATCCCAGCCAGGTCAGGTCTGCTTTCAGCTGCCCAAAACAAAACCCTGAGACAGCTGTCCGTCAAATTAGCATTTTATAGCCCTGAGTTGTAAGGAACGTACAACAGAGAACAAGGTAGGAGGTGGGGAAGAGGATGGGTGAGAGGAAGTGAGGCCTTTGACCTGGATACAGCAATGACAGTCATTGTCATTCAGATTGTTGTAAAAGTGTAGTCGAGTGTAATGAATGTAAATGGATACTCAAGGGTCCATTATTCACACAGGAAATTGTTACTGATCGTCTCGGGGTCAGGTTGATACCAGTTAAGGAAATAATATATAAAGTAGTCAAAAAATATAGTTGGAATACAACTGATCTGCCACGGAATAAAAACCTTGAGCTGACTGAGGTTACCAATATTTAAAGAGTCATTTCAACAGAAGAGTCCATCAAAAGACTGAAAGAAAGCCTTTGTGACTGTAAAGTGGTAAAGAAAATGTTCAGATAAGTAATGGATAAATGCTAACTACTTTTATTTATTTTATTTTTATTGTATTTTCAAAAGAGAGAGACCGGGAAACACTTAATAATATATTTATTACATTCTGAATCTGAAAGACATCACCTTGGTACCAAAGCTGGAAACACAGAAATACAATGCAAGCTCTAGTCCCTGCCTAGTTTTTAGTCCCTTCCACACAAGCACTGCAACCCTGAACTTCTCTAGACATTACATATGAGGATGCAAATGTCCAAATCAGTTAGCATGGATATTAAATAGACATTACCTGTCAGCTCCCTAGTACAAAGTCCTTATAATGACTGATTGATCCTGATTGATAGGTTACTATTAGCTATCAGAGGCCAGATATGAACTCACTCATTTTATTAGAAGGCTTGCTCATACTGTAGTAAAGATATTTAATCAATACACTTTTTTTTTATACAGATCTTCTCAAATATCATAAAAAGGTACAACAAATCTACTGAAACTAAAACCAACAAAGACAGTGGTTAAACTGGGACCTGCGTTCCTTTTTCATTACTACCACCTGTGCATACAGCTTAAAATGTTGTACGCAACAGCACACGGACAGAGAAAACTCTCAGCCGATCTGAGGAGGTGGTGTTTGTATAAATCTAGGAGGACAAGTCCCTGTTGATCCCACCACACCCACTGGTTTCCTCTCCGAATGGCCTGGAAGGTAAATAACAGCAGGACAGAGATCATTCTGACTGCACTGCTCCTTGACCACAAATGCAAACACACATGCACACACACACACACACACACACACACACACACACACACACACACACACACACACACACACACACACACACACACACACACACACACACACACACACAGGGCTGTACACACACACACACACACACACACAAATCACCCCTGCAAGCTATACGGCCTGTAACAACTCAGTCTCCCATCCTCTGACATTCTCATCACCTTCCCCCGCACAATCTGACTTCCTCCATTTCACAAGCCTGGTAAACAAATACGCCAAACGCTAACATTGCATAACGGAATCGGCTACACTAGCCAAATGCCACCTCCACACACACACACACACACACACACACACACACACACACACACACACACACACACACACACACTTGTCGCAATTGTCCACAATGAGGGAGAAAAAACGTTTATGTGTTCTCTAAGCTCTGATTCTAGCGTCCGCAAATTTGGTTATCATTCGGTGTATGTGTCACTGAATTCATTCATCACATTTCCTTCTTCTCCTTCACTTTCTTGGCTAACAGGTCTGTCCATCTGTTAGCCAGCTGGTGGAAGAGGAGGATTTTTTTTTTTGGGGGGGGGGCTGCTCCACCGGGCAGTTTGATACTATCAACAGTCTAACTATTATCCCCACTGACTGTAATGATCATCTTTGGGTCTCATTAGGGCCTGACCCTGACTGGGTTCACCTCCCTGTATGATGTCACATCCAAGACACAAACATCCCATTGTGGGATTCAGGGTGCTGTTCGCTGACATAATGTTGATCCATATTTAAATATGAACTTTGTTCTTCTGGCTATTACTATTGTATGTATGTATGTATGTAAATGAGGTGGACCTTGCTTTGTTTTAGGATTGAATCGTGCGAGTGATAGTTTGCTTTGGCAGCAAGCTGTCGCAACACAAAGAGAGCACACATGCAGCTTGGTTAATGATAGCGTGACTTTAAATGGCTCTAATAAAAGCATCAAATCAGATTATAGGCTCCTCTCTGACACCAAAGTAAGCAACACTGTCCAGCTGAATGGACGTCATTGAGCAAAGCCTGTGTGTCAAAATGTGTCACTCATCAGTCGTTTCTTCCTCCTCCTCACTCACTCTCCATTTCTGCCTCCACCTCTCCTCTGACAGACAGGTTCAGGGCAGGTCTGGGGTCGTGTAACCTGACCCAGACCCAGCACTCGCTCTCTCTCTAATGATCTTGGCGTCACTCCCATTCCCAGTGTTGGTTTAACCCGATGTTAATGTGCCCAATCTGCACTTTTGAAACAAAGTTCTGTTCCATTGGGTCTAACGTACATCGAGCCTCCGTCGCCTCCGCTGTCAGCTGTGGGTTTTTTAAGATCTTGAATGATAAAGAATGCATTTGTACATCTGTAGTCATGTATGTTATTTCTTGTCACAGTGGGTAAGACGTATTTGTAGGAAACTTCACTGTTACCCAGGCGATCTTGGAGTGTTTGTAAAATGACATTAGGATTTGGAACCACCAGTTTTGCTTTAAAATGATAGGTGTTAATATTTCTATAAACATCATTGGTTAAAGTCAAGGCCTGCTTAAGGGCTTCACATTCAAAGTAAACTCAAAGCAGATGCTATAGCTTGAACTGACAACAGTTATTAGTATCCTATGTTACATTTGATTCAGTGTAGATCTCCAGAACTTTCTTCTCCTTTGCAGCGTTTATTTCATGTCTTACACTGGGATCACCTGACAGTAGAGGTCAGGCCTGGCGGTAACGTCCCTACTGAAGAAGAAGAGAAAACACAGGCGTGACCCTGCCTTTGCAGGAATAAAATAACGAGCTGGGATACTCAACAGATGTGAGTGATGTGTCTTGGCCGGAAACACGCCCAAATCGCCTTTGAGTCCATGGAAAACTGTGCAGCAGTATCTGCAGAGATCCTGCAGAGATCCTCCACATCCTGCATTGCCTTCTTGTTATTATCGTTGTAATTTTGCTGTGTTGTGAATGTTTCTGTGCATCACCCTTTGAGTAGTGTGCTTGTAGCCCTTAGCCAATAACAGTACACAGGCTGCGAAGTCGGAATATAGGCTAAAAACTTCGGGACCAGGTCACATCGGTGTCTGCGTGTCCCTGTTTTCACTTTCTACCTCGCTCATCTCCGATTGTTGGAAATGCACGTTGTTTTCCTTTGAAAATATGCTGCTTTTTTGTGAATCTCCCCTATGGTTCTCAGGGGAAAAGCACAAGTACTCTGCATGGAGAGAAACAAACCCAGATGATTTCTTTAGTCCAGGCTTTGAAGTTTTATGGTACTGCAGCTCTATGGAAGCTCATAGGGAAAGGTCTAGCCTTGCTCATGACTGAGTTGCATCAGACAACTACAATGCAGACCACTATGGCACAGAGCACATGCTCTGGACGCACATGTAAGTGCATTAGTATCTAAAAACATGTTTTCATTCCCAAACTCAAAAGGAGAGAGCAATGGTTGACAGCATTAACATTACACTGACCTCATCTCGACATCCCACCACTCACCCTCCCATCCCCACACATATCTTTCGCTGCCAGTCTCCTATATCCTATTCAGTTCCTGTTGGGTGAAAGCCCTAAGTCTTCCCTCATTCAATAAGATGCCTGTCCATTCTGTCTGAGGTTTCCATGTCTCTTCAAACACAGAGAGGCTAGGTCAGAAGAAAAGTCCACCAGAGAGAAATCCCATCTGTGTCCTCATCCATTCTGCGAGTCTGGACATGAGCAAACAGCTTGCTTTCACCACCCTAGCAACCATTTCAACTTCGCACTGGCAATCCATTCAAGTCTGCACAAAAACAGAATCAGGGTTCTTGACGGCAGACCCGGCATCCTCTCATGAATTGTGAGACGAACCTTTTTGTGGTCACACTTAGAACAAGACTTCCTGGCCTTTTTGCAACACTGGTAGCAAAGTTGTCTAGAGATACTGGGAGGAGGAAACCCCATTTTCCAAACAGTGGACCAAGATACTTTGAAAATCAGTGTTTAAAATAGCAAGCATTCAACCGTGGTGCAAGGAGGTAATATTTCATGTTTGCATATGGTAATATTGTTCTCATGTTGAGACTTTTTTTTTAATGGAAAACTCTTTAATGTGGTGTATTAAAATAACACATTTAAGATGCATGCAAACATTAATGCATGAAAGTGTAGACTAAAACCAATACATCTTTATCTTACATGTTCCTCTTCTAACTTTTCGTTTTTGTTACGAAGCAAAACGAGCTTTGAAAATTCTGCCAAGCGACTGTTTAGTCTAAACTCGACTTCATTATTCTTAAACCTTAATATATTTTCACTTGTTAAATTTTGACCGAATTTAATGGAGCAGGTGCATAATTTGTCAGTGGTTGTTATACTTTGCAACGTTTTGAATACAAAGACTGCCCTCCCCTCAGTTCAAAGCATCATCCCTCTTTCATTTACATGTCACACACAGAAACAGGGCAATGCTATGGGAAAGTTCACTCCTCAATTGGGGAGTTTGCTTGGACAGATTGGACAAATATTTCTTTTGTGTGGTCGTCTCCTCGCCTCTGTTCGGCCTTGACAGCCACAGAAGAGACCATGAACAATCCAAACTGCACTACATTATGGGCTGGGTGGCTGTTCTATCCAAGACACATGGCTGTCTCACCAGCTGCCTGTCTGTTTACACTTCACCATAGTCATAGGTATCAATTAGGTTTATGGGGAAAGGCAGGCTAATAGTATAGCACAGGCAGAATTCAGATTTCTAACTACAGAATACGACATTTTTCACATAAAGATTGGTTTTCGCCGTCATAGGGAATATAGCCGGTCTGGATAAACTGGAGAAATGTTGGAAAAGTGATGTCAAAGGTACAATTATCAGTTTTAACTTGGTAAGAAAGAAAAGTAAGACATATAAGACAAGAAAAAAAGACATGGGGGGAAAAAAAACCTTTGGACGAACCCTAGGAACTCACTTAGGTTTAAACGACTAGGGAGTTGAAAATTCCCATCCTCAGAACAACCTTCTCAACCCTCTTTTCATTCCAAACAAAACTCCAGACACAGTGAGACAACTTCAGATGTCTTTTGCACCATATGGGGCCATCTACAGAGTCAAAGGCTCTGTAACAACACACCAACTGCAAGGACAAGCAGCAGCCCTGACCACATGTTCCTGTAAATCAAACCCTTACTGTGTTGTGTCAGCAACTGACATCCAGGACTAAAAGGCTGGTGATGCCATAGTCTGATCACTTCATAGTCCTGCTTCACTAACTGCATAACCAAGACATGATAAACTGAGCAGGAAGGAAAAAAACACTGTTTATAGATGATTAAACCTTCATTTATAAAAGGAAAATATGACCGACTATAAGTGATCTACCATTAATGTCTTTAAGAAATGTACACCTTGGAGTTGCAAGGAATAATTACACGCTACTGTTATAACTGAGGAGCTACAACAGTATCTTAACAACCATCAAAGAAATGTGGAAGAAAAATAATCCAATAATGAACTGAAAGGTTCTTCGTTAATCTTTAAAGTCAAGGCGAAAGGAAATAAGCTGTAAAAGTGCTTATTTACTTAAGTACTAAGACAATCCGTCAGATTAATTAGTAAAATGAGGCCAACAGTCAAAAATCAAAGATATTCCGTTTAAAATAATCACAAACAAAGTAAGCAGCTACTCATATTTGAAGAAGTTTAGGCATCTTATCTGCAAGAAACTGATGCAGATTATTTTCTGTTGGTCAACACTGCTACAGGACTATTACAGTGACTTCAACAAGTGTTATGCTCTCTCAACGTGTAATTATTGAAAAGAATTCTATAAATGCTAGCACGTGACGGGGATAGCTGACCGAATGTGTTTAGGAATCTTAAAAAAAGAGCCATTGGGGCTTCATAAAAACACTCAACGGAGAGTGGAAAGGTTTAATCTCCACCTCTCTGCTGTATAGGAATCGGTCTCATGAGCCTAACATGTGTAGCCTTTACATTCTAGCTGTAAATGTCACACTCAGGGACTATTGTGTTTAAGAGGACATTAAGCTATCATTACAGAGCATTCTGTAACCAGGGATTTTCTGTCTTTCAGCAGGAACTAACCTTGTAACAACAGGAGATTAATGACCAGAGCCAGGCCAGGGATCAGCTGGAAGGGTCCCACCAGCTACACATGTCGTCAGGAACAGTTGGCCTCCTTCAGCAACATCATCTGTGCCCTCTTGTGGAGGGCTGGCACAGTTCAACCTGTTTATATTCCCTCACTCCCTGCATCTTTTAATCGGAGGCAAAAAGACCACAGCCGCTGGCATGATACATTTTTCAAGAGTCATTCTAACCTCCTCTTTTCTCTGCTCTTCTTTTTTTTTTTTTTTTTTCTCCCTCTAAAGTGTTGGCAAGTCCCAGGCACCTCTCAGCCTCCTGGAAATGTGTCAGAGAAACTAGTATCTGCCCCCAAACCCCTCATTGTTTGGCCAAGACTTGAAAGAGACTTCAGCAGGCAGTCCAACCATGAGCTAAACCTTCACTGACATCATGGAGGAACATTAAAATGGCCCAGTTATCAATGATTTATTCATGTGTTCACTGACCCTTCTTTGAGATGAGTCAGAATGTTACATAAATATAAAAAGCAGCTAAAAGGGGGATGTTACACGAAGACTGTTGCCCATCGAGGTGATGCAAGATGGGGTGAGACAGAGTGCTGACCATGTAATGGGAACAATTAGAAAGAAGTTAACAGAAGTCATTGGATGTAATCTTGATTTGTGTGTGTGTGTGTTTCATATTCAGCTCCAGGGCTGAATAATGTGATAATTCTCCCTTTTAAGTTGCTAATGTAAACTTAGGAGATCCAGACGTTAATGGATCGTGATAGAGAAATGGTTAAAGGAGAGATTTTCAAAGGCTGTAAATGATGAAGTGAGCAGACGTCCTACTAATCCTTAGATTACAGGATTAAGAGTGAGATATCCTTTAAGACTCACGGATATTTTCCCTATAAAACTTAATGATCCATGTTATAGTCAGTCTATATGGTGGAGATGATGTTTCTCCCATTCTTTTAAAAGTTGTTTTGGTTACCAAAAAGTAGTGTTTCCCTTGTATCCAATAAATGTATTTTATTTTCATGTTTGCACTTACACTGCCACCAATGAGATCATGAGCTGTTACTGCCTACATTCCCACCCTACAGCACATATTGTATAAGATTTTACAGTTTCTTTCACCTACTTGTCTCGATCCTTGTGGTCCCTACTTAATAGCAGAAAACACACAGCGTGGCAAAAGAAAAATGCTCCAAAGCTGGCAGCTGATGTAGAATAACTGTTGTATAGCGCTCTAACACATTTTGTCTGAGTGGTTCCATCCAGCTGAGGTTTCAGAAGTATCCAGTCAGGATAAACACTACATTTACACCTTTTGATTTGAATGGCCCTAAATAAAAAGACGTTAAAGCTGTCCTTTGGGTGGATATAATGAAAAACCAGTCTGGGACATCTGGCTTGGACATCCAGCCTTTTTTTTTTTTTTTTTTTTTTTTTTTTGTCAAAATCATAAAAGTGAAACCCAGAAAATGGGAAGCATCTTGTGCAGCCAGAGCAAAAACACCCATGACTCAGACAGCATTTTATTGTGGCTCTGCTGTGAGAAGTAAAGTGATTAGTTCTTCCTTGTATAATCTCAACGTCTTAAGCAAATCATGACACCGTAACAACAAATGTGACTTGTTAATGTTCCAGTCTGTCCATCATGTTCTGGTTCAGCCGAGCCGAAGCTAATGTATCATGACCCCTGAATAATTCCATCTCGCGTTGCATTGCTGGGAAATTGAGAACAGACTTTTGGCAGCATTGCTCTTTGATGCAGAGAAACAGCATCATCATGGTGATTGGGAAGGAAGAGAACCAACCACTTCCAATGTTACTCACACTGTGACAATTAATCTGCTCTTTGCTATTTCCCCTGCTATGACCTGCAAGCCAGTGGCTCTTTACCGTCATCAGCTAATGCTGATGGCAGGTATGTGCAAAAAGAAAGGCAACAAAAGGCCATTCATACTCTGCTTAGCAACTACGGGATATAATACTGTAGAGGAGAGAGCAGAGAGAGAGAAAAGAGGAACAGCAGGTGTGAAGCAGCATAAAGCCATCAAACCTCTGCTGGCATCAGAGCTGACATTCTCTGGTCTCCTGTGGTCAGCAGATCCATTCGAGGTTAGTGAACAAAGCTGATCACACAGCAGCTCCTCCCCTCCCAACTGGCCAGTAACAGCATCATCATTCAATCCCACTCCACCCGTTTCCTGCATGCTGACCCTCAGAGCCCTGATTGAAACACACAGACAATGCAGCTGTGACTTTATTGCCAAATCAAATATTTCAATATTATTTCTACCGCTCACCCATCATATTAGGAGGTGAAGAGAAATGGGTTACCTCGGAGCATGTAAGGGTGGTATTCAGTACAGCAAGAAGGCAACAAAAGGAGCAGATGATAACTTTACTTTGTGAGTGACTCTTGATTCAGTTTCAAAGATCACTTCGAGGTTTTTGGTGCCAGTAAGGTTTTGCAGAGGGCAGACATAATCAAGCCACAAATGCATTTCAAATGCAAGAGATTAGCAAATATTTAAAGTTTAACAAAGTGCATCAATCCTTGTTGTACACCAGGCCATGATATACAACATCACATTATGTACAGTAATCAAGCTAAACCAGACTATTTATTGCCTTTTTCATCCTTAAAGTGTCTCCAGAAAACAGTCCGCAAATATTTATCGCCTCCTTTCAACAGAGACAGTTACATGACAATGCGTTTCCTGCAATATGAATCCAATTAGTATCTGGTGGGAAACTTATATCAGTTTCTTGTGTTTTGATTTGGTTTGATTGATTATGCAGAACATGAGTAAACAGAGTGACTATACGGTATTTGGATCAAGATAGCTGTCACAAAAGAAAATGAGCAATGAATCTGGCATAATGACCAAAGCTATATATTTGTATATTAGCTACACAAAGCAAGTGATGGTGAATGGATACAGGTGAGACGCAGAATTAAGGCTCCCCAGATACATCTAACCCTGCAATCCACCAGCAGCCTCTGGCAGATGGCTTCGATAATTTAGTGAAAGCATAAAAAGTATGCTGGCAGCCAGTTAGACTAAAGCTGCATGAGATTGTGTAATAAATCACAGCTTGAGTAAGAAGCCACAGACTGTGGAGACTCAATAAATTCACTGCAACTTTATATGTTAGTGAAAACAAAGGGGGGGGAAAGGGGCACAGGATAGTGAAACCATAAGCTCTAATCGTGAAAGAAAATCCATGTATAAGTGCAGAACTGGGGTGTTCCACGTTAACCTGAGGGAGCTTCAGTTGGATGTGGAGACAAAGCAGTTTGACAATAGATATATATGATCAGGCTAACAATGCCTTTATGTCCCTGCCATAATATTTTGTTTCCATGAACAGCAGATGAGAATAAAACAAATCCACTGAAGACAGGGTGCACCACCAGACCAAGATTAGATCCTTGTATTTGTAACAATAATAAGACTAATATGAGCACAAAGATTCCCTTGAACCAAGGACAAGCACTGAGGTTGGATGAGTCATCTGACCCTGGTCTAAGCCTCACCCACCACAAGGCCTGCCAATGTGTAACACACATACAGCCTAGCGTTTGAAAAGATCCTTCACCATCTGCAACACTGACCGCATTATGGTCAGAGAGAAGAACCATGAATTAGTCTGGTGAGAAAGAAAAGGGAGATACAGACCAGACAGCTCAGACTACCGCTCACACAGTCACACACCATCTCACACTCGAATCTTTAAGTGCAGAGCGATCCCGAGACTCCTGGGCCATCTGTGACTTTTACAGAGATTTGACAGAAAAGCCCCATGATTAGCCATCACAACAGGATTTCTGTTTATCCACCCACGATGTAATCCTTCTGGATTTGCTGAACAACTCTTTGGAACAACATTAAATACATGATGTTCTAAAGGATCATACAAGCATTTGCATTTGCTCAGCGGTGGTATTTTATTTCAAACATGACATCCCAAGGGGGATGAGCCATTTCCATGTCATTCATCATGCAAAATGAGATTGACACTGTGATCTTTATGAGAAAAGTATTAAGTAAGCTCATATCTGTACGACTATGTATACTAGTATGCATCATGTATTGTTCTAAAAAGGCAGGCCAATAAACTGCAAGAGCAAACAGCTGAAAATGTTAGGATAACTATACAGCTATGAAAAATATAACTCTTATTAAATACAGACAGCATGTTCTCAATACCTCACAAGTCCTGCCAAACAGCCCCAACTATCCACACAACAATGTTGGATATTTTCTGATGTTGGGGTGACGATGGTCAAAGACTATTTGGATTCTGCTGCCTGAAGTTTAAACAGTTAATCCTTCAGCGGGAAATGGGTTTAAGATGTGCTCCTAATACTTAAAACACAGTCTTGCATGCTTCAACAGTAAAACACAAAACACTAGAGCAATCTTACATTAACAATACATGATAGAGGGATGAAATCATGACATGTTATTGCAGGAAAAGCTGAAAATCACACAGCTATAAAATCCAGCATTATGGATGTAATGTTAAGCTAATCAGTTCAGGGGCTGCGGCGATTTCTTCTGCTCAGGAAAAGCAAAAGAAGCCCAAGATCTCAGAGTGCACAACAATAGTAATGGAGAGTGAATGTCTCTTGGTGAGAAAATACATTTTAAACAGCAAACCATTCAACAAACAACAGAACATTAAAGTTAGCTTAACTTAGCTTACCTTAAAAAAAAGGCCATCTTCGAACTTGGTCATCATTTATACGTCGAAGACTTGTTCGCTGAGACAGTTACGTGTTTTTCCTCCAACGAAATTACAAACTGAACTTAAAAAACAAACACTTTTAAACACATTTCCAATTAATTTTCAATGTACTGTGTAGGTTTCGTGTTTTTCCACTTAGCCCAACTTGTTCGCACACATCAAAATAGCAGCCGGTAGTGATGTCTATTATTGTGTCTTCACACCAAATGCAAAGCTTTTTTTCCCTTTTTTTTGCGTATTGTGATTACATACTAAGTCTGCTAATTCACGCCAGCCAACACAAATGGCACAATGTGAATGTCACAAAGATACGAAACTCAGTTATACATGTCTTTGCGCGAGTTCAAAGGTTTTCACAGTGTCCTGAGGGAGCTTTCGTTGTTTGTGGAGGCATTCTCCAGCCGATACATGTCCGGACAGCAGCAGGACATTTATTAAGAAAAGGAGGACGAGCTTATTGTAGCTGTATCTGGACGACACAACTTTGTATACTTACCGAGATCAGATGATAAAGGAGACGGCTTGGGGGGAAAAAAGTCAGTAAGGAGGTTGGACTATTTGGTAAGTTCTGAAACTATGTCTTTTACATGATTCCAGCGATTGGTTGCACTTTGCATCACTCGTGTGAGTGACGCAAGACATTTGCAGCAGTAAAGAGAGGCGAAAATTCACATCGCACTTGGTGTGAACACACCATAATACATATGTAATGGAAAAGGAAGTGGATTTTTCCACATGACGCGTTGCAAAGGCACTGCAAAGCTGCGAGTAGACGCGAATTCGTGCCAGGTGACACAAATGATGCAAACGGCATGTCGCCAATGGCGCGAAGACCCAAAATGTGTGTTATTCTCATCTTCACATGAGTTGAAAGATTTGAACTTGGGAGAAATTTACATGACGCTGTCCTGAAAGCATATCAGTGTTGAGATTCATTGAGATTTCGGCCTAACCGAATCGACCTGTGAAGGCCCTCACTGCTTCAATCAGTGCTGTGACTTTGGTTTAATGGCCCTGACAGGCTTTTTTCGCAATAGATTGTAAAATATACAGCTGGAAATCTAAACATATTCATATTTGTTTTTAAGTCACAATTTTAATAATTTGTTCTTATTTACACCTCGTGGGAGAATTTATCCCTGCAGTGATTGAGAAATTGTGAATTATGAGCAATCCAGAAAAGTACCATGACGCTTTGCTAATGTGGCACTTCTTAAGTGTAACGCTCACCATCACCCAACTTGATCAAACATGGTCATTTTAGGTATTATTTATGGCTGAAATGTAGAGACAGTGTTTTTTTCTTTCTTTGTTTCTCATCAATCATCAGCTCCCCGAATGCTATAGGGTTAAAATACATGCATAGCTTGGTGATTGGAGTAATAGTACATCCACTGTTCCAGTAGAGCAGGATATTTCCATCCCGACTGTGAAGGAAGATGAACTGCACTGACAACAAGATATGACTCAGATCAGATTTATCCTGTTAACTTTTTCTTTTACTGCAATCACGAATGTTTATTACTACAAGTTATGAAACAAAGCGAGCTGCTTTATTGGATCAAAACTTCAAAAAGGAGGAAACAAACATTTTATTTTTCATTAGATAGTGGCTGCAAAACATTTGAGACCAACTTCATTAGCTTTTAAGAATATGCAGATCACTTCAATGAACACTGAAAACACAATCCAGATTGTTGATCGTTTTAAATTACCATGAAAAGCTGCACCCTCCCTCCCCCTCCCCCCCCCCCCCCCCCCCGACTCCAAGCAGTTCTCACAAAGGGTTTAATATAGAGCTTCTCCATAATCATACATGTATAACGTAGTGGTAGTGTAGCTTGAAGAACTAGACATTTATTCAGATTGCAGTCTCTTATTATAGTCAGGGAAATATATGGACATAAAAGTGTGTGCACAAGTTGGCTTTTTCATCTCAAGCAGTGAATGATACTGACTTTATATGTCTTCAAAGCATACCTCCCTTCCACCATAGATTTATTTGTGCTGTACGTCAGGATAAATCCCAGTCTGTTCAGTTGTAAATTAAGACCTGGGTCAGTCTGCTGACCATTGACGGTGGTCCAGATCTCCCAGTAAGTAGTGATGTCTGCTGCTATTCCTGGGTGGCCCCTGCAGTTGCTTTGAAAGGGCCTGGTGTATAAAGCCTTCACAGTAAACATACTTTAAGAAGATATTTGAAGTTTCATACTCAGGAGACATGGTATTAATGTTATGAAACTTGATCTCTCTGATTCTTAATAAAAGATGACATAGCTGATAAAGTGTACTTTGACTAAATCAATACAATATGCGCAGCATAAAATGAACCACCATGATCTTCCAGCTAATCACATGGCTATAATCAGAAATATGATAAGTTACAACTTAGGGGGAAGAGGAGGCATCAGTTATGGCCGCACCACTTCATTTTTTATAAGTTGTGACATTCAGAGACGTTCACAGATACACAGAGGGAGGAAATACATCAGAGCACTGTCTTTGTGTGGCATCTGTGGCAGTAATTTAAGTTTTCATCTCCCAGACTATCCTGTCTTATTCCAGAATTCCTCACGCCTTGGTATTTTGCTGACAACAAATGGAAGACTAGATGGGACATATGAACCCAGAGAAAATATTAATAGTATAAATGGAGGCTGCTGTGATCTGTGGAAGGAGAACAAATAGGAATCTCTCTTCCCAACTAAATGAAAGTGGAATATAAAATGTGAGCATTTTAATTTCTGTTTTCTGAAGGGAAAAAATTATATATAGTGATAAAGATTATATAAAGGCACCACTGTGACTTGATTACCATGTCTTAAAATCTTTCCACAGATCTTTCAAAACCACATCCCTTTCCAATGAGCACATGTGCCGAAGTACACGGGACATGAATCTACATACCGTGTTTTACAGGATGGTGTTTTCAGTGATTAGTTTCCTCACACATCCTTTTACAGGAATCATTGTCAGTGAAATTAGACCGGAGAGTCGAGTAGCCCCGTTTACCACATCCTGAGAGACAGACTGAAAAGCTGGCATTGCGGGGTGTACCATACCGCAAAAAAATCAAAAGGGTTGAAATGGAGGGATCAGACTGCGTTAGGCTGGAGGGTGTGTCCATGGTGTGTGTATCTCAAGAGCGGACGTCGCCTGTGTAAGACTCAGACAACCACAGTTTAACCAACACGTGCCTAGGCAAACACACGAGAGATGTAGTCACGGTCAGAACAGCAGTGGATGGATGGATTATGAGTCCAGGAAAGACAGGATTAAACAGAGGCTGTGTTATATTTTTAGTCATAAACAACTGAAGTGAGAGTTTTAATGAGACACGCGATGACAATTTAAACTTTGAATGAAAACACACAAGGAATGGGGTCAAAAACACAAGAGGGGTGTGTGCAACAAATCATTTTAATCAATATAACAGCATTCCCTTGTATTCCCTCGACAACTTGTTTATTTTGCCATTTGAAAAACAGAACATCTTTTAACAGTGCATATCGATAAACGCTTCCTTGACATTGGTGTGCTGCCCTCACAATGTGAATATGCACTAGGCCTAGAAAAAGAGTCCGTCAACAACAAAATGCATCAGTTCTGGACTCCACATCGAAAATTCAACAGCATGCTACAGAGCAAACAAAAATAAATGTAGTATTCCATACTCTAAAGTAATATTTTCGCCTCTTATCATACAGTTACAGTACAATGTCTATGAAATATCTGTGAAAAAATTATACAATATTTTTTTTTTCATTCATATGAACTATAAAAATAATAGTTTCTGTACACATATTCAAAATGTCCAGTGGTTTGCATAATAGTTTGATTGGATCAATGTCTCTGGTCTTCGTCACTATAGGCCTGTGAAAATGAGACAAAAACATCAGTATCCTAGGAACCAAAATCAGACACATTTTAACCGCTATTAAGAATAATAACTGGGGTAATTACTTTGAAATGGCCATTTAATATTTGAACATGTCACAGACAAACATGAGGTGGAAAATGAGGTTTGATGCTGCCCAGTGTAGGTTCCAACGACCATATTTCACAATATGTTCTGGGAGAGCAGGGATTTGGGTGACTTCAGCAGTCAGTTTTGGTTGCTGTGGCAATGCTCTGGCCTCACTGATAGCCAAGCAGCAGCAGCCTGCTCTCAGATCTCCCTCCAGACTGGCACACTGACACTGGGAACTGTGGGCACATCAAGAGCCACAAGAAGGAGAACTGCAGACAACCTCAAACCAGACATACTTTCTCCTTCTCCCAAATGTTGACGCTGAGAGTTGACGCCGTCTGCTGCGTGCCAACCTAGAGCCCAAGTGACTTCATGGAACTGGGCAACAGTGTTCCCGTCTCCACACATGGCCTGCTCCACCAATCGGATTTCAGAGCCACTATACCCTCCATTTAGCCTGTAACTATAATTGAATGGACAATAAATGAAGGTGGAGGCTTCTACACCAAGTCGCCCAATGGTTGTTATTTGGGTAGCCTGTTGTGGCTCTAAGAATGATGTCATTGACAGACGCTGAGGCTCTCTAAACTTAAGGCAATTGCTTACTTTAGCAAAATTGGTCTCTGCTAATTCAAGTGATAGAGCAAATTCGATGCTTTTAGTCTGTTTCTCTGGGGTTTGGGGTGTGAAGCCTCGAACTGTTCAGATTCTCACCTGAAAACACAGATCTTTTATTGGCATCTCGTGCACCTGTGGAAAAAAAAAGTCAGAAAATGTATTACAGAAAGCAGCATGGTGAGTCAAGGATAGCTGGACGTTTACATCTTTAGTTACCTCTGCAACCTCTCGGTTTGTCAGTGTTATAACAGATAAATAAACTACTGGCCTGATTTTTATGAAACTTGGGTTGAAGGATGTAGCATGGAAAAAAGGAAGAACTGCACAAGCCTGCAGGAAGATGCCACATTGCTGGATTGTGTGTGAATTCAGACGAAGCATTCGTCAGACAGACCTACAACTCTTTATACACACGACACAGAACAGAGGAGAGAGACTGAGACATAATCTGACCTCACACCTTGAGCTCTGTTCATGACTAATGGAAATGGGACAAACAGTTAGTCAGTCACTCTTAAGAGTGGCTGGTAGGTGGATTTTTGCTACCTTTGGAAAGAGCCTGGCAAGCAGTTTCCCCCAGTGCCAGTCTTAATGCAAGTCTAAGCTCACCAGTTCACCAGTGGCTTCATATGTAACCGCATGTATGAGAGTGGCATCCATGTCCTCAAGTAACCCAGCAAGAAAGTGAAAAACAGTGAAAGTTGATTCTCTCTATATAAATTGAGCTAATCCAATATATTCTATTTTTTTCCTCCATAGTTATTAAAGGTGTAGATGATTAAATAATGTATTTGCTCAATTTGTCAAAACGTCCACCAGGTGCAAGATCATGTATGTTTAGACAATTTAGGGATTTGTGATTATCTGTAAATTAATATTTTAAACTAAAATCAATCTTGATTGGCGTAAAATGTAACACATTGATTTAATCCACTGTTTATGTCTATGCTGAAATCATTAATGAGCTGAGAGGGACAGCCACATCCATTGGGAACAAAGCGGTTGAGAGTGAGAAAAATAAACAGACTTCTTTCATCTCAGTTGTGGTATTTGTGATTGTCCCATTGTGGAAGTTTATAGAATAACAGGAAATAGCTATGGACTTTCCCCCATTATTTAGCTCTCACCATTCATTTGGCACCAGCTCAGCTCATCTGCTGTGATACTGTGAAGAGAGCGTTACTGTGCGAATTAAGCGAGCCTCATATTAATTTATCACGCATGCACAGACTGGAGTCAAACACCCAGACCAAACCTCTTTATGAACAAAGAGGGTCACACTCACATTTAAAATTTGGGAAAACGAAAGAAAGTAGGCAGGAGAAGTGTTCTCTGATCGTTCTCTGTTTCACTCAGTTTCCAGTATGTAGATGTATTAGATCATAGGTCAAAACCTTACGCCTGAAAAAACTGATTAAGCTGGCAAAAATGCTGTCTGAAAACAATCTTAATGTCTTACCCTGACTAATAAAATCACTCACACGTTTAAATCACACACACATGCACACACACACACAAGATATACAAGCCAAATATCACAGAACAGTCCTGTGGGCCCTCTCTCATGCCAGAAAGTGCTTTATCACGTCTTGTGGCTGTTGAGTCTCTTTTGCTGTCAGTCTCTCTCACTCTCCCCCTGTCTGAGCCATCTCAGGTCATACTCTTTTTCAACATGCCATTACCATTGCAAAGGTTTAGAGCGGGCCCTGAGGAGCAATTAGGAAAATATATCCAATTATTTTGCAAGATAAACATTTTACAAAACAACAATCATCTTCAAGAAGTTGTCGTGAGGGTTATATTTCCATATGATAACTATTTGCCTGCTTGATCTATCGTTTGACTGGAATTCTCGTGTCATAGCGTCAGTGAATGCTGGACTTTTGATTTTTATTTTGAGTAACTGATGGCTTTTTTCTCACAGAGAAAACATGGCTAAGTTATTTGAGACCATTTACGATTTCTTGACATATAAATTTTGGGCTCCATCATTTTTGACCCTTTTGACATGGGACATAAATATGGCCATGCCAGTCAGTCTTTTGTTTGGGCATTAAATCTGTTTGTTCATCCAGCATGTTGGTAAAAACTAAAAAAATATCTTTACGAGGGATAGAGGGATACAATTCTTCATCTTTTCCTTTTATAAAAAAAAAAAACGAGTTATTTAGAAACAATAGGGTGACTTTTGACAACTTTTATTTTTCCTCTCATTTCCCCTTTTTTAACAGACTGCGGGTTAGGCTTAACAGTCTTCTCTAGACTTGACTAACATTGTCATGAAACATGAAAACTCTCTGCTCCAAAATTGTCGCTAGAATTAAATATGGACATCATCATCATTGTCATCATCATTGTGTCAAGAGGATTAGTCACCATGTCTCTGGTAACTTTCTGAATATACGGGTCCGAAGTTTCTATTTGTATTACCACTTACTGTATACAGTAAGGTAGCCATTACACTCATCAAGAACATTCGTGTTCCCCAGAGGATGACCCTTTTCACTTTCCCGAGCTTTCGCGGAAAAAAATATATAGATTTTGTAAAGCCAATGGTTTTTTAGTGCTGCCATCAGGATAAATGATACTTTAATTCAGAGGACCAGAGAAGCTTCTCATATGTTGCCCATTTTTAATACAGCATAAATTGGATGGTTTCTTAGTAAATTGAGAACTACAAGTCTCTGACAAACAGACCACATTGCCACATCCATTCATGTGATTTATGCACCACAATATTGAAGAAGTTGATCAGATTCTGTCATGTTTAAAGCCAGAATAAGGGGCTGTACTGTATTCCAGCCAGACCGCTACTATGACTAGATTTACGACTTTAAAGCAGGAACCACTGATGTCTATCGACAGCATATTGATATACATAAATCTCTTACACAATGCCAGGAAAGAAAATATTACACGCCCTTACCCCCATATGAAACTCACCCAACTGAGATGTGGAAAAATATTCAGAGTCAGCTCTTGAGTGCCATCTCAATATTTTACAAGAAATACTTGCACATTAACTTTTTTAATAGAGGTATAGCCACATAGTCACTGTTATAAAGGGACATTACAGTAATGACATGAGCTTCGTGTCTTACAAAAAGCAATCCACAAAGCAGCGGTAAAAGTAAAAACAGTGGCAACTGGTGAGATTTGTTAACTGTAGATTCAACTAAAAGGCTTTGAGAGGCTTCCAGCATCTGAACTGAAACATGAATGTTTGCAGATACACAATCAAATGTAGTTAAAAAAAAATAAAACAAAACAAAAAGGTAGAAGGAAGGAAGAGCAAGGTAGGTCACTCACTCTTATCCTGCTCAGGAGGCTCCAGGATATCACTGTCGGTGTCACTGGGAACATGCCAAGGCTGTCTGATGGCCTGTAACTGCTGGTAAAACTCATCCTAATGTGGAAAAATTGAACATAACAAATGATGGGAAACTGTATTAATTCGTCCTCTGTGATGATTATGAGCAGAGGAAAGCAGAGATGGAAAATGTGTTGCTTCACACGTCTGTTTATCTACTGTGGACGTACTGAACGTCGTCCTCTTAGTGAGTGACATGAAAATATATTTACAGAAACGTATTCGATCCAGCTGCAAGATCACAATTAAGTAGTTTTAGATTTGACACATCAAGTCTAAACTATTTCTAAAATGTTTTCCACATGGGAAGGAGCAACTGAACAGAAATGTACAAAATGTACGCCACACAAACAAAGCTAGTGAATAAATAAAAATAATAATAAATTGCCACAGACAAAACACTTTAAATATTTATTTTTCCGGTGCAAACATGATGGCATCCCAATCCTTTAAATGGCTAGAAAATCATATAAATCAAAAATGCAAAAACAAACAGATTCTTCTTTTCGTTCCTGCACATCTAGTATCTAAAAAGGCTCAGGATTCCTTAGCTCTGTGAACAGTCCTCATTCGAGGGCTTTACTTCTTCTACATGGAACCAGGTGGCCTCAATAAAAGCAGACAGGGTGCACTGGTGTTTTGGATAATCTCACTCGGTGTCAGCTAGCATAACTGTCAAAGGAGAGACTGCCCACCATTAATAAAGTCTTCAAAAAGGTCTCATATTTAAAAGCGCCCCTGTTAAGTAAATCATGAAAGCAATATAAGAGTAATCCCATTGAAAGTCCTGCTTTTATGCCAGACTAAATTTTCCACAATGAAATGACATACTACTGTATGGACCTCCATGACTCTCCTCTAAACCCCACACGAAGCGTGCATGTGTGTCTTGTATGTGTGTGTGCTTGTGATATTGTGTATTTTGGTGTGCTCAGTCATAATGTTTCTGTGCTGGAGCTCCAATGTTCTACAGCCAGCTTTAGTTGGGCTGGTCACAAAAAAATGTTGGAGTGATTTCTGAAGGCCGTGACCTAAAGTCTAGGACAATATTAGTTTATGTTTTATGTGTGTGTATTTGATATAATTCACTGCTCCAGTACATTAAATTGACGTGAGGACAAGCTGAAGGGTAATATGCAGATGTTGATGTCATACCATGGCAACAGAAGATAATGCATCAATTAAAGGAGTAGATCAACATTTTGTTAATTTTTGGCAACAAGGTAGATGAGAAGATTAATACCCCTTGACATGTCTTTCCATTAAATATGAAAGACCAGCATGGGGACAGTTATCCTAGATTAGCTTTGGGTTAGAGTAATAAGACTAATTAGGGTAAAAACTCTACAAACTTGGCCATGGGTTTCCCCCTGCCTTCAGTATTCATGCTAAGTTAAGCTAATTGGCTTCTGGCTGTAGCCTCAAATTTAATGGAGACATGCGAGTGGTATCAATCTGACAGAACAGCACTGATAACACCACATTCATCACTTATTAATTGAGACTCACAGTTTTTCTTTTTTAGTTTGACTTTGTGAAGGCAGTGCTGCCACAACTCAACTTAACCTCAATCTCAGTGATCATTTTTCCATATCGGGACATCTTTTCATGCATTATTCTGGTATGAACTCTGAACAGTTGGCAACAATAGAGATGAATGTGCGTGTCTTGTTTTTGGGTCTTACCTCTGATAGATAGGCCCGTAGGCTGGCACCAAGGCTGTCTGTAGTGCTTAATCCAGGAGGGGTGAGCAGTGCCCGGGGATGTGTGGGCTGACTTGTGGGTGTCACGGGACGGCTTCGTGACCTCCTAAAGGTCACCTCTTTATGTGATCCAGGGTTAAAGGTGGAGCGTGATAGAAAACTATTTGGAGTAAGGGGCCTGCTGGGTGTTCTGGGGGTTTGAGTCCTGCTCCCAGGAGTGCTAGGAGATTGAGTTCGACCCATGACCAGGGAGGTGGGCTTGGGGCTGACTAAAGGGAAGCCCACACCACAGGGCTTGCCTGAGAGGCTGCCAGCTGGAGACTGGGGTCTGGAGATGAGGTTGGTGAGAGGCAGCGTGTCTGGTAGTCGTCTGTGGTGCAGAGGGGTGTGGAGCAGACTACTGTGCGGATTATTGGAGCTCCGAGTGCTCATCTTCCCTACTTCTGCCAGCTTGGCTAAGTCCTTTTCAACTTCTGGAGAGAAACAAGCGGGAATAAACCAAGTCAAGATCCAGAAGTTACAGACATAGTATGGAAGCGAGTTGATAAAGTTTTCTCATTTAAATCCTATTTTTCTCCCACAGATTAAAATGAGATTGTTTAAATAGTTTCTACATACATACACAATGACTGTAACACAAATCTAATAATTCTGGTA
Source organism: Chaunax sp. Z400 (assembly GCA_037577475.1). Classification (NCBI taxonomy): domain Eukaryota; kingdom Metazoa; phylum Chordata; class Actinopteri; order Lophiiformes; family Chaunacidae; genus Chaunax; species Chaunax sp. Z400. The sequence continues at coordinate 9,770,431 of CM075206.1, read as the reverse complement.
AATACACTGAGAAATTACAAGACAGTCAGGTTTATTTCTTGTAATACATATTCAGAAGCTGTTCTGTGATGCTAGTAGATCCAACAAGACTTTTCATTCACAAACTGCAGAGCATTAAAGCGGGTAACAGCGCTTAGTTTAATCCTTCTGCTGGGCAATGATGACAATATTTATAGACCCTGTAAATTGTGGTTAATCCAGCTTCCTCTGTCAAAAAACTTTCCATGTTCATGTACAGTAAGCACAGCCTCGTAAGAAATGCTCCCTCTCCTGACAAAAACACTTTTGTTTACTCACTAGAAGTCTCAAAAACATTTCTGTTTGTGAAAGAAGTGACACTGCCAACTTCTGTGATCAACATCTGGTTCATTTTTTCCCATGTTTTATGCTTTTGTTCAAGGCCTTGGCAATAAGCATTCAACAAACCAGTCTGGGATTTATCATTTGAGAGGGATAATTTCATGAATGACTTATCAAAAGGGAGTACTTCTGGAAAACTCTGTGACGCCAAAATAAATAAGAAAAGGAAGCATGACAAGTATTTCACAAACCTTGACTTGCGTGTTTTTGAGGAAAATGATGCATTTCTCCTACACAAACAATATTTTTTTCCATGCAAAAATGTGAAGCATATGCTCCTGTTCACTGGCAAATATCCATTTAAGTAGGCCAAACTGACAACTTCTGCAATACTATCCTAAATTCAGCTTTGAGACTTGGTTTGAAATCTATTCCAGACTTTTTTGTACACAAGCCTTCAGGGATCAAATACATTTAACTCTCTGACATGCATAATTAGATTCCTTTGGTCAATCAGCTCTGATTGTATGGAGGTGAACCTTTATAGCGAAAAGCAATGCAGAGCACATACTGCTTGGTGGCTTTCCCGTGTACTCAGTAAACACGTGTACTGCATGAGATTGTTGGTGTTGCTTTAACCAGAGTATATTCTACGCGTTACTTCTCTAAATAATAAGAGGGCAAGCTAAATATATAAGTTACAGATTGGCCTTTTCTGGCCTGACTGTGGTTGACAGCTGGAAGATAATTAACTTTGTGGGATACTTAGGGGAAATCATGACATACAGGTCTGCATAATGTAACAGAAAAATTGGTGTAAACTGAAGTTCCATGTATGATGACTCCCTGGATAAAGTCCTTAACCACCCACACAATGACTGATGTTATCATTAGACTGTAAACAGTTTACTTTATTAGTAATCTGTGATGATAAAGTAGATAATTTCATCATAGATTATTTACCAGTATACTGATAAATACCGTAAAAGGTTGCTCCACTCATGATTTTACTGTAAACCAGTTGCTTCCTCTTACTTTCCTGGCATTAATGAATGGCCTATGACAAGACTTTGAAATTCTAACTGTGTTTAACAAGGATATACAGTAAGCCATCCCACAGACACCAATACAAAATGACAGTTCTTATAGACATCAATGAGGCAGCATCAAAAACCATATGGTTTAAACCTTTGATAAGTTTTGATCTGGTCTTTCAAGTAATAAGAACGGAAAAAAGAAAGACAAGGAGAAAACGAGACAGAGACAAATAGGAGGAGACAAAAAGACATGGGTTCAGATCCAATCTATTAAAGTCTTTGATCAAGCAGCATTTGCACTTTGAGAGAGAATACAGTCACTGCATACTATAGCTACAACAATTTTGGACCTGTGCAAAATTTATTAGGTCACTCCTCTGAAAAGAAACTAAAGCGCTAATCATATTTGTCTTAAGATATAGATAAGATGGGTATTGAACCTTTTAAGAACAGACAAAAATGTGTGTAACATTAAAAATCAAAAAGTGTCAAATCAAACATTCACATGTAAAGATTAGAAGCATGCTTGGGATCGTTACTTGTACTCTGATTTGATCTTTCTGGAAACTCCTAACACACCTTTTTCCACATTTTAATGTGAGCTAAAGCTTTTCTATTAGACACTGATGCACTGAGCAGTTTGGAATATTTTCTGAAATGGAAAAAGGAGTTAACATGTTTTAAATCTTATACAAAATTAATGTATAGTAGAGGGGGTGATTTGTGTGGAGGGACTACCTTCAAACGGTTTTAACAACACCTTTAAACAAGAAAATTATGAAAAAGAATGTATTTTATCAGGTGTTAATTTAAGGGTAGAAAATTAGAGATTTCATAACCACAGAATTGGGCTAACAATACAAGATGAAAAGTAAGGCTCTGGCTCTAAACATGGAAATTATTAGCAGCTAATAAAGGCTTGAAAGAGTTTAGATTGTTGAGCAGCGTCACTTAACTGTCTGGGGGGTTTCCTTAGGCTGAATATTCAGCATGTCAGTTTAAAACAAGGAGAAATTAATGCCATCTGAGGACCTCTGGGGCAAAACTGAGAGTGTTGTTAACACAAATGGTCCTCTTATAGTGACTCCTAACCACCAGCATGCTGGTTTGTTCTGTAGGCATTGAGGGAGCCAGTGATGTGCAGATTAGCCGAGAAGATTGGAGCAGCTGGGGCCATTGATGGGTGACAGTAACATGTTTGCTATAGGTTGGACCTATATACCCTGTATGAGTCTGGTATGTGACGGCACATAAGAGGTCTTCACACACAGTGATGCTGTCAAACAGAGAGGGAGGACGAGAATAAACAAACAAGAGGATGACACATGATGGTAAATGGCGACATTGCCTCTGGCCTCCACTCCAGGCTTTCATCTGATTCATAAGTGGATACACGCTTGATCATGATGACAACAAAAGCCATCTCTGAGTCACCCAAACATCCCGTAAATCAAAAACAAGCCTTGAGCAACATGAGGAATAAACAACTTCCAAAATGCCGTGACGCCGTAGAACTAGTTATTGATTGAAACTGTCAAAGCCGGAGTTGGAAGAATTCCTGGCATGTGGAAATTGCTTCAATTAGTTTTTCTATTTAGTGCTGACATGCTTTAGCAAGAAGATCTGATTTTAATTAACCAGAACAAAAACAAAAAAGGACTCTTCAGTGCCCTTGAGTGCTCTCTAAACAATCTTCTCTATTTTAGGTTTCTAGGGTTCAAAGTGTGTGTGTAAATGTTTCCACAGTGTTGACTATGGTTTGTATTCCAAAGAGAGTACTTGATACGACTTCTATTCATCATTAAAGCCACTGATAAATAAACTCCTGTATGAACACATACATGGACACCATACAGAAGTGCTTACCAGCAAGCTGTTTGCCCATGTTCTCCAGCTCCTTAGAAAAGAGCGAGTCACTTAGTAGCAGCCCCGTCTGCCTGACAGAGCTCCCACCTCTGACAGCCTTCAGATCAGCCTCCCAGACAGCCTGACGCTAGTTCGCGAAGAGAACAGAAAAGAAAGTCACATTAGACGAAAGACCCTTCAATTAACTCTTTATATAATTTTCAGCTCTCGCTGGAAATATCTGAGCCATATCTAATGGAAAAAAGGGGCAATTATTATTTTTATAGGCTTTAGAAAAACACAAGAAACCAAAGCAAGTGTAGATGAAAGCTTGGAGCATGCAGTTCACTGTTTGGGGAACATGGGGTGATGGACCGTCAGTAGTGGTTCAGAACATTTTTGTAGAACTATCAGTAAATCTATAGGACCTTGTATGCCCACTACTCTCTTGGCAAACACCCTGACAGCAGCAAACTTACACCAGCAGTTAAGGAACAATAAATCAGCCATGTTGGATAGTTCAAGGGCACATGCATTGGTATTATACTAAAATAAAGATGATTATATTCCACAGCATATGAAAGACAATAATTCTAAAAAGGCAGAGTGATGGTCTGCTTTGGCCTGCTTTGCTTTCCATGATTTGGAACGGGACCTGTTGGCAGTCTCAAACTGCCAAGTCCTGTAATGGAAGCATGCCTAATCCTCTGATTTAGTCCCTTGATGGGACGCAAGCGGCCAGAATATCTGTTAAGCCATGTGTACATGAGCTTCAAGAACAGGTGAGAAATAAAATCTGTCAGCCATAATTCCACCTCATGGAAAACCGGTTTACATTAGATAAGTTACGATACATCTGATGCGGACACTTACATCATCTGATGTGCTAAGCACTTAATGACAGACAGTTGACTTGACGAAGTGCTGACACAGTAAGGCCGTGGAAGATCTGGTAATACTGTATATATATGGTACCGTCTTCCAACGAAACATAAAGACAACAAATTTAATGGTTTGCATGATTCAAAGTGGGTTAGGGTTAGGGTTAGTTAAAAGCCTGTTTCCAAAGAAGAGGAAGGGTAAAAAAAAAACAACAAGTGAAGTTGCTGCCCACTGACAAATGACAGAAGAGGATTCCCAGGCATTAATCTTTGTGCCTGTTAGATACATGAGGCCCTCTGTGGCAGCAGGACCACAACACCAAAGCTAATCCTTAATTACAGCCCTCATAAAGCAGCAAGGCTGGTTGAACATTATAAATAAATCCCCTCCCCAACTTTATTTCTCTTTGGTGGTATCCCCCAAATCCAACAGCATGACATCATCTTGCCCTTCTCTCTCTCTCTGGGTCTTCTCAGCTCTGGCAAACAAGGCCACCAACAGTTTTCCCACTGTCCCCATTTTTCAAAATGCATTCTTAGAATATTACACGGTATGCATTGCATTATAAGGTGTTAAACTATAAGTCAAGACTTCATATTTGGTATATTAACAAATGCAAATAAAGGCCCCTTTGTCACAAGATATGATGCATATGGAGATTTTCTCTCATCAGCAGTGTCCGCAGCTTAACATCTACATTGTTCCTACTCTCAAGCTCCTCAGCCAACTGAAGGACAGCATATAATAAGCAGATCGAAGGCTTAAGCTGGTGGTACTGTACAGTCCCATAGATGGGCAAACAAACAGGACGTACCGATTCTGCAAGCAATTCACCTGTCTAGATATACCATCAATAAATAATTGAAACATTAAAATCAAAATATGACTGTTGTTTCATGAAGTTTGATGAAGGCATACATATTTACAAAGTCACGAAGAAGCTATCAATAGGTTCAATGTACCGTAATAGTAAAAATCATGCACAATGCAGCACGGCTCCACATCATAGGCCAAACAGGGGAGGGGGGGATTTGATTGTACACTAAAGACGTACAAAGAAGTGATGAAAAGCAACTTTTCTTTACCACTGTTGTTCTTATCTGAAACACACCATGAGCTCAAATGAGTCCAGCTCTTTTTCCTTTGTCTGACTGTGTAGATTAAAGCATCCAAAGAAAAGAGACGGTATGAGTGATTATATTAATGCCAGTGGTGCAAAGCCCAAGTTGTATCAACTCCCTCCCAGTATGGCAAAACTGAAAGACCTAGAAGAGAACAGGGAAAAACCCTCTTGTGATGCTTCTGCCCAACTAACAAACAAGGTTCTTGGCAAATTGTTTCCATATTCAGAGCAAACAAGACAGAAAGAAAGAGGATGGAAGTTTAGAGTTAAATATTTTATAGCCTGCATGTGTGCAGCTATATGTGTGTGGTCAGCGGTAATAATCACCACAATCTGGGGTTCGGTCCAATGTAGTCCAACATGAACTGCTGGTGTGCAAGCAGTCAGTCCTCCAGCATGGTTGGGCTAGGTTGGAGGTTTGTTTGGAGCCTACTGCTGGCTTTGCAAAGCACAATTAATAGATCCTCTTGTTGAGGTTAGACAGAGTAATATAAGGAGTAATACACACATAACACACACACCCACAGGGCCAAGTATACAACACACAGACACAAAGGTGGGCAAAATTACAAATTGGGACAAGGCAGCTTATGGTAGCCTGTTAAAAGGGTAAGGTTTTCCTTTTGGTAGTAGGACTCCTCAAATACTCTAGTAAAGTGGAACTTCACTTATAGAAATGACAACTGGATGACTGCCACTTGCGCTTTGCAAAGCCAGACACTATCTCATGAGCTTAGTTTATGGTCCATGGTGGAAACCTCAGAAACATCCAAAATGTTAACATCAGAAACAAACTGGGTGAAGGATGAGTCGATATCTGAGTGATGAATTTATTGGATCAAAGTCTGCTCAACTTCAGTGACAGAAACAACAGATTTTGCAATTGAAGCCTCTTCTGCAGGAGCTGACATAGCCATAGGAGGCTATAATGGGATATGAGGAGTAACACTTGGCTTTTAATGAGTTCCTGTTGTTTTGGCCCACCTAATGGATTTTATAGACTGTATACAGGGCCCACGGGCCCACTGGCCCACTAACTGAGTCAGGTCAGTCAAAAGCTAACACAATATTGATAATAACTGAAAAGACTACTTTGCGTGAAATCATAATGTTGGATTTGGTGTTGAATAGCAGATTTATTGGCATTATAATCCCAAAGATAAACAATGGCTATTGTATATTTCTGCATCAACAACCTGCCTTCTGAGTAGTTGCTATATTTAGCAGAACCGTCACCAGTGTGCGCTTAGTTTAGATTTAGATTTTTTGTGGAAGCTGATTTGTTTTTGTTTATAATGACACGTCATGAATGTTGTTAAATTAGAAAACACAGTTGAAGAGCATGAAGATGGAGACAGAGGTGGTTCAGGTTTTGCTTGTTTCACAGAACCATTCAAGTCCAATGAAATCTGAGGGTGAAATCATCCAGTTCCCTTTTTCAAATGTTTTTTTTTTCCATTAATGTCTTTATCTTTGTTGTTGGAAATGGGATAAAGTGTTTACATGGGCAAATGTACAAATTAAATATTTGAAATTTGAAGTGAACCATTAACACACCCAAGTATTTGTACATATACTATTACTCCATCCCTCTCCCAAATACTTGGCCTTTGTAGCAGCTACAATAAACAGTACTAGCTTCAGTGAAAGTGGGCTATTGTTCAGGTTCAAGTGCATGTTGGACGCTCAAGATGGCCGGCTACTACTAGAGGGAAAATATATGTGGTAGAAATCAACGAGTGTAAAATAATCTAAATGTACAACCCCTTAAAACTTCTCTTAGGTTGAAATTAAACAATACCAACAACTCTGTAAAGATATAAGGAAATGTAAAATAAATTTATTATACTAAAAAGTAGGGGTGTTGCAATGCACTGTAATGATCTCAGTGTGATAACCATAATATCAATATGGATTCAATATGGATATCATGTTAATAATAGACTTACTATAATACCATGTAAATAATCCAGCCCAGATGTTAGTCCTTGTGTCTCTTTTTTGTTTATCAGCGCATCCAGTTGTGGTTTTATTATTCATCAAGTCTAATTCTTCTGTGATGCTTTTATATAGTTATCATTGACACTTGTATTTTGAGTGTAATCCATATACCAATAAAAGAGACAAAACACACAATAACCAAAGTTGAAGATAGAAAAATCTGATTTCATGACAACCCGACTAAACCGAATAAGCTTTCCAGCACACAGTTTACTTGTATTCTAACAATAATTCTGGCACAGCCTGAACAAATTAACCATGAACGTGGAAGATTCCTAAAATGTCTGAGGAATAAAACTGCACTAGAGCAATGCTCTAAAATCACAGAGGCTTGCTTAGGGGATCGCTGTGCATGCATGACTGTGGAGGTGTGGGAACTGGTGCCAAAATAATAAGCCATACAATGTATCACCTGAAATTCAGCCAAAGCTCCCCTGGAAACAAAAATAAGCCATCACAATGACGCTGCATTGTGTCATACACATGGTATTGCATCATGCTAATTAGCTTATTTCTGTTCTGACTGGTTTCCCCTGGCAGATTTTATGATGGCAACACCCATATAGTGTAACTCAGGGCTAAATTTGATTAAAACGTCTCATTTAACACTTACAGAGGAAACTATCGAAGTATTGCTTGGGGAATTTACTCTGCAGATTGCTTTAGGAAAGTATTCCTCTTTATGGGGCAATTATCACCTAAAGGAGCTGGCAAAGGCAGGGGGCCTGTTGGACTAATAATGATAACCATTAACAGTGTTTAATTTCCAATATCACCAACCTTTTACGGCCTGAACCAGGGCAATGCACAATTCAAGGCATGCTTCATTTAACGACAGCCATGTATGATGAAATGTGTTGCTAATTAAATACAACTTCAGAATTTCACACCAAGAAACTGTTGCATGCACCCTTTCTATTGACACCAATAACTCTTGCAGCAACTGCAGAATGTACAAGGGGTGTTGCAATATACTGGGAGGGACGATAACTGTACTAAAAAATAATATAGATATTATGTTAATACATGAATGATAATAGTTGGTAAATAATCCATTGCAGATGTTAGTTTCTGTTTGGCTTTTTCACCATTTGTTTGTTGCTGTTTTTTGTACAATTTGTACAGTTGTGGTTACAGATGCTCCAAATCCCTACACTCATATTTTAGATATAAATAATTAGCCAAAAAAGAGATAACAAAGACAAGCATTCATCTGACTAAGAGCATCATCTTTTCTATAGATACTGTGTCAATATCTTTTGGGTGCGGTAATCATTTAATGAAAATCGGATATTGCGACAACCCTAACTTTAAAACTTTAGCCCGTAGTTCTGGCTCGACTCTACTCTACTTGCCTTTATTGTGTTTCCATTAGCTAAAAAGTATTTGATACTACTTTCTTAGTACCGTTGCGGTTCCAAGCAAGCCGAGCAGGTACTAAAAAGTCACATGAAATGTTACTGACCACTGATTGGTCAAAAGAATGTACTACAATCATTTCTCATATTTCTATTTCTCATACTGTTACGACTTAAAAAAAAAAAAAAGAAATTAGAAAAATAATATTTTTTCCATAATGTTTAGGAATTATGGCCCCAAAGACACAGAAGGACCAGTTAAACTAACAAACTTCTAGAAATTACATTTTCCATTCAAAGGCAGCCAAACAAATGTGATTAAACAGCATAGCCTCATTAGGTCTTGTAGATGACAGGAGATATTTACACGGTTTCCATATGGAACACATTAGGAAATCATTCTTAAGTGTGCCAGACAGAGGTTAACCTATGGAGATGTAGGATAATGGTAGAGATGGAGTGTTTAGTCCCCTGGTATAAGCAGCTACAAAATAAAGGCTCCATATGGACATGAAGGTCAGAGGTAAATATGATGTGATTCTCATCTCTGAGTTAGATGTTATATAGTAATAACATTTACATTGACCATCATCTGGTCAAACTATTTACTTGAAACATCTGAAAGAATTAGCACAAGAAAGGCAGTTTGATGTACTATGGTACACAGTGTCTGTAATATCTTGAAAAGTAGCTAGCCTAATCCTTCAGACTTCTGGCTACAGGCTTTGATTCAACTTCAGTCTCTAAAAGTCTGCTCCCAGTTAGGCTGGAGCCTCTCTGCATCTGCTCCACACACGGAGCAACGTCTTGGCTCCAAACCCCTTTCTTTCTTCAGAAAATGCCGTAAAAAGCCTCGTCTAACACTTAGATCGGGTAATTATATATATAAAAAAAGAAAAGAAAAGGTATTGGTTTTTTGGGAGGTAATTATACAAAGCTACCGGCAACTTAGCTTACTGCTTTATTAACAGCATGTGAGTGCCTGCCTGCCTGCGTCTGAATCTTGTGTGTACTTTACCACATTAGGTCACTACGGATTTCTTCCCCCCGAAGCATGTGAGGTTATCACGCAAGCATCCTATTGAACAAAACTGTGTGTGCTCCTATAACCCATAAAAAATTCCTGTCTATTGTATAAAACCTCAAAATCAGCCAGTCATTGGATATTCTTTTCATTTATACTCTTCAAATTGCACTCAAGTGCCCTGAGAGAGAAGCAAAACGATATAAGGAAATTTCTGATTGGGATATCAGTTATACAGCACTATCAGCTGGTGTGTAAGCTGAAAGGCCCACATACAGATGGATCGGTTTTACTTGGGTCCTGTCCTATTAGCGAGATGCTTGAGGTGGTTTTTCGCTCACTCTCGAGACAATAGAGGCTGACGACGAAAGAGCGACATGGTAATTGATGACTGTAAGATGATCTTAATTGTTTGGTGATGGATGTAGGGAGGACTCTTACAGAGGCTGACACCTGAGACAAGGCCTCGCATTCCTGCAATCGTCCCGACACCGTGTCCACCCCGGGCAATGGAGCTGCTCCAGACAACACACACAAATGGGGATAAAAGAAGGAGAGAGCAGACCATGAGATCACAAAAATTAAACATATACTTTACATAATATAATCTGAGCTATGTTGTGAAACTTACAGGAGATGTCAGGTACAGCTTGTTCAGATATGTGAGGCCTGTGCTCCTCTTCAGATCTGCTATCTGACAGACTGTCCCCCTGCAACCTGGAGACAACACGTAACACATATACACTATTGTAAACATTGGCGGTCGGGTGCTTTTAAATAATCTCTGAAATCTGCTTTTTTTTCAGACCACAGTGTATGTTTAGAGACTGAATTCTAGATACGAAAAGAAAAAAACAAGGAAGTCTCTATGAGAGTGAGGTGATGAGACAAAGCGGAAGGGTTCTTCTGCAGAATCTGGGATGGTACCAAGAAAACGGGGCAGTTTTGGAGCTCAAATCATTACATAACAGCCTTTCATCTCACTGAAAAATAATTCTGAAATAGTCCTTTGTGTGTTGACATGAGGCTAAAGTAATGCATTCATATACATAAACCTGTTTCAGAGGCAACTTAACTAAAACCTGAAAAACTGGCGCACAGATTCTGTTTCCCTATAAATCATTCAGTGATTTATCATATGTTCCAAGCCCCTTCCGCTTTGTTCAAAATTGTCTCTTTGTTCAGAATTGGCTGTTTGGACATAAATGGAAGCAGGTCAGAGTTTTGGCTCCTTAAGGTACTAAAGGATTTAAGTTTTCTTGCAAGAGGAAGGTATACTGTGGGTGAAAGGCCAACAGCGACTGAAATTCCTTTTCAGTGGGAAGAAAAACATGTTGCACATGGATATTCACAGCGTGCAATCTAATTCGCACACCCCAACATCAGAGCAGAATTAAGCGGTGTTTATTTTTCCACAGGATATTTTTAATGACTGTAAGTTATAAAACATGTTGACTGTAATTGCACACTACTTAAGCTCCAAAAGACTTTACTTAATGCCATTTCAATGTTATCGGTGCAGCCATTAGCTTAAGACAAAGGAGAGCAATCCATGCACGTTTATGGCACTGCTGCATTCCAACGCAGCCGCAGGGCCTCTTGGTTTCTACCTCTACGATGAGAGTAAAAGCAGATCACAGAATTTTAAAGTGGATTCTATTTCTTTCCTTCTTTATACATTATTCTCCTTGTCTTTCCCTTTCATTAATGGTTTTTATAAGCCCCATAAAGAGTACCCAGAATGACTATCACAAGGCCTTCCCATCTCTGAACAAAAGCTGCTCATAGCCACAAGTCCTGACTGCGATTCCCTCAATGCATTCCTGATATGAAAACAATTAATTTAATGAGAACTACAAGCCCAAATGAGGTTTGGAGATCTATGCATTTCCTTGCATTTCCAACTCTTCTGGATTGAGCCCAGGATCTGGGATGCGTTTGCACAAAGGAGGTTTTGTGGCATAGTCATTAAAAGAACTGATTGGTGCATGAAGGAGGTGGATGAAATGCTGGTGTGACCACAGCTAAAGCTCAAGAGACAGAGACATGGCCACAACAGAAAGGCCACATGGAACTTTACACTTCAACCAACCAGTAGAGAGCCAAAGGAAGCAGCGTGTTTCCTGACACTGCCACTGCTGGTTAGGAGTCACGCAGGATGACTGGACTGTTTGGTGGTGTGGACAGAGGGAAAGGAAAAGGACAATGGCTGAGGAAGGTGTGTAATGGCTAGGAAGAATTTTATTTGGGAGGGTCAGCCAGCTCAACAGTACATGTGATACTGCCATGCAAGGGCAGCTTGTCAAAAATTTAAATTCAATTATGTAATGAATTTAAAATACATATATTAAAATTTCTCTCCTCAAAAAATGTAAACTATGAGTATATTCAATGCTTTTTTGCTTTTAAGATTTTAGAAAATTTTAGAATTCTGAAGTCCAAAATGTCAGATATAGTATATTAATTAATATAATAAGACTTTTAAAACAAATTTCAAGCATCATACATCTGTATTAAGTTATTCTATAGTTCAAGTCTACTCTAATTAATTTATATCTTATGTACATTTATCATTACAGGTGGATCTTGACCACAGTAACATGCAGGAGCACTACGAGCTCCTGCATGTTACTCGCTGGGGAGGAACCAAATTGTCGCCTTCACGCTGTGGGTGTGAAGGCGACAACTCTCTCTCGGTCGCACATGTTAAATTGGCTCAGTCTACATTGATGGCTTAGATGAGAGGGAGCGGACACAGTCTATATGCTTTTGAAAATGCACATGCAGAAACAAAGGAAGCCTGAGGGGTGATGAGTATGAGAGGAATACTTGTAAATCTTGCCTCAGGCCTTAATGACTAATACCTTTTTATATTACATTTTTTTAAACTTAGGATTTGAGCCTACAAAGTCACATCTTTACAGCCACACTGGCTGTGCCATATACTACAATGAATCAAAAAAAGTTAGGATGCTGTGTAAAATGTAAATAATAACAGAATGTAATAATCAGTGTTTACCAACAAAAGTTTTATAAAGTGTTCCCAACCCCATGTATAGTATTAATATCATGACACAATCATATGTTTCACAAAGAAGTGAATGTGATCCCATCCCTGCTTGTGAACTGACTGAGCCATTCGACGATGCTCCTTTCATACAAAGTCATTCTGTAACCTGTAAACAATGATCCTGTTTACTTTTGAATTGTTCCAAACAGATGATTTTGAGCATTCCACAACTTTTTGTTGACCCCGTTGGATCTTGTTAGAATCATGTTGCTGTCGTCAAAGTCAGAATTAGCACAACTTTACAAAATGAATGATGTTAATGAGGTAGAAGATTAAATATATCCTCTTTGCAGTGTTTTAAATTGAATAGATGTCAAAAGTGAATTTTCACATTCTTTTTTTATCCTAACCTTTGTGGAAACTGAGGTTGTGTTCTGAGGAGTCAGTTTAAAGGTTGGCCCTATATTGAGTTCTATGTCTGGTAATCCCATCAATACAGACTGCTAAAGCACACAGTTAGGATTAGCCCTCGCCAAACTGCCGCCATGACCTCTGCCTCCACTATCTTCTCTTTACAAAGGCCATCTGTGTGTATAAGTGCTAGGGCATGCATGTGTATGTTTTATTTGTGGGTTCATGAATATCTGCATGTGCGTGCATGAACTCCCGCGCAACTGGTAATTTCAGAATTGTGTGTCTCCAGAAAAGAGGCAACAAAAGGCAACCCATAAGTGCAACACTTTTCCAACTTAGTGATCTGTTTATGGCCCTCAATAGAAATGACTATGAATGACCACGACTTCTCTGCCTATAGAACTTGAGAAGGATTTTGTGGTCTGGTTATAGGGGACAAAGCAGGAATGTGGACTGAACCAGAAGGAGAAAAGAAGACAAAAGGAGAACAAATGTCTGACATTTTAGTCCCAAACAGCGACACAAATACCATTTTGTTGATCTGACCACAATGATAAGCCAAGGGTATAAACTATTTCCAAAAAAACAGTTGTTGAACTTCCAATGATACTATTCATCCTCCTACAGAAACTCAGTATGCAACCAGAGGAAACTGATAAGCCACATGAATGAAGGAGTAGGAAAAAAAAAGTAAATTCCAAACCCTAAACCGAGGAGGCTGTGCAGGAGGATGTGTGCCTGGCGTCTCATCGAATAGATACCAGTTTATCTTTGACTGGCATCAAGGAAGAGTCCTGCCCACACCTGTCTGTGGTATCACACCCAACACTAAGAAATCTGAGCTCTACACTAATGCTGTGGTTCAGGGGAACAGGAAATGTGTGATAGAAAAAAAGCATGATAAGGAGACAAAGGTTGATAATGGAGACAATTATCAGTGCATGGGCTGAATTGTGAAAACAGGCAACACCAGAATGCACCTCGGATATGACATTATTCTCTGCTCTAAATACTGAGGTATGCTACCTCTGGTACAGACGGCTGAGGAAATCTTTAAATAGTTTGACATTCTGGAAAAAGCAAAGATGAAAAGATCGATACCACTCTAGTTAAAGCAAGCAGCCCGCTATCATAGATTGATAAAAAAAAAAAAAAAGACTGTAAAGACTTTGCCTGGCTCTGTCCAAAAATAACTAAATCTGCCTACCAACACATCTAAAGCTCATCAATCAACAAATTATTGGTTTTTATCAGTACGAAAAAGTTTGTTTGTGTTGGACTATTTCGTAGGCCGGCACAGTAACCTCTTGATGTGATCTCATGTCATCAGGAAGTTGCTTCTCCTGGCTCAGAGACAGTTGAGCACATAACCCCCTGGTTCAGCCATAACTTCTTGTTTTCAGTCTTAATGATAAGCAAATCAGCTGCTCGGCTGAAGTCATAAACTCAAGGGATTCAAAAAATGCCTTTTACTTACCACCTTAATTGATCAGTAACAAAAAGTCAACATCAAGCCTTACCAAATAGAGAATAATCACATAACCTGCCCTGCATCTAGATTTACAACCAATTTTAAAATGGAGAAAAGGTTTTATCAACTTAAAATGACATGAAAGTGGTATCGATCGACTCATCTAAAATACAGAGAATTTCCCAAAATGTAGAAATATTCCTGTATTAATGGACAGACTACAGTGCTGTACTGTTTAAAGAACACACACACACACACACACACACACACACACACACACACACACACACACACACACACACACACACACACACACACACACACACACACACACACACACACACACACACACACACACACACACACACACACACACACACTCCAATGCACCAGATAAAGAGAAGGTGCAAACATTTACCTGGCACACCTCGAGCAGATGTTGAGCGTAACTTTAGCCTGTGGTTCAGGATGATAAGAGCTGCGTCCCTGGCTGAATTTGCAGCCAGATGGAGCCAACCCCGTCACACCCTCCATCCGCAGGTCATCCAGGTCCTCTGAGGAGGTGGGAGGCAGAGACAAGAATAGACACGAGGAGGGAGAAGGAAAAGAAGAGGGGAAACACATGAAAAGTGTGAGAAGACAAGAGGGAAAAGACAGTCATTAATCACACTTGGGTCTCTTTCTTGTCAATATGATGCCCAGTGTTGACAGCCTCCTCAGAGTCAGAGGACAAAGCAAGCACATCACAGTAAATAAACACTTTCATCCCAGCCATGCTAGCTCACACGCGCGCAGGCCACACTCCACACTCCAACACAAAAACACATACATTCACAAGGGGAAGAAAAACAATTTGTATCATCAACTCATTTTTTATTGGGAAGAGTTGATGACAGCGCCATACCATAACGTCTGCACAAAACAGGCACGGTATGGTAACAAGCTGAAGAGGAAGGGGACAAAGAGCAATGAAGTGAGTTAGGAGAAATAAGCAGTAAGAGGAAAATGGGGAGCTGGACTGTTGGGTTTCATCTGATATCTTCCTTTGTCCTCGAGAGCAAACATACAGGCCTTCTCCCTCTGAGGAAGTCAATATGTATCAGACACGCCAGTATTGTTCATCCAAACCACTTTGTTTTTCTCTGCGGCCACAATCTGAGAACATGCTTACACTCACTCAAATACACAGAGATGACAGGTGAGGAGGGCCTTTTTTTTTTTTTTTTTTTAGATTTCTTCTCTTATGTACGTGTTAAATTTTTTGTCCATCTTTCCTTGGTTTATCTAAACACACAGCTGTTTCCTAAGTGATGAAACATTTACCAAATGAATTGAAAGTTTTGATGTTTGGATGCTTCCTAAATAGTCCAAAATGTACAGCATGGAGACACAGAAGGCGACACGTTTCTTTAATAGAGATTGTACTAGCAGGATAGGGAAAGTAGATGTATTGCCATGAAAAAGATTTATGAAACAGCAGTGAAGCAGAATAATTTGAAGTCAATGTTTTCTGTAGCACAGTGGAGAATTGTAACAGTCCGTTAAATATAACAGAGGATCAAAGGGGAGAGTCCGAAACAGCCAGACCATTTTGGTTTTGAATGCATCCTCGAGAGATAAAACATACTGCAGTACTTTCCGTGCTCGTAAAATGAAAAATGAGTGGGTGTCTGGACTCTTACTTGATAAAGTGTGCTGGTCAAGTTTTTTTAAACATAGCCATATTTGTCCTATTCTTCCCATCGAACCAGGAGAAGTTAGGAGTTTTGCCAATGGGTCGCCGTCAGGGCATACAGTGTGTTCACAGATCTTGCTGCCATTCTTGCCACTACTGTACATATTTTACAGTGCAGTACAGTTAGAACCTGCCTTTTTTATGTGTGTGTCAAGTCAATTGAAACCAACACTGATATTTTCACTGAGAGATCACATTACATGGCCCCTACTTTTGGTGGGAGGGGGGAAAAAATGGGCCCCACACCTTGAAAGAGGAGAATGGATGACTAATCACCTGGATTATATTAAATGACTCTCATTCATGAGAACTATCTCCATACATCCATCAGTGTGCGGCAGAGCAAGAAAGTCTCACCTGTCTAGGTGTCAGGAAACCATTCTGAGACAGAGACAGTCAGAGCTTCCCTGTCATCCACTAATTTGTCACTTCATCTTGACCTGATTAGCTCACCAGTCTTGAGTCAACTGATTACTTAGCTTTTTTACAAACCACAGTGCATCAGTGGACAGAGGAACGCATAGCCTGCATTTTCTTATGCATCATTACATTTTGTGTTATTTTAGCCATTATAACAGACCATCTCTTCATACAGTCTGACACTTTGGTGACATTACAATAATTGGAGAGCTGCACAATATGTAATTTCAGCATCGACATCGCAATGTGCGTGATAGTCACTTGGCAGGATGTGCAATGTCAAGTAAGCCTAAGGCAAATTAAGTCAAGCACACAACATCACACGTCATGCCAATTTTTTTTTAATTTTTTTTGCTGTTTGATAAGGAAAACTCCCCTGGTTCTCATTTTCCAAGAATACTCCAGAGGTCTGTGTGATAGAACAATTTATTTCAATTTAAATAAATCTTTTTGACTGAGCTATTTTCTTATTCTTAGTGTTCTTATTACAGACGTGACTGATTGCCAGCCCTCTTCATATAAAACTGGCTACAAAAAAGCTCTAGAATCATTCATTCTTTACAAATAGAGCTTTTCAAGTCATCTGGGGAAAATTCTTGGATTGAAATACAAATCACAGAAATTCTTTTTATGGCAATGTATATTTTTACCAATATTTTTTTACCAATATCAATCCTCTGACACCACCTTAAGGCTAACATTTGTGGCTTTGAGTGAAATGTCGCTACAGCTTGGATGGATAACCATAACATTTAATATAGACATTCATGTTCCTAGAGGATGAGTTTTTAAACACTGAAATCCTTAACTTTCACTAAGCCCCACCAAGAAGTCAAGTGTTAATCAGGAAATTTGGCATAAACTAGAATAGCAAACATGGTGAACATCATCGTGCTACACATCAGCATGTTGGCATGTTAATGTTAGCATTCAGCTCAAAGCACTGCTGTCCCCTCTGTGCAGTCTGGAAAGAGCTCACTTTGTCCTGGTGTGGATAGACCATATCACAGATGAATGTGTGCAAACTGACATGTTCAAATGTGCATACAAATGTAAAAAATAAGAAACCAATCATTACACACCTTCAAGGCCCCAAGAAAGCATGTGTAAAATTTCACTGAATTCTGTCCAGCTGTTTGTTTGATGTGGATAGACTATCCCCAGTTACATATGGACAGACAGGGGAAACCCAATATGCCCTTTTTGGCAGGGGCATAAAAATGCAGTCAATATACATATTGAGAGGTAACAGAAAGCCAATAACTCATAATTTTCTTTAACAAAATATATTTTGTGTCTTTCAAATGAAAACTTATGATCTCATAATCCATAAATATAAAAGCAGCATCAGCCAATAAAGATCAAATGTCATCATGTTGAACTCTTAACAAGATCTATTGGCCTAAAGACTTTTAAACATATTCTAGAAGTTGAACTTTTTCTATAAGCGGATCCACTGACATAAATCATGCCCCTCACATTGAGTCCAGGCTGTCTGGGAACCAGTATTGTTTTTAGTGTTTTGAGGGGAACAGATACATTCCAGTAATACCCTTAAGCAGGGCAATATTAAATGTCCCATTCATCACGGTATGCATTGGAGGGGGTGGGGACAAAGAGAGCCACCAGCAATTTGGACAATTCGCTGGTCGTGGGAACTGTTCAAGTTTGGGCCTTCACCTTTCTCTACTTTCTCTTCGTTCATTCCCACTTCTTCCCCTTCTAAGCATTTCCATCCTTTTCACGACCGACTAATGTGGCATGCCAGATTTTCTTTGGTTCTTAGCCTGTGATACAAATCATTACTTGACACTTGGAAACATTCACTTTCAAGGCTGCCGCTTTCATGAAATACCAAAGGAATAACAGAAAGCAGCTCTGACCCTGAAAGAGAACACGACCTTAGTGTACACAGCTGCTTGTCACCTCACCTCCCGCTTTGTCTGTTGGTGTTGTTTCCTTCTGTCAAGATGAAATGACACAACAGAGAGGAAGACCCCTGTGTCTGAAGAAAGAGACAGCTCATCTCAAAGGTCGCTGAAGTAAACAAAGGGAATCTGGAATGTATCTCATACAGAAACATATTCGACTGTGACTGAATCAATTTAGCAGAGCAATTAGTTCCACACTTCAATTGTTCATCCATTAGGCCAGATGAGAATAGATGACAATATTACAGGTTGAACAGTAAATAGTATAGTTGTTTATGGATGCAGATGGGAGAATAGAAAAGGGTTACCACCACTGTAAAAGTTGACTTAGCCCTAAACTTCTACCCCGGGGTGTAGTTCCTGCTCACTAGGTTTCAGATAGATTGCAGCTTTGATCTGAAGCAAAACAAAGAAGAACTTTCCAACTTTGCTTGAAAACTTGGCAACAAATATGGCAAACTTATTTCTAAGTTCATATCCTCTTGTTTCCCCACATGCAGGCTTCCACTTTTGGAGAAGGCGCATCTGTGCAACAGAGGCTGAATCTCGGCCATGTCTGCCCTCTGTGAGGCCGACTTTCAACTGGGGAGGGAGAGGTGACTATGATTTCTGTGTTGACACCTCACTGTCTACAGAGGGCTTGTGTGTCTTGGGTGTTAAAATGATAAACATGTGTCCCATGGGTTGGGGTTTGAATGTTAGCATTTTTAAACGACTGCTTTTGCATCACGTTTTTTTATGGCACATATACTCACAAATGTTTATTTGCCATGAAAATGTGATTTTTGTGGACTCAAACAGAAACAGATACTTTAATCATAACGCAAATTCTCTTTGAATGTGTAGTGGATCCTAAGCACACTTTTAAATGTTGTCAATGACATGAAGATGAAATCAACTACTGTAAATGATATAAGAGAGACTTTAAAAAACAAACAAGACACCCGACTTATTCCTAAATCTGTGTTCACATGAAGGATGTGCTGTGCCGTTGCCTTGTCCCTGTCTACTTAATGAAACTCATCAGGTTCACAATAGAGCCCAGCATGCCTCCCACACAATACCACCATGATACGTTTACAGTGCGTCTCCCATGAGACGAGTTTACACTGAGACCATGACAGCCTCCCAGGCCTCTGTCTAGACACAACAAATGTCTGTCCGCACTTGCCCGTTCGTCAGCCCGTCACATTTCCACTCCCTGGGCACCGGGGCAGCCATGCGTGCTCTCCCTGTCTAACGATGAGACATGGCAGATAAATAAAATGGGCCTGAACCTCGGGGAGATGCGAGGGGGGGGGGGAAGAGAGAAATGGAAACTATTCGAGCGATGCAATCTGAACAAAAGGCCCGAGCAATGAGGAATTCCGTGCCGCAATCACTCACTCACAGTAAAGTCAGAAGGGAGCAGAGTGCAGAGATACGGTGTTTGTCTGCTTCTTTCTCCAAGTTTCCATGTAATTTAATGTTGTTTAGATAGCGACGGCCTGACTGGCTCTTTGCTGCTCTTCACACAGCAAAAAAAAAACAGCTGAAGTCATAATAAGCGCACAGGCTTCACAATAACTTAATATACACCTTCTCAGATGATGCGTTGACAGATGTATGGGCTGGAATTATCTAACGTGCTACCCCACACATGAAGTAGGGAGACATGCACGCACAACAATTCATTTTCCACTCAAAATCCAAGGTATTTCATCAAGTTCTGTGACTTATTACGCCTCTTGCCTCGAAGTGAAATGAGTGAATTTTCCATTCTTTCATGAGGGGCGACAATGTCTCACCACATAACACTGGGCTCTAATTAATAGCCTGTAAATGATAGGTGCCTTGCTCCTTTCCATGTACAGTCAAAAGCTGCACTCAGTCACACACAGAAACCCACATGTGTGAGAACCATACTAGACAGATAAAAAGGCACACAGACACATACTCAACCCAACACTTTCTGTGACACTTGCAGACCTCACACTTTTGTTGCCCTCACACATACAACCGGCATTTGCTTTCCATTAAGCCTCCAGCACAAAGCCTCCACTTGGCGGTTAGTCGTCACACAGACATCTTTGATGTGAGTCGCGGCAGAGACGCATTTGTTTGGCTTTGTAATAAAAACAATATTCCCACTTACATTTCATAATTATGTCTCGGTTTTCAATGGCACCCTCCTCGCCTCCTGGCCTAAAAATATGCCTGTTAGGCTCCAAGCACCACACAAGTCTGAGTGCAGCAGTAAAAAACCATGATCAAAATCAGATGGGGACACACATGAGCAGGGTAACATGACAACTCTGAGGCCTGTGGAAAGTCTTATCACAGACTTTGGTGCAAACCTCCTTTTCACTCGCTTTCTAACCGCAAATATAGCAGAGATTAGGACGTCGCAGTAGACAGAGCAGAGTCTGCTGTAGTGAGGCATTACGATGCCAGTCTTGTCACTGGAAAAGTGACTTGAGCGGTTTTGTATATCGGAAAATGAAAAAATACTTTTTGGATTTGTTGCTAAACATGTATTTCAAGCCTTCTAAACATATTACACAGTAAATATATCAAAATAGCAACCTGTCAGGGTCAAGGCTGCCATCTACAGTTGAAAATGATGTAATCCCTAAATTTAACTCCATCAAACAGTAATGTTGCTGTGCAAGAGGAGTCTAGAGAGATGTGTGTTTGTGTTAACACGGGTGAAGGTATAAAGTGTTGATGTAATTAGTCCGATTCTCCCCTTTGACTTTCATTGGCTGCGGTCCATTCAGAAGATTGCCGTTTCCCTGCTAGTTTGTGATGAACACATAGATACAGCAGCCCACACATGAGCTCACACAAATAGAGATGCAGCTCAAACTTTGTATTCACTCACACACAAACTGATTACACAAATGACTGTGTAATAACATGCAGTCTATAACTTCCTTGTCTATTTGTCTCTTTAATCTTAGTTTTGAACTGGACAGGAGCCCAAGAACTGCTGGGGGGGGGAGGCAGGTAAATGACACAATGCTTCTATTCACACAAGTCGCTTATCATCCTTGTGCATCTATCTGCCATCTTTTGCTTCTGTCTGGTTACAGTAGCCACAATACAGCATCACTTTGTTCCTTCAGCTCCCCTCCATTGAGATAATCTGCTCAGTTCATCTAAGGCGCTTATGCACACCATACGCTGGCTTTGCGTAATGACTACTGCTAGATTTATGGTATGATCACAGCAGTCTACTTTACTTGCCTATTGATAATTGCTTCCAGTAATACCACTGTAATACCACAGCAATTTGCCCCTCGATTAGTGTATCCATCTGCACCATGGAGACTTTTACAGGCGTCAAATTGGGCGCAGTTAGACTTTTAATGGGGACATTCTTTTCACCATCAGCCCGACAAAACCTTCAGAGGTGAACCCAACTCTCAAGTTTGTGTTTCAAGTGAAACATTTGGTGCTGAAGAAACTCACCACTGACGTCCTCCTTCACCTCCTCCCTTTCTCTGGATGGCAAAATAATGATGATATTTATGTGTTGTTGGTGGTGGTTTACATTGTTTCCAGGGTAACTGTTGTGTCTTTGGTTGTTTGGCAAGGATGAAGGGGGCTTTCTTTGAGAGTGTGTGTGTGTGTGTGTGTGTGTGTGTGTGTGTGTGTGTGTGTGTGTGTGTGTGTGTGTGTGTGTGTGTGTGTGTGTGTGTATGTGGAGCGTGGTGTTACTGCTGCTGGCGTCAGTAAGTGCATGCCTTGTCTGTTAACTCTAGCGATCTGAATGTGGGCCTCAGGCAAAGCACAAGGACAGAGCTCTCATCTATGTTACCACTGCAATTTGTCCCTTTATACCAGCGTTTCTCAACCAGCACCCTTTCAATGTATGCAAGATCTCGAGTCACCCAAGTCTAAAATGCATTTAAAAACATACACCGTGTCCCTGCCGTGGCACCCTGGTTGAAAAAGCCGACTTTAGACACATGCGGGATTGTCCATATATTAAAAGGTCACATTACCACAAAAAGTTGAATGAGATTCACAATTTTTTCCCCAACAGTGGTGGAATGCAACCAAGAGCGTTTACTCAAGTACAGTACTGTGCTTGTACTTTATTTACTACTTTTTGCTCCATTATATTGATTTGAAAGCGTTTGCAGTTACATAAATACAAGACTATAAAATACAACACGGTATTAGCTCCGCCAATGAGAGCTGGAGGAGGTATGTGATCGCCCACATTTGTTTGATTATGCATTTGTCCAAAGCTGTCCATGAATTTTGCTGAAAGTCTGAGTACGGGTGGATGTTGGGCCAAGGAAGAGTTGATTACATT
Source organism: Chaunax sp. Z400 (assembly GCA_037577475.1). NCBI lineage: Eukaryota > Metazoa > Chordata > Actinopteri > Lophiiformes > Chaunacidae > Chaunax > Chaunax sp. Z400. The sequence goes on along the minus strand of CM075206.1, from coordinate 9,747,574 downwards.
TTGAGGTGGATCTGGGTATAATTGCTGATTCTGGATCACTATTTCACTTTCTTCAACATTACGAGATGTGGTCTTTTTTTTTTGCCAGTATCATCCAAAAATATTAACAGGCCAATCAAAATATATCACAATATAAATACCCAGGCATGGACAAGTCATGATGTTACAACACAATGCGCAGTTGGATTCAGATCATAATCATGATCTGCCATGGAAAATTCTGTTTTTGTTGATAACTCATAATGATGAATGCTGATGAAAACTGCTGAAAGGGCTTTTGTTATTGTTCCTTGACTTTGGATGCTTTTGGCACATTTCTAAGAAGGACTTAACTTGGAACGTTTTTCCAATGAAGTTTTGCGACTTTTATTCAAGAATGAATTAAACTTCCACCACTGGTTTTCGACACATCATTTCTATTAGATGTTTCTCACAGGAAATGCTAACTATATGGTCCGAATTTTAAGCATAAATGACATTTCTATTCGCCATATAGCTAATAACAGATTTGCTTTTTCATCACAGAGTTATTTGGTAGGAATAAGTATATGTTTAGGCCTCTATGAATTAAAAGGCAAAGAACCCTAATCACTCTCAGAGGCAAAGGGGGGCTACAGTATATGAGCTTTGAATGGCAAAGAGTAAATATAAAGAAAAAAGCACCACTATCCCTCATCTTCTCTCTTTGCTATTTAAAAAAAAAAACATGTGCTATAGTATCATACCATATGCTTTGCTTGATCGAGGAAGATCCTCAAACAAAGAACCACACAGACACAAGACACCGCTTTATTCTGTGTATCAAAGATTAGACATAGCTTCATCGTGCCATCATCCTGTCCTCATAAATCCCTAGAGTCACTGTAAATCAGTGAGAGCAGGCAAAGCAACTCTCATGTCCTCCTCTCCTGTTTCAGGAATCGTGCCAGAGTGGGTCAACATACTAAAAAGGGTTTGTGGACTCAGGCAGTGGGGTCTGATTTCTGCGGTATGGATGCGTCACACCTAGAGCAGCTTTGTCCTGCTCTACCGCCATGAAAGTGTGACTTCATGTGAAATGGGATGTTACAACCCTCCAACAGGATCTCTGGATAGAAAGTAATGTCTGAAAGGGTTCTCTCTTCCAAACATACATATTTAATCTCTTCAACTCTCCATCACACTTTAAGAAAGTGTGCGTTTTGCTACAGAGGATATACAAAATGGAACGTGGCCTATTTATCTACATACAATTTTGAGTATGGTTTTCGATACCAAGCATGTAAATAAAAGCAGATTTGGAGAATTCAAGGGGGTATGTGTCTGAAATTGGATACTTCCACCACAGATGACGACAGCAGTAACTTTACAGTAAGCAACTGGCTAACTCATCTCCTTAGAGTGTTTCTCCCCCACAAACACAACTGGGCTTGTTTCTGTTCTCAGGTCAGTATAAAGTTGTGGTCTCACTGCGCAGCGAAAGCTAGAGTCTCAATTTCCATGAGTCATGTTCATTTTCAATATGTTTGGACTGTGGTTAACATTCAGTGCAGAACTAATGAAAACAACTGGGAAAATAGTGTCATCCCTGAGAGCAGCGACTCAATCAATAAGACTCTGGGCTGAATTCATTTTCTCCTTTTGCACCAATATGAAAAGACAAAAATCAAACTAAAGCCATGTCTTTGTTTTTGTTTTTTATAATCATATTGAATCCGGACTACCTTGGCCAACAGTACTAGAAAACATTTCAAGAGGATCTTATTTTCTTAAAGGCTCTTTAACCAGGTGCTATATAGAGACGTCAAGTCCTTAAAACTCTTCTTCTCCATGTGGAAATGGAGATTAGCTGCTAACTTTCTTCTAAGCCTGTTTAATTGCACATCTCTGACACAAGTTGTAGTCGTTACCCAGCAGGACACACTAGTGCTCCTTTCCTGCCTCCCAGTGGATATGTTGTAATATGCTTAGTCTTCACTGTGCTCTGAGCTCCTCATCCTTCAGAGGTTTGGATATTAAAAAAAAAAATAATTACTGATCACATCACACCATGGGACCTGCTCTTTCCTACTAATGTACCTGCTTTCACTTGGGTGGTACATCTTTTTTATGTACACCAATAATCAGCACAAAAAGAAGGCTCATTGCCAAATAGCAGGTGTGATGAACAAAGCTCTGCTCAACTATTAATACACAACCACACAGAGAAACAAATGATATGCGACTGGAGTTGACACGCAGCATGTTCCTTTGGGATGAGTGTCTATGATTACAATTTTATGACCGTAATACACCAAACAAAACAATGTGGGTTTTGAGAAGCTGAAGCATTTGTCATTATCTGAAAGTGAATGCAAAGGTCTTTAGTTTAAAGTGGCGATGTTAAAAGTGTTTGTTACACATTTTGCTGAATGTTTCACATCATTAAGCAACCTGAGTCCACAAGCTTTATTTTCATAGGCTGCCTAATCATAAACGCCAAATTAGCAAAGTGTGCAATGAAGCCTGTGCATACTTTTCTGTCACTTTTATGTAAAAACAAATGTAGTCGTCTGACACCAGTGTTGTGCACCGCAAAAGTGATTTGAACGCATCACTCTTCAACTCAGGAAATTGAGTGCGTTCATGACGTTCATGCACAGCTTTACGGTACCGTAGGCCAAGTGAGTTTTGATTGTAGATTGATAAGAGTTGTATCGTTGGAATCTGTAGCCTAAGCTTTCATATGACATGTCGTTTGTATTGTTTGGATGAAGTTCCATACATTGGCAGCGTCGGTTTACTGGGCACGCACCATTAGTGAGGTCTTGCTATGTTAGTTTCTAACATTATTAGTTTCTGTTTGTTGGAGTTGTGTTTCGTTTTGGTAAAAATAGTTACCATGGGCATTCAGACGAATTTCTTTCCGTTCAGTGGGTATGCGACATGTATATGTTGCTAAAAGGTTAGCATGCCCTTATATGGTTTTGTCGTTTTTTTGTCGCATGCCCCTGGTACCGGGGGGTGCTCGGGCTGTGGAGGTTAAAAGTAATCTCTGTCTGTGATTCTATGGAGTATATAATACAGTAATTAATTTAGTTTGTGAAGTGGTCACTGGTAATGTTTGGGAGCTGCGGATAGATGAGGAGGAGGAAAAAGAACAGCTCAGAGCAGCACACTGCAAAAAAAGTTAACATGAAATAGTTCATTTTTGGGACTGAGAACTGAGAAAAAATTGAACAATTGATGTGAACTAGTACATTTTGATCATTGTGTACAGAGCTTTGAACTAGTCCATCTGAAGTGTGAACTTGCATAACACTGTTTGACACTAATAAATGTCACTAATAAATGACCTGGCTCAGTCGCTCTGAACAGACTTTACAAACAGCTGTTGTAATACCAAACTTCAACCACTAGAGGTCATCCTAAGGAAATGCTTAAATAGATATCTCCCACAACCTCTGGAATTGTAGTGACTGTGTTGCTGCATGTGAGAGGCCATAAAAGGCACTACATGCCATGTTGAGCATGTAATCAATTACAAATTACTACTTTGGTATCTAAACTAAATTTAAGAAATAGGACTGCTAAAAAAAAAAAATCAAAGTATTGATATTAGAGAAACTGTTGCTTGCTTATGCCATTTGAACAACTTGAGATACATGTAAGCACTGGTTATGGCACCATTTTTTTGTGAAGATCATTTAATTTCTGTTTCAACAGCAAGCACTCTACCTGGTGTAGAATACCTGAGTAAGTCAACCTCCAGCAGTGCAGTTTTAACAGCAAGGAAAACAAATAAATATCTATGTCAGGGATCGATATACTATCACAAGATCACCATTCCTGCAAAGTATCATCAGCTATCTTTGGCACGAATGTGGTCAAAGTCACAAGTTTGTGCCAAGACTCTTTTTAAAAGAGGTCCAGAAATGTCATTTCTCCAACTCAGAAGTGAAGCAGGCTACTCGGATCGCCAGTCAACACAGTAGCAGTGATCCAAGGCCTCAGCAGAGGATCAGTCATGATCTCCCTGCATTATTTTCATTGAATTAGTGCCCTGGACCGTAGCTTAAAAGCCACTGGAGGGATGTCCCGGGGATTCAGAGCTGTAATTACGCAGGGCCATCACAGACAAACAACATCCTGCTTTATGGCTTATCTTTCACCATTATTTATATTGCTGTCCTGGGTCACAACTGTGTGGGGGTGATATAAAGAAACCCTGGTGTTTACATAGCTTATAAAGTATTAAAAGATGTTGGTATTCTATACACAATCAATTAATCAATCAAGATAAGGAGGATAAGAGCAATCATTTGTTGCAACTCCAGTTGAAAACAGTGACAGAACATAGCTTATGTATTGCACAACCATTTAGCTCAGTCAGTAGCGCAGGTGCTCTGTGTACGGAGGTGAGTTCTCACGGCACGGGTTCGCCTCCACCTGAGGCCCTTTGCTGCATGTCTGCCCCATTTCCTGTCTAAAATAAAATCTAACAAAACAAAACAAAAAGTGATAGAGAAAGAGCGTTTTTACCACACAAAACACATCCTACGTCTGCACAGACAAGATGACAGGCTCTCGTTTGAATAAAACCGAACCAAGACTTTAATTTCTGAAACTCTCTTCACCCTCTCTGTCACCTACTTGACTGTCTTAAGTTAGTACATGATGGCATGACGAAATACACACACACACACACACTAACACATAATGAAAGCAGCTACTTTGTGATTCTTAAGTTGTCAGACTGAATGCCTAGATTAAGTGGTTTAGAGCATCTGGCCACTCTCTGTAAACAAGAAGCTACTACTAAAGTGCTATTTAGAACAACACATAAATTGATTGCTCCTGCTTTGCTCATCCAGCCACTAGTAGTACAGTAAGTACACCTCTATGTGTCTGTATATATGCAACCATTTTTTTTTAAAAATCTTTAAGCTATCCCCTTCATTTATACTAACTTAATCCTCAATTTCTGCCAATGTCTCACCTCTAACATAGGATATGTCTGAACAAGGTCCATTTGAGTTGGCTAAATGCATGCAGCCAGAAAAGTAAATGCAACATTACCTAGAAGGGCACTTCATAGAGTGCACACCTCCACCAAGGCCTAAGAGTCCCTTTTAATTAAATGAAACCCTAATCCAAATCCATGTGCATCATCAAAATGGCTGACCTCAGGCTTTCTGCAATGTTAAAGACAGTGAAAAACAACAATCATGGATTCACCCCTTTTTCCGGATCCATTACAAAATTCAATGGATCTCTATTTGGCACATGCCCAACTCTCCCAGCAGGTTTATTGAAAATCTTTCAAGTAGTTTATGCATAGGTGATAAAAACACTGAAAAAAGACCTTTCTTGCAATGGTAAAAGAAATGAAAAATAATTGATGGATCCGCCCTTTTATCCAGATCCACTCCAAAATGTAATATAAGGGTAATGTTTTCTTCAGCTGAGAAAAAGCAGGAACCCTAAAATCATCTCAACTCACCTTGTACTTAAACAAACCTCAATGGCTCTTAAATGATAAATTATTTCCACTTCCAGTGTTTAATGTCGGTGGAATAGTCTAAAAAAATCAAATGTTACACATTTTTTTTCAACCAAAAAAGTTCCATTGTATCTGCAGTGATCATATGTTAGATTACCCAGAAGCTCCATGGCATCGTCCTCGTCCTCCATCTCTTCCTCTGTGAGGGAGGGGGCAGGGCTATGGACCGAATCAAAGGAGTCCTGGGACAACATGGCTGCCAGGAGCTTCTTGTGATGCTGCTGCTGCTCCCTTAGCCCTTTGCTTTTTGTTTCCATCTTCAGGCTGGAAGAGGCAAACCAAAAAGGAGTCAGAGCTTAAGAGGAGCATAGAGTAAAAGTGCAAAGACTTTACTGAATCACTATTTATTGACACATATTAACATGTGATTACTTTGCATATATGTTATATCTATATGCGTTCCCTGTGAGGTTTGTCCATTTCCCCCCGTCTTTTCAAGCTCTGCCCGGATAAAGTGCACCTGGCCTGGGAGAGAAGTGCTTAGAAGCTCCTCTTCTGGCAATCAGAAAGGAGGAGGCCTCTGGAGTGGGGACTGTTGCAGTCGATGCCAGTGAGCCAGGGATTTGACCTGCTGTTGTACGAAATAGTTTAATGTTTGTCTTTATGTCGATAAATGCCATGGATTTGGCCCTTTTAAATGTGTCTTTATGTTGTTGCTCTGGGTCAGTACTGTTCATTATTTTCTTCTATAAAGCACTTGAGAGTTTCAGCCATCATCACCTGCAGTAACAGGCTTTCAATTCCTGAGAAATACACCTACAGAAATAGCATGATTTTTCATAGAACTGTGTTCCTGTAGTAATTACATCCCCTCTCATCTAACAGGTCAGTGTTCTAGCAGGCTCAGGCTCTCCAGCCAAGTTAATAAAAATGTTTTTAAAAGTTGCATTTACCTCAGCTGTCTGTAAATGCGTGACTACATTTAAAATGTTACATTTTCAAAACTTGTCCTACCTGGCAGCCATTCCACTATTGTTAGGCACAAAAAGGCCATACAATCATACAAGTGCCATGAAGGAGCAGAAAACCTTGAAACATGTGGTTAGCAGGGAGAAGACAAGATGGGATAGTTGAAATAGTTGTAGCACCACGCACAAACCATTAGAAGTAGTATTTAGAGAATGTGAGCTGAAAAGCGGGGCCTGAGGAAGGAGGTTTTATAAGCATGTAAATGTTGACATGTGTGACATGTTCAGAGTTTCCCCTGTAGTTTTGCTCCAAGTCAAAACTCAAATCCAGAATATCAAACAAAGTTGGACTTGACAACATTTAAGGAGAGAGGTTGATTATTGTTTTGTCTATTTATTGAGGTAAAGCACAAGGAGAAGCAGGTATGCAAGACTAATTTTTACAGATATAATAAAATGCTTTTACAAATCTGATAAACTTCAGTAGATAAAATCGAATGCTGAACAAGAACACTATAAAGAATCCTATTGGATTTGCATTCAACATTGTGAGCAGCACCATACAGAACATTTCTCAGGCTGCCCTGAAAACAGTACATGGATGGAAAGAAATGAAATTCTTGTTTTTATTTTTGCCCAAACGATTTAATAATTGTATTAATTTTCTTTTCTTCCGCAATGATTCTCTTTTCTTTAATCAATCTCTCTAAAAAAAAAAATGTTGAGCATTTTCCTGTGGTTGCAAACAACAATTCTAAACTGTAAGGTAAACCTTTACAGAGAGAGTAAGTTGAGGACAGCAAATGTTTTATTAAAGCAGGAGAGTTGTCTCTCTTTTATGTGTTGTACCATATTATGGGCTCATACCTCCCATGAATACATCTCTCCCAACTATCTGTTGGGTCAGCATACGGAGCAACCTCAGGTGGTATAAACCAGTCATTAAAGATGATAATATGACCGCAAAATCAAAGCAGATTTAAGGTACTGGCCCCTGTTTTTCATGCTATTTCCTATTTATGATGTACACCAAGGGACCACAATCTGTGGTGTTTAAAGAAAGAATATACAGATGTTACAAGAAAGTTAGAGGGGAGAGAGGTACAGTTTCTGGCACTGGCTGATATGGGATAAGGAGTCCCATTCCACTGGACAGACTGCCAAAACAATATCTTGCTTCCACCACAGTTCCACATCTGATTTCCCATGTGTTCCTTGCACTTATCCTTCCTGACTTCGCAGCCACCATCCCCTGTCTGCTCACTTATGTGACCTCCCGTCTCAGTGACAGGTGGGCTGGAATAAGGGACAGAGCCATGTACATCAATAATGAAAACAAGAGGAAGATGAAGATGGACTGCTTCAACAAATAAGGTCAGATACATGAGGAAAATGTGACAACCTACACTGAAACTACACGAGCACCAGAGGCGATGGCCTATTAAGGCTCAGATGGGATTTTAAGAGAGGTCAGTGTTGGTCTCTGCCAGTGTTCCACTTGCTCAGAGTGGTCATTTTTATCTCAACTGATGGAAATTGTAAATCCTACTTTTAACTGGATCTTATTGGTAATTTTAACTTCATCTTCGTTTGATATGATAATTAACACTTGGGATTTACAGTCTGATACTTTGGACGCCCCCCCCCCCCCCCCCCCCCCCTCTAAACATCACATTACAAACATGATTTAACCTGTATTTGCTTCCATTTTGGTAAATTAGCACAGTCAAACTATGCCTGATTATCCACTAGCATTTCCTGTTTGCAATGTAAAATGATTTACAGACAAAATTGGAATACTTCGATACTGAAGAAAACTTAAAAACCTGATTTTCAGGCAAGTTCTGTCTTCATTATTTAGGACCTTTTTATGATGTCTGTGTGGATTTATAATTTATTGCATATTAGCGATGCACATCGGTGATTTTATCCGCTGAATGTACAAGTCAGACAGCTTTTACAGTTATGTATTGTATCATGTGTGTTCAGATTTATCCTTGTTTCGACTCTCAGGAGGCCAAATTCCTGTCTAAAGTAAAAATAATTAGCCTCCTGTTTGTTTGTTTTTATTGTTAGAATGACTCTGTCGCTTTTACTTCATGCAGTATTTTTGCCTCACATCTCTTCCCCTCTTCAACTCACATTTCAAAAACCTCTACCTTACACCACATTCTAACCTTAAACAGAGACACAAAATTAAGTTATTCATGTCTTTTCTGATCTCCCTACTTTAGAGTTTGTGGCTCAGTGAGAGGATATGAAAGTGATCTATCTTCCCAAACAGGATTTAAGTGGAAGCAAGTTCCCAGTAAACACAATTCAGAGTTGACATAATTGTTCTATTAGATGAGCAAAATACTCCTTCAGTTGATGAGAGAAGGAGCTGCGATTATTATGGGATGCTGCACTAGTACACACCTGCAGCTGCACAAGTTTCACCAGGCCTTCATAGGTAAACACGAAACATTTACAAATGCATGCAGAGCAGAGCTCATCAGTGAACCCACACACACACACATCCCCATCTACCAGCTAAGACTTCAAACTAAGTGATTTCTCCCTATAATCCACCCATATGGTAACCTAATGAGATTAACACTGTGTGTATGTCAGCTCTGGCCCACACATGATTTATGGTTTTATATCCAATCCTCCTCTAATTAGTCACATCAGCAGCTGCACACGCATAGACACAGGGATGTCCAAGAGTACCGGGCTATTGTATCTGTAACATATTAATAGAAGAAAAGCTTTCTGAGAGGGTAGGAAACTTTTATCACTTTCAACAAGTTATATTGTCAAAGGCAGGCCATTTTTACCATAATAAGCATAAATTCCTCTGGCCTTGAGCACGCAGAAATGAGGTTAGCTTTAATTTGAAATTGGGTCGAAGCAGTATCATGGCAAGAATGGTTGATCGCGCCTTTGAAATGGGATTATCAAACCCATTCAGATGGGCATTCCTCAGGCAGCACAGTGAGAAGTCTACATCCTCATTTTTAAAGAGCCAACAATAGCTTTGTGGACTTTCTTGAAGTTTTAAACTCTTCATTGAAATGACTCACGTATGCGCTAATGTCTACACACACACATATACATATATATAATGCCAAGCACCAACCTCCCAGCAGGGCTGCTGTCTCCACTCCAGCACGCTTCAGTTTTAGCTCGAGGGATGGGGGGATGCAACATCTCAGCAGCCAGCGGGTCCGAGTCCTCTTCCTCCCGACCAGCCCACTCCCCCACCACCCGAGGGCGCAGCACTGAGTTATAGCCTCCCAAATTCTAACAGAGAAACAAATACCGAATTCATCAGAGACAGAAACAGAAAAACGCAGATATAATCGAAAATAGCCACAGGAGGAAACACGTGGCATCAGAACTGCTATAAATATAATATAATAATACGAAGAACATCCATAGTATTGTCTGAGATGTGTCTCCCATTCACTCTACTCCCAAAGTCAGTGAACACACATATACAAGCCTGCTCATTACAAAAAGCAAAGACATGTCTGCTTGTTTTTGAGTATAATATTGCTATTGTCTGCATGATCAGAGCAGCTGTTTAGTATTCGTTCCTCGCCCCATTCCACAGAAAAGAAGGAAAATCTCTGGGCTGAGAGCCAAAGACTTTGGACATGTACTGTTGCACTGAGCAAAAATTGAAGTCCCTGACACAACATGTGTTAGATCTCTCATCTGGGCCCATCATTTCGAAATCACTCTGTGCGTCTCCAACATGGGCAGCCACTGTGCTATTGTGTTGGGAGAGAATTGAGGCGAGGTGAAGGAGTTCAGACAAAGCTCAGGTGCGAGAAGCACACTGAAGCAGCGAGAGACGTGGACGGCATGCTTACTGAAATATCAGCCTTGCATGTCACTCCCATGAGACAGAAAAGGAGCTGTGCTGCTCTGCTAACCAAGTTAAAGTTATGAAACATGTCTTATTTGACATAGCCAGAGTGATGCGTGCGGAGTGATGAGTGACAGAACTATTCCACATGAATGTAAGGTCAAGCCAACTTGTGTATTTAAAAAACATGCGAGTTTAATAAAGACTTGAGTCAGTTAAGTCAAGTTGATGTCTACCTGATCAAGCTCATCAGAGACGGCGATACCTGCAGAGGAGAGAAAATGGATAAACGTACAAAGAAACATCTCATACAGTTCGAAATCCCATCTTACACAGCCTCTGATCTTACTGGACGGCTTGCAAGATTAGCGTCTCTATTCAGTTTCCACTTATACAGATTTATATGACATTTACAGAAAGGACTGCATTGTAATTCTGCATCTTAACATGTATTTAAACACTACTGATGCTGCGCATGCTGGACTGCAGCTACTCACTGCGTGACAGACTCTCCAAGGCCTTGCCCAGCTTCTTGCTCTCCTGCAGAATGTGGCTGAGCTCATCAAAGTCCCGGCTCTCCCTCCAGTCCCAGGATGGGTACTCTGTAGAGCGCGGCACTGGACATCACATACATTACATTTTTGTGAGATGTTCTGAAAGCACCACAAAAAAATGTGGTTTGAAATAGCAATAAGTTTGACTAAACACAAAAAAAGTAAGGACAGAAAACACAACCGACTTGTGAATTAGGAAAGATGGACAGGAATGGAAACAGTATCAGAAAAGTAAATATGTCTCTTTCAAAAGCACAGAGCTCACTGGATGTAGGCCAGGGGACAGTTTGTGAGTTCGTTGATTAACATTCAAGAATAACTCAAATGGGGAGGAGGAATTGACCCACATACTTACCAACATCCTCCCCTCATCCTGTAGTAGCACCCCTCATCTTCTAAATGATGGTTGATTCATAAATTGGATTTAGGCATTGCTTTTTTTAATCATATGTGAGAATAATATTCTCCTATAGGAGAAGGATTACTTGGAGTTCATCCATATCTAATGTTCTTACACTCTAACAAAGCTGGATTTTAATCAACACACAAAACACTGCATTATGTCGATACTAGTCACTATTCACTGCCACCACTGCAACTCAAAATAAACTCAAATGTGAATATTTGACATCCTCAACACTTGTTTACCTTGATTAAGCTACTTGGCATTGTAAAATAATATATATAAAATATCTTTCATTACTTCTGGCAAAGCTTTATGTGCTCTACTGTATCTCAACAGCTGAGATAAAGGGTTAAGGATTCATTCCCACTGGGAACACTGATTAAAGCATCAGTCAAGTATAAGTGAGTCACAAAGCCCAGTAAATCAGGCATATCAGCGGAACCTCCGTATATATTTATGACAACTTTTGTGTTGTTCTTGCAAAATTGCAGAATAATGATAAGCGGCAGTTCTTTTGATTTAAATTTTTCATGAGCTCCGCACACCAAAACACCTTAACATGATTTTTTAATGTGATATGACTTTAATTGTAGCTTTGAAGGCTTCTTACTCTGAAGAGGTGTTAGGAATGCTGCTAATGTTCATAACTTACAGTAAGTGCACCTCAATGTGTTGGGCATTGCTTACTTTATTCTGACTTGTCCCTCTCAGATTTTTTTTGTCTGACATGCCTCACTTCATGCACCCATGTGAACACCCGTTTCTTCTTGATTGTGAGAAATGCTCAGACCGTGACCTAAAATAGACTTGGCCTGGCAGAGACAGAGCCCCAATATTAAATTATTGAAGCAGTCTATGGCTCGTGGTCCCCATCTCACCCAGCCAGTATCATACTTCATTCGAACATCATAGCTACAGTTATTTATTATTATTACAAAAAAAAGAAAAGAAAAGTTAGTGCCAAGAAAATCTCATCTGCATCTATTTTGCATTAATGCAAGAACTTTGTGAACAATTAATCTTCAGTGTGTAGCAGCAAGTGTGTAAAAAGTGGCACTTTATAATGAACTCATCTGCAGGGCTCTGGGAGGCCGGAAGGAGGAGACTGAACTATACACCTCGACTAACTTTAATTAGATATAATTATACCAAATTAAAAATGGATATGAAAGCCAATGTAGCGTGTAATTAGGATACAAGTGATACAACAGGTATCAAAACTATGCCGCCTCATATTATGAAGTGGATTGTTTATGAGTGTATGTGTAATCAACATAATCAAATTAATCTGAACAAATCCGAAACTGGTGCTTGGGAAAGAAACTTACGAGACTTGGATTCTGGTGAGGGAGGAGAGATGCTTGAAACAGCCAAGTCGCTTTTGGATTTTTTGGGCTTCTTTGGGTGAATTTGCCATGGCTTCTCATAGTTGCAGTACTCCCTTCGGGGGTTTTTGCTTTCTGTTGGAAGAGATTGTCACAATTTCAGCTCAGAATGACCTGCTCAGCAAACTCAACAAAGCAGATATGCAGGTCAAGTTTGTTCTGTAGCTTTGCTGTCTTTGTTGCTTTGTTTGCTTGTGTGTGCGAACCGACCCGGTGAGCTCTGTGCCCAGAGTGCTGCAGAGCCGGAGAGAGCTCTGTGCAGCTTGCCTGGGCTGCCTTGCTTGGTCTGCAGGTGATCAATGAGAAAAGGGATTGGATGGTCTGGAGTCTCAGTTATCAGTTTGGTCATCAACTCCTACAGGAATAAAAAAAAAAAAAATACAAATGCAATGATTTCTTCCACAAAATACCAAAAAACTACCTTCTGGTAAGTAAAAACATTCTGTGGGGAATAAGTATATGTCTGGGTATGTGAGTGCACGCTGCCATTATATGGTATGAGAATGAACTCTATTTGACCAGTTTGGCAGCTGAGGCTTCAGGATGACTTCTGCAGAGAATCAAAGTGAGTCATTAGTGGACTCCACTGAACTGGCACTCATGTATGGATGTACTGTATGTTATGAGCAACAGACTCATATACTGTAGGCCCATGATCTGGTTGCTGGTGTGTTTGCCCTTCTATAATGAAACAGCCTGTGTGTGTTTTAGTGCTGCCTAGCCTTGGCTGCACTCTGTGTTCTCAGAAAGCTAATCAGGTAATTGTGAGGGGGACTGCCCAGCGCCAGTGTCTACAGCAGTTCTGACAGCTAACAGCATGAGAATGGACAAACAGGGAACGTGCTGAAATGTTTCTCTGCCCACTGCAGGTCTTAGAACTGGCTGCTCCTCTGGCTGCAAGAGATAATGTTGAAGTGATCTACAAGCGCCTCAGAAAAGAATATGGTGTCATTTCTGAGAAAAAGCCGTGTGTGTGTATCCTGAAAGATAATATACTGAGCACTTAGAGGGTAGTAAAGCATCTCTCCTCACGACTGCCATGGATTTCTGCGGCCTGTGTTTAAAAGTTAAAAACCACCAACGTTGCTAAGATGTTAAACTTGCAATTACTGTTTAGTAGCTCCTGAGGGTAATTAAACTAACCTACCAACAGAAGCTCACTAAATGAAGGCTGTAATTCTGTAGATTATACAGGAAGTCGAGCTAGCAGAAATCTGTTGAGTAGAGCAGGGCTACCATGTATTAATAAGGAAGGCTGTGCAGTTATTTCTAAGGATGACTGCCAAGTGGCGATTTTCATGATTGCGTTTCTCAGTGGAAACCACACACAGATGTGTAGAGAGTAACACAGGCATGGTTGCATGAAGCAAACAGTGTGTAACAGTATGTTAGACATGTGAGTACATCTGGATTCTGCTCCATCTGTCCAGCAAGATTCTTCTGTGCAAACATATTGATTGCATCTTGTATTGCTTTTTTGCACCCATGATACAAGCTGCTTAATGAGCTAATGCACCCTTGCACCTGTATGTCCATCATTTTCCGATAACTTGATAAAAAGACATCCGATAAGTAACCAAATCCCACATTATCTGCATGGCGCATACATAAGTCACTATACGCAGCAGAGCAAGGTAACCGAATCTGACACTTTCACTTTCTATGGTAATGAGGCGCTTTATATAACATGAGTCCTGCTTCATTAGCCCATGCTGTTTGACTCATAATCATATTTTCTTTGACAGGAACCACAGTAAGATGTAGGCTTAAATTCGGGTCAACAAATTCTACATACAGGACGACTTTAATGCCATTTCGCTTGGAGTGACTTTCATCAGCAAAAACACCATCCCTACCACAAGTTGGTAAATGTGTGTGCGCAAGAGATAACGAGAAGCATAGAGCTTCAGTGTCTGCACCAGTATACTATAAGGAGGAACACAGGTGGCGTTCCCTGCTGAGATCAGTGTAGTCCATATCTGTGCAGATCTGCTGACGGGGTGAGATATCTCTGTGTCCCTTGGAAGTTTGCTGGTGGTAGTTGGCAAGCTGTCAACCAGCCAAGAGACAACCTGTGTCCTTGGTAGCTCTCAAGGTCTCCCCCAGGGACAATGACAATCGAGATATATTCTCACTCACACTGCCTGCAAGTTTAGCAAACACCCCAAGTTGAAAGTGGAAAAGGAGATGGAAAAAGGAGAGGACGGCAAGCAAGCAAAGTTCTAGGTCATACATGGTGGATAAATTGAAGGGCAAAGAGAGAAATCCATGCTTCTACTGTGAACACACAGAACACAAAAAGAGTGGTGATCTCTGATGATGGAGGGCACTCACTCTACTTAAGTGTCTTTCTTTATTAGACAAATCTTCCCAACCTTGGGGGATGCTTCACTACTTCTTTCTGTGAAGGCTAAAAAAAAAAAAAAACATTTTTCTTGTGGGAATCGGCAGTATCAGCATGTGTGAGTGTAGAAAATAAGAGGTGGATAGAGAGGGACTGACCGCGTTGATGCGGCAACATAAGCTCTGTGTTTTAAGAGACTTAGCCTAAGCCTTACTCTTCTCTTTCAACCTGCAAGATGATGAATTTCCACCTCAACTATTGCAGACTCCTAGTGGACTGTCTGAGCTATGGATGTACTGGATGAGGCTGCTTTCTATGTTTGCGTTCCCAGGAGGGAGTGTATCCATTGTAAACTACTGAAGCAACAACAATGTGACCGTATACTGACTGTGTGAGGATGGACAGGATTACTACAACAATACACTACGCATTTACAATACTTTTCTCTCTCATACCTGCAGCATATTCTGAAGTAAAATAAAAAATAGCAACTAAAGCTGTAGTTCTGATCAGCTATAAAAACCTGCATCTTCTCTTCAGACTTGTCCTTGTATTAAAAAAAAATTTAAAAAAAGATTTAATGCAGCAGCAGCTCTTCTAAGACTCCCATGAGGGCTCACTGTCCCAGTACGAGAGGCCATCAAAAGTCCTTGATTTACATGCTATTTGTCAATGAAATAAAGGAATACAAAGAAGAATTTAGGGTGACATCAATCCAAGCCGCTTCATGTACAGAAAGAGGTCATTATTGGGGGAAAAAACAAAAACAGAATGATGTGATGAGAGAGCAAGAGATGCCACTGGAAGAGATCCAGACCTTGAATAAGCTGGCAGACAAGAGCAGAAGAGATCATGTAGAAGGGGAGACTGTGGGAGAGGCAATGTCACCGAAAGAGGCTGGACCTACCAGATACTGCTCAACAGAAGAGATGCTTTTAACGGCCAGCTGATACATGAGAAATAGATGCCCTCTCTCCTCACCTGCAGCATTGCCTGTAGTCCATTTTAATCACTACACCCATATTTTGAAGTAGAAATATGGCCCGTTTAAGAGCATTCGTAATGGGAGACTGACTCTCTTTTACTCAATTAATCAACTACTCAGTTGACAGAAGACACAATGTGGTCATTTATAATGCAAAAAACATGTAATATTCTGAGATTACTCTGAAATGTGAGTATTTGCAGATGGTTCTTTTTTTGTTGGTCTAAACAAGTCCATTTTTTTGTTTTTTGAATGAATGACAATGAATCTATGAATTTAGATTTTCATTTTTTTTTTCATTTTGACTAATGAGTTAAAATTCATATCTGAAATATTTTCTCTTTTTGTTTGGCGTCATCCTCACTGAAGACAAAATGTGCCCAAAGAATAGACACAGGATTCTTTTTAAGTATAAGTTTATATGTTTGCACTCCTGTCTGCACTCGTGCTGCTTTTCATGCACCTTCCTTTTGAGTGAACATGGACTAACATTAGTTCGACAAGGCAGAGGCACATGACTGAACATGATGTAGTATTTTTAAGGTCAGTTCATGAGCGCATGCATTGGGGAATGTACTGTATTAATCTCATTTTCATGTCGACCTTTTTGTTCTCGTCTCTCTTTCAGCATGACTACTACTACTACTACTATTACTATTACTACTATTACTACTACAGATTTGACTGACACACTCAAAGCATGTAGTATTGCTGATACCTCTACTTTGTAACTGTTATCGCTTCTGGCTGTGCAGGGATTCCTTCCTTTTAACAAAAACACATGGAAAACTAATATAATCCTTCTTAAAAACCGCAAGTAAACACTGGAAAATTTGTACTAAGAAGACTGTAACTGGAGGACAACTGCTTCATTTGTGTCTGTCTAGGCTTTATATTATAGCTACAAATTAAGATTTTTGTGTCACTGAAATTGAGTTAGGAAGGGAGACAAAAAGGGACAAACAATAACAATGACCAGAAATGGTTTCAGTGTATACACATGGGATGTGAGCATTGTTTTTTGAAGTATATATGTAACTAGTGTACAAGTACGTAAGAGCATGTGCACAGACATATTAAACCCTCTTTGTACAAACACACACACATAAGGTCATTAGCCAGCAGGTGAACAAATCGGGTAAGTGTCACAGTTCTATGTATCAGATGATCAGCTCTACCACACCACTAGCATGACTATCAATTACATACTTTACAGCGGTCAGCCATCAGCATCCTCGGGCTATGAGTGGACACGATAACTTTATTAGCATGCACCACAGACAGCGTACGCTGTCCCAAACACACTCCGTGCCCCCGCCTTGTGCTGCACGCTCTATATCTTCCTCATATTGGACTTCACTCATCGTCTCACTGCCTGATCTCACAGATATCCTTCTCCTTCCCTCCCAGCCTCTTTCTGTACTCACCCAGGACCAACCTGGCCTTAGGCTACCTGGTCTTGGAGTAAGAATTTCTCTTATTGAGCCTATAGAGCAGCTGTATTAACCCGTGCATGACCACCGTTGCCTGTCAAGCGGTACCCAGAAAATAACAACCTAATCCTGCTGTAATTGATGGGATTTTTTTCCGACACATTATGTGTATATTTTGAGCCAATTACAGTTTTTACTTCCCTGACTTTTAACAGTGCTGATTTCTGCAGAAGAATACAGAACAGCCTTACTTCAACTTTCACAATTTAACAAAGGATCATGGAAAATTGACAATAACTTTACTCTAACTTGATTGTATTGACTTTCAGCACATCTTTGTTTTTACGTAAATTGGATTTTTAAATTACAATGTGCATGGTGTAATAACACACTATATATTTAAAGGAATGATAAACTCTGCAAGAGTATGAATTGTAAATGTGGTTAATGAACTCGATTATGCATAGTCATGATACAGCTGTAAGGTGATGAGCTTGTTTTCATCATACCAGTGAGCTCTCTAGCATAATAAAAGCACATTACTTATAGGACTGTATTGGTATCATGTTTCTGTAATAACTGACCTAATTTTACAGCTTTTTACATTGAATGGGAGACTGAGGTGAAATAAACATAAATGAAACCACCAAGATGAAATTACTGCGTTATTTTTACCACGTGTGTGGGAGGCATACCAACGACAAAGTAACCCTGTCAGACGGAAATGATTCCAGCTGTGTTTGTAGATGTAATAAGACTTCTGCTGGATTCTTCCTGATGTACAGCTGAATCTCTCTCCCTGTGCTAAATTGTCTGTGTGTTCCTAGGGTCGGGAATAACAAAGACTTCAAGTATGTGACACATTTTCTTCTTTTCGTATTGCTGTACAGGAATTATATAAAACTCAGGTCAGCTGCATATATGACTAATAAGGTGCAAAAACAAGGTACATACAGACGGAAACACGGAAATACAGAGCATATAGCTACGATAGTATAGGTGACAAAAAAAACCAAAGCCAATCACACCAAGTACAATAAATTACCTCTTCCTCCAATTACCTCTTCAGAGAGTGGATCAATAGATCAGACAGAGAGAGTGTCTATGTCCTGCCTGATTCACTGTCTGACCTCTTTAGACAGAGCTGAGCAGGTTGGAGTGGACCTTTCCCATGTGGTTGAATCTATTTATAGTTTCCGTGGATAAAGCTATAGGGAGAAGTAAAATCATCCAACTTCACCAGAAGAAGCAGCACAAGTATGAACATAGCTTAAATACCTACACTTAAATTCAATAAATTGGCTGAAACCGAGTGCAGATTCAATATTGATCCTTTTTTTCCCCCTTCAATCGATTTAAAATCAGTAATTCTCACTAAGCAGAAGTAATGGGGACCATTGTTCCATGTCGAAAGAAATGTGAAGCTGGAACATCACTTTTAACTATTGAAGAGAAAAATATATGTTGAAAAAAGTATTTTTTTTTAAATTTTATTTCAGGTGTATATTCAATTCTTATTGTGCATGTCTGTAGGCGCTTTTGTCCTCCTATGAAACTAATAAATAAAAGAAAAACAGTAATTGATCAGAACAGATACAATCCAGTATTTTACTAATAATGAGACTCAATTAACAGCAGATATTATCAAACATATATTCAAGCCCTTAAAATCCCTGAAGGAAAAAAAAAAAAGAAGAAAAATCAGACTTCACCTTGAACAATGACACATATTCTGCCACAGAAGCGTGTTATGATCAAACATATGGTATGTGACTATGGTACCAATTCCAACTCAGTCTGATGACATTTGTCACTGGCTGATGACACTTTCGGCTCACTGATCCAGTAGAACAATTATAGCACCGAAACATGAGGGCTCACTGTCTGCTGAAGTCAAAGACTGGTCGTGTTACATGAGTCTGGCTGTCAGACATCTACAGACAGAGCCTTCAGATCCTACAACAACAACAAAGAAAAAGGTAGGAGGGACTTGATCTTCTGTTGCAGTAAGTTATACACACATGTACACTTAAAGCATCTTTTAACTATATGTATCATACATAGGGTTGAGCATCGAGAATCGGTTTCAAATTGGAACCGATTCCAAAGCTCAGATTCCATCTGAATCATTAAAAAAAATTAAATTTTCCATGGCAAATCATAAGCTGTGTCTCATCAGAGTCAGTAAATGAACCCTCACTCGCCGTTACACAGACTGTTTAATACAGCAGCTGTGTGGGGGTTTGAGGAAGAGGTGATGAGTGTTAGTAATACAGGGTGAGAGGAGCAGAGATTACAATGAGCTGGTGTTTACACAACATGGAGGGAACCCAGAGTGTTCATTTAGCACTCTAACATACATGTCCACTCATATTAGATACTATAACATACTATTACACCTACAGGACATATAGTAGAGCTCAGTGCAACAGATTATAAGTTTAGTGTCCACATAGTGCAACACAAAATGTTACTATTAATAATGACTTACTTTCGCAGTAAGTTTTATTTGCTAAGACCTACATTTACATAAGGGCTCCATGCTTGAGCTCCAAAACGTACACCACTGCTGACACAAAAGCACAAGAGAAGTTGGCTCCAGCATAGATCAAAACCATCTAGATAAGCTGCAGAAGTTTTGATGCTGTTCTGTGGTGAAAGAAAACTGTAACTTTTCGGCCCCATGGCTATGAAGCATTATGCTGAAAAGTACGCCCTACCTACAGTGAGGAATGGCGGTGGCTCAGTGATGCTCTGGGGCTGCTTTACTTCCCCAGGCACTGGGAACCTGCAAGCGTGTGGAGGGTAAGATGGATTTCATCAAGAACCAGGAAATCCTAGAGGAAAACGTCTCGCCATCCGTGAGGAAGCTGAAGCTTGGGCGTCATTGGACATTCAAGAAGGACAATGTTCCTAAGCAGACCTCAGAGTCCACCAAGGCTTGGTTTCAGATGAAGTCCTGGATCATTCTAGAGTGGCCGTCACAGTCGCCTTATATCTCATCGAAAATCTCTGGTGCAGAACTGGAGGCTTTTGTCCATGAGGAACGGTTTAAAATCCCTCTGTTGTAATGTGATTTGGTTTTTGCAAACAACTGATAAATAGCATATTTTACCCCCAAAAAACCCTAATATACATTGGGTGTTGAATAATTTTGCTTCCAAAAGATCTTTCTCAAAAGATTAATTGCATTTATGCAGTACTTGGGATAAAAACAAAAGGAATACATTCTTTTAAATAAATTAAACTGTGACAGATTATCATTTTTACTGTTCACACCGAACCTAGGAGGGCATGCTTACCCAAAAACAATATAATAACACATGTCCACACTTGGATTAGCCTATGAATTTCTCCATTCGCACCATAAAAATATTATTAATTGGCATAAGCTTCACATCTGTAATCCCGTTACCTATAACTCATGTTGCTTTATTCATGTCACTGGAAGAGCTACGTCCAGTAATACGGACGCATTATTTCACATAGCGTAGCCATCTATTTATACACAAGTCTGATGTTATCAGCAAAAATCTGCTAGTGAAGTTTAGAAATAGAAGAGGACGTATAACAATATCAATATCTATCATATCATAATATAATTTAGCTGAAACGTAGATTGTATAATGATGATCCAACCACATTAGAGCAAATTTATCAATTTGTTCATTCTGTGGAAATTGTCCTTTACTGTAAAAACTCTCAATGGAGGTGCTAACATGCGATCCAATTACTTTTATTTCTTAATTATCGTATTTATTGGTTTTGGTTAAGTTTTGTTCCCAAATCCTGAATTTGCCTCAATGGATTTTACATTCTGCACAACATACATCAACCTGACCATCACATTGCCACCGTGGCGCATCTTGCAGTGTAATACACTTTGTAACAAAGGGTAATAGAAAAAATACTTTTTTATATTTTACATTTTGCTCTTTTATTTTTTAACAGATTTTACCTTTGAGTGATGGACTCGTCTGAATGTTAATAAAAGTTTTAGTTCCATCTTGGTTGAAACGGCATCGCAGAATCACTTCAATCAAAAAGAAAAACACGAGGAGCCTCTCTCCTGGATTCTTTCTTCACAACTTAAAGCACACTGGTGGGTTTTCTCAGGACAAAAAGGGGTTTTTCAAGTGCCACACCAAGGTAGCGGAGACATCACTTTGTCACTCTTAAAAAAAAAAAAAAAAAAGTTTACCCTGAAAATGCACACAGTACAACAAAGTGCGATTCACACATTCAAGGTCCAAATGATGTGAGCGACTCTGAAATGATCCACATTCTGGGTCAGGATAAAAACTTCCTGATGTATATCAAATCTTTAGAAGCTCATTCATCTTCAGAACAAGGACGTTTCAGATCAGCACCAGCTTTAAGTCACACTTATTCTCAATAGCCACATAAAAGTATGCACAAATTAAGAGAAAACCTATACAGGAGAGCTGAATCGGAGAACAGAGGGGGAGACAGGTGGGAGAATACAGAGGGGAGAAAAATGAGCAGAGAGAGCACACAGAGGATTGTGCAGTTGAGCCTCAATAACAGCTGTGGCCACACACACTTACACTCTTCTTTGCTGGTTAAATGATACTGTATAAGCATGCATCTCTGTCCACGGTGCTGAAACTAGCCCCCCACACTCATCTCTTTAACATGCAGCCCGTGTCTTCGTGTGAAGCACAGAAATGAAACGTCAGCACTTTGCGAACCACATCATGTGAACATCGTGTTGCCATAAACAGTGCATGCTCATCCCACCGTATCCCCAGCTTGTGTGTGACTGTCTGACAATAATGCCAAATCTGCTGCATCACAGACAAAAGCCTCTTGAGCAGGACAGTTGGTCCATCTTCACTCTGATTATGCCTCATGCCTGTGTGTTCCTGCTCTCAGCAGGAAAATCCAATAGCAAACAAAAATATGAAGTCATGCTCTCCCCTGAGCAGCTCAGATGCTCCAGACAGACAGAGAGGCAGGTTGTCTGTTAAGCTATCTTCTGTAGCACAACGTTGCCCTGCTGTGAGATATGAATCACAACTGAGTGGCCCCCCCAACTTCAACAAACTAACAATGCCGAGTCAGGCAGCGCCAGCTGGTACATCATCATCTTTTGAAATGCAAATTGCTGATTGGAAAACACAGCAGCCCAATATCATTTTCTGTTCCTGTGCTACAGCAGTGTTATCTCATTTTAAATAGAGCGCAGTGGGACGTTTCAAGAAGGTAATCACACACCAAAGTGCTTGTGAATAGATGGTTTTCAATTTCACTGGTCATTTTCTTCTCTTTTTTTTTAAATTAACATCAACAATACGTGCGTGTGTGTGTGTGTGTGTGTGTGATTAAGGAAGTACTAATCAAATTCCTCAATTACTCCAGTGTGACAGCTCACACTGCAGATGTGCGCTCATAATTAATCACATATAAAAGCGGATTAACGCAGTGTGGTGCAAGGCAGTGGTTTAAATTGGCAGCCAAGAACTTCAGAGTTTGGCGCACTCACCTCAAACAAGGGTCCGATTTTATTCTTTTCCAGGTACGACTGAATTCTTGACTGTTGTGGAGACGCCATGAAGAAGCTGCTGTGCCTCGCGGGGGCTTTTAGCGTGATGAAATCATGAGGTGAGCCGGTGTCATTCGTCCTTCAAGAGGCGTCTCGGCGACTCAAATGTGCAAAATATCCCCTCAGCGCTGTCGTGCAAAGCCGGGTTGAGTCAAGTGTGGAGCAGGCGGCTCTGAGCCCGGCTCATTGTGGAGGTCTCAGCCCGGGACCATCCCCAGTTTGTCGCCTCAGTGACACTGGCGGCAGCTTCCAGTGGAAACCAATGGCACAGCAGCGCTGTGACAGAGATTACAAATGTTCCGCTCACTGGCTGCCAGCTGTGTTAACAGTTCCGCCGCCACTCCCATTTATCCGCCGGGATGTGTCCACCTGAACGTGGAGCAACACGGTAATAAACTGCGCAGCGGCACGCGACTGACCCTGATTGACGCGCGTGTAGCGCGTCCTGCTAATTGCTGAAGGTTACGGTAAATTGAAACTTTTTGAATTAATATTGCCGCTATTTGCGCAGTAAAAACGTCACCACACAACATTATGCTTCATAAATAAGACACCAAAGTAAAGATTCATCTTCCACACTAATATTTATTTTATTGTTTTGTTTTTTGTTTTGTTAGATACAGTATCTCGAAAAGTTGCCAACGGATTTTGATGAAATTTTGTATAAGGTTGGATCTTTGGCCAAGGAAGAGTTTATTGGATTTTGAGGCGGATCCGGTTACAAATGCGGATTCTGGATCACTTTTTCTCATTCTTCAGCATTGCAAGCCACCCAGGCATGGGCAATCATTATGTTCCACCACTATGCAATTAGATCCAGATCATAATCTGGATTATAACCAGATTATGATCCTGGGGGACTAAAATAGGCCTACAAGGTATATTTGGATGGGGGCAATGTTGATTATGGCACTACCATTAATATGATGAGGCTGAGAGTGACAGTGTCATTCAAATGGATTTCATGTATCTGTGAAAGGTAAGAAATTTTATCTAGACGAAAAATAGATCCGGATCGGCAGTTATGGACATTGTGGATATTTTTGTTGCTACACACATGGATCCAAATGCTAGGAGTAGGTTTCAAGGGTCAAGGAATTAGGTGATATTACTTAATATGGCATGAGGCAGATCTGAGTCTGGAGACATCGTCATGGCGACATCATGCTATGCCCTGGGTGCAATGATACAACAATTGATGATCTCCTCACACAAAATGTATCACTGTGAGAATTGTTAGAGGATTTTGTTTTGACATAGCCTGGAAACTGTTTTCCAATTGTTCAGAATTAAATGACAATGGCGTTTATGGAGATACGCGCTCTCTGGGTGCTCACTAGTCTGTATTTGTGAGAGTTGCGGTATATTCTAACAACACAGAGGGTGAATTGGTGGTGTCAAAACAACTTCATTATCTTTTTTAATATATTTTTACATAGTGTAGACATGACAGCATTTTAGTAATTCAAAGAAAAAATGCTGCAAAAATCAACCACTTTCACATGGATTAAACAGATATAAAGTATCCAGTATACAGGAAACTAATGGAGCTTATTGATGTAGTTTATTACCACATGTTTGTTTGCATAGTAGTAAGCTAGACATCCATCTACAGTGATACATCCAATAATAACTAACATGGAGAGACACTTAAATCCTGAGTACTGTCAATATAAAATAACAATATATCTCATAGCACTAAAAACATAATATACTGCATGTTAATACTGATAAACCACAGAAAATCTTCATATGCCTGCATGTAACAGAGGATGGTAAACAAGGGCGTGAATGCTTTACCAAATTCTCACATAATGTATATTTACAATCGAATAAACATCAGGAGGAATGTTATACAAAAACACACATGCAAATGTTTATCCAATACTCAGAGAATCAATAAAGCTTAGAAGTCAGAGCTGAAGAGAAGCGGGCGAATTACTGACTAATTTGAACACAATACAAAGTAAATTTTTAATCAATATTATCTCAATTATTTTATAGCAAAAACATGAAATGCAAATGTCCCTCATCAAAATTCGTTTCGGATTCGTTCCATTTCATTGGGCACATTTAACTACTGTACATTCTCAGGTTATACATCTTTCCTTTTCTCTCTCTGAATCACTGTCTTGTTAGGTGCATTATATGTAAAAAAAAATTTTAAAAAATTAAAAAAAAAAACTGTAAAAATGTAAATGTAAAAAGGATAAAATACAAAGTATTAAAAATACTATTTACGATTTTAAATTCTATTTACATTTTAGGCAGCTACTCTGGACATATAAAAATGGACCCGATAACTGTCTTTAATCAAGTTGATCCTTCATGAGTAGACAAAGGATGCTTGGAACTCAAAGCTCTTCAAGAATTTTCCTCAATGCAATGCATTATGGGTCACCATCGGGGGGTGGAGGCTGGCACAGCTTATACAACCTGATAGGAGAAACATAAACGCAAAATGGTATTTAACTTTACATTCTAGTATATATAGTACCTTGAACACAAAGCAATGATCTACACATAGTCTGTTAAATTTCACTTCCCTGTTTGATGCAAAGGTAACATAACCAGATATTAAACCTATTTCTCATAGTCAATAAAGGTAGGACAAATCATAATTTCACATTTTTGTATTTGAAAAATATGTTCATAACATGTAATTGTGTGTACCTGGAGGTAAGAAAAACTCAGATGTTGTGAGCAAAGATGGATGATCTAATATTCCATAGGTCTAATAAGTTTTGTTGAGTTAAAACTTTGAGTTTTTCCTTCCTCTATGAATCTTTTAAGAACATGTACTGCACATTGCAATCATGTTGTCTTCTTCTGAAATTGAAAAACAACATCCACACTGAGAAAAACATGTTTGGCTCTCTAGTCAACCATGCATGGTTGTGCCCATGTTTACATCATGAGTGGGACAATAAAAATATTACATATTATATAATATATAAAATAAATATGCGTGCTGCACTTGTTCTTCTTTTCTCTGTCTGTTGGCAGAATGCAGAGATACTGCCACCAGCTGTATCGGAGTGTGTAGCTGCTGTATTTGTTGACTCAATACAATCAGAATTTCTTTATCAGCTACAATTTCAACATAAACTATATAATAGCCAATAATATAAACTTCTATTATTTATCAGGACAATATAAACTATGCATCCCCAGCTGTTTGTCCATAAAAACCATTCCAGTCACTGTGAAGCATTATATAGTCTGTTCTGCTGCAGAAAGCACTACTTCAACAATATGTTTATCTTGTATTATTTATAATCAGTGTTTTTTCTAGTCTCAACAGTTTTCTCCAATACCAGTTGTATTTCTTGCATCCCGAAAACAGCACTGCTGTCTTTTCCACTTTAAATAATTGATTACTGTCCATTTCATCTCCAGATCAGTGAGCAACCAGCATGTCTCATGATACAAAAAGCACACTCGCATATTCCGGAGCAGTCACTCACACTGCAACAATTATGACATAAACCCACTGAGAGTGCAGTAATTTTGCTCTCAAGCCACAACGTCTCAACACTAATCATCCTGCTCCTTAATTGTATTTGTCAATTTCACTAAAAGGTTCTAAAGGGCTGCCTGTCACACAAAGGGCTATATGTCACAGCCAAATGGCTGGGGCAGTCCTTGTACTCATCTTAGGGCTACTGAGGGCAGGGAGCTCCCCTCTAATGGAACAATTTGGCCCCAGTCCTGCACAAAAAACGCATAAACAGACCTACAGTACTGTACAAATACATGCACTTTGAAAAGAGATGGATTATGCTAACTACAGACATGGACATAATAGGAGCATGTATTTTCCTGCTGACCGCTGCAAAAGTAAGCAACGAGCTTTTGTAGTGTTTTCATACATTTCAGGGAATGCTTAGGTCACTATATTCATCCCTTAGTTTGATTATTCTTTTGGATCAAATCTATATGATAGACTGAGAGCAAAGACTTTTTTCCTTCATGGTGCATTCAGGTGTGCTCCAACATTCGGGATTCAAAAGTCAGCAGAAGCTACTATGTAGTGGGATTTTTAAGAAAGACTCATTTAATGGCCATTGTCTTCTAACTGATTTTAATTTTCATATTACTTGACTCGATTCTCACCACAGTAACTTGGGACACACACATTTGTGATTTACTCCAATGTTGGAGTTTGTAGTTAATAAGCATTAACATGCAAAGCATTCTAGAATCCTCTAATTGTTGTTGTCCCAATGAACAGGATGTGGCCGCAAGTTTACCTTGGAACTGATGATGGAGTGCGATCCCTCACTCCCAGATTCTTGGCAGAGTTTTGGACTCTTGCTCCCTAAAAAACAAACTCACATTAACAATTCATGAAATCACGGATCAGGCTGAAATGTAACAGCAGAAAATAGGAGCAAAAATACCACAGAGAAAAGAGCTTAAAACTTAAGAAACACGAGAAGCAGATGCTTTAAAAGTCCACTGGGCCCACAGTGGAGCTACGATCGAACAGCATCTCGGCCTGAATACAACTCTTATGATGGTTTTTGTTTAATGCCATGAGTTCCCCCTAAGTGAGATTGTCTCAGTTCATGCTATGAATGACTGGTGGTCACCAGAGATGAATAAATTGTAGTCTGAAAAGCTCCTATTACTGTTGTTAGTTGTAAAGTAGATGTTATATGATGCATATTAAGACACTAACATTCAAACTACAGCTGCTGTCTACCTCCAGTCTCTGTCTTATTTAAAGTATGACTACAAAAGAGTACATGCAGAATAGCCTTTGTAAGAAAAGAAAGAAACTCAGTCTCTCAGTTTAGAGACACAAACACCTGCACTCACAAATACACTCTCTTCCTCTGTGATGCACACACGCAAGCAAAAAATGCACAATCAAATCACTGCTCAAAGAGGAGATGCTGATGACCTCGTTCGGATCAGGACTGTCTGGCCAAAAGTGCATTAGCTGACCTCTCGGCTACAACTCTGCCATTCGACATCCTATTGTGAGGCCTGTGGTACGTCCAGATAGCAGGATAGCATCAGCAATTATTCAATGCCTATCACAGCCATCCATTCTATCCATTCTGATGCCCCAAGACAGAGATGCCCGCTAATGTCCCTAAAGGTCTCAGCATGCAAACTAGATCTCTGTTGGACTCTGTTGGACCATCCTCTGTACATGTGCCCGTGCCTCGAGTGCAACTCTGCACATTACAGACATTTGTTGCACATTTTTTGTCATGCATGAAGGTGATGCCTGATTGCTGTATCCTGGGAATGACATGTGGACCTAGGACCGTATTTCGGTAACGGATGGATCTGGACAAGTTCTGACCGTCATCCATTAGCGGTGGCCCCCCACATCATGACAACACCACCAATACTGTGGAATACACCATAACATCTGTAACATCTGTAACATCTGTAACATCTGTGCTGCACGTGTCTGCTAAGTTCCGACCATCAGCATCCCAACTGTCCCTTCACGAACGTTTTGTGGAATCCGTAGCATCATCAGTTGTTTCATTACATTTTAGTTGTTTCATTTCATTTCAGGACATTAATTAGACCTGGTAAATTGTCGCCTTGGCCAGGTCTTTTCAATCATGCATAAAAAAAATCTCACCAACGCCATCGTTTACTCTGAAATGCACCAATGACTGTTATTTCTATGTTATGACTAAATGATGGTTATTCATGATTTAACATGTTTTGGTTGTGGGTACTTAAAAAAGTCTATTCAGTGCATCACATGCTTGTTTGTTTCAGTAGATTAGGGCTAGTGAAAGGAAAATATTGGGTTTTATTATGCGTTTCTACTGTTCCTCATTATATAACATATATAAAGTGTTAACATACAGAATCTGTAGCTGCTTATTTATAATTAACATAATTTCACTTATGCATTCAAAATGCGGCATGCATTTTGTATAAGTGTTTTAATTTTTTACACGATTTCACATTTCTGCATTACTTCATATCTAAAACTCCATAGCTGATTATTTTATAGACGATGCACCTGCACCTATAACTAGCAACTGGTAATCTGCGGAGACCTTATTGTTAAAACGTCAAGAAGACAGTAAAATTATTTTTATTTCATGTTGAATCTAGTTTATTCCACTTGATTGGTCGTACCATTTATACTATATATTTACAAGATGAAATGCAGTGTGATAACTGTTCCTTCCCCATGACGAAACAGCAGAAATGAAGAAACGGATGAACCCATCAGTTACCTTTTTAAGTTACCTTAGTCTCTTCCTATGAAGTCCAAATATTGGACGTCTACAAATCAAGCTCTATTTGGTCCATTTTACCCAGAATACTCATGCATCATAATTCTGAGTGATGCTGTTTGGCTATTCAGCGAGGAAGAGGAGGCGTCATCCAACCTCTGTGTGATATTCATATTCATCAGATTCATCAGCTGATGTCTGAGAGGAAGGACACACAAACACACAGTCAGACAGAGCAGAGCAGACTCCCCTCCTCTCTCTATTTTGACTGAACCATCTCCTTTTAGTGAATCCCAGATCAATGATGATATTAGAAAACAGAATATGTTTAATGAAAGATGGAGACACATGTCTCAATCACAAAATCATGAATGAGTTCTACTCTTGCAAGCAAACAAGATCGATGAATGGAAATAGCAGATTCCTATCCCTGCATCTTTTCATATTCCATTAAAATGATGTCAAGCCCTTCCCTCCACTAGATGGATTTCTTTCCAGCTACATGCAGTAGTGCTCAAGGTCACACAATGCAAGGAGTTGCATCCTCCTGGCTGATAGCCCAGCTCACTGAGTGTAGAAATTAAATTCCTTTACTCCAGCAGCACCTCAGCCTCTCGACTAACCTCTCCTCTCACTGCAAACCGCCACCACTCACACCACCTCTAATGAGAGCCTGAGCTATGGGCCGAGATCTGGTCATGGCCTGGACCTTGTGTTGGGTGAAAATGTGCACTGAAAAAAAAAAAAAGTAATGTCCATTCCTGCCTTTGACCCCAGATAGACATGCCAGCAAACAAACAAGCTCCTGACTCCCTGCCAGTCTGTTCAGTTTCTCATTACTTTTCCTTTACTCCCTCGTTTGGACGGATGCATATTCTGGTTGGAGTGAATGCATATCTGATAGGACTGAAATCAGATAGGGGTGAATCAGGAGAAGAGGTGAAAGAAATTATAATGTAGACAGGAGCGGAGCTTGTGGAGAGCAGCAAACACCTCTTTCAAGACCAAAAAATACACCTACGCCTTTTAAAGTTGCATTCTACTGTGTGAGAGAAATCAAGCATTGAGCGCAGACGCTAAAAGCACAAGATTTATCCTCTATTGGCTTTGTTAAATTCAATGCTAATATTGTTTTGGCAGCCCAATTACGCTCAATGAAGCGTCCAGTTTATCTAATGATTTTCGGATGCAGAGATTGGTCTGGTTGAACTGGGGGTTAGCGAAGACTGAATCAATGCTAAAAGGAAGCTGAGAGAGTAGAAATGAAGAGAGCGGCTTTGCACACAGTGACTGAATACATACCTGCTTCCTCATGACATCAGTGGCCTGCATGATGCAGCGAGGGGGCAGGCCGTGGTTTCGGGCCAGCAGGATGGCCTGCTCCAGTGTCACACTCAAGGTGCAGCTGTTGGTCGGACAGGAAAAACACAGGGTCTTTATCTGCATATTTATCAAGAGAATGCATTTTAATAAAGGGAATGGATGACGCTTAATATGAGCAAATCATACTGCAGAATATCTCTGCAGCTTTGGGAATACAATTTTGGATATGCCAGACACTTTTTTATCTTCCTATTTCAGATGCTGTGCTATCAAAGCACAGAGTCTGTGTTTGCCACAATACAACTATCGACAGCGATAGGGAGTACCTTCTCTGACTCAGCACTAAAGCATCAACATGTTTTCATGGGAATAAAGCATTTTTTTGCAACAAATAGAATCTGATATCCCACAACTCTGGGCTTCATCCAAATATGATGAATCACAGAATTCAGTACGACCTTATCGAATCTCACTGTGCGCATTTTGCTCCTCTTGACACGGTGCCATTGCCGTCACATTTCTCCTGCATCACCTTCTCTAATCTCCTAGGTAATGAATCGTTTCCCTTCTCACTGAAATGCCACTCATGTAAATGCACGGCATCAATAGAATGGCAAACCTCCCGATCGTCGGTTTCAGGATGAGTAGAAAAGAGAAGATTAAACATTGTCGTGGACTTTCATCATGAGGATTGAAACTTTTCATCGCAGCCAGGAGAAAAGGCTCCAAGGACAAGTCGGTGCATCTGCTGTGGCAGAGGCGATGTACTCTCACTGCCATCAGGGTGTGATGTGTGTGAAATGAGTGTTGATTTCTGTGATTCATTAGTTACATCAAAACTCTGGTGCCAGGCACCTACGTACACACACACGCAGGCAGACGGCAGCGTGTGGATGAATCCTTAGAGAGCCGGTGACAGCTATCAAGGCTGCCGGTGACCTTTCTATGATAACAAGCTGCACTAGTAGATCGATCCGGCGCCTTTCTACTGCAAATTGAACTGTCCAAAGTTCCAACGCTGTCACGCTCAGTCTCATTGAGTAACATTGCCAAGCTTTAAAGAAATCTGAGCTATTTGTTTTAATATCTTCTTCTCTTGTGGTAGAATTTAACACTTAATGAGAACTCAACTTTAAAGGTGTGAGTTTAGGGATTTACTGCTGCCAGAAGCTTTTACTCTCAGTAAATCAGACCCACATTTAAAAGTTCCCTTGAGTTACTGTTGTAACTTTATGACAGCGTAACATGATGTGAAAAAAGTAATGGAGTCAATCATCTCCACTGTGTGCTAAAAGATATTCCGGGGGAGAACTGTAAAAGATGTCCTTTTACAGGCCACCCCGGAATATTTTAAGTACCCATTTTGAGCTTCCCACACCAGCAAAGGAGGGGATAAAAGTCATCCACTGAGGATCTTTAAATATCTCTTCAACTGGAGCATGATGAAGGCAATGCACAACAGAAAGAAGGTGTGTGCTCGAGAGAGACTGCACGGTTTCCCCCTTTCATTAAGGCTGGTGAGATAGAGGTGATTTATACCCATCTGTTTTATGTTGTTTCAGCCCATAACCCATTTATTCTTCCTCCAGAGCCAAGTCCATGCTGATAAATGAGAAGGAGGAAGCGGAGCAACAAACAAAAAGAAGGGGAAAGAATGCAGGATGCTGAAAGAGGAAGGAAGCACGTACAAGCAAAATGTTTACAGCTGAGAAATAACTTCTTGAATGTAACTATAGTGAACAACAACAAGGACAATCAGGCCAGACTTTGACTAAGTTAGTGCCTTGTGGCTTAGGCTTCATGCTTTGGATACTCCTATCATTTCTTTTTTTTTTTGCTGTCAGACAGCGAACGCTCCTTTTGCCTCCCTAATGGTTTTTGTGGCAGTGATAGACAAAAAAATCTGGAGGAGCGTACTGCAAACTGTCGATGTCTTCAGAATATCTCACTTTCACTGTTATTAAAAGTCATCCATCAATACTAAAGACAACTAATCCAATCAGCGAAGGCTGCCACACTGATAATGAAATTTCCGCATAACTAATCTACTGCCTTTGTTTCATTGGTTTTTCAATTTGCCCAGATTTAGTTTGTGTGCTCACCATTTACAATATAGAGGTTATTTCTTTTACAGGTTAATGTTTTAAATTATGCAGAAAAATCAATGATTTTTTTTCCATTCATATATAATCTGTATTTTGTTGACACTAAGGGGGCTATACCTAAAAATATTGACCGTGAAAGTTGATCACAATGATTTTTGAGGCTATTTGCATCAGATAATGTAACTCACCCCACTGTGAATCCATCAGTCGGCAGCTTTGGAGAGCAAAACAGCATTTAAGGAGAAAGGTAGCTCACAATCCTAAAGAAGGCAGGCCTGCCACCTGCTGTGTCACAGTACACTTAGCCTGCTTGTCTGGGTGAGTTGTGGCTAGTGTGTATAATTGCATAGACACACACACACATTTATGCGCACAGCCTGTGGGCTAATATAAAGAGCTGCAGTCATTGCACTGACAGAAACTTTCTATTAAAGCTCAGGCAACCAGGCGGCTCCATCCGCAGCACTTTATCAAGCCATCAGTCACATCCGACGAATGCATGAATGTGGACGTGTGTGAGTCTGTGCAACACAAAGATATGGAAACTGTCATGGGGTAAAGAAAGAGGGCATCAGAGAGAGATGGGTGGGCGGGCAGGAGAGGAGATGAGCAATGGAAGATGAAACTGGGGATCAGAGGTGACAAATGATCAGGATATTTCTGCTCTTATGCACTGATGGATGGTGTCTTCAGCTGCAGGTGAATTAGGACACCATATATAGAATCCAATGATAATGGAAGTAATTACCCTGTCTCCTTCCAGTGTAAAGTGCTATGCCTGCTTAAAAGTCCCTAATCTGGTCCGAGAAATAGCGAGCCCTATTAACGAGAATAATCTGCTGTTAATGGAGAGAAAAGTGTATAAATAGAAATTCTCCACATTGAGTAGTACAGGGTTCTCACAAATATGAGAGATAGGCATAGGATAAAACAAGGTGCACAGGACCAGTGGGGTAGAAGTGGTAAAGATGAGATGGGTGTTAATACGAGAGACTTGAAAGAGAAAGGAAAACTGAAAAATTGCTGTCAAAAGAACGACAATGATATGCAGGAACGAACGGACCGGAGGCAGATCACACGGCGCTGCACAGAAATACATGCCCACACACTCACCGATGAACGCCGCTGTTGCACATGACAATGTGTGTGGCTCCCAGACGAGAGCAGAGCTCTGAGGCCACGGTGAGCAGCCCGACTCCAGAAGCTCCACAGGCCGTGTACTGACAGGCGGCGGTGCGGCGACAGCTGATAAAGCTCTCCATCAGGCGGTACAGTTCCTCCAGAGCGTTAAGGGGACGCATCAACTGGGCAAAAACAAAACAAGAGGGGTTAGTGCAGAGTCCAACAGGAGAAGGAAAAACACTAATAAGAAGAATGTGAGGTGCCTGTGGACCTCTGTTAAGCAATGCAGTGATCCAAGATTTACAATACAAAAGAAATGCCCACTGGGAAAACATGTTCAGGTCTGCCTCCTAGAGCTAACTACAGATAACATCAGGTAATCCAGGTATGACTTGGGGAATATTTGCCATGTGGTAAAAGATCTAATCTTGTTCCTCAGTTTTTCCATGATGTCATGAATGCAGCATGATCTTGTGATGGGTTATTCTTACCTTATCTATGAGGGCAGCTTTGGGTGCAGAGCTAGGTGGCATGTTGGACTGATCTAGGTAGAAAGCCCTAAAGGAGAACAGATAACATATGAATCCACTTAGACGTTTACAGCGCAGCAGGAGAAAAAACAATGTCAGCGAGTCTTAACATACAAATAGACTTGAATTTAGAATCACACGCCAGCTGTTCTTTTGATTTAGAAGAAGCTCCAGTGCTTGAAAACACAGTGTCATTCTTTCCCCTGCAGGAAAAGGTCATCAGGAGCACTGGCTGCCTTTCTGGGAAAAGTAGGCCACCTGCTCATTATGGAGCGCCGCCATCTCACTATCAATCATGAAAGTAACTTTGGTACAGCTCAGCAGAAACAAAGACTAAGCATCTCTTGTCCTGGGCATCACTCCAAATTCCATTGCCTCATTCATTCATGGAGTACAGATGATTTGGTGTCATGTCCCTTATCGCACACTGGAGGCAGCACTGAACTGGTATCCCTATGCGGACACAAAGGATGTATGCCGCAATGAGTCCATCTGAGGTGGAGTACTACTGGTGCAAACTCAGCAGTCAGCGACTCCATCAAATCCAGCAGTGTGCTAAAAATAGATACACTACACTATATTAAACTCGTTGTAATAAAAATACATACTACAGTACTTCTGGCAAGAAGCAACAGCAACGCACAGAACACAGTCATCTGTAAGGTGCATATTTTTGAAGAGAAAAAAAAATCAGTTTTAAGAGGTGCAGCAATGGCAGACTTTGAGGAGGGGAGACTGTTTACAAGAATCAGTGAAGCAGGGCTCCTTCATCTGCATTCACTCTGCTATAAAGTGATTAAAATCAGGCCAAGGAGCATTCATTATGACTGTGGTATTTCTGCCTGACATAATATTATTGGAGTTAATTAATCAGAGCAGAGTTACCACATCCTCGATTCAAGATTTTATAGTGATTGTAAACCAGTCGAGCTGAAATGAAAAGTCATCATGAGCACACACAAAAGCCCACATAAAGATTAGGTATAAAAAATACGTTTAGATACAGTCAGTCTATAACAGCGAATCTGCATTAAGAAAATATAATGCTGACCGGCTGATCTCACAGCATGATGAGGAAATGTTATTAATAAGATGATACAGAACATATCAGTGAAATATTGACTGAGCATATTTTATTTGTTTAATGGAACATTGCATATTTCCCTCACCTTAACCAAAGTGCTTTTGTTGACTAAAGCTAACCACAGACTGGAGATGGACATGAAATCTGTAGACACACCATCCACTCCAACACCTTCCTTGAGCCTTCAGTGTGGTGCATGAATATTCTGGGAAATAAACCTCGTATCTGAACCTAATGCAGGCAAACAATTTTTTCTAGGAGACAGGGTTGAGGAAACAAACCTGCACCCGCTGGGGCTACCTACACATATACAGTGCTTATGAAAAGTAGGCATGTCACGATAATCATGTCATCGTAAATATCATATATCATATTATACTTATCTTAAGGATGTGTCCATACATGTGCATGATCTTGCTCATTTCTGCTGACCTCAATATTACCTGTTGTGTTTAAATGCAACTTTTGTTAACAGAGCTCAAGAGTCCATTTAATCAATTGTTTTGGTTATGTGTTGTTTTCTTTAAATTTGTTTTATCTATTTAGGATATTTTAATATTTGTTTGACGTGTCTGAATATTTTTGAGAATTAAAAGTTTATTGCTCTTCGAAAGGATGAACTTGCATTATTTTACTTTCATATTATCATATCATTGGCATGAAATGGTCTTAAAATGACAATAATCTTGTTAATAATAAATATTTAATTTGGGCCATTATATTGTCCATCATAAGAAGCTATTAAGATGACATGGTCTGATGACAAGCTTCTTAAGCCTCACATATAAATCCCTGTTGGAGCACACATCTATTCTATAAGGATGAGTAACCTCTCCATTTTATATCCCCTCTTATTGAAGGTTTTCAAGTATGTAATTCCTATCTAACAAATGATCCTTTAACGTTGTGGTGTACTCTACTAAACGACTAAAAGGGGAGTTTGCAAACAGTTCGAAAGGAGTTAATAACCCATGTAATTGGTTAAAGCTGGCTTCATCTTTCAAAAGATGCTTACAGGTTACACTTCCCCTCAACATGGAATACACAGCTCTGCAATTCCTCTTACAGAGAGCACGTAAACCAGCATAAAAGCCACAACTGCAGAACAATTTATGAGGGCCAGTGTTTTGTTGGGCGACTGTAAATATTTGATTTCATAGGATCCACGTTGTGTGTGCATGCTTGCCTGTGTGTGAGTGTGTGTGTGGTTGCTGTGGATAAACTAATGTCAACAGTAAATCAAAGTTGGATCCAACAGTTTCCAAACAAAACACAATTTGCTTAACGGGTCAAACAAAGAGAGATCTGAGATTCAATGAAGCGATAAACGAAGGTTTAATGGAAATCAAATCCTCATCCTGAAATAGTTCCTATTGTGACTTTTAGTGCAGGTATGCCCTGTTATCTCCACCCTTGTCCCTCTTGCTTATCTGCTGGCGGCGCAGACTTTTATCTCAAAGGTCTTTAATGGAATCTGTCTCAGATGACTCCACTTCTGTACAACGGCCCAGCTTGATCTGCACATGTTTGTTTATCTGTTTCAGACTGAATAAAAAGCACCTCATCTTGCCCTCGCACCCAACTTCTGCAAAAGCAAGGTCAGAACACCCACTGACTATCTCATCCGCCTGCTGTAATAGTAGTTGTGAAAATACAGTCAGCCACAGCTTGAGGAGCGAGGCCGGCTCTCCTGGAGGTCTCTAATGACAAAATAATAGTAGTCAGACTAGAAATGATGTGTGGTTTAGAGATGACCTGCATCACATCAGAGCTGATGGAATTAGGTAAGAAGTTTGGAAACTGAGCACCTCAGAAATATTTATCATGGATGAAAAATGTCATTTTAAGCCCACACACAGTATGAAAGCATATTATTGCGTGGCTAAATACATATATACATACATCATATGTATATCCAAGGTCTAAACCCGCCAGGTGCTCTTATTTCTGAGGTTTAAGCCCCTGGACTCTGGCTGCTCCTATTTAATGGCCCCCATGACTTTTGCTCTTTTTTTTCTATATTGGCAATGTTAAAATAACAGCATATCTGGTTATTTCTAACGTTTTTTTACACCAATCAAAACTCCAATCCACCATCTTGTCAGCCAGTGTGCATTAAAAACAAGGTTACAGTGTGATCAGGCTTGTGATTCTGATTATAGCATTACCCCCTCTTTATAGTTTTGTTTTCAGTAAAAATCAAAAATCTACAGGTGCGGCCTGCCTGTAGATCTTTCTGCAATAAATAAAAACCCAACAGCCACACACACACACACACAAACACACCCGATATGTTTTTACATGAGACTAATGGACGATTTGGCTGCAGGCCAGAGATGACCGGCTCTGTGTGTAGCCGGTTTTATTTTATTGGGCCAATGAGAATACTTCATTCTCTTTGTTTCTGCTTCCTTCATGACAATAGGACACTCAAGGCCCTTTAAAACATGAGAGAATTAGTAGTCAGCTGAAGCGTCAAAAAAGGAGGAATTGAGGCACAGATGTTTTCAGAGGGTGGCGTGGGAATGGGCACGTTAGCATGAAATCCTCCATTCAAAAAGTACAAAAGAAGCAAAAATTATCCTTGAGACACCTTGAAAAAAAACATTTCAAATGAGCGTCATCTGTGGATTTGGTTTCAAACCCATTCAATAAAGGACATAAGTAAAGTGTCGAGGATTTATGACATTATATTTGATCCTGCAGAGGTGCATGCTGGTCCGTGTAAATCACTCAAACCTCCATGATGAATGACACTCACCATTTATTACATCCCCAACTAACCCCTGCAGTGTGTGGCAGAGTTGCATAGAGGCTAATGAGGGGCTTTCATTAGCCTTCACATGACACATGGTGCTGCTTTGACACCAACACCAGTGACATAATATGTGTGAAGTGTGTTGGAGGTCATATCCTTTCCCCACACCTCCTTCCTGTTTACACTTCCATCCACAATTTATCACCAGCTATACATCAACCAGTTAACTTATGGAAGCACATGCCTGAATGAAAATATATTACAGTGGCTCTATGTAGGCAATAATCACAGGTTTGTCTTTTGTTTATTAATAAAAACTAAAGATAAAAGACATAATAAAATGCCTTAAAATATATATTATTTCACACATATGTTGAGTCTATTCAAATCAAGGGTCATAGCAAAATCACCAGTGTCAAGACCAGGAAACAAATGTCTGGTCCTTGACACCAAAAGGCAAATTAGTGTTAATGGGGTCTTAAAGTCAGAGCCTGCAGAAGACATATATCATCACTAAATCATTGTCACTGAAGACACACATGCAGTTAATGCATATATTATAATGGAAAAGATTACTACTGGCTTAAAATAGTCAAAGATTTACAACCCTGACGATGCACATGAGTAGAGTTAAAGGATTCTCGGCTCTTTGTAAAGTGGATTTTTGTTTGTTCAATTTGCTCAACCAAGTGCAGAACTGTCATCAATGATAAAACCGAAGGGAAGTTATGAATACAACCAAGTTTTTAATGCTCAGGCGTATCAGGCTTTGTAAACAGGAGTTCATTGCACACTAGCTGAGGCAGAATGAAGCCCTGCCACCTTCCTCAGCGCTCTGCTGAACTGGGACTCCCAGGGCAGCTGCAAAGACTGTCGCATTTTCAACTGAAGCAATGCAGAGAAGGAAAGTTTTGTTTTGTTTAGGAAAAAAAAAAAAAAAAAGAAGACCAATCTGCCATTGCCTCTCCATCTGAAGCTTGTATAATATCCATTGTGAGTAATGATTGTTCAAATAAGAAGTATTTTTTTCATCGTGTGAGAACACTGAAATGACTTCTCAGGTTACGGGTGCAGCCATGTGAGAAAAGCCAATTTCAGCAAACTAGATGTGCAGCTGCATTGCAATAATAATGCATGTCAGATGGAAAACGTGGGAACTTGCAGCAGTAGCTATTGCTATATTAATCACTGTGCTGCATAGCCTTGCCCCAGGGAGGAGGAGAAATATCATCAATTACATGAAGCAACCTTTCTGTTTGTGCTACAGATCTGTGGAGTGGTGTTGATGTTGAGGACAGCGGTGAGATTCATGCTTTTGTGCAGAGCAATTTGAGGTGATGTCACACTATCTATTGTCGCTTGTTGAGTTTAATACGTGAGGGTGTCCTTGGAGAAAAAAAAGATGATTGTATATGGCTGCAGTTGTTTGTGATGGTGCAAGTGATATTGATATATGTGTATATCCATGTACAAACAACTAACAAAGACAAAAGTGAGTTAGCGGTCTAGCAGGTAGTGTCATTAATCATCATGTTGTCCATGCAGCACTTTATCTTGCATATTCACACTCTAAAAACTGAACAACAGTGAGAGCAGCGAGCTCACAGAGCAAGAGATAAAGGATGGAATCAGGGAGCATCAGGCATTTGTGCTTCAAGACTTTGAGCCCTGCAACAGTGTGATTACCAATTCACT
This sequence comes from Chaunax sp. Z400, assembly GCA_037577475.1. NCBI lineage: Eukaryota > Metazoa > Chordata > Actinopteri > Lophiiformes > Chaunacidae > Chaunax > Chaunax sp. Z400. The sequence goes on along the minus strand of CM075206.1, from coordinate 9,707,775 downwards.
ATAGCTTATGGGAGAGCAAACACTGCAGCTTAAACAAACTATCATGTACAAGGGTGTAATAATAGTAATAATATACTGTACCATTTGTAGGAGGGTGCCATGTTTATAGCTTATCTTTCAGCCGCCGTGCCATCTTTATATATCATTTTTCAGATGGTTTAGAATGATGGTTAGGGTTAAAAATTTCACAACTGCCTTGCGATTCAGTGCCAAATGATTCCTTGCGACTGCCAAGAGCATTTCAATTAAGGAGAGAAGCCTAATGCATGCAATGCAAGCTTCCTGTCTCGGCTGAGTCAGAAGTTATTGATTTTAACACGCCTTCCTGCAGTCACAGGTTACTGTTACACCTGTAGCAACAGTATATCGACACGGCACACATATTATTCATCAGCAGACAACATGCAGCACATGCCGGGCTTCCTCCTTTATTCTGCACAATGCCGTATTCATCATGCTCCCCCAATCCATATTAAGGGAGCGTGCAAGAGTAAAACCCGATTCCCTCCTGGAACTTCCTGCCAAATAAGAACAAGAAAGAATCTCTATCCCTGAATAAAACATTTGCAGAAACTGGTTCTCCCCTTTCCACTCTGCCCTTTTGAACTAACCCTCTTTTGCACTTTCTCCTCCTCCACTTATCATTCTCATCCCTCTGCTGAAATCCCTTCCATCTTCCTGGTGATCTAAATTCCCCTCTCAATTTCCCTTCTTCCCTTCTGACAGTGTCCCAACGGAAGAGACGTTTTATTTTCAGAGCACTTTATTTCCTCTCGGTTTCAAATGTTGCTTCTTCGTACTAAAGAGGAGACAATTGCGCATATTTCAAATTCAACCCACAATTACAGAAAAATGAGCGACATTTACTTTATTCCCTCAAATATCTTCCTGTTTTTTGATGATAAAAAATGGGCAAACAACTAGGTTATAACTACGGAAACTGTCAGTCTGTTCATGTCAGTGTTTCAAACCTCTTTTACCCAAATGCACACATCCGGCGAATTGGCTTCTGAAAGCTTGAAAATGTGCGTGCATGTTCTGGTTCTATACTACAGAGGTGACTCCAGTGGCACCAGCCATGTGCTTGTGATTTGGCCTGTGAATTTATGTTTTGCAGTTTGCAGCAGACTTGAATGACTTCATCGGGCTCAGATCATACTGTATTTTGGTGTGGATGCACGAGACAGAAAGGCTGCAGTAAATTTTACAGCAACCCACACAGTGGTATCATTTACTACTCTGAAACTTGATAATGCCACAAGGCTGGCTGGCAAAGCCGTCAGTGTCTCCACTAAAGCCACTGCAAAACACAAAGTGTTGCTGTCTTGGTGCTTTTGAACTTTTGAACAAGCACTTTTCCTCTTGATGGGGTTTCACAGTGTAATGAGCAGCTTTCTTCCTCGTTAATTTAATTGAAAATAAATGACCCCAATACTAGCATTTGTGAGTAAAAATGCTAATTTTCATCCTCATTGCTATTATTCCTCCACACAAAATGTTAACAGACAGAAAATTCACTTTGAACTCCTAAACAAACATATCTTAGGGATCCTAAACGAATATGTGGCTCTGAGGTGTAATTGGATTGTGTTTAGGGGCTTGACGACATGAAAACTTTCAACAATCTGTGGCCTGCAGTTCATCCAGTTCAGTATTGTGTGTGGTGTCTCTGTCAGTTATCCCTGGCTCTGGCCCATAGTGTGAATTAAACCCAATACTTCCGTGGCTGGGCTCCAAGGATAACGAGGTGCCTGAGGTTGGAGAGCTGCAATGGAGAGGGGAGTGACATCACAGCCTGGTCTGTGGTCATCCGAAAGACACATGGCAAAAGAAAAAAACTACATATAAAGAAGCAGTGTATGCACAGATGTGTGGAAAACCAGCAGGGGATATTTTCTTAACTATGATTGATACAAGGAAACCTGTGGGAGCAAACGACAATGTATCTGGTGTAAGTCACCTGCTTGAGCTGGACTTCACTGTGTGACTCAGAAGCAATGTAGCTGAGATTTGTTGAATCAATGACTTGACTAACAACTTTTTTAATGAACTAAAAAAATCATAATTACAGTATTTCAGTAAACCTTCTACCACTGTTAACCATATGCTTTGTATTTATTTGTATTATATGAGGCATTCACTGTTAAAGTGTAGCAACAGCTGCTGAGAACCTTTCTTGGAAAAAGGTGACTTTTACTCTCTTTCTGCATGAGTATTTACTGTACTCCAGTATACAGAGCTGTCTGTGGAGCTCAGCTAGCTGATTGGACTAAAATGATCTGCAGTTTGGGCCCTATACCGGGTAGGGAGACTGAAAAGGAGATTGAGCATTTGTGAAGGGCAGCCTCTTTAATAGTTTCACTCCACCTGGGGTCTTAAAGCACATTGCCTACACAGATCCCTACCCAGCACCCTTAATGTTCCCCACATCACCAGTCACACTCGATTGCCTGTCAGCACACATCTGCTCCGTGTTACTGCAGGAGCCTTTGCTGTCAATTCAATTAGGCTCTGTCTGCACAGGTTAAACTGTACAGAAATATGCAGTATGCATGCACACATACAAAAATAAAGGCTATTATGAATCACATGGCTGAATTCCAGTAAGGTCCTGCATGTGCAGTTTGAACCATTAATGTTTTTAAAGATAATCTCATATTAAATGGTGCTGCAGGCGCCATTACACATTTGTGGCCATAATATCTCTCCTGGTGGTTCTTAATTAGAATAGTGACATTTTAGAGACTAGCCGTGAAGTCCTAAATGCAGTCTGCAAACAAAGCCTCAATTAAATTAAATGAAAGAGATACTACAAAATGCCAATATTCCTCTATCGAAAGGTTGTAGAGTCCCAGAAGAGCTAGCAGATGATATTATCATCACACAGAGAGGCAGAGGGACAGTTAGAAAGGCTTTGATACACCCAACACAATGTGATATCCACAACTGGGCTTTGGGAAATCTGACACTCACAGAAATCACTGCTTGGAATTCCTTTCACTAAACAAGTTATAACTTAAGATCTGTAAGTGGACAGCAAGATCTATGATAAAGATCCTATAAAGATACACAGTGCCCAATTAACAGAGCTCAAGAGGATCAGATGTAAGAGTGTGTCTATAAATCTATTTTGCTCTGCACTAACACAGATACTGGGTTTTACAAAAGCCACACCTTATATCTTAATTGCTCAGTCTCTACCATTTTCTATAATATGAACTCTCAGTGTGTCTGCATTCACAGTGGCATCATTTTAAACAGCTGATTAAAATGTGACTTTCAGTCTCACAAGGTGGTAATATGAAACTGAATTGATATTCAGACAGCATGCTGCACAGGTCATACACTCGCTCCTACATTCAGGAGATTAAATGGAGGCTTTATTTTCAACTCCCAAAAGTATTTGTTCTTCCTATCGGGTTCTGTCTCATTTAATTATCCACGCCTGGCCAATCACAGAGGGTCTCCATTGTGCGGCAAACCAAATTGGGAAAGTGTCGGGAAAGTGTAGAGTGCAGCAGCTGTACAGAGACAGTACATCAGCACCGCTGACACACTTGGCACTCTCATCCAATCACTGCTGCCCCTGCTGTGTTTGTCCGCGACCAATCATAAAACATTCATGCTGTGTTCCTCTCAGCCAATCACTGTGAGGCACTGTGGGGCATCGGGAGTCAAGACAAAGTGGCACTGGTCGTCTTGATGTGCATTATATTTGGAAAGAACATGTTCAAATCAGACAGGAAGTCAAACAAAGTAATATATTGAATAATATACCTCAGTCTCTTGTAGTACTGTTTGACCTTATCCAATGAGGCAGCATTGATTTGGGCCTGGTATTCCTCCACTGACACGTTGTCCCTGTAGTAGTAACCCTCCATACCCTCCAGTGCTACAGAGGAATCAGACCAAAGAGTGAAATATTAAATATTAAAGGCTTTATGCATGCATCTATGTGGCAGTAGTTATCTGTAAAGAGGCTTTTATTGCTGTACTCCATGCTGACTTTAAGATCCCTAACCAGGCTCACTGTACCTTGCGTAAAGAGCACGGGGTAGATTTTGATGGCTCCTCCGTTTCTTAGCCTTTGAGGCAGCTGGGAGAAGTAGAAACTCTCCAGGTAGAAGCAAACCTTCAGGGTCTGACGGGTGCCCTCCACCTGGTACGACATGGGCATGTCTGCCAAAGGAGAGGGGACAGATTCAAGAGCACTATTTAAAGCTCAATCTCATTTTCATAAAATGTAGCAGCAGCGGCGATTGGACTGTAGTGATGCTACAAATGGAAGTCAAGTGCAAGCTAAAAGTCTTAGTTGTACATACTGGCCACCAGCGGCTCCCCTTCAAACTGCTGGAAGCAGAATGTGACCTTCTCCAGGTCAATCAGGGCCACCTGAGTGTCCTCCAACATGGCCTGCTCATCAGTCTGAGGAGAGACAAATATCATACTTATAGGACAGTAGCAGAGGAGAAAGAGTTTTGATTACATGCTTCTACAAATGACAAATTAAAGGGGACTTTTTGCACATCAAAGTCTATTTACAGGTCTTGGGGAGTACTCTTAAAAGTGAAGCATGCATTATGCAAAATGGCCTCTTCTTGCAGTTAAATTAAAGCAAAGAAACTCTTGTTTTGAAAGAAAAAGGAGGATCCCAAAGTCAAACGGTTACTTAATGGGTTGAACTAAACCCTTCACCATGACAAAGTAGGATTCTAGATAGATAGATAAATAGATAATAGATAGATAGATGATAGATGATGGATAGATAGATACTTTATTGATCCCATAGGAAATTTAGGAAAGAATCAATGTTTACAGTTCAACAACATTGAGCAGCCTCTTATTGATAAAGCAGCATATTGTCTATTGCTCCATTTCTTCTTCTAAAAGTTTTTTTTCCCACTTTAGCTGCCAGTGGTTAGTGTGAGTGTGTGCTCTGTGTCCCAGCATCCTTAACTGGTTTTCTTTTCGTTTCACAATACTCTATGTAGGACATACGTGAGGAAAGACACAAAGGTAATTTGTACAGCTTGACGTGACGTGATGTCATAACTTACTGGCAATGGCAATGAAGGGATTGTTTTAAGGTTCTTTTTTTCTGTTCTTTTCCTTTTATTCAAATATTCGTTTGTTGTTTGTCTGTTGAATTGTTTTTTTTAAAATTTGTTTTATGTCTATTTATTCTAAATCTATTTTCTCATGATCATTGACATACCTTGACATACATTTCCTCTTTATCATGTCCCATAACACAGTGTACACTACTGGTTTCTGTACTCATAACTTCAACTTGCAATTAAAAAAAATATTTTAATTTAGAGTACAGAAGTGTAAACAACATAAGAAATAGAACATTGAGCTAAAAGTGTCACTTAAATACAGGATTGGAGCTTTAGTACAGTTAATTTCACCTCTATTAGTGTGTGTGTGTGTGTGTGTGTGTGTGTGTGTGTGTGTGTGTGTGTGTGTGTGTGTGTGTGTGTGTGTGTGTAGGTGTGTGTGTGTGTGTGTGTGTGTGTGTGTGTGTGTGTGTGTGTGTGTGTGTGTGTGTGTGTGTGTGTGTGTGTAGGTGTATTCTTTCATCAAAAAAACCACAGAGGACCATATTAAATAAGACGCTGCCATTTTTCTAACAGCGTGACAAGATGCTGATCTGAGGAGCGAGTCTGTTTGCATACATGACAGCATGTGTATGTTTATATCTTTGTCTGTTGTTTCATTGCTTTAGCTTGTTTGTATTTGTTTATATCTACGACCGTGTGTATGCGTGTACGCGTTTTCTTTTCAAACATACAGCTTGTGATGCTCTGCACTCGTCCGTCAACCCCTCCCTTCCCTTCTCTTTCTTCTCTCCCTCTCTCTCCTCTTCTCTCCATCCACCGCATGCAGAGGGATAACCAGAGCAGCGGTGAAAGAGGATTAGGGCCTTTTTCTAAAGACACATTTTAGATGGCCCGACATGTGACAGAGGAGTACCCGCTGCCCTGCCAAGTGATGCCTGCTGTGTGTGGGCAAGTTTATCTCATAGAGCATCACATAAACACACCCTCACGACACACGGAGCTTCAGTATACACAAGAAGCCAAACACGGAGGCACACATGCAACAGCATCCCTGTTTGTCTCATGCTGCCTTTCATCTGGTGCCCTAAAAAGGAGCGCGCTGAGATTTCACTGGGATCACCTGCAGATACTGAGACCCTGTTTTGTTCCACAGGGAGATGTCACAGAGACAACACTGCAGAAGGAAGAAGGAGAAGCATCACTGGTTTCCGGGGACCTGATGTAAGCTACCAAAATACACTTTTAAAGTACTTCCTGTGTTTCCCAATGAAAGAAGGGCAGAAATAGAAATAGAAAATGTTCATATCTCAAGCCAATTAAAATATTTTTCTATGTGGTTGATGATGTAAAATGCAGAAAAAAAACACTGAGGTGAGGTGATATGAATCTGTGACAGTGTTGTATTAATGTTGGTTTCAGTTTCTCTAGTGTGGTTGAAGACAACATTGAAACACTAAAAAAAAAACTCTTGGATGAAATTATTAATATGGACCTCAATGAGGTCATGGCGTGTGCTTAGCTCAGTTTCAACAAGTCACAGTGGCTGTTTATTATAAAGTCCTCCCTAAACGGTCTTTCCGTTGGCTGTAATGGAATGAAATATAAAGTAAATAAAAATAAAGCCAGTAGATAATTTGAGCCCAGGAAATTTTTTCTTTGGTAAATTAAAACAAAATGAATTACGCACATGAATATATACTCAATACAGTTACAATTATATAATACTTACTAATATTATGACTATTACTACTACTATACTGGTTATTTTCATCTGTCTGTCTGTCTGTCTGTTTGTTGCCATTTTGCCTTTAATCAAACAGGACAGCTGAAGATTGAGACAGGAAATGGGGAAGACATGCAGCAAAGGGCCACCGGCTGGAAATGATAAATTATTATTATTATTATTATATAGCAGTTGAAGCTTAAGCACAAAGTGCTTTCCAGATTAAAAGACTTAAAAAGGGAAAACCCTGCTGGCTGTTTGGGACACTCTCCAACCATTCACAGTCAACAGTTAGAGCGTAAACAGCGATGGTGACGTTAGTTAGATCGGAGTTATACTTGAGAAGGGAGTTCAGCTGTGGGATCTGACTGCAAAACACACCTCAGCCATTCAGACCACATCCCCACACAGTCACTGTGGGCAGACTGCATATGAAGCAGAGAACATTTTAGTGCTTTCTTAGCATTCACCATGCAGCCTGATATTGATTCCTTGACAGGTGGTTTTAAAATCTAAACACAGAAATTGTATATCCCATCTTGTTTGTGTAACTAGAGCTCACTATTACACTGATTCAGAGAGCATAAGAAAAATGTGACATATTTGATACAATGGATTATGCCACTTATATGCATAGGTATATTTTGACATATTGGATAGGATTACATCAAATCCTCATGGTTATGTGTGTAAACAAACAGCAACGTCTGTTTGTATAGTGTCTGTTTAAGTGGATTAACTGAGAGTTGAGAGTTGAAGTTGGTCTAGTGCTCACCAGATTAGGGGAGAGGAGGGACTGGAAGTGGAAGAGCAGCCCAGCGCTGGCGATCTGCTCCAGCCAACGGCGGCTGGCTTCCTGGGCCTCCTGAAGGTCCTGAGGGTCTGAGCTGTCCTGGTCCGGCTCCCTGCCTACATTGTGGAACTGAGAGAGGACACAAAAAAATCCAAGTCGCGAGATAAGGCAAGGAATCAACGGGAAAAAAAATGCATTTCCAAACCGTATAAAGTATAATTTACCTGGTTGAGGACAGCCAGTAGGTGCTCTGAGAAGGCGCACACAGCTGCTACTAGAGACTGGCAGAACACCATGTCTCGACGCAACTGGATCTCAGAGTCTAAAGGGGGGATCAAATATAGAAGATGAGGCTGAGAGGAAAGCCATGTTAAGAAGAGGTAAAGCACAAACGGTGAGAGGACTAATCGCATGAGGGTACTAATGGTTTACGGTTTACTAATGTTAAAAGAGGGTATGATGGGTATGTTATGGTTATTAAACAGTCTCTTTTAGCTTTCAATAACTTGACAAAAAGCTGCTTTTTGTTTTAATCCAAGTATTAAATATGGTATTAGAAAAAAAAGAGAGCAAATGGCAGGTGAACCCGAGTGAAAAATAATTGGTTGCCTTGATTTCCTGAGGCATAGGCTCCCTGAAAAAAGTCAGCAATTCGCGGAGTTAATAATGTATTCATGAACCCCTCAAAAAAGAGGAGCTAACTCTTTGACACTAAAGAAATACTGGTTTTCTACTCTTTCCTATTAATTTTTTAGTTCCTGGATGTATGTAAAGGAATATAACACCTCATGTCATCAGCATAGTTTCTCATAAGAAGTTGGCATGTGTTGTTGTTAGCCTAACGCCAGTGCAAGGATTTGTGTTATTGCCGAAGGGGGGTAAGACAAACCTGTATACTGCAGAAAGACCAAGAGCAGCCTTGTCTTCACCTCTGAAAAAAACAACAACAACAAAAAAAGTAATCCAGTGAGGCAGTGAACAACCCGAGGAGGTTTCTTTCACCGACTGCAGCAGTATGACCCATGCTATAAAGTCACCCCCCTTAAAGTCATAAATAGGATGATGCTGCGTCACTCCTCTGCTCCATCTCCGCTCCACAACTGTTTATCTTCACATGTAAGAGAAAAACCGTAAAAATCCAGCCACAGGCAAAGATCATAACATTAATCCATATTTGTTTATAGTCATATCAGAGCTGGGGGAAGTTTGGCAGGATGCTGCGCTGCATGAAAAAGCCATCATGAGGAGAGGTAGAAAAAAAAGTGGTGCACACAGGCCCAGTTGCACATTAATATTAACTCTGGTTATTTGTACTCTCTCAGTTGTGACCGCCAGCTCACCTTTCCCAGGAGTGTCATGTAGCAGGTCTTAAGTCTGGGCTGTTTGTTACTCATTTTGGCTGCCTGGGGTGTATCTATATGTACATACTGTATGTCTGTGTGTTCAGTCTGCGTGCCAACAAACACAAAATCACACATTCTTGTTGCAAATAAATGAGGCTGAACTCCCTTTGCAAAAAAAAAAAAATTCTCACACTCTGCAGCTCTTCTATTCTATAACTTGCTCATTCTCAGCTCCAACTCTATAGCTCAAATTTATGCATCCCTGGATGCTTTTAGGCTTAAATTTTTAAGAGAGCAGTGCAGTTAGTGGTTTGGGACTGCGTGCACCCACACAACTGTAACAGGGGCTATTACTGCATCTAATAAATATGATGAAGCACACTGGAGAATTGGTCAATTTAATGCACATTACCTTCTAAGACTGGCATGTTTTTTCATGAAATAGTGTATGCGCACACAAACCTTAAAACTATAAGAAGAGTTTGTCCAAGTCTTATGATTGGAACAGTTCAGACTGACCTTCAACATATTTAGCGATGGTTTGTGTGAGAGTCTGAATGCTGCTGGGAAGGTCCCAGGGGTCCTTCTTGACATGGAGACGCAACTTTTTGGTGCAGTTCACCTTGGGCTCCATCTCCTGCTGAAACTCTGACAGAAACACACACACACACACCAACACACCACAGGCCTAGTGAAGGTTTATGACTACTTATCTGTCAACCCTAAAGCAAATATTGCATAGAGAGAAAGTGAATTCATATGAGTGACTGCTTTTCTCTGCATTATTGAGGAGTGGGGAAAGAATAAACAGATCTTATCATGGCATTACTCCTCTGGTGCATCGTCGTGATTTTTCTGTTCTTTATCTCCTCCAGCTGTTTGTCTCCTTGGCTCTTTAGTCATTATTGTTGGCATCATAAAACATCAGTTTCATAACTTGCTAAAGCAGTTAGAATACATCAAACTCTAACTGTGTTATTCAGTCAACAAAATAATTCAGCGAAGTGATCATCAGAAAAGCTGACGAATAACAAATAATTACACTCAAACCATCTCTATTTTACTTTTCATCATTTATCCATTCTCACATCTCAGTTACTCATGCATCTCTCTTCACATTGGTCTCATTCTCTCTCTGAATGAAACAATCAAAACTTCAGACAGACCCCAGAAACAAGCACTATTCCTTCTTTTTTTTAAATTTTATCAGCATATCCCACAGGCCACCAGTGTTGGACAACCAACAATCTAATCCTCTTCGTCTTTGCGGAGGAAAAACATGAGTGTAAAGGTATTTCGATCTCATGTAACCCCTCTTGAAACTTGACAGAAAGGCTTGTAATGAAGTTTACTTTAAAAGGAAAGAAGAGATTAGTGATAGAGGGGTGACTGTTTAACAGAGGCTTCAAGGGGAGGGGGTTGGAGTGTGTGTTATTATGTCTGAGGGCGACAGAGAGAGGGTGATATTGGATGCAAGAATGCCCCACTTGTTAGATAATCCTATTTACTCTGTTATCAAACACATATATTACTGAGGTGGAGATTGGTTCATCTCTGATCAAGGCCTCCACGTCCCTCCTGAGGGCATTTATGCATACAAACACGCACGCACACACACGCAGACCTATTTTCAGTTCAAGCATATTTAAGCTCACTTGAAGACAGCCTGAGATGAGAGGAGAGCCAAATGGGACGTTTGGAAGCATTCAGAATAAGTGGATAATCTGCTCTTTAACTTAAAGTGCTCAACACCCTCTATTAAAGTCACTTTCAAGGACATAAATGAGCCAACTTGGTTCATATCAGAGCTTACTTAAGCCTTACATACAGTAGTATAGTAGAGACCACCAGGATACAAAACATACAGTTTTACATCACTTTTGCAAAGTCTGGGAACAGAACTTGCGCCACAAAAAAAGAAAGAAAACGATTGTTGCTTTGTAGCGTCGTTATCTAATCTTAAAAAAAATGGGTTCCAGTTCCACAGATCATGAGAGGGCACTAGAAGCTAGTTTGTATTTATAAAGGGAAACAATAAGGATAAATTTAGCTCTTCCAGCAACATTTCCTACATTTTCCTGCAAGTGATAAAACGTAACAATAGAGTGCGGTTAAACACCAAGGCAAAGATGAGGTTAGGTGGCAAATAAAACACGTTTCATGAGCTGCTACAGGGTCACATTTTCCACTGACTAGTTAGTAGCACTGCAATAACTGTGGAGTGGAGATGAGCGTGCATCTAAATGGTGCCGTTTCAACACTGTGAAGTGCTTCAGAGTGAAGGGTGGTGGACTATCTGACGGGGGAGAGGAGAGACAGGAGAGAGGAATGAAGAGAGGAGACAATGGATGGGAACCAACTTATCAGCAGCTGGAATCCACAGACAATAATTCCCCTCATGTCTCCACAATCACATCTGTGCAATCTGTGCACGAACACACTTATTACACAACAGGAAATTGTAGCCCCTACGTTCAGGCGGTGGCTGTGACATTTTCAGCATGTGCTCTGTTTTCCCTGAATATTGATGCTGGTTGGGTTTGGGAGTTTCTCCAATATTATCTTTCTTGTCTCAGGCCCGCTGTGCAGCCCAGCGTGGCCCAGGAAGCACCATCAAATAAAAACATTCCTCACAGGAAGGAATATGTTATTGATTCACTGTTATTGCACCGTGTAAAAAAAAGAGGTCAGTTCTGAGCCTGGAGCACAGCACAGTCCTGGTGTTTTACCTTGTAATCCTCTTCCAGGTGTGAAGCACTTGGTCTGTTCGAACGCCTTAGCCACCACAGCTCCTCTCAGCATGCTGGTGATTGAGTCCACCTAAAGAAAGCACAAGGCTCAAGTCAGCGCCTTTACATGATACAGTTTCCCACTAAGCCGAGATCGAAAGTATGCAGAGGGAAGCAAAAACTGCTGCCAAAACTTAACCAACACCTGCTTCTCTCGCTCTCTCTGTGACACTTACAGACACAGTCCCACAGAGTCCCAATGAATACAATTTCCTATGCAGTCTATGAACAAAGCTGGGGAAACTGCCCTATAATAAAACAAATGACAGGAAGCAGCCCAAAAGCGCAGACACAGCAAAGTATGTTTTTTTTAATGTTTTTTTTTTCTGCCTTTCCACTGCCGATGGAGACATCCTCATAAAGCTTCTCGTGGATGCTGTATGCATGTGTGTGTGTGTGTGTGCGCGCTATAGATTGTTATGTGTGATCAGATATGGTCAGCCTTTGCCTCAGAGGTCTCAGTGAGGTCATAGGTCAGGTTAGGGCTGACGAGACTTTCCCTTCTCTTCCTGTTCTTCATACACAAAAGTCTAAATGAATGTTTGACCTTTAAAACATTAAGTTGCACCTAAAATATTATAATTATTTTGTGTTTAAAAATGGTTTAATGATGATATTGCACATAAATGACCAATCAAATCAGAGCCATTTGCAATCACACACGATACAATTAGACAGCATAATATTGGAACAACAAATTAAATGTATTTTCCAAGATCAGTAACATATAAAAGATTCAAATGGTTGCTTATCTGCAAGATAAGGAATGTAAGGAGAGGAGACCAGCTTTTAAAGATAGTGGAAAAGTAATTTTCTTAATATTTCCAATAATTGGTCGCATCAATCACATCTGCACAGGTGTTAGCGGACCCACCTGGCTGAACAGATGTTCCAGAAAGCTGTGGAGTTTCTTCTGCTTGTCATGGGAAAGCCACACACTGGAGGGCATCTCATCTCCTGCAGAGATGTCAGCATTAGTCCACTGAAGCACTAAACGCATGCATGTTTCCTATGTGTCGTCTTACTGCAGCAACACATCTACGACTGCAAATCCAGACTCTGAACTTAAAAGAGGTAATATCTGGCATCACATATGGCTGCAATGTGTGTGAATGGCTGTGTGTGTGTGTGTGTGTGTGTGTGTGTGTGTGTGTGTGTGTGTGTGTGTGTGTGTGTGTGTGTGTGTGTGTGTGTGTGTGTGTGTGCCTGCACTGACAGACAACCTTAGAGACAGAGAGAAAGGATATCTGACGCAGGATGTTGATGACAAATCCAGCTGCGATGTGTGGCCATACGCCTGTCACATCCATTTAGAATTAACGTGAGGCTTTTTTGTCCTTGCTCTCTCCAAAACATAATCATGCAAGTTAGATTATAATCATGACCTCCCACTTATGAGAGTATTTTGCAATGTTGTGGTTGATTGGAGTTATGGTTCACGACACTCAGATAGGAGGACTTATTTATTTCTTACTGTCATGTGGTCACTGTATAGAGAATATATATCCATTTACGCATATCATGAAGTGAATGAATGAATTGTCACATGTGTTCACGTATGTATGTACCTGAGTCCATGTCATCGCTGTGGACGTAGGAGCTACAGTGGCTGCTGCAGATACTGGTGAAGGAGGCAATGGAGTTCCTGTTGCTGTTACAGTCACTGAGGATAAACAGGAAATAAAACATAAGAAGAAAATATCCTGGGCTTCCTATACAGGATATGCACTCGGTTATCTAATTATTCTCGCCATCAGCTACAACAATATTGTATGCCATTCAGCGGTATGATGATATTACATAGTATGTTGTATTTCAAGTATGTATATGCGACATTGTATTGTAAGGAAAAGGTGTTTCTATGACTACAACAGTATGGGATTCTACGCTATTAAATGTTGGTGTATCACAGATGATTTTTTTCCCCTGTTTTTCTTTTGTTAAAATGTTTCCTCGTGTAACCACAATGCACTTCGGTTTTACAGTACCTATATGAGTCTCGGTTGCTGATCGTGTCGTGTCCAGAGTCCTCCTGCTCGTCCCCTGCCACGTTAAAACACACCTTCTTCCCGTTCCGCTCCCCCTTCTCCCCCTCGCTCTCCGGCGATATATAGCTCTCTGGGGTCCTCGCCTCTGTCGCTGGAGGGTGGGTGATGGAGGATAAAAGGCTGATGGAGAGACGGAGAATAACAGCTAACGTTCATCCAAAACTAACAGCGGGATAAAAGCAGCTTCTTTGATCAGAGTATAGCAACATGGGAAGCTCTTCCATGCATTCAGCATTGTACCAAGTTGACCTGTGCATACATGTACATGCAGTATGTGTAGCGTGTGCATGGGCTCAAGTGTAGCCACTGAGCTGGAAGGCCAAAACAACGTGTTTGGGGTTTGGCTTCTGCACAACAGCTTCAGATGGTCACGGCATCCACATATTAATAGGCACAAACATGTAGCAGGGTGCAGCTGTGTCAACACGCTGCAACTCCGCTGCAAAGCCCAGCTCTCACAGTTACAGCCGGCCTGTATTGTATCAGAGGACCATCACGGGAGCAGGAAGAGAGCAGCCGGGATATTTTCACAGTTGCTGCAACACATGGTGCCATTTAAAGCCATATTCCAATATAAATTGTAGGCTTGGACTTTTTTGATCTCTCGCTCCCCACGCACACTCAGACACGCAATGTTTGTTTACATTTCTGCCTTATTTCAATTCGTGTCCACTTACATTTTCCATTGTGTCATAACATCAGCTTTGAGGCCATTTTAAAGTGGACGCTGTGGGGAGGAGCTGCCCGAGGTTGCTCAGATCTACGTGAAGTAAACAACCTGTCTCCCTCATGGCACCCAAATGCATCTCGGATTTTTATGCCTCTTTATACTTTCCCTCCATTCCTCCCTCTCCATTGACCCTCTTTCTTCCCATTCACAGACTGACTAGGCCACAGAAATGCCCTCATTATGGTCCACTCCAGGAGCCACCACAATGCCCCTCCAAAGCAGAGTGGCATTCCATCGCCATGGAGAAGCTTTCCCGGCTCTGTGATTGGCTTTGGTTAATAAAGAATTGAGCGCAGTTTGGGGCCTTTGGGGCGCAAACTATCGGAGGCAGCGAGGGAGAATAACAATGAGTGGATCAGAGAGGATCCTTTTACAGAGAGAGAGAGAGAAGAGGGGAACAAACAGGCGTGATTGGGCCAAAGTAACCACTGCTCATCACAAGCAATCAGAAAGATCTCTTAATCTTTCACAGGAAGCTCTTTAACCCACTTTGACACATTAAACCATTAGACATCAACTGCCCTTCATTGCAGATCTAAGTGCATCTGCATTACAAAGCTTCAGATTTGAATGCCTTAGTCCATAGTGAGGTAATAATTCAGGGGACCCTATAGCTGTGAAATCCCCACCAGTCAGGACGCTCTTAATGATGTGCACAGAAGATGGAAAATGTATAACATTGGAGGAGGAAACTGGGGAAGGTGAGCTGTGATTCAGGAAGGGAGGAGGTCCTGATATAAAGCATGCCATGGGGCACGTCCACAAGCAGCTGTGACCCCTCGTCTGTGGTAACGGATTAGAGATCCCTGCCTCGAAATAGATTCCTCTAGAATGATAATATTCAGACATTAGGTCATATCAGTCTACATTCAGATGTTTTCTTTTCCTGATGCTATGTCTAATCTCAGATAAATGCACTGTAGACTTCCTCTCTTGACACTGGGTTGACAGCCACTTGACTTTATTATTAAATCGTTATGAAGAGGTGCTTTAAAGGTTATTCACACCCTGTACAGAGAGAGACACAGAGTCTCTGTCAATGTGTACAGAGACAAGACAGAGAGAAAATGAGAAAGGATAAAGAGACATTGAGAGACTTTGACAAAAATAGGAGAGGAGGGAGAGAAATGATGAAGTGTGTGTGAACAAAACGATTAGATCTGACCCTAGTTCCAGTCAGTGAACAGGTTAATATGCAAACTAATCTAATGGAGAGCTCAGGAGGGTTAAACACACCCACAGAGGTCAGAGCAATCCAGACTGCAAATACTAGCAACACCCATATTAGTTCCACTGCTATAAAACACTCGGTCTCACCCACAGTGCTAACTCTGAACAAGCTCCTGAAGTGTGCATGTGTGTACGTCTGCATGTTTAAACAGACTGCACATGGTAAAGGTCAGCATCCCCTCACTAGCCGCGTCTCGGACCATCTTGAATGAGGATGGACACGACCGCACTAATTGGCGCCGACAGGTGTATGACACAATTTGCCCAGACGCAGTCATTAAGGGCCCTGCTGTGTACTCAATATTAACAGAGTTTGGTGACAGCTACGCTCCATCTAGAGACTTTTATTGTCATTCTCACAACGGCGCCGCCTTCACTGATGAGACTTCTAATGACCAAATCAATCAGACGATCATCTAAAGATTCATAACACATACATCTATTGTAATCACTTAGCTGTCCACCAATGATTCCCAACTTCTGAAGAGGAATCTGAAATTTTCAAAGTTGTACCCAACTATAGGCTAGTGTGTCTAAGTGTGCTGCTGTGCTTCTGTGGACCGTGCATGTGTATATCAGTGGTCCATTGTTGCTGAATGGCATTTCCAGAAGGCACCTGGCCTGAACACGCCCTCCACTTCATTGAGATTGTATTTCCTGTTTGTGGGGTGGGGAAGGTCAAACTGGAACAGTGTTTTCCCATTTCCTTTCCACAGCCTCATGCACGTCCAAACAATGAACACTGTTGAACACAGTGGCCAGCCAGGAAGCGCTGATATAAAACACACACACACACACACACACACACACAGACACACACACACACACACACACACACAGACACACACACACACAGACACACACACAGACACACACACACACACACACACACACACACACACACACACACACACACACACACACATCATACTGAGTATAAAATCGTCAGCATTACGGAGGTATGAGCATAACTTTGTGCACAAGATGTGCAGACATATGGTGGAGAAATTTCACATAATTGTTTCTCTCTCTCTCCCTCTCTCTCACAAACACACACACACACACACACACTCACTTACACACAGGTTGCTAAAGTTGCTGCTTGTTATATGAGGCAAACAGCCAGAGGTATATCTCCTTCAGTCATTAAAAAAAGTGACCTGAAGTGTTTTAAAAATATTGATTTCACTCTATATTTTGCAATTTGTGAGCCGTAGGCTAGAATAGATTAATCTCAACCTCGAGCTGATTTAATGAAAAAGTGTCCCATATGGGAATGACTTGGAGGGGGTTTGTGAGAGAAATACATAAATATCGCCACTCACTCATGAATATGGGCACCGTGTGTCTCCATCTCTTTGACAACCATGGTGAGTTTGAAGAGGAGTTTCTGGTAAGCATCCAGGGTGAGCAGGTTCTCCTCTCTGAGCAGAAAGCGAAGGCCCTGGCCCTCCGTCCTGCCCAGGCTATGGCCTGATGGTGCGGCCATAGTGGTGATAGTATGCTGAACATTCACCATGGGGTTTAGCTTACCTGAGGCAACACAAACATGGAGGTGAAAAGTCAGAAATTACACAGCAAATGCATCAGTTGCGTCATTTGTTTTCCCTGCTGCCCGTCTTCACTCACCCTGCTCAGCATTGCTCCGTCCTCCCTTCTCCAGCGTGTTCTTCCTGTTGTCCAGCTGCACACCAAAGGCACTACCCAGAGAGGTGGTGGTCTTTGGGTAGGACACCTCCATCACATTGATATGACAGTTTGTGGGGCAGAAGTCGCTGCTATGGAGAGGGGACACCTTGGCTTTGGCCTGCTTAAAAGTGGGCCACGCTCTATTCTTCAGTACCCAAGCGAACTGTTAAAAAAGAGAGAAGAAAAAGAGAGATGCATGTGATGTAGAGATGTGATGACAGCTCAAGTATTCAACCCAAATTAAAGATGCAAGGCAGGCATGTAACATCATGATTGCTCACATGTGTAAGGACGTCCATGCACGAACACGAACATTGATCATCTAAATGGATATGAGCTGGATCATTTGATTAGACTGTATGATTAAATGATGTTTTGCTCTTTGTGGTTTGATTTGTCACTTCAACAAAACTACAAAACGTGATTTAATGTTTTGAATTTGTTGCAGAGGATCTGTGATTTTATTCCAATACAGTAACATCAAATTGATTTCAAGTGATTGAATGAAAAAACGATTCTTTCAGACAGAAGAACATTGATCCTGTACACACTGATGAAAGAGTGAAAATATCCTCCTAAGCTATAGGATGATGAACTCCACCCTGTGTTATGATATCTCTGTGTACAACTAAATACACATTAAGCCATACAGAACTGCTTGGATATAAAGCTGACACAGATCATCGCAAACACATTTTAGCACTATTTGATTGCTCTTTCCTTGAACCCTCCATCACAGGGCCAGCATCCTGTCTGGGATGTTAAAGAGCACATTCTATGAGCTGTCAGACCAGTTTTTAGCAACTTCAGCTGTCAAGCAACATAAGCATATCACAATGTTTATGTTAACTAAAGAACTTAAACTAAACATCTTCTCAGTTATCTCTTATAGCTGCAGATGATACGCTCCAGATGGACGGAGAGCCCGTCCTCCCTCGAGAACCAAGTCTCTTGAGGTTTGCGGACACTTACGACTCTTCATGTTAGCACTCTCTCACTTCTTCCTCCTTCTCTTATTCTTCTAATTTTTCTCCCCCATTCACTCTCTCTCTCTCTCTCTCTCGGGGTCTGAGAAGGAATGCTCCGGTGCAGGAGGGGATCTTACGCAACAAATGTCCTGGCTGTGGCTGCGCAGAGCTATTTATAAATGACTGGTAATTAATCCAAGGCCCACTCTTATGTTGAGTCAGATCTTTTCCTTTTTGCCTCTCACGCACATTTGCACGGATTTGGATGTTTGTCCTTTCGACACATTCTTACGGATGTGAATGGGAAGCGATGAAAATGCTTGCTTGTCAACAACCAGATGTAACCTAGTTAAAAAAACAACGTGGCAGCTTAAACTACATACTGCACATGCGTTCACAAACTCGGAGAAAAGTTTCCAGGAGAATGACACACATCTTGGCTAAATATCTCTCCTTCAATCAATGCTGACTATGTATTTTTAATACGTCTTAGTACATCTACATGTGGAACCACAGCCAAAATAGGGAAAACTGTTATTTCTGCCCCAGCTGCACCATGCTTCTGTTATTATCCGAATTTAATGCCATGGTCCATGTTGTGTAAAAAAAAAGGAACATATGCAGTTGATGGTGGAAAGAAATCCAGAGCAGCACATAACAGCTACCTTTCTGTAGTTGGTGATGCGCCGGTTGATGTGCTCCATCCTCTCACCGCACATGGCGCTGAAGCGAACCTGCAGCTCCTCAGGGATCACATCACAGCTAAAACTCAACCTGCCACACATCTGCACCAGCGTGTCATCGTTACGCGCCAGCGCCTCCAGGATCTGGTCAGGGAAGGGGTAAAAGATGGATTAATTGATAGGCAAATGGGTCTAAAATCCCTTTCGGAACCACAGTACTAATGGGCTGTAAATAAATGACTGAGCTCCTTCTCATCAGAAAACAAAATAAAACCTGACTGGAGGGTTGATTCCTCCGCAGCGTTTTATGAGCAGTTTAGCTCAGATATCTATAATTTCCCTGTGCTAGTCCACATTGTGGTACATATGCTGTATGTGTGGTATATATGGGTTCCAGACCAGAGATTAGATATGTGGAGGCGGGTAGATGCAAATCTTAGAGCCATTTTAATGAGATGCCAGTGGAGGAGAGAGCAGCAGAGGAAAAGCGATAGCAGACTGAAGCACAGGAAGGCCTTACTAAAATTCAACATCACACAGATCTCAAAAGACATTGTGGAATGCTGGGGCCAATTTTTATAGTAATACTACAAATACTTTAACTTTGGGAAACTACTTATAGTAAAAGCAGATATGGCAAGTTTCATTTTTATGCATGTGGCATTTATGGTTTGGTTTTCCTTTGAGATGGTGCATTTAAAAGACTTAACGATACAACGTTCATTTTAAGACATGATCCCAACTTGTGATCTCAGCTTATTTGGCATAAATTTGCCACAAAAATGCTGTGAAGTGCGTTTTAGTTTCCCCATCAGTATGTGTGCATCTACATCTAAGCGAATCTTCGTTCCTCTGTGCATCTTAAATCAATAATGACCATACTATGAACATCACTGCTGGGATGTAGAAAGCATGCACTTAGCACAGCTGCAGACTTACATGACTGAAGCTGTCAGCTCTAACTAGCATCAAGACACTCAATCTGCACAGCAGGAGAGCTGTTGGCTGTATCTGACTGAACTGATGTATTGTAATATATATAGGTAGGTAAATGTTAATAACAATCATTGTCAATAGTTGAATAAGAGCTTTCCCTCGGGCTGGACAGAGCCAGCCACCAACTCTCTGTGAATTACGTATATGTAGTACAGAGGAAACATGGAACATCACAGCTTTATCATATTTTTCAGAAGGCCCCAAAAGCCAACCTGTTGTCTTCTGCAAAATACAAATGATTCATGTGATCAAACAAGAATATAGTGAGGAAGATGCTCCATTTAAGCAAAATATCAACAGAAATAATAATGATATTGAAATGACAATTAGTT
Organism: Chaunax sp. Z400; assembly: GCA_037577475.1. Classification (NCBI taxonomy): domain Eukaryota; kingdom Metazoa; phylum Chordata; class Actinopteri; order Lophiiformes; family Chaunacidae; genus Chaunax; species Chaunax sp. Z400. Next base: position 9,687,388 of record CM075206.1, on the reverse strand, counting down.
GACATAGGGTCTTCATGTCAAATGTATGTAAAAGTGAAAATATTTTGTGTCTCAATTATTTGAATTGCCACCACAGAGTGGAGGCCAGCTTGCAGTCTTGTGACTGGACCAAACAAACCAAATTTATTTACTAACCGATATTAAACACATCTGTTTAAAAAAAAAAAAAAAGATTAGTCTGGATCCTCTTTAATTAGACCACCATCTAACAAGAAGTTCAACCAACAGGCCACGAATTCAGTCTTCAAATACAGCCTTTGAAGGATGTGGTAGCTGAACTGAGACACAGCTGATATGTCATTATATTAATATAACATTATATCCTTCAGCCCTTGATTGATCCCATTTCAATTTTGGGTTACAATACCTTTGCAGTGAGACTGAAGAATCCCTTGGGTTCGACCATCTTTTCCAGCACATGACACTTGATGCCAGCCGTGCTGTCATACTCATACATCACTCCGTACTCCAGGTGGACGTTATCAACTGTCAGACTTACATGGTCCTTCTTTCCGTCGATGATAGCTATCGTGTTGAATTTGTCCATCACCTCTGAGATTGTACAAATGTGAAGAGACAAAAGGGACAGCGGTGAAAAAGATCCCTTGTAACTCGCACGCAAGCATAGCCGCACACATGCATGAGTAACACAAATCATGTTCTGATCATGTTCTGCAATAAACACTATGTACCCCCATCTTTACCACAGAGAGCGCTTTCATCATCACACACTCTGCACTGTAGGACGCCTCTGACCACATGGCTTCTCGCCATCGCCCTCTCAAAATGATGAGCAATTTAAGGAGTATTAAGTTAACCAGTCTATTCTAACGTGGTGACTTAATACCGCAATAAATCCCGCTGCAGGGCCGTTGGCTATAAAGGGAATGGCTTTCCTGTTTTACTTTCTCATTGGGATCCATAAATCGCAGGGGGGGAGAATTAACCCTTGATGAGCCAGAGGGGGGCGGCTGTTCTCAGGCTAACACACTCCAGATGAGCTGCATCTGACTTGTTAAATGGAGAGGACAGCTGCGGTTGTGTTCCAGTGGAACAAGCTTGCATTAAATCCACAGACACCTTAAGCCGAATTTCTTTTCCCAGATGAGTTGGAGCAGATTCTTGTAAATGTATGTGTGTGTGTGTGTGTGTGTGTGTGTGTGTGTGTGTGTGTGTGTGTGTGTGTGTGTGTGTGTGTGTGTGTGTGTGTGTGTGTGTGTGTGTGTGTGTGTGCGTGTGTGCGGTCACCTTCTACTTTACACTCAAAGCCGTCTCCGTTCTCCTCAGAGGCTGGTTTCTGGTTGGTTTTCTGGTTATCCTCCTGGGCGCCGTCATTGTTGTTGTACACCCACTTAATAGTATCTTGCTGCATACGTTTACAATAAAAAAAAAAAAGGATTAAATTAGAAGTGGAATAAAATGTTTTTCCCGTCGTAAAAATATAGAACAATTGAAGCAGGAAGTTCCATTGTCTCGGTTGCACATGCATGCACGTTTGCAGGGCTGAGTTGTACTACAAACATGTGCGACTTTTAATAAATATTCCCACAAGCTGTACGTGCGTCTCGTCCCCCATTCCCCCCTCACGGTGTGAGTGAGTGTGGGTGTGTGTGAGGCTGAGGTTGGGGTTTGATGCAGCATGCTTATCTGATTCTGCATAGATATGGTGTGCAGTTTCACAGTTGGATTGGCAGAGCATGCAGCGAAACGTCCTCACAAACATATGGGAACAGGATGCTCGGTGAGACCGCAAAATCAAACCCATGCCAATCTCATCAGCTCACCCTAGCATGCCACACAGCCCTGTGTGTGTGTGTGTGTGTGTGTGTGTGTGTGTGTGTGTGTGCATCTGTCTGTTCCTGTTCTCTCCACTCCCACAGCCCACAATGCCAAGGCTTCATGCTGTCCCTGCCTCCTGGGCTGTGGTCTTCTAGTGCACAACCACACATAGAAAGAGACTGGGAAAGAGAGGGCAGCTCCTCTGTGCCTATGCTTGGTGTAAACCAGATCTCCAAGTTGTGTAAGAACACTGAAGTACTTCATTAGCCTGAAGTCCCGACGGGCCTCAATTACAGTGACACGCTAAATCACACACACTCTTGGCTTTCTCGCTGTTTTCCCACCTTCAACAGGTGGACCAGGCTTTCTCCCTCCCCCTACATTTGTCTGCTGTCAACCATTCTCCCAGGGAAAAAAAAAAAAAAAAAATCCTCCGCATTTTCCCTCCGCCTTTCTCCTCCCACCCTCCAGGGATCTCACCCTCTCTGAGCCCACCCTCAAATCCTTTCCCACCTCTCTCTGTAGCCTGCCACTCTCCCACAGCAGGCCCACCACTGTGAGCCAGGGGTCAGCAGTGGAGGAGCCAAAACTACTATTATTTCTGTGTAATGACCCAAGAGAAGGAAAGACAGTCAGAGAGAGAGAGAGAGAGAGAGAGAGCGGAAGAGAGGGAGACGTGAAGGTAAACAGGAGCCAAAAGGTCTGTTTGCGGTTTATTTCTCATGATCAACTAGTCCTTGTTTCTGGTTTTTTCTGCTTTTTGATCATTTACGGTGTCCCACACATCTCTTCCTTCAAGTTTCATTGCCTGACTATCAGATCAATAAATGCACAATTCAAATGATCTTTCATAGTTTCAGAAAGTAAGTCATTATTTTCTTAGTGGACAACATCTTCAAACTGAATTGTCTAGTCGATTTTACCCTGCAGTTTATTCCCTCTCTCTTCTTCTCCTTCCGCCTCACCTGTGTGGGCCGTCTGTACTTCCTGCATGCGGTGACATGAGCGATGACACTGGCGTGGCTCTCCTTGCTCACATTGATGCCGTTCACCTTGATGATGCACTGGCCCGGGTGGAGGCCTGCGATGGCCGCCACCGTGCCTGGCATGGGACAGAGACAAGCAAAGAGAAAGAGGAGAGGTGTCACGGGCGATAACTACAGCGTATCATCATGCAGGTGAGAGCGGAATCCGGACGAAACAAACACCGGCACGTGCCAAAAAGTCACGTTTTCCACATCCTGTACATAAAATAGCGTTGAACGACATTCCTTTTTTTTCCGTCTTTGTATTTGTAACTTTAGCTTCCTGTTTTTGGCAGCTCATGAGGAGAGTGAGAGAGAGCGTGGAGAGGAGGGAAGTTGTTTATCTGGGGTAGACGAGGGCCTCTCGGAGGGATGTGATTCAGAACGTGAGAGAACTTCAAGGTTTACAGCTATCAGAGGAAGTGCATGGCAGACTAAATATTCCTCCCATTTCTCCCCATAGCTCCTTAAACACACACCATGCATACCTTACACCGCAATATACAGAATCTGCATTCCTCTGGCCAAATATTGCACAAAGGAAATTGTTAAGCTGCAGTTTATCTAATGCTTTTAATACGAAAGTACATAAACAGATGTTTATGTGTGCTTATGCACATTAATCTTTAGTTTTGCAGATGTTTTCGTCATAAACAGTCATGAGGCGTCACGATACATCCTCTGGGAAACACAAATATCTGTCCAAAATTTCTCAAAGAGGTGGACTGACCAATTGGCTAGCCTGGCTGAAACTGGCACCTCAAGCTGCATTAAGGAAAATACAAATTGGTGGGGCACGTTTAGCTCAGTCGGAACAGTATGCACCAAATATGTCGAGGCTGGGTTCGATTCCCTGCTCTGTCTCCCACATTTCCTGTCTCCTCCAGAAAATAAAAAGAAGGCTGAAATAAGCCAAAAAAATAATAAAAAATACAAACTGTCGGCAAAGTCATCTTGAAGAAATGCAGTGTCAAAGTGTCACAGAAATGACAGCTAACTGTAGGGCAAATATTGAACAGTATAAAAATACAGTGAACTGCACCATAAAATTAATTTCATGATGGATGTGTTTAACTGCTCCTTCTCTCTCCTCTTCCCGTCGCTCAGTTTCTCTGCCTCTAATTGCTATTACCTGCTCCTGCTGACCCCAGACACCAGGGGACAGCAGCTGTTACGACAATCCCATGGATTAGACACCTCCTACATCATCAGCCTTGTCCCAATGGATCAGAGAATCTACTTAAACACACAGCAGGTTCCCAGGCAACCGCATCATCAGGCTAATACATACACACAGCACATTTCTACCCTGCTATCCTACTTAGATTGCTTAAGAAAAAAGAAACAGGATTAAATTCCCCTGAGAACAGCCAGACAAGGACATGGATTGTTTTTGTATCGGACCCTATCTTGTGCCAGCCTTGATAGCAGTGCTACTAAATACGCTGTAGAGAAAAAAAAAAGAGGGATGAAACAATGCTGAGTGCTTTTCCGTCAGAGCAACAGAGAGCTACTCACATGTGAAAAGATACATGGGAATAATTGCAATGATTAAAGTGACAGATAACTAGATAATTCTCAGTTTTGGCAGCACCACTAAACAACCAGCTGAGCCACATGGAAAGCATGAGCGGGTAAATTGGCCTCTTGTGGCCAAGTCACGCACACCCCCAAAGACTGGTGTGACAGCTGCTTGCCAGCTGCGCTGCAATAACAGAAAGGTGACAGGAGGCCTCGTTTCTGATGAAGCCAGACAGCTCAAGTGGAGGAGGTGGTGATATCTTACCTCTCCCAACAGCATGGACCACAGAAGGACCAAAGCCACGGATCTGGAAACCCAATCCATCAGCAGAGTCTGGGATCTTTATCGTTCTGGGGGAAATGAGGAGGGAACGTAGACCGCTAATACAAGATGGCTTCGACAGTATCTCTTACATAGTATCTTTACACACACAGATTAAACATACTCTCTTGGTTTGGTGCTAACAAGCACCCTGAGGGGTCCCTTGCTGTTGAAACACTGCCTGAGGAGAACTTCCACTTCAGAGAAAGGCCTGAGGAACACTAGGTCTCCATTTATGGCAAACAACTTCTTCCCCACTTCCAGGCCAGCCATCTTACCATAGAATGAAAAGAAGAGTGGAGATTAGAATACACGATAGAAAAGCAAGTAAAGCATCAGGTTTTAATGTCTTGCAGACTCATTTTTAGCCCCAAGTTAACATTTCTGTAATTAAAAACATCAAAATTCTCAAATGATCTCCATTTATCATAAAGAAAATCGTACACTCTTCTAGTCACAGGAGACAATACTAACTTTTATGTGGTATACAGTTGGATCACTTTGTGGATTTCATTGTCTCTATGCAATCCAGACTTTACCAAGACATTCAGTGCTAATTCAGGGCTGGAGGGAATTAACGGTTGTTTGCTCAGATTGATCACATTTGCCTTCAAACGCTTCTGTCCCACTGTAGTAGATCAAAATATGGCATCCTTTAATGAACTTAATTTTTGTATGAAAATGCTCCTAATGTAATTATATTACATCTGAAGAGATTTCCTCTGTTCTCTTTGTATTCATTGTGCTGAGGCTTTAAAGCTGCACCTCTGTGCTGTACTGTATATGTGTGGACATTCTCACCTCAGCTGGGGAGCCCCTCTCTACAGATTTGATGATAGGGACCTTGTTCCTCTCTTCCAGGGTAAAGCCATAGCCTCCATCACTGGGCCTTATCTGGGAAACGCCACACATCTCCCATCAGCAAAATCCCAAGCCACCAGACCAAGACATTTTCACAGAGCACAAACACACAAACACCAGAAGCCGATACTGGTACAGACATACAGCAGTATTTGCTCACTCCTATTAAAATGCATTTGCTGTGTTATAACTTTTTCCATCTCATAATGATTTACTGTTGCTTCGGTTTGTTCTGAGTTTTGGATACGTTATTGAAAAGCTGCAGCATATTAAACAGCCTAAGGGCTACTAAATCAATAAGCCACCAAGGTGCAGTGGTGTAAGTGAGTACTCACCAGGAGGGACTTGGAGATGACGTTCTCGACTATTTTCAGGTCGTGTTTCATAGGTTTGTGTTTGGTGTTGGAACCCTCCATCTCCTCGTCAGCAAAGAAACGAAACAGCAAGGGCTCGTCCTTGAATTCACTCTTTTCCAAGACTGACGGGGGTGAAAACAACAAAGTCATGGATGAATAAGTGACAGACAAGCAAAGAGCTAAACATAAACTAGCTGAATCATCATATTTCTGGCAAATATATATAGTTTTTGGACTTAAATAAAAATCTATAAATGTTTTCTTTTGCAGACAATTCTTTTTAAAAGCATAATGCAGTTTAAGATTATTGGAGACATTTTTGTGTTGTCCCAGCTAGCCATGGTTTCAATTCAACAGTATGAAAACGAGCTGTAATTCATCCCAGAGCTACATTGTCTTTGTTATAGTGATGTATTTTACAATACTTAGATTTGAATATGGTATAGTATAAAAACTACTACAGTATGCATCTTTGACAAATAGTAGAGAAATGACTAGAAACCAAAGGATGATTAGAAAGGTAGGAAATGAATCACAATGCTGACACATGTCATGATTTGTGATAAATGGGCTAAAAGATGCAAAAATCACTGCAATGCTTCTGTAAGACAGCTGAACGTAATGCTCTAGTTGAACGCCCCAGACGGACGCTTAATTAAAAGCTTGACATAAGAGAAAGGGAGTCCCTACATTTGTGGCTAGATATCACTTTGAATGAACCCAGTCATCACAGCAAGCAACATAATGCCTTCATCGAGGCTTCGTGACGTTTAGAAATGAAAAAATAGCACAGAGGGGAAAAAACAGTTTTGTTTTGCTTCATTCCCCTCCAGATCGGTTACAGTGCCAACAGTTTTCATAACGACGTCGTCAGACCAAATAACTCACTGGCACGAATGGTAAAATTACCCTGAAGGTTGTGGAAATGAGAGGACGTTTGACGGCTGGGACAGCTATGTTCCATAGATGTGCTGGTAATTTGTAGTGTGAGGATTCGACTGTGGGTAATTTGGGTACAGTTACATCATGGAGGTAGGAGGAGACATGCTGTGAGTCATGCAATAATGTGTATGATGTGGACTTTGGCACGATGGAGGTGCAGAGTTAAAAAACAAGCCTGACTCCCATAAACAAACTGTCACCATGGATACTGGCCATTTTGCGCATAAGCTAACAAACATCCACGTGTTCTCTGCCAAGTTCTCACAGCTAAAGCAAACTATGCTTGTATCCTGAACTTGGTTGCTTCAGTCATTTGCACACAAGCATGCATGAAGTCAATGATAGTGTGCATGAATACAGTCATAGCCCTAACCACACACATATGCACACATACAAATTAATTCATTGGATTGGAAAGCTTTTCTATTCTTGTAGCGTGTCAGAGGAATTATAAGTAGAAATGGAAAGAGAACAAGTGTGGTTATGTTCTAAAACAGGATGTTAAATGCCAGCCGCTCTGTGTGGTTTCTCCAAAGCATTTAACTCTCAATTAGTCAGTGATGAAGAGGATTCCATGGATTGAGAAAAGCAGGGTCAGAACATTTTTCTTTTTTTGGTTGAAATCCTCAGCATTGAAAAGTGCTATACCGTGATGCATGAAGCCATTGTCACACAGCTCCACCCCCAGGATCAACGCTTCCTCTCTGGTTCTGCAGTCCCCCTGCAGCAGGAGACGCAAGAAACACAAAACGACAAAGAGTGGAGAAAGAAGACGGATTTAAACAAAAATGAGTGAAGGGGGGGAAAAAGCCAAAGAGGATGAGAATAGTAGAAAGAAACAGAACAAGGGACATTGTTTGTTTAGCGAAATGCCACCCCCCTATTGTCCCTGCATCCAAAAGCATAGAGACCAGCAAAGCCACTCCATGCTCCATCATAACACAGCCAAAGTCATGTCTAGACAGCAGAGTGTGACTGCTGTTTAAGTAGTGAGAGCTATTCTGCGGGCCTGGGTCAAACGCATTCATATGGACTACCATATGCACCACACACATGTGCAACTATGTGCACACAGAAACATGTGACGTCTGCCATTGATTCTGTGGCAGTCGCCATATATATTTCATTACTTTGTTGTCATCCCGAACAGGGCTATCAATCTGTCAACCTCAAAGCTTCCTGTCAAAGTCAATAAAGCTCAGCTGTCGAATCAATTCCGCTCTCTTTCTTCATTTCCTTTTGGCTCCACTAAGAGCCTCAAGTCTCCGTTTCCTTCCCCTGCTGCACATCTGAAGCTGCAAAACTATTCTATATATGAAAATCTAATTCATGTTTTTTTTCACATCTATAAAACAAAACTTTTTTTGCAACTTTTTAAAATTGCACGCATCTTGTAAAATGTATTTTGTTAAATAGTGAAGACTACATAATCATATATTCCACTGAGAATTGATACACAATTATATTACTTGTCCATTGCTGTGAATGAAGCAGTTTAATGGCTTACCTGTGCAACCAGCCAGTCTATCAGCTTGTTGGCCATAACCACAGATTTATAGGTCCGTAGATGGTAGTCCTTATCCCTGGATGGGTATGAAAGCAGAAAACATCCGCTAAGGATAAGGGAGACAAACTTCTACCTTTAAACCTGAACTGTGTTACTAGTGAAGTCTTTGATTTACTTTAACTAAATCAAACCCATGTGGTGAACATGCAGACCAGTAATTGCCTAGTCTATTTTAAACATAATGCATAAAAGAGGATGAATAATTCCCACTGTCAGCATGGCGGGCTCACTTTTCAAGTCGCAGCGTAAATCTAAGTGAGTTTCTGGACAGTCGCTGACAGCAAAGCAACATTCCTCCGAGGATGACTGGTAACAGCCCCGATAGTGTTTGGCTAATGGGTGCCCCATGTCAGCCTGGTGTTGCTGTTTTCAGTGTGACCGACACAGCCGCACAGACCCTGAGAATGCCATCTGAAATAATGCCGTGACTTTCCCATGAAGACCGGGGCCTCCCCGGGGGCACGCAGGGGCTGAGTTGTAGGGAAAATCCAGAACCACCATGACTTACACCACTCCACCATTTCCACCACATGCAAACACTCACTGAGACACACACAAATACACAGTTCAGACAAGTCAAACATGACATGTGGGCCAAGTTAAAGTCCAATCTCAGCTGTCTGGAGCTCTTCAGAATGTGAAGCCTGAGAGGCCAAATGTTGCACTGTTTCCTCCACAATGGAAAATTCTGTTGCGTAACTGTATTTGACAGCCTGTGTTGGCCCCTGATGAGGAACCTGGTGTTGGTATTGGCTCATGAGGCAACTTGCCCTGCCCTTGCCATGCATAATCCACTTGGACCAGAAGAGGCGAGAGGAAACCTGTTTTTCTCCTGAATGGGGAAAATAGAGACTGGGAGATTGGGACAGCGGCTGGTGATCAGTGAGGCTGTCAGAGTGAAAAATGGGGGTAAACAGCGGTCCAGTGAGCAGCCATATGTCCGACACGAGGAAACAGCATTTTGAGGAGTATCTGAGGTAAAGGTCAGAGAGTTGGTATTTAACTTGCTGTCCAAAGAGGAAAGTTTGTCTTGACATTTTGTCAGTGGTAAATGGATGATGAAGGCCAACATTGCATTTTCAAAACATCCTTTGGAATATATTTTACTGAAGGAGGACGCTGAAAGTTCAAGCTTTAAAGCTGCTTCAGTCCTGATGAATTACTCAGTGTATCACATCATGAGTTATTTTGAAAATCCTACCACAAATACTGAGTCTCTTGAAGACTCTTCAGCATAATGAAGAAGGCTTGTCAATATTTCTCCGATCCTGAGATGCCAGTTTTTCCCATCTATATGAGTTAGATTCTTTTCAATGCACACATTACACATTTTATTCCATGCATTCAAAAATTAAATTCTGTCCCTTCAAGACCAACAGTGTGCAAAGCATTCAATTTAAAAAAGACATAAATCTTTGGAGATATCTAGTAAATGTACAAAGACCACAAATGAATAAAAATGACATATATCTATGTATGTATATAAATCTACAGTCCACACAGTGTGTATATATATATATACATAATGCTACCTCATTATTAACTGCACTGCAGCATATATGAAGTATAAGGTAATTTATGAGATCACCTTCACAGTATTCTGTGGGTTTGCAGCTACTCGGTGTGCATATTGAAAAAATATTTTCGTTGTATTATTAATCTATGTATATATAGTATTAGGTTATAGTGGGCATTTCAAATAGTGCAATCAAATCCTAAGGAGTGGATGGATTCATCCCTTTCTTGTGAGGAAGTCAGGGGTATGAGGGGAGGACAGAGGGTGTGTGGGGGTGCAGCGGTTGGGTATTGTACATTCCCCTGTTTTGCATCCTCTCTCTCTCTCTCTCTCTCCGCCAGGAAATTATACCTAATTAGACAAGGGCTGGCTGCCCCAATTAAACTCTGGCATTCCCAGGCCCTGTGATGCATTGTGCTAGACTCTCAGTGAGAACGCACTGCACAGATATGCTGGCTAAAGACATACACATGCAGCTTAAGTACACAGACAACAGTTTTTATGTGGTTTGGCCTCAATACAAACGCAGATGGACTGAATGCTGATACACAGACATAAAAACAGACTCAAAATCACTGTTTAGGCTCTTTAGTAGTTGGATCACACAGAAATAAAGAGAAGTTATGTCCCCATCCTGCTATGCACAGCTTTATTGGTGTGGAATTAAAGGCCTTTTCAAATCCAGCAAAAAGAAGCAACCTGATGTGCTACTTTATGGTCAAATACATTAACAGCCTGCACCTGAAATACCGATTCAATGGAACAGAAGAAATCGCACTGAGGAATAAAATAAAAATAAAAACAAATTCTATAAAATGAGATGGCTCCACGTCAAAACTCTGTTGCACAATAAATTATTCGCATGTGTCCAAATTGCTGAGAAAACATGTTTCACGTTTGGGTTTATGTGTTTCATGGGCATGCCGGATGTTTTTGGTTTCACATGTTTACCTAATTACCAAGTTTATATGAGAATAATATATAATGGAACACAGAACTCATCATTTCCATACAGAAACTTTGCAAACAACCGTGATGAACTTCATATTGAAATTTGGCATCGTGTTGAAGAATTGGAATCAATGTTTGCCTCCAGCAGCACGGCTCTGTCGGGCCTTTCAGAGCCCGAGATCAATATGTTGTCGGTCACACTCTGAATTGTGTCTGAGTATTGTAACTGAATGGCCCCTGTAAAATGCTGGCAATTGAGGCAATTTGTTGGTGTGATGAATGGATTGTACCATGTGACACAAGCCCAGAATAGTGCCGACACAACAAAAGAGGAGAAAACAGGGTTTAAAAACAGGGGAAAGAACAAAAACCGACCATATCCTTCAACAAAACAATCACAATTCAAGGTCTACTTACTCTTTTTTTTTTTGATTCAAACCATATTACATTATACAGTCTTCATTAATGAATAGAGCTTCCTTCGTTTTCATATAGACTCATCTGGACATGCGAGCTCAGTAGGTGTAGGACTTCTGATCCATGCTGACTGATCTCAGGCAGGAACATACTTTCATGCTGCTGAAGACTACGTCCTATAGTTTAAATCTCTAAAAATGCATTATTATGACATCCGTTTAAATTCTCATCAGTGAAAAGTGCTGTACCTTAAGGCACGAAGTCATTGTCACATGGCTCCACCCCCAGATCAATCTTTTTCTAAAGCTTTCAACAAAACTTTCATGTGATGGGATTGAAGCAAATTGAAAAAGCTGGTAACGAGACATTTGATGGAGACCCTTTAGCCAAAGCACTATTTAGACCATCCATCCTTGAGTTGTGTCAAGCTAGTATTTCCAAGCTCATCAATGATTCAGGGGGTGAAACCTTCAAAGAATGAATGTCTACAGCTGATGCGGGCCATGTGATGCGGTTTAAAGCTCCATAAAAAGCTAATAAGAGGAGCTCGTTACTACTACTACAATTTAGGATTAGTTACAGCAACTCCAACTATTTATAAGGTCAAGATTGGGACCTTTTCTCTGTGACTTGTCCCACTGTTTACATACCAACATTTTTCCAACAGACTATTAGACGGTGAAAATGAATTCTCAAGCACAAAGAGAGAATTCATCATATGAACCCAAACTGCTTGTAACATCTGAGCGATTCAATCTCCTTCACCACATCTGTGTGAGACCAGAGAGACGAAACCTGCCAAGCTCGATCACCAGGCCCCAACACACTCCATCATCATCTGTGTCAACTCCTCCTAAGTCGGTTTCAAAGGAATTTAGCTCACTGTGATATTTCTCTCCAACACTTTGTGGTCGAGCTATTTTTAGGGGCAAGATGCTCGGGCTACTGGAGCCCCACCTGGCTGGGTTGCAATGGAGTGGAAAGGAAAATGGCCTCCTACCTGATGACAGGAGTGAAGAGGCTGTGAAGACGGCAAAAGAGTCGAACACCCTGAGTAAAAAGAGAGAGAACATTTCGTCAGTGGTGGGAGTGTAAAATGCAGTTTCTATTAAATAAAGCTCTACTGTTGCACTGTTACCTTAGATATGACATCGTGCATGTCACTTCTGGGGTGGTAGGTGCCATCGTCGTAGCGAAAGCGGTACAATACCGGCTCAGGTTTGAACTGGTATTTGTCTGTGACTGAAAGTACAATTGGAAATAAAAGGAGGTTTCTGAAGGGTGAAGTGCCAGAACGAAAGAAGAAACAAACCTCACAGGAGTATCATTCATATTGCTTAATATCTGAAAGCATGAGAGGTTTAAAAAACATACTCAAGCCAAACAGGATTGCATGGTGAAACAAGCTTTCCTGATAAGAGGAAGACTCAAAGCTCATACAGAAAGGTCACAGCTGTTCAGAGCTTCCCGCTACTCTTGCTTTAGGGAACTTGGTCGAGGAACCTAACAGTAATAACAGTTGGCTCTGTATTCTTGGCTGCAGCCTTGTGGGTTCCGTTAAAGGCTCTTATGAAAAGATATTTCATCATTTTTCACATTGGGACTTGCACAAGCTCAGAAGGGCCTGAAGTTATTCCTCTCTGTCAGGAACGGCTCTAAAGCCCATTCCCATTTCTCTGTGAGGAAGCAATAAAGCACCCCCGAGTGATTTAAGTTACAACTTGGCTGTGGGCCCTACTCTTTTAAGGAAAAACTACACGCAGAGCAGTATGTGTCATTTAGCATGAATGCAAAGCACTAGCCAGCTTAAGCCTCGTGCACGAAACACACTTGTTTCACAAAGCCGCAGCACAGCCACTGCACAAATATGACATACATTGCGGCAACAAAAGATTAATAATTCTATTCCCTTACCTAAACATTGTGTCAAGGGAATGTTTAAATGGGAGGCCAGCTAGAACATAAATAAGACAATTATAGGCCCAAGCCAGGGAGGGAAAGCGCTGTGAAAATGAGGAACATTCATTGGACATGGCTACAGGTTTGTTCAAGCAATGTCGGGCAGTTGCATGCTCCACACCGTGCAGTACAAAGTAAATTAGACTGCTGTAGATTTGTTTTTGGTTATGGAACAGTAAAAGGTGATAAAGCATGTCCGAGTGGGAGGAAATAAAGGGCAACATTATGAAAACCAACCATGGTGGATGATGCCGTTCTCCAGCAGAGCTTGTCCCAGGTGAACCCCTTCCTCTGGGTTGTCTGTCTCACCCATTTCCATCAGCCAAGACACAAACTCGCTGGGGACACACAAAAGAAAACACTGACATTATAAAACACAGAAAAACACACACTCACTCAAGGACAACACAACAAACACAAAGAAAACCTCCTTAAAGGAGAATGTGTGTGATCAGAGGAGAGAGTTTTGAATTTATTCTTGATAACCTGTCGGGGGGGGGGGGGGGGGGGGGGGGTTTACAGAGAGTCTCTACAAATTGCTATGAGCAACATTTATTCTAAATTGATGTGACTATGGCAACAAACACTATCTTGGAAAAGAGGAATGATTTATTTACTGATGAGGGCCACATCTGGTTGTTTAAACAACCAGCAGGCTTCAGTTTGTGTGTTTTGTCTGGTTTAACTATTTATTTTAAACACACAATGTAACACCATCAGATATGATGGATTTAATTGGGAAGTTGATGATGGAAAGTACAAGATATGTCTTGCTTTACGTCATTTACATCTGGTAAGAGGAAAGACAGTAAATCTGCCTCCAGACTAACAAAGTGCATCCGATTTTCTGAGGTCCAAATGAGGTAAATTGGACACTTTTCCATAATTTACTGACTCAGACAGATAATGTGAGTGAGTAAGAGGGGAAAAATAAAGAAAGAATGAGAGATAAAAGGCAGAGTAGCAGTAGCCTGATTACATCCTTGATGTCCCATCTCCCCAGAAAAGTCAAGTAACATTGCCAGCAGCACCACTGGAATTCTGTAAAATTCACTTCCAGGCCATGACGGAGGTGGCCGGGTGTCGGCGTCAAGCAGCTTTGAGAGAAACAACTGAACAAACACCACCACCCCCTCCTTCGTCCGTCCAGAGTTTTACACTCTTTAACCAGTCATCCTTGGCATCTTTCCTCACCATAACAGGCCACAGGGGAAAAACACAAGTCTACAAAAACGTCAATTTGTCAACCTCTGTACCTTAACCATGGAAGGAAAATACCCTGAACGTTTGGACAACACAGTTCTCATGGCCTGCGACAGATTAGGGTCAAGATTTGATTCAAATATCCCCATATTCCAGACTCATGAATGTGCACATCGATAATCCATTTTATGTATGACTATTGGTGTTTGGTATCTGAGAAAAAATAATGTAAACTTTAATGAAGCCTTTAAAGTCCCTCAAATTTCCTGCATGAAATTCTTAGGTAGGAAAGTTCTTGATGATCACTCATGAGATATTTGTGTGTTTCTGTGTTTTTTGTTTGTTTACTACAGGCAGACAGTACTTGAAGCTTGTTTTTTTCTATTTATTCCAAGATTAACAACGGGTAATAACCGCAAGAGAGGTGACTGTCACACACATTTTGTCTGATGAATTACACCAAACCATAAATATGATTGGACCATTTAATGGGGAGGCGTTCAAGACCCAAAAATAGCCGTCAGCCTTTGAATAAATAGAATCAAAAAGAGAAAGAGGAGGGGTGGAAAGAATTTCACAATTGATGGGAGTGGCTGACTTGAAGCCATAGGCTGTGGCTTTCATCAAGGACACTCCATGCTGGTTCCAATTCACCAATTATGCCTACATGCAATCATCTCCAAAGTCATCTACGACAGGGGAAGTACAGGTTAGAAGGATAGGTTTCCAAAGGGAGCTCCTTTCTCACCATTTTCTCTTCAGACTTAACGAGGCACCCACAGATGACCAATATTTGATCCTTTTAATATTTTAGTTGACAGCTCCAGGAACTGATCTGGTGTCTGTGTGGACCAAAGGAGAACGTAGCTCCTCATTCCAAACCACCCTGTGATATAACGTGGTCACAACCATGTCCTGTTGGACGTTTTTCTCGCCATGCTTTTAAAAACGGGGGTTTTGAAATGATTGATTAAGCTCGAGTGATTTTCAGTGTGATCACTACGAGTCAAAACACTTCAAAGAAATATAAAGGATGAGTCATTGGGCACTTAAAGGGAAATCTGTTATGAGAGTTCCAGAGTCAAGTGAGGAACATGGATTAAAGTAATATCCAAACAAGACTGTCTTCTGAGATTCATTTATTTAATTTCAATTCCTGTTTAAATTTCATTTTAAGTGCCATCAGTATATAAAAAGACTTTTGGCATTCACATTTTATTTTCAAACACTGAAACATCTTGCTCCAGATGTGGAGATTTTATTATCCTGATCCAGATTTGTCACCCTCTCAGTCTCAAAATATCTGCTCCACACATAGGCCTACAATGTGGGACGCACATTATTGCAAAAAAAAAAAAGTCATTTGTTTTGAATGTGAATAAGAATCAAGTTTAGTTTTTTTGCACTTTTCCTGCAAGAAGAGGCGCAAGAAGTCCGATACCCTATCAAGATTTTGTCTAAAAAAGCATTATACCATAGTAGGTTTGATGATCACAGTCTGGTTCTCTAAAATTACCATCTAGCCTGCTAAATATTGGATTTTTGAAGTAGACTGTTCCACTAGACCTGACTGAAACCCTGAGGAGACTCAATTCAAACTGACCTTTTACTTGGCAAACTGATATGACAGCAAGAAATCTCAAAGACACAAAGAAAACATGTCACACTCACACACACTCACACAAATTCAGTTTCCCTCTGGCATAATGGGCCCTCTGCTGTAGTTACATCATGGTTTCCTCTGCAGATAACTTATTGTAATCTAACATGAGCGAGTGAGAGAGGAGGCTGAGCCACACAGGGATATCTCCGTGATTTACAACTGGCATTCGATGGCCGATCCCTCCCCAGACACTAGACCAATAATCCTTAAATAAGATTCATGGGCTAAATCTGGCTGGATTTGATTTTCCCATGACTGAGACTGCAGATACACATAACATACAGTCTCCTGAACGGGAAGTGCCGACACCTTCTTCTTCCCAGCAGCTGCTTATAGATATCCTTGCCAATTTGAAATGAAAGCAGGGACAGAGATCCATATTACAAAGGGGATTTCTGAAGATATAACCATATACTTTGGAGAACATTAGGTAATACCACTTAATATGCTACAAGGCTTTTCTACCAATTCATCATTAAATGTACTGACATACAGACAAAAATATGAAAATTGCACAGAAATTAAATGAAATTCATTCTGGCTTTTCTCAGAGGCTCATCCCAAAGAGTCGAGATCACCGGCGATAGTCGTACCTTCCCAGGAAGCACTTGGGGAAGGTGGTGAGCTTGCGTTTCCGGTCCTTAATGAGGTTACCCTTAGTCATGAGGTGGTAGAGCTTCTCACCCTTCTCTGACACCATCACCCACGTGTCCTGCTCCATGCCGAGCCTCAGACCTATGCCACAGAGGAAGAAGCAAAGGACCTGTCATGATGGTGGCATTAATAATCGTTATAGTCAGCTCCTAGACCTATAGACTAGATGTGACATCAGTTACTAATTGCCGAGGGTTAATGTCTCCAAATTTCGCATATTCATACAAAAATTTAACAATAAAATTAGCAAAGCCTGTGCTTATAAGCTTTGGCGAGGTTGATAAGTTTAGATTAAAGAGATTATCTTGTATAAAATCTCAAAACTGCTAAATAAAAATAGAAAATATTCTGTCATCACTCTGGGTTTTCTCTTATAGGAGTGACCGCTAATTGGTTTTAATACCATTAATTATGGTAGCAGAATTTTGGTGCAGATCCCACAACTAATCAAGACTCGCCTTTTAACATGCAATAACATATTTCTGGATTGATTTTCCCCAAACACTCTACATATTCTCGGTGATCTGATTTGGGATGAATGTGGAGAAGAAAAAAATAAAAGGGAAACGTCTTAAACTAACCAACTGCACTTTAAAATTAATCGGCCCTAACGCTGATACTGATACGTTAAAGCGCCTCCTTACTTTTCCTCCTCTCCCTCTCCTTCATGATGGCCTCCAGCCACTCCTGCTTCTCCTCCGGGGTCTTGGCCATGCAGACGAACCACTTGTTCTTGGCTGTGTTGTGGATCTTCCAGCCGTTGTTGACTATGTTTCCGCTGCTGTGATAGTCAGCTGTAAGGCAGAGGTGGAGAGCTTTGCTTCAATAGTTTTATAAAGTCCTCTCCTCCTCGCGAGGGGCGGAACAATACGAACTTGCTTTTTTCAAGTGATTCACGACCAGAGTAGATTTTCCTGTTTGACAAAGAGGGCTGTCAATTTGTGGTCGCACTGATCATGACACTGTAAACAGAGTTGTTGGGAAGTTGGCTTCGCAGTAAACCGGGGTTACCACATAAACACAGCAATAACATGAGGCACAAGTCCAATGATTCGCTTTGGGGAAAACGAAGCAAACAAACGTTGTGATAGCAACACTGGTGTTCATACAGGAAACAGATAAGATCAGGCACATTATCTGATGAAATAATGCTTTCTCACACAGTAGTGTTCACCTGACCAAAAACAACATCCATTATAAAGCTATAGATATTAATGTACTCCATCTCAGTGCAAACTTTGGACTCCAGACTCATTTTTCTGCCTCTCTATTGAGTTCTTCATTGATTGTCTCTCTTCTCCTTTAATGACATAAACAATGGGACACACATGCAGAAGAAGAACCATCCATCAGCATTATTTACTACTTAGTCTCCAGACTACGCCTACAGAGCTGACAGATAGGTGTGATTAACTATCTATGCTCAAACATATCAAACTTTTTTTTTTAAACTAAGCAAATGGAGATGAACTCATGACCGTTCGCTGAATGTCCATCATTATTTCCATCTCAACAGGAACATTTCAAATGCCTCACAGTCTGACCTTTCAGGGTGTAACAAAAAGCAAACCATTACAATCATCAATTACAATCATGTCTAAAAGCATCTACAGTGCGGTGTCCTGTAAGGAATGCCTCGAGGGCGTTTTTCAACCTCAGGCAGCAATTGTGCGCCTGGGAAAACGTTGCGTCGCTTTCATTACGTAGAAATCTAAGCTAAAATACTCCGGTCGCCCTGGATCTCAGATTGAGATCTCCAGCCTGTGGTGCAGAACACCCAAGAGTTAGTGCGCTGCTGCCTGTCTCACGTGTTTATCCTCCGTCTCCAGACCCAAACCCATCCATCCATCTCTCACTGCAAACACCCAATATTACTGGCCATCTAGGTCTGCTGGAGACGAAATGATGGCTTCTACAAATATAAATGATAATCAGGGGCTGTGTGAGGCCAAGAGACACAAGCGCCTAAGTTCACCAAGTACCAGCAGCAGCACAGTCCCAAGGATATGTAACTATAGAGGTCTGAAAAATGTAAAAAAGGTAAATCTTATTTTTCCATCGGCAGTCGAAGTTTAAAATCACACAGTTGTGCACCAGCTCAAGCCAAGGTCTATGTTCTCAACGTTCCTGTGTGGGTTATTATGGCACATTTTTAAACCTCTCCTGCCAGGAGTGCCGAAATAAAAAATGACAATCTGAGAGTGAGCAAGCACAGAAACTGAAAGAAAACCGAGCTGTGTAAACATGGATTTGTCCAAAATAAATGTCGTATCTTTTAAGAGGACCTCTCACCTGTGCCATCATCCACATTTTCCACCTCCATCACCTCTGTGTTGATTCTCCCTCTGAACAGGTAGCGAGGACCCTCTGTGGCCGTCTTGCTGTTTTTCAAACGCCTTGGATGGACAAACAACCACAAACGTTAGCCGGTGGGGTTTAATCAGGTCAGAGCAACATACAGTATTTTATTTTGTTTCTTTGGTCAGTGAATATATTTGCGTTTACGTACTACCTGCAGACAATACACTGCATATGGCACATACAATAAAAGGAAATCAAAACAAAACCTGCCATTAACACCTTATAATCGATGTAGGAGCATTTTTAGCAGCTGCATCAGTAGGTCAGTGAACGCAGCACAGATCTGGCAAAATACGCAATTACTTAATTTAATCACAGCACACTATTCATCATGTGTTCTGCCTGCAGAAGCACAATGGTCAGCTGTCAACAAGTTTCCTAAAGTTAGGGAATTTCTCCACATGAGCTACCTGATAGACTAATCTACAAGAAAAAGAGCATCAGCCTATAGATGGTGGTTGGAGTAATCACGTTCCTGTTTCTCTAAGTTAAATAATCTCTAAATCCTTTTTTCCGTGTGTCTCATTGACTACATAACTTTTCTTTCAACTCCCTCCCGAAAAAGTAAAATGCTCCAGAGTGTTCTTTAAAAAGAAATAAGAAAAAAAAAGGAACTGTGGTGGTAAATTATTTATAAGATCCACGCTCTAAATGCTCTGCAGAATTAGAAAGACAGAAGGAAATTTTAAATTAGCATAAACAACATTTTTATTCAATCTCTCAAAAAATATATTCTGTATTGGAATTCAAAACCATCTTCTGCTCTGTGGATTTTCTCAGTGGGGTAATGAATAAAAGAGGGTCAAGACACCTGTTTTTCTTCTTGCAATAGACCAGAAGCTTGTCAAACAGGAAGAAAATCCTTTCCTGTATGTTTCCAGCTGAAATCTTCAGGAGGACACCATGCATGAGCATCTCTGTGCATGTGTCTGTGATATTGGAGCCCTGCAAAAGGTCAGAAAAATAGAGGAGTGAAAATGGAAGA
This sequence comes from Chaunax sp. Z400, assembly GCA_037577475.1. Lineage (NCBI taxonomy): Eukaryota > Metazoa > Chordata > Actinopteri > Lophiiformes > Chaunacidae > Chaunax > Chaunax sp. Z400. The sequence goes on along the minus strand of CM075206.1, from coordinate 9,667,306 downwards.
AACAGATGCTGGAACAGAGACTGAAACACAGGGGAATGCCATCGAGCAAGTCTGCAGTCCGTCTAGAAAATAATGTTTTATAAAGTTTCTACAAATTATTTCTATACCATTCAACGTTCCCACACAGTGTCCGAAACAGGGGGGGAGGGATTATAAAGCCCAGCCTTTCCTGCTCCCTCTCTCAGGGGTCTGTAAAAACACTCCCCGTTTCCTCAGAGCAGATTGCTGTGGGGCTTTAGCATGCACACTCCTTAATAGCTTCTATAGAATAACATCCCGTTCAGTCGAACTCTGCGTTGCACTGTCGCGCCTGGTCACCATATTGGTTGAGGCTCCTGCTGCAAGTGATAAAGTGCGCGGTCTTTTCCTTTACCTTGCCTGCTCTGGAAATTTATGTACCGTGTTTGATCGGCCCTTCAGAGCTAAAAATAACTCTTCTACGAACAGAGCCGGAAAATGTGCTAAGTATTTCCTTCTGCTGGGGACATCAGCGGGCCAAACCCCATCCAGCTTGTCCTCCTTTCTCTCCTCGCCCGTTTTACTCTCCTCCTCCTCCCTTCACTTCTGCCGATCATCTCTCACTCTCTTCCCCGCCTCTTGATTCCCCAGTCTATTTCTCTATCTATCTCATTCCTGCCTCCACACTTTTTTTTTCAATTCCCCACTCTTTCAGGGCCCTAGCTCATGACCAGATGTTAAACTAATCCTCAGCCAGTGAATGTGTGCACACTAGACATGGAAAGACCAGTTGGTCCTGGTCATTTGAAAGGCCCAATAACAACATCACAACGATCCAGACTGTAGAGCTGCATTTCCTGAATAGAAGAGCAGACACTTTCCTTTTGTGTTTCATGCCATTTTAACAGAACCCCCCCCCCCCGCCAATTAACCTCTAACAGTGCAGCCTTTTTTCTTTGCAGCATTTTTACATCGCTCTTCACCTCGATCTTGTTCCAAGGCAAAGCTCCACATTCAATCCAGAACTTTAAACAACACTTCATAACCTCAGTCTTCTGTTTCAACTAATTTTCAAGCCTCTATTTTTATAGTCACACAAATGCCAGACATAAGAACTGCAGAAAATGATTAAAAGTCGAAATGACAAAGGAGGATATGCCATTAATTAAAGAGATGTGGTCGAAAAGTTTGTTTTGAACTCTGAAGTGGTGCTCGATAATGAGCCGCAGAGATGAGAGATTTTTACTGAATTTAAACAAAAGAAGCCAAATCAAGCAAACCCAACAACTCAAGTAGATTTTAAGAACACCAATTAAACATGCACGAGAGGACAGAATGTGAAACACAACTGGAAACAACTACCCGTTGCTCTAAAATTAACATATCTCTATGGTGCGCAGTGACAAAACACAGAGACACTTGCAAAACTAACCAATTGGCAATCACTGCTCTGAAAAATGCTGGCAGTCGCCGGCCCCGTCCCTCCCACGCGAAGTGAACCTGCCAGGACGTCCCAAGGGCGACCAGCTGTGGAGCCGGTCAACATTAACAAGCAATCAGCCTGGGTGGAGGAGCAGGAACGGAAAAAAGAGCAGCTCTTACAGTCACTCCTCATCCCTCCATCATTCCTTTAACACCCACACAAAATTGTAAGATGCAACCATCACTCACTCTCTCCATTTTTCTGTTTCTCTCCTCTCTTCTCCTTGGTTCCATTTCATTTAGAGCTGCAGAGCCTGGCGTGCAGCGGTCATAGGATCCTGCTCCATGATCATGAGCTAATGTTTACAATTAATAAAAGTACTAGAGGAAACCACAGACTAACTACAGCCAGGACTGCATCAAATACAAGATATGTCATTCCACCCAATGCTATGTGTGCATGTGTGTGTGTGTGTGCATGTGTGTGTGTACAGTACATGTACTTTATACACCTAAGGCCTGTAGTGTTTATTTTGTGACCCAATATAGAGAATAACGGGTACAACATAACTTTTACATTCTCCTAAACATCTGTCAAAATCCAGGAGAAGACTTTTTTCTATATGAACAGATTCAAGATGAGTTTTTGTTTTTCTTATTGTGCTAAACTATTTATATTTTTGTATAATGTTTTACAATGAGGCAAAACAAACTTTCTACAATCTGTTCTAAATGCCCTGCAAATAACTGTGTAAAAATAAGATAACAAATTCACAGAAACTTCAACCTCTCGGCTTAAACCCCCGAGTTTTACTAAGAAACAACACTTTAGTAACATGCTGTCTCAAGCTGAACAGGTCAGTTTCATAATCATCCCAGCCTCTTGCCTTACAATTACCAACCCTGTTTTCTCTTTATGACCACCTCTGACTTCTTATTAAGGCATCCCAGATCCCTGGAAAAAAAGCTGATCCCAAGGAAACCCTGCAGACCAAGAAGTGCCGTCTACCTGATGTTCATTGGATCGGTCACCCTAAAGCCTTAACAACAGGTATCAGGCTCATTCAGGCAGAACAAATTTGTGAATGTGAATACAAGTCATTGTTCCCAGAGAGAACAAGAGAGCATAAAAGGCTTCAGAAGTCACGCCACTTGGAATTCTTGTTGAATTGCTGCCGTAGGGCTAAGTGGCTTTTAATAAGTCATGACTTTGAGCTTGGCAGGGGAAAACACAGCAAGAACGCCGATGCAGCCGTTTGAAGTGAACTTGGATGAGATGAAATCATTCAAAAAAAGTTTGGTTAAGTACAGTTTGGTTAAGTCTACCTCCCAGCCTTCAATATGGGACTGCCATTCCTCCAATATCTCCAACTTCTCCATCTGTCTCTTGGCTTCGTTGATGCTGGAGCACACGGCCTTCATCACCTGCAGAGACTCTTGCACCAGGGCATAGTCGTTGTGCTTCTTAGGGGTCCTTTTCAGCAGCTCCTGCAAATGTAAAGCACACAAAGTCACACACAAAACACTAGTTACTTGACAGTAGAGACACACATTCACCTTGATGCTCCTACATAACTTTTGACAGACGTTAAATCAAAATTTGTGGCAATTCTGGCTCTGAATTATAATCTCAGAAACATATACTCCATTTCCCATCCACTCCACATTCGTTCATCTTCCAGTGGTTCCAGAGTTTAGTGGTTAAAAATGGCTCTGTGTATCAGCGTTTACTCTATGGGGTGTTCTGGACAGATCTGCAGCCAGTGATGGCTATCTGTGTCATTTCAGAGGAGGAGGCCCTGGCAGCTGGAAGACTTCAAATGGCAGAGCGTCAGATTACTCCCTTATTATTATTAGATCGCTGTGCCTGTGCTTATGGCTGTTTAGAGAACGCCTGGGAAAATTAATAGATCATAGCCAAGATGAATGAGATAGGACGGCTCAGATCACCAACTCAAAGAAGCTGGTGATTGTGTATTTCATTTCAGTCACGTTTCACGTTGGGAAATGGACATTTCTAGACTAACAGCTGAATGACCAGATATAAACGAGCTCAGGCACAGTGTCTGAATGAGCAGCTGGGCAGGGGAGGTGATGATAGGTCTTGTGTTATTGCTACAATGTGGTTCAGCTGGGGAACTAAAGCAGAGACCTGTCAGAATATGAGCCCAGTGTTTCATTAGTGAGGGAGAGGTTGATGTGAATACTGTACAGCCCTAGCAAATGACTAGGTGGTGGTGGATGAAAACAGGAGTAGAAGGTGCCCTGCAGAGGTGGCACAAGGGTGTGGTGTCCCCATAATACATGGTTAGCATGCAAGAGACCATACTCACTCTGAGCAGCAATGGGTACTTGCAGATCCTCTGAATAGGAGCTACCAGGTAACCCTCCAATGGGACCTCTGTGTTTTTTCTGCCTCCCAGCAACATGCAGTTCTGGAGGAGAGGAGAGGAAGAGGAGATTTAACATCAGCTGGCTATAATGCTAGTTGTGAAGAAACCCAGTTAGATTGATAGAGATGAGGTACAACATTCATTTATAATATTAGCAGCCATGGTGAAGTTAATGTAGTAGTGGTAGTAATAATAATAATAATAATAATAATAATAGTGAAATTAAAGTGATAAACTCATATAAGACCACTGTACTGTATGACACACAAAATGTTGAACATGATTGCAAATAAGAAAAAAAGTAAAGTAGTAAGAGTAAAACTTTTCTTAAAAGTAAGAAAAAAGTAAAATGTGCATAACAAAAATAGCACATATAAAGCAGGTGACATTTAAGTTGATGAAATACCCATATAGCTAAACACTAACAACCAAGGCATAAGTAGAAACGCAAAAAATAAAAATCCAAATAACTTATGAATGCAGTTTACAAGACATGCTTCAAAAACCAACCTAATTCTTTTGTTAAGAACACATCTAAGTTGTGGCCATGGGAACAAAAAAATTAAACATTGTAAAGATTTGTCAATACCAAAAGGCACAACTCCTACATAGTTTCAAGTTTCATAAAATAATAAAATATAGTGCTGTTGCCTCACAGCAAGAAGGTCCTGGGTTCAAATACACCTGAGGACCTGTTCTCCCCGTGTCTGCGTGGCTTCCCTCCGGGTTCTCTGGCTTCCTCCCACCACCAAAAACATGTAATATAGGTGATTTGGTGATTCTAAATTGTCTATATAGGCAGGAATGTGAGTGAGAATGGTTGTTTGTCTTTCTACGTGGCCCTGTGATGAACTGGCGACTTGTCCAGGTTGTACCCAACCTCTCACCCAACCTCAGCTGGGATAGGCTCCAGCGACCCTACACAGGATAGGCGGTTACAGAAAATGAATGAATATTGAACAGAGTTTTAGTTAAGTTTACAGACAGAGCAATAGCTACATCCACCACATTACATGCCAAGGCAATAACAAATGAGATTGTATGACATAAAGCAGAGGGATTGGCAATAATAAAAAAAAACAAAGTCTTAAATTTCAAACAAATGAAAGTGCAAAATATATGGATCTTCATAAGAAACTCTTAAATGATACTAAAGCCAATACGATTTCAGCACCATGAAACAGCAAAATAAAGTCATAACAATGAAACAACATTTTAATGTGTAATGACAGCAAAATAAACACATAACACATAATATAAAAAAGAAATATGAAATGATGTGGAGAAAACAAGACATCGTGGCAAAACATTGTTAAGGGCAGGCCAAGTTGTAAAAGTGAGTTTGAACAAGGTAATAATTTAGTGTTGGAATAAAGGTCTTTGACACCATCTCTCAGAAGAGTTTATCAGAAGCATTTCATGTTTCTGTGAGGATTGTGGGAGCAGGTCATCGTCTCTGAGATTTTATGATCTCCTGCTGGTTGAGCAGAGATGCTGAAGAACTAGATCGAGTGATGTAACAAATAGTCTTTATCTTTGAATTTCAATGATTTGTTTATTTTAATTATTCATTATTCAATTAATTCAATTATTTATTGTTTTTTTTATTAATTTGTTATTATTTATTTTTATCATTTTTTTATTTTTAACATTTAGACATGAAGTCGTTACAAACGTGTGGGAGTGGTTGTCATTTCTGTACACAATCATTGGTGTCGCACAAAACTGAGACAACTGAGACAGATGGGACTATCATTGGTGTTCCAAATATTTGGCCATAAAAAAACTACAGCACAAACTGAAAGCATGACCTGCTCCTACACAACAAGTACAGGACAGACCCTCCATCTATTAGCTGGTGAAAGTGGTGAACAAACAATCCAACACTGTGATGCGTGAATTTATATTTGGATTTTTCATAAAAAGAGCTAAAGCCTTGCCTTCGGTCATTCAAAGTGACCTACATGTGGTGGGTTACAGGTTATGAGGTCAACTCCTAATGTCCATTCTCACCCCCCTCTCACCTGAATTTTCCACGAGGTGCTGAATTACGGGGTAAACAATAAAACAGATTTCATAGCAGCCAGTGGGCCAATAGATCAGTAGAGGTTAAAGGATATCCCAGCATGGTTATTGCAAGGCCAAAGAGGTGACGTGAGTTATATTAGCCCATTGCTAAGTGTAGGTTGTCGGGTAACACGAGACCCATATAGCCCTGATGGACGGCTCGGTCACAAAAAGGTCAAGGATATAAAGACACTATTAAATCAAAGTCAATTAATATATTTGCCTCCTCTGGCTTCTTACATTAAAGGAACATATGGATAGTAAATCAGACAGGAGCTCATGCAGCCGCTCATCTCAGGTGGTGTGTATAACATGTGAATGTGCGCGTTTCATCTCTCACTCCATCAATTACAGTCTTAAGAAAAAGTCACATGCTTTGCCAAAGAACCGGCCAATCAGTGAGTCTGTGGTCACACTCAGGTACCTCTGCTGTACATCTCAGTTTCAAAGAGTTCTGGTTTTTATGACTTAAAACACAAGGGGCGACATTGTGTAGTGAAACAGGTGCGCGCTGCTGTGTGGCAAAGCAGTGAGGAGGGAGAAGTACTCGCATTACAAACGATCAAATCCTGAGAAGACGAAAAGCAAGGCTGCAAATAGCATCAGGTAAATCATCGTAAGAGGCAATGGAAAAGAAAATCAGCAAATCTGTTGAGTGCATATAAATGTACTTTCACACAGAGAGAGGGTTTAGCGAGCCAGCAGAGGGGATGGAGTCATCTTTTGTTCGAGCAACACGATGCTCCCCTGTGGAAGCGAAAGTGTCGGAACAGGAAGAGGGAGTCCACCCACACATGGGGCAGAGTCACATCAGCTGTCAGACACTCTGGGGCTTTAAGTACAGGGTTTCACGCTGTCCAGCTGCCCTGTGTGGGTGACTTTCTGCTGGTATGTCTAAGAAAGCGCGGCGGTTTGTTTTCATATGAGAGCAGTCCATGTTTGATCACTCATGATTGAATATTGGCAGCTATATTTTAAGAATTTCCCTCAATTTTTAATTCAACTCACAACCACCAATTCCAAAAGAGTTGGGACATAATGTAAAATGTCTGTAAAAACAGAATGCAATGATTTATTTGCACATCCTTCTTCGCCTAAATGCAATTGAATACAGAACAAAGACAGGATGTTTAATGTTCAAACTGATAAACTATCTTTTTTTATATAAATATACTCACATTCTGAATTTGACAGGTTCATGTTTACCTTTGTGTTAAATCAGTTTTTCTTTTCAATGTGGGTTTGGAAAGAGAGGACACAAATTGTTGAAGTTTGGAAAGTGGAATTATTTCCCATTCTTGCTTCTGAAGTCTCCGTTGTCGTATTTGGTGCTTCATTATGTGCCACGTTTTCAATGGGGGACTGGTTTGCACTGCAGGCAGGCCAGTCTAGTCTAGTGCCTGGACTCTTTTACTCCAAAGCCACAGTGGTGTAAGGCTTGTAGAATGAAGTATTTACAAAAATCAATGACGCATATAGTTTTTGTACTATTTTCAATTGAAACGAATGTCAAAATGGATTAGGAAATGATCCCATTCTTTTTATTAATATTTTACAGAGTGCCCCATCTCTTTAGGAGTCATGGTTGTATGGATGTTTAACAATATAGCTACAGAAGGAAATGGAGGCTGTTCAAATCCAAATGATTTGTGCTAGAAATGTTCAATTAAGAAACACAAAAACATTTACCATAAACTGCAATTTAATGTCACACACGTAAATTCTGTACACACTCTTTGTGTGTAAGCATAGTAACTCCTGCTTCTACATGAGCAAAGATGTTCTGACATTTAACGTGGTTACAAACAGGACATTATGTGCATGTTTACAGCCGCTTCTCACCAGTAAACATGTGCGAACACTCCTGATCTTATTGAGCTCCAGCAGCAGCCTCTGGGCCTTCTCATGATTCCCGCAGTATTCATCATAAATCTGGAAACGGCTCCTCTATAAGAGTCATAGAAAGACAAGGTGATCAGAATCAGAATGCAAGTGAAAGAGGGAGACGAAGTCAAACAGAAAAATGGCCTAAAGAAATACATTAAACCGGGTGGGTCAATACAGAAAACAGAAATATTGACTGAGAAATTAAGAAAAATGAGAGAAAAGCAGGACAAAGGAGACTATGAATTACAGCATTCATAGTGAGTAAAGTGCTCCTATTATCACTCTCCTCTCTATCATGAAATACATAATGTATACACAATATGGGGGGGGGGCTTCCAATCATATCCTGTCATCTGCCTTGCAACCATATGACTGACAACTTTCCACCACAGCAGTTCTCAAGATGTTCATGTTCCATTGTCTTTGAGAGACAGCAGTGGGATGAGACCACACAGCCTTTAAATCCCTCACCACTGCAGTAAAAAGAGTACACGGTCCTCAGCCATGCTAATCTGCCTCAGAAGGCAATGCTGGTGATGTGAAGAGACAGAACTGTCATACAACAAGAAGGGATGCTGGGAAAAACACAACTTTATGATTAACTATAGGATACGTTCTTCTTCTTGAATCATGTTTTCTAGAAAGTGTATGAATGCTGAAAAAGAGCACTTTTGCCTCATGGGGGCGTTTTTTTTTTCTTCTTTTTGTAGTCCAAAGCGGAGGAGTGGAATCTTAAGGGAGTGTGAAAAACTTTGCAGACCAGAATCACAGAGCGACTTTGATTTTCAACTGGCTTACCTCCCCATTTGTGGTTCTGTAGTTAAGGTAGAATGAGAAACTCTTTGTTGGAACATTTACCATTAATAAGTCAAAAAGCAGCTGCAGAATAAGGGAACAGAAGAGGAGGGAGAAAAAAAAAAGACACTTTGTCCAAATCTTCTCATTCAAGATGCACATGGTCACTCATGACTGAGTTATGGTCATACACTAAGTCATGGGTTTTCAGTTATGCTGCGAGTCATATCCCATTTTCTGAGTGAGGCCATCTCATCATAAGCCTTGCTACACCGCTTAGTGCTCGATCATCTCTCTCTCACCTGTATAAACTGTGGCCCAGTGCTAAACCAGGGCCCTGCAGGCAGAGAAGTTGCTTTAGGCCAACAGAAGGAGAGTAAGATTTATTATACTTTGGAACCTATTATATGTCAGTGTGCCTCAAGGCTCTATATCAAGAAATATATATATAGACAGTATATATAGCAGGCTTGAGAAGTATATCTGAGCCCTATCAAGCATATCACTCATGGCGACTCCCTCATCATGTGTAATCCAGAGAGATAAATTGACACCATGTGGTTTATCTTATCATTTTCAGCATTAATCTCAGACTCAAATGCTTTTGAGTTCTGATAGTAACGTAGGAGATAAATTATTTATGATTACTGCGGACAGAGATGCGACTGAGCTACATGGCGGTTGTCCACAAGCATGCACGACTTACAAAGTGCAAGAAGCAGCGGCCGATTTCATGGTGAGCGTAAGGATCAGGCTGGAGCAGCTCTTCCGCCATGGACAGGAAGTCTTTGTGAACAGCCAGAATCTCCTCAATGTTGGAGAATAAAACCTGAGAGGGAAGAAGGGCACAAAGACTATGGTTTGTTAAACAAAACTAATTGGTGTGTATGTGTGTGTTTGTATTAATTATTGGTATATCTGCCTACTGTTTTATCTTATACTGGTGTTTTTAAGGATTTCCAGAATCAATAACTTGGCATATGCGGCTTTTCTGTGGCCAGCTGCAGTAGACAAGGGAAATTCTGAGGCCACACGATAAAAAATGAGGTTTCTGTGTAATGGGCATCTTGGCTTGAGACTAAAAATTGAATTACAAATTTTATTAGACAAAGAAAATAAAAAATGAGCACATTTTTAAGATCTTATGCATGGAAAGTTTGCCTTCATGTGGTCTTGACTTCTGCCCACTTCTACAGTATGTCATTTTTGTGGTGATATGTTGACTCTAGATGGATAAAAAAGAAGCTATCAGAATAAAATCAAAGCATTAAAAAGTCTTTTATGGATGTTGAGAGGCAAAATAATCTTAGGTGATACCGAGAGCAGTCAAATATCTCGTCAAATCTGATCAGTTCACCTCTGCCCCAAAGTTCTGGATGTCATTCAGCAGCCTGGTGACATCACAGGATGCTGTTGCCTACCCTCACAACGACCCACGTAATCTAGCCCTCGCTGTACACCAAGTTCCCAAATAAAGCATAGAATGGACGGACAAATTCCCAAACATGGGACATGCAGTAAATATCCAGTGAATGTGTATTTACCTTCAAACGTAAGCAAGCTCACATAAACACACTCCCACTGTGAGAGAGCACCCTTTATTATCCTCCAGCCGGAATCATTTATAAATAGATTATATTTACAGCTGCTTCCTGGATCGCCCACTACTTCTTTCTCCATTCAGAACTTGGCTTTTTTAGGATAAAAGTGCACCCCAAACAAGGGAGCCATTTTATTTAGTCCCCAATGTAATTTCTGGTAATTTCATGAATTGAGTGACTCTATGAAAATAAGGCCTGAGAGGAGTAAAAGTCAATTGCCCTCATTATATTCGCAGTTATGTGTCTCACAGATTGACCCTCACCTTAACAGTTTCCTCTGTGATGTTCTTGTCGATTTTGGTGGCTGCATACTGGTTGAGACGATGTAGAAAAACCTGAAGCAGAAGAGAAAAGAAAAAGCAACAGTTAATGTCTCTGAAAAGGCGCCCGGATTAAATTACGTCCTGGCGTCTGATCGCTGGAACCTTTAACAGGACAAACAGAAGACTAGATTTGAGGCTTTGTGTGCAGCTGTAACACTTAGCTGCCAGAGCTAATTGGTAAACCATCACAATAGACACCTGATACACGCGAAACTCAGTCTGCGCTGGACGTAAAAAAAAAAAACACAATAATTGCAGCGCATGGTATTTCAAAGGCAATGTTAAGTGGCTGGGAATGTGAGGTGGAGAGGCCAACGGTGTGTGAATTGAGATGGATGGAAGTGCTCTTATTTTCTTCCATCCCTTCGGACAACAGTTCCCAGGCTGCTTCACTACACAAGCCCTCGACAACCCATTTAACGCTTCAGGGCACTTTCTTAGAATGGCAAATAAAGGTGTGCTTCAAATATATTCTTAAAATGTGACTAAGGAAGAATTAGTTGTTTTCTGAGCTCTGCCTAAGGGAGAGCTTTTAAAGACGACAACATCCATCAACAGGTACCAGACAAGAATATTTATGTTCATGTGAGCAGTCCATGGAGTTCGGTTTGGGCGGATGGGAATCTATCTTCAGAGGAAAGCTCTGCACAAAACAAATCGATGGCTCACACTTTGATTTTGATTGATGTCTGAGATGCACTCCACTTCAGGGAAGCAATGATGAAATCCAAAGTAAGGCTTAAAAAGCGAACCTTTCATAAATACTAAGTATATGAGAAATGGCATTCAATAGCTCTGACAACAACAAAGTCCCTGATGTTCATGTTGTTGTCAAATCTGAATAAGAGAAAGTTAAGCAGCAACCATAACACCATAAAAAAAAACGTAGTGAGATGTCAGTTTTGCATCACTGACATTTATTTTCATTTTTCAGTGTCACACAACTGTCTGAGATTTCTAAGTAGAATAAAGCATGTACTTGGAATTAATTATGTGAAACCAATTAACAAAAAGATCGTGGCAAGATTCATGATACTGCAGATAAAAGTGAGGTAACGTTAACCCACAGTTTGATTCCAACTGAGTCTATTCATCTATCAATCATTTAGAAAATAGAAGTACCAGAATGCAGCAGGGCTGTCACAACTCAAATTCTAACTCTCTGACCACATCAATCCTCCTCCGAAAAAACATTGCAACATGACAGATGTGAGGACGGGGACCTCGGGGATACAGTGGTTTGGGTAGGACAACTATGGAATGTATGATCCTGGCTAAGGCGACTGTCAAGTGGAAGGGAACGGTCGGCCTTCTGAAACTGCATGATGAGGGATATAGGGCCCACGCTGTAGCTTGAAGAAGTTCCTTCCAGGTGGGGAAATTGGAAATGTCTGGAAGCTGTGGAAAAGTGTCCGCAGAGATGCTCCCGATGAAGGCAGAGTTCTAAAGATCGATGTCCTCGGGAACTGGATTGGCTGCAGGCATGGCGGGTCACTGCACTGGTGGATGAAGGAGGAACAAACACATTCTGACACTTCAGAACGCATCTGACAAGCTGCACACTGTAAGGCAGTGTGTTGCATACAGTCAGTGAGCACAGTAAGAAGCTCCATCTGTCTTTGCAGTTGACCCTAACCATGGGCATCCTTTTACCACCCCACGGAGGGCCATTATACCATCTGTCACCCACTGCAGCCACACAGCGGGCAGTGTCACCCGAGCAACCTCACATAATACAAACATAAAGTATGTCGACAATAAACAGATTACTTTAATGAGCAGACAAGCCAATTATTATTCCTTCACACCGAGACCTCGGTGAGTGGTCATGACGACAGTAAGCTTATTGAAAAGTGTCACTCGATTGATTGTGAACCGATGGAAAGTTGATTTGGCTAACTTTATACATTGCAAAATCTCCATTTCTAGCTAATTACAAAGGCAATGCTCTCTGGGAAACATATTGACATGAGAAAAATAACTGGAATCATCTTAATCACATTGCACTGACGTAAAGCAACACTTCAAAAGGATCTGTATAAATGAGCGTTTGAATCCCGGTTTGTGGTTGGAAAAAGGGGCTTAAATAATCAACTCTTTGTTGTAGGCTAACTCTGCGCTGATTACCATTCTGTAGCTTCCTTCCCTTGCAACTCAGCCACTCACAAGCATTAGCATCTGATTACCAAGTCTAATACGTACAAACGTGGCGCAGACTTCAACAGGCCTCTCAGAGAGGTCTGACAGGGCTTACAGTACAGGACCTGAGCTGAGAAAAAGTAGTGCTAATTTGCATCAGAAACCCCGCTTCCAGTCATTGATGTGTGACATCAAACATGGGCTCATTAGGGAGTCTATTATTATAACTGTTTTGATAATGAAGTGTAATGTAATGAAGTTCAACATGAAATAATCACTATATCTGCCAAGCACTAATTACACTGTATATCTATGGCTGTGGGGGACTCTGCTGCAAAACGTTAGGAGCCACACTGCAGATGCTTATCAGAAGTAAACAACATTAAAAAAAAATGGAACAATGGAGTGCAGGAACTCTAAATCCGATCAGATGAATGGAAATAATAAATTATCCAAAAGATAAGAGAGTGTTTTGTTGCACAGGAGTGATGGTGTGAAAATGAAAAACATCTTTCATGCAGTTTTCAAGATAAATGCACCACACAGAAAACAGACGCAGCTGCATGAATCTCTGGGCAACTCATTTGAGACACGCCTCACATTATTCCAAGAATTGTGGACAGTTCAGACTTGATTTGTGTAAACGAACATGTCTCCTCTGAAGAGACTGCCAAGACTTCCTTGTTGATGTCGTCAAGAGACTAATCCTGGAACATCTCCACAGACTGTGAATGGGAAGCTGCCTGACTGACTGGATTTATGAACACAGTAACAGTACCCAGGGTGACTGTGAATATAAGCCCATTGCCAGGTTTGTACAGTACCCGACTGCGCAGCAGTACATAAATGAAAAGCTCATTTGCAGAATCCTGAATGTATTGTATTTAAATCTAGCATTGTATGACTTCTCTAAATCCAGTGTTGTAATGCAGTGTCAGTGGAGCACGTCCAGCATTTGTCTCTCGATTGCATCACAGAGGAGAGCATCTGTTTTCTCTATTTCATTTATGATACTATTAACTAGAAACTTATTAAATTTAAGGGATTCAAACCAAATGAAAAAAAAAGAATTAGCTGAAGACTCAGCCAAGACTTTCCCAGACTTCAGAGTCCATTTTTTACAAACATATGCCCACCATTGTCCACCATGGTTACAGTCTTTGTCCCCATACTCAGCAACGACCGAATGAATTCCAGAGAGACACATTTTGTTCCCTAGGACTGGATGTGTTTTCTAGCAGGAATCCACTGTCTCTGGGCACAAGCCTCTGAATCACAAGCAGACTTTGCAACTGCGTTCATTGTGAAGCACATCGTTGGTGACCCACGTCCTGCTTTCTGTCACAAAGCTGATAAAGATGACACTGAAAGTGAGATCAGACTATTGAAGGATTGATTGGGCAAAAATAGAAGAAAGAAGAAACAATAATTCCCACCTACAGGTAGCCTCAGATTGCTCCATCCATTTTCACCTCAAATTTTCAAATCCTTGAAAATTCTTTAAGGTTTAATGAGTATGTTTTTTTTTTAACATCATTGGCATATTTGTAAGATGAAGTAAAGTGATGGACTCTGAAGATACAGAGGATAAAAGAATATAAAAGAAAGAGTTTCTTTCAGTCAAAATAGACACATATCACTCATTTGAAGCGTGTGGATAACCTCACATTTTGGCTGCTCTCTTTCTGAATCAGATATTTTCCACTGTATTTGTTGGGCATTACATGCATTTTCTGTCCTTAATCATGCAACAACTTGCAAAAAAAAAAAAACTCACAGTGAGGCACTTTGTTCCCAGAGGCCCAGGTATACTTACCTGGATTGCCTCTCTGATAGCTGAGGGGCGAACACACATTAAAACCCCATTAAAGTTTTCATTATTCCACAGAGCAGATGGGTGTGATGAATAGGTTTGTCCATTCTCTTCATGAGGCCAGGCTCAAACGCTTTGGGCAACAAAAGCATGGTAGAGGAAACCATGGCTGACTCAGTAATGCTCAAATTAGAGTGATAGCAACCTAACCTTCACCAGGCAAAAACTGAAATCAGGCTCAGTTCTCATCATCTACTCAGTATAACTGAGCAGCTGCTTTGACAGCGGGAAATGACCTCAATCTAACGTGAGTGACAGCTCGCTCAGTGGCTGCTGTTTGGTGAAATATGCTTTTTGCTCAGGAGTAGGGTTGTTGAAATTACAGACAGCATCCTCTGGCCCTCAGTGCAAAGAGAGGAAGAGGGTTAAGAGACTGGCTGGAGCACTGTTTCCATGCTGACAGTGTGTGCTGAGCCAACTCAGTTCAAGACATTTTGTGAATGGACATTATCCAATGCCTAACCCCATGTCTCCACCAGATTGGAAAGATACAATCGGCAAAAGTCTATCTTCTCCCCCCCCTCTATGTTGGTCTCTGTGTCAATGAAACAGACGAATCACACCAGAGGAGTTTGGCAAAAACAAAGGCTATTTGCTTCCTCACACATGTTAACTAAAACTTATATAACAAGAAGACAAAGATGAATATTCTTGTGCTTCAAAATTAAGTGTGAGTGCAATATATTTGCCAAGCCAGAACATGTGCCTGTGTCAAAAAATAAATGCGACACTGAATGTGAAGTGAGCGGACAAGAGAGTGAAGAAAGTGCAAGGGAAGTTAAAAAAAAAAAAAAAGTGTCATTCATCACGTTACACAGCCACACACTCAGCAGAGTGGGCTGTGATGGGAATATAAATCCCACCCGGAGAGGAAAGGAGTATGAAACAGATCCAAAAGAGCAAAAGGATGCAGCGAATTATGGGGATAAAAAAAAAGAAAAAAGAAAGCTTATACAAGTACAAAGCTAGCCTCAAACATCTGCAAATGTGTTCAAGTTAAGACTGTTGAAGGAGTCGGCAGACACACACAGGCTCTTTAGATGTATTAAATGTAAAACAACCGTTTTAGTACCTTGTAAACTGATTGGTTCACTTTAAAACACCATGCTCTCCCTGAAGTGATAAATTGGCTGTACTTATAAGGCGCCTAAGACCGACCATTCACTCACTTTACAACACAAACCAGCACTCACACATTCAGACAATAACCGACACACAGAATGGGGTCCAATCCCTTGCCCAAGGACACTTCCACATGCAGACTGCATGGGGTCGGGGATTGAACCACTGACCTTCCAATAAGTGGACGACCTCTCAACCTCCTGAGGCACAAATTCAATTGATTTTGCTGTGATGTGGGATATACTGCCAACAATAGTAAAAGTTACTAACTTAATTGGCTCTGGTCGTAAACTCTGGGAGACTGAATAGGCCTGCCTCAAAGTCTATTGGACACACTGCCTCTTTTGTCCATTGATGGTTCACTGATCTGTCAATCTCTATCAATGGTTGGAGAGCTGAGCAACAAACACATAAATAAATATCTGGAGTAAACACTAATCTGCCCATTATGTTTTATATTTAATGTTGTAAAAGAGATCCCAATCTATAGGGATGTTAATAATGTTCATGCTTTCTAGGATTTCTATCAACAGGGAAAGAATCATGTCTCGTTAACAGATAAAACAGTTGCGTCAAAGAATTAACCGAAAAGTCTTCGTGAGTATGTGTGTGTTTCTTTGTCACACATCTGTCTGAATAAAAAAAGCTGAATAAAAAGTAAACCACTGTGATAAAAGTGAGAGGACAGCAGGTAACAGCCGTGCTGGCAGCTTAGAACCCTCAGACAAGTGTTGAAAACCACCTTAGTCTCTGGATGTGTGTGTGTGTGTGTGTGTGTGTGTGTGTGTGTGTGTGTGTGTGTGTGTGTGTGTGTGTGTGTGTGTGTGTGTGTGTGTGTGTGTGTGTGTGTGTGTGTGTGTGTTGGTGGTGGAAAGAGAGCGCAGCAGAGGCAGACACAAAAAAGGCATACAGGATAAACAGAGAGGACGTGGTGAGGGTGAGAAAGAGAGGGGGAAAAGGGAGAGCGTTGTATGGCCTTCTTCTTAACATGGCAACCCTGTAGGGAGGATGTTGTGCATTTACCATACTTCCTGCGCAGAGGAACTCCTTTTAAGCCGGAATTCAACATTATAGGGTAAAGTCTCCTTCACAGAGGCCTAAACACACACAGTCCTCGCA
Organism: Chaunax sp. Z400; assembly: GCA_037577475.1. Taxonomy (NCBI): domain Eukaryota; kingdom Metazoa; phylum Chordata; class Actinopteri; order Lophiiformes; family Chaunacidae; genus Chaunax; species Chaunax sp. Z400. Next base: position 9,650,607 of record CM075206.1, on the reverse strand, counting down.
AGCAAAAACTGAACTTCCCCCCGAAAGGGCCTGAGTCAGTCTCTGATGCAGTGAGCACACAGGGGAACATCCGAAGAGAGAAAAGACTCTTTGTAGTGATTCTCTCCCATAAGCCTCCTGTCTTCACCAGGTCCTGCTGACACCTCCAGGATTCATCCTGAGCTTCTCATCTGGAAAGCTTTCCCCAAACTGTCCCCATTTCTCTCCACTGGGAATGTATACAGGAAACAGACACTATAAATACAGCGGGGAATGTTAATATGTCTATCCTGGGAGTGACTATTAAGGCTCATCTGCACAGCTCAATGCAGGGCCTCTGGTTTTAATGAACAGAAAACACATTGTGTGATCATTTGACAGGTTCTTCAGGTGAACACAAGTTCATCTCTCTTCGAAAGACTTCTTTACTGTCATTTCAAAACTCAGGTACTCTGAGTCCAAGATGACTCCCATAAATGAATTAGAAAAAAAAGTAGCTGAAGACGCTCCTTTCAAGGCAATTAAAGAGAGAGCTAATGGAGTATCATTTGAAAGTTTATTGTTTCAGGAAATGCCTGTTTTGTGAGAAAAAAAAGAAAAAGAAAAGAAAACTCCGGCTTGTGAAAGACGAATTTTAAACCAACCAAGCGATGTCCTTTTTTTTTTATCTGCAAGAATTCACTATTATCTATGAAGGGCAAACCAAATTTCTTCTCTTTGATGATACTCTTGTCCTTCCAGTGACCCTGGTGCCCAAAGCATCACATAAACAGCTGGAATGAAGCAATTTATCTAATGAATATGTCTGTGTCCAATGTCTGCCCCTGACTCCCACTGAGCTCCCTGCACGGCTGATACTGGAACGAAATAAGCATAAAATGACACTCGAGGTCATGTCAGTTAAACTGAATGCCTGACCGGCTGTGGCTCTGTTCAATTTCACCCATCGTGGCTCTATAAATGGAAGACATCTTCAGTGTATTAGAAAGATCTTCTAACTTGTGAAATTGGACGTTATGCAGTAAGACCAGCCTCCGGTAGATGAGAGTTAGCCTTTAGAGACCAAACCTGCCATGCTTTCCCAATCTCCATGTGCAGCCAAGCAAACCATTACCCACTGCTATGGGGCAATTCCCACACTCCAGGATCCTGTATTGATCTGCAGGATGACTAAGCAGAATCATCAGCTAAGCAGACATGTGGTGCACTCTGAAGCAGGACTGTCACACACCTGGATCCTTTGTAAGGAGACACAAAATAGATATTTTCCAGCTGATATATACATAATTGATGATTATATGCTTCTCATGATTGATACAGATAGAGAGAAAAAATGTCCATACGAAATTGGACATTGTAGAAATCCTACCAGGGTTCTGCTTATCTGCCTTTCTTTTTGTCAGAGCAGATAGTGCAGGAGGAGCCACGACAACATGTCTGCAACAGAGCAGTATAGATTGAAACCAGTATTATACATTTACTCCTTTTATTGTAATCGATTAGCTTTACCCAGTAAAATCGTGTAATGTGACAGTCATCACCCATTTAGTGTCTTTCGGCTCATTGTTTTGCTAATGTTGCTCTGCATGTGCTAGATATGTAAATAGGCGACTGTTTGCTCATGCATTCATAATAAAAACTTTATGGGATGATTATATGAACAAAAGCATCCAACAATAATCAATGCATGTTTAATTTAACATTTAAAAATGTAAAAGGGTAAAGTAGGGGCTTCTTCATTGCCTATCCCTCCAACCAGGTCCGGTCAGTTTCAGAGACAGAAATAAAGAAAGAGAGAAAGAAAAAAGAAAGAGAAAAGAATGAAGACAGACAGGCTGACATGAGGAGGATGTCTGCAGACAAGGCATGCTTCGAGACAGAGAGACCCTTGTCTAACTATCAGAGCTTCTACAGCAAATCCCATTCAAGTGCTTAATTAAATAATGAATGAAGTGGAATTCCTCATCACGTCTGGCTGGGTAGCGCTGCTTGTTTATGGATTACGAGCCCAGAAATGCAGGATGGACAGAAACGTGCATGCAAAGAGTGAGTTTGAGAGAGAACACGCAAACTTGTCTAAACATCTTCTGGGGACAAAATGTTCATGTCAGGCTTTAGAACGAAGAGAGCTGCAAAACAGACCTGCATTTAATTAACTTGTAAACATATTGTAATTTTCCAATTGTCATGCACAATTATGGCAGTGCTGAAACAGGTTTGAGTATGCTTAACCAACAATACAAGCAGACTGATCAGAGCAAATATGTATGCATGCATGCGTGTGTGTGTGTGTGTGTGTGTGTGTGTGTGTGTGTGTGTGTGTGTGTGTGTGTGTGTGTGTGTGTGTGTGTGTGTTTGGGGGGGTCCTGCTGAAGAGCATCTCAACTAAAACACAGGAATGAAAGTCCTAAGAAGTGTCTACAGCACTACCACCACTCTATTTGTTGCACATAAGCACCATGTGACTGGGCAGCTGGCACCGGCCAAATCAAAGGCCGCCTTCTTCTCCGCCGCTTCGCCAGGCACCGCCGCTGCCTCCTTAGTTAAATCCGCTCGATGGCTTCAATACAGTAGGTGTCCTTGCAGCGCTATCCCTTTGCAATGAAGCTTCACTTTGCCAAGTGGGCAACTCTCCTTTCCCTGACCCAGTGGAGACAGCGGAGGAAGTGTGCGTGTGTTGAAGCAGGAAATATGGAGCACAATGTAAAGATGGGGAGGGCCAGGAAGGAAGGAAATCCTGCTTGAAAATTGCCCTCTGAGACAAAAGCAAAAAGAACCCTCCACAGTGCAAGAACCAGCATGAGGGACTTAAATGTTTTAACAGTGACAGAAGGAAGGTATAAAAGACTGCAACCAAATAATCTTAGGGTAGATTTGAGAAATATTAAGTTTGTTTTTCACACCCCTCACTGAACATTATATTCGATATTTATTGCACTACATGGCATCATGTAGGCATGCATATTATTCTGAGTATTTCCCGATGGTAATCACATTCTCTGCATCTAGGAACTTAAAAGAAATATATGGATAAAACAGTGGCTCCCAAAGCAAAATTGCTCAATGGTAAATTGAAGGATTATCCCACTGGTGTTTTTATTGATATGGGACTCAAGGTTGATGTAAAATGCTGTGCCGTAGGGACCCTGTTGTCAGTGAGCTAATCCTCATCATCATTAATCTTCAGGCTGGCTAAAAAAGACAGATTTAGCTTGCTAAACAGATTTATGCACCCAATATGCAGTATGAACAAATGAAGGAACGGAGACAGCATTCACACTTGAAAATAATCAGGAAAGCTTCTTGTGCAGTGGCAGCAGTGGTGTGAAATTGAAATGCAACGGACCTCACACTGGGGACAGACACAAGAAAAACTGTTTGTATCCTCAGAGAGGAGAGACTGGCCCAATTCGATTAAAACGAGTCAAGGAGTGAAACATATCACCTCTCTTACAAACATACACGTATAGGAAGACAGAGTCATGGAATAAAGCTACAATTTTTTGGTAATTATAATAAACAATCGCATAGAAAGAAAGTGGAAAAGACACAATACAGTTCAACATAATGTCCATAATGGATGGACCATATGCAGCTACCGCTCCCTCAGGAACACTGTGGTTTCAAACAAGAAAGAAAAAGCACCAGAATACAAAAATGAGGTATATGAAAGTGTAAAGAGCACGAGAGACGGGTTTTTAGCGAGCCACCATATGATCGGACATCGTCAGCTGAGAATGAAGAGGAAAACAACTAGAGCAGCTGGTGCAAGTACGCTGCTCTCTGTGGAATCTCTTATCACCAAACAAACTAATGCAAGCAACAGTAGATGGCCACTGGCAGGAAGGGATGGGGTACCAAGACCCAGCAATAAATCATTCCCGTTACCGGAGTATCGATAAGCTCCAGGACAAAAGGTGCTGCTATCAGAATTTATGTAACGTTAATTCATTCTAACATAGCTGGCATTTTCTAACAGTTGTTGCTAAATTGAATCAGAGGGAGACGGGAACGGCGGTCTGCTCCGTGTGAAGAAAGCACACATTTCAAATGCCAAGCATCAATCTATTCTGTCCTTTCCACTCCAGTCATCATGGCAGACGGGGCAAGACGTCTGTGTGTGGGGGGCATGAAAATGGATCTACGGTGGCCCTGAGGTGCAAATCACAACAGCAATTAGGAAAACAACAACAACCCACAAAACACAACGACATATTGCAAATCAAACTAACAAAAGGGAAAACATGACACCTAATCAGAAATATCAACGGCAAAACGAAAACCACAACGACGACATTACTGGAAAAGGCGGGTGCCTGCTGTCGACGGAGATCATTGCTGATTGGACGAACACACTGCCCATCTTTTCCACAGGAAGGAAATGTGCCACGCGCAGGATATGTTCAGATCTATTGCCCTCATTGTGGCAATAAGGTCTCTAAAAACGTGTCAAACGTATTACAACTCGTTATTAAATGTATTAAAACATATTTCAAATACGTCCAATCAGCAACAACAGAGACAGCAGCTCCTTACATTTGACCCATTAGTTTTTACTGTGAAGAAAATGTACTTTAATACTTCAATTAATCTCACTTAATTTGGTATCTATTAACAAGCACAATAGCTTATGTTGTTTGTTTGTTTCCCAACATAAATACAACATGCTTCCATATATGGCCTGATGCTGGACACATGCAGACAATGAAAGGCTCATGTTTTCTCTGTTTACACTGTTTGTTTTGTGCATTTTTTTGTCAAATCTGGATAAATTGACCATCAGCATCCTCTGTTCTTGATTCCATCGAAACAAAGAGGGGGAGCTGGAAGTTAGCACGCAGTCTACACACTGACAGACAGGAAAGAGACTAGAACAAGAGGTTGTGACCTCTGGGGTCATCAGCCGTCTGTCAGGAGTATATAGACCCACTCGTCATGCCCTCTGACCTGACCTCCTCCAGGACTGCCCTATGGTCATATGTTAGAGGCAAATTATAAAACTTATCGGCGCAGCCTCTTGGGACAACCCCATCGTCCCGGCCAAGATGTAAACAAATCTAATCTCTGAGTGAGGGATACAGAACCTCTATACACACACACACACACACACACACACACACACACACACACACACACACACACACACACACACACACACACACACACACACACACACACACACACACACACACACACACACACACACACACACACACACACACACACACACACACACACACACACACACACACACCTGGGTTTTTAAGAGGCTGTAAACGATCCTTCCAAACAGCTACTTTCTCCATCTTCCTGAATCTTCATTGTTGACAAATAACCTTTCCATATAAAGTTAAGGAAATGTAGCAATGATGATCATATGCAGCCGCTTTCAAAAGTACTTCTTGCATTTCACATTTTCTGAAAAAGAATAGCAAGAGTATATTCCAGAGAACTACAATGTTTCAATTACATTTTCAATTTATGAAAGGAATGATAGGTTTTTTTTTAAACATTTCTCTCAGTGGTTGCTTCGTAGTTCAACAGGCTTTAGTTGGGGAGAGGAAGGCAACAGCTGGGGAACCACTTAGTGCACTGCAAAGCTCTTTGGAATATATTAAGTTAACTTGTGGCTCAGATCTCCCGCCAGGATCAGGACATGAAAGGTTTCTTCCATTGTCCCTTCTTGCATTCTGTGTTCTAAGTGCTTAACATGCAGGCAAATGACTTTGGATGTCTGACAGCGAAAAACGGCAGAGACTCCATAAGACATCTGACGCTGTAACTAAAAATGCATAAAAGCGAACACCTCATTATAGTGACTGTTTACATAAGCTCTTGATTTGTTCCCCTCATTGAGACATTTCTAAGAATGACTGTCATTTTATTGGCTCGTAGCCGTCCAAGATAAACACCAGTGTCCACCGCCGCCCATTATCTCTAGCCATTATTGTTCATTATGTAAGATAAGCCTGAGATATTTCAGACAGCTTTCCTAGAGGCCTCCCTCTCACTTGCCAGAGTCTATGTCTCTGGTGCCTAAATACAAAGAGAGTCGAATTTAGATTTTCAAATAGTGACACCTTCATATTTTCCCACAAGGTTAGGTACGGCCACAGAATGGACTCAGACTCTGGGACCAACTTCTCTAACCATCCTTATTTTTCTCAACCTTAAGGGTAAAGTATGCGTGAGATGTATTGTGTTTGAGTCCCACGGATCAGCACCAACAATCTCTGCTCTACTGTTCAACTTCAGCTACTGACCGGAGTCTCATTGTTCCCCAGCATTTCCTAACCTCAGAGGAATTCCTCCTCCAGGAAATATGGTTTACAAGGGAAGGCACCAGGCCCAGTCACTTGCGGAGGCCACCCCAACCCCCTCCTTACCCCTACTACCCTTCGCCCTCCTGGCAACATCTACTGTGTGATCCTCTCTGCACGTTTCCCTTTCAGCCCTCTTGCGATATCCCGTTTACGCCTCTCCTTACTGGTACTCGGAGTTCCCTGGATTATCCCACCAGGGAGTCTCACAGAGGGGGGGGCGGGCTGTTCTCCATTATGACCTCTAGACACACCAAGACTTGTATAGTTCCACTGTGGCAGTAGAGGAAGCTGTGTAGGCAGGCATGTGTTTGTGTGTTATCAGATGAAAGTCTAAAAATGACCCCTCTCCCCAGCAGGACGGTCTTTGATCATCCCGAGTCTCTTCCATGGTTCTCTCCAGGGCCTCCCAGAAGATAAGACAGTAGATTATAGTGACTTTTTGTCGTTTTCCTCTCACTTTCTAGTTTCATTATCATCATCATGGAGCTCAATTAGCCACACGCAGCTAAACCAACAACGCCAATCTTGCACTGTCAGATCTCACTCCGATGCAGCCATCCCAACATTCCTGGGGCCTTGTAAGGATCAGTCACTTCTGAAATGAAATCCAGTTCCAGCACAACAGGGGGGATGAAGGAGGGGTGGATGCATTCTCAAAAGCCCCACCACTAGGACAGAGGACACATTCCCTCATGTAATCGCCCCCTCCATTTCTCCAGTGATGCCACTTCTAAGAAAGGCCAGATAGAGAACCATCCCCTCCCTGGTCCCTCCGTCCTCCATTGGAAACATCTGGGCAGTGGGAGGCAGGTCAGGGTTTATGCAGTCACATATGTGGTCTGGGAAACAGCACACTTAATGACACACAACACTGTGCCCCTTCAACCAAACTTCCCTGCAAAATTCCCACCGCACTGAAAACTGCTGAGAAAACACATCGGAAGTCCTCCAAAGCCGCAGTCGGGTTCATGTCATATCAGTGCGTTGACTGCGGAGCGATTTCACAGCCAAAACCTCCTTTTGTCAAACAACACTTAAATACCAACTGTACAGAATGGTGATTTTTCGCAGCATTCTGGTTTTAACAGGGACATTGCCAAAGTTTTCTTTCCCCCCTGTCTTTGAGGTTAGCTGTTATTTTATGCAATGCAATCAAGCTGACAGCATGTCATTCCTGCGCTGCAGCAACCGAGCATTACTCTCAGTGTGCGGCCGGAGATGTGTTGCCAGCGCCAGTGGCAGTGGTTTTTATTTGAGTACACCTGTGCCGTCCTTGGCAAAGGACTCCCCACTTCTGGATTTGATCAGAAGTAGGCAAAGGAAGCAGTCTCCTGTATTTTCAACACTGTATAGGAAGTGGGGTAAACATGTGGATGGAATAATAGTCCTGAACAGTACAAGTTACAAGCCTGAGTGTGACACCAACACAGTGAGGTGAAATACAGGGGTTATTCTGGATGCTTCCTGGTGGCTCTCAGTTCTGTCTCTCCTTCCAATTTAAAAAAAAAAGAAAGAACCTGAACTACACCCAGATACAGGAATAGGAAGCACTGCCTTAACCGTAAAACATTATGTGAGAATATGGTCATTTCAAATCTGGTCTGACAACATTTGATTTTTTTTTTTTTGGTGATTTGTGGTTTATCTCCTATCATTTTTAGTCTAAAAAGGATCTAGTGGCCAAGATGATCACCTCTTGCCAACTGGGAGCCTCCAACTCTCTGAGCAGACTGAGAACAGGATTAAACACCACACTGGCTGTGCGTGAACTAAAGCTGTGCCATGCCTTTGTGTCTGATTTCCCAATTTCACACCTCTGAATCTGAAAGGTTAATATCTCCATCAAAGGGGTGAGTTCATAGTATTACAGGTGACACTCGGCGTAGCTGATTCTTTTGTTGTACACGCTGATAATGTTATTTTTAAAAGATGCGGCATGCAGGGGGTTTGTACTGCAGGCTATTAACATGAAACACTTGATGGACGAGTTCTGGAGCCTGGTGCACCGTGCATACTAAACAGGCTGACAGTTTTTGTTTGCTTTACTCTCTGGAGTAACATGTGGAATTTGTTACCGTCTCTGGGTTAAAACTATTCTCATGACTCACCGAGAGAAACTCAAGTGTCCCAACATAATCCCGTTCAGTCTTTAAAAGTTCATTTAGGACGCACACTCGTAGCCGGAGCTGTTTCTCCAAGTCCTTCCCGCTTTCGGCTCTGTGCTCACCTCTGCTCTCCTCAGTCATCATGAGTGAATAAATGTGAACCGTATTCCCTTAGGTGGTGTGAAAACAGGTTCTCAGATGCGAAAAGTTTGCAGCATGGTCAAAACTGAACCGGTGTCTGCACTGTAATTCCGAGAAGAGTAGGGGAAAAAAACAATGCAAAAAAAACTGGAGAAAAAACGCATGAAAAGCAAGGAAAGTTTGAAAATTATACTAAAAACAAGGGTGAAAATTGTGAGACGGGCTCACATAGACGGATGGACAAATACTGAACACCAGTTTGGAAGTTGGGTCCATGTGATTTATTCAATCTTCATCCTAATCCAGCCTCCATCAGCATTTAACGCAGAGGGACCGGCGTCAAGGTACCCGCAATACACAATGTGAGTTCTTGATTTTGTTTTCAAAATAAAACCGCATCAACAGGGTTAAAGGGGAAAAAAACTCACATATCAAGCCAATTGGTTTCCTCGATCATAAAGAGAATCTGTAATTGATCAAAATTTGTGGTGAAAATAGTTGTAAAGAACATGAGATTCCTGAATTGATGTCGTACAATACCATTGCAGGTACTTAATGCTTTTACTTTGAAGGGAATTTTCTGTGCTTAGTTATACACTTAGAGCTTCACAGGAAAGGAAACCATTCACAAACGTCATGTCATGTAACCACTACACTACAGACACACAGTATCACATCCTCAAGATTGCACAAGTTTATATCTGTAATTAGATCAGCCAAAAAAACAGACAGCAGAGCAGCACAGCCTATTGTTTTACTCCATTTCACTTTTTCCAGCTCGTTTCCCCCTAAATAAAATTTATGGAGTGAAATAATGGGAAAATTCAAGGGTTCCTCACTTGTTTGAGATCCCCTGCAAATCTTAGTGCTGCCAAGACCAAACAGAAACCTGAGTCACTTCAAGGTTTAACATACAAGAAAATTACGTTGCTTTAATTTCTTTCTTTCTCCTTGTACAAATGTGTGTGTTGTATTTGCAATATCCGTGTGTGTCTGTATGCATAAAAACAAACAGACAATATCTGAACTAAAAGAAGAGTGTTAGTCACAGATGAAGTCCTTCTGACAACGTGACCACCTCTCAAGGTGCCTGAAAGAACCGCAAGTCATAAGAGACGATTAAAACACTTTCAGCCCTTTTTCTTTTACAGTACTATTGGAATGAATCTACATTCTTCATAAACACAAAAACGCCTTCGAAATATGTTGTTTCTTTTTGACAGACACAATTTATAACAACACGGTTGTGCAAATTGACTGATACAGTTTGGACTTTCTAACAAACAAATTGAAAAATGCAAACTAAACCACAATAAATGACCTACTAAAAAATCTTGCAGCAGTTTTCTAGTTTGATTTTAGGCCTCTCTCTTCACTGAGGAAGCAGATGCTCTTGCATCATCTTAATAAGCTGAATATTATATTGTAGATATATATGAATATTGTAGATACCCACTTCTCACTACAATTGATGTTTGCATGGAATTTGGCTAAAATTTCATATAAAAGATACAGCGAACCAATTAAAAGCATAGGTGCACAGACATGCAAAGGGACACACACTAAGATGTGCGATCAGTGTTCAGGGTTTAATTACAACAAAATTTCTCCTTTGGGAGGTGAAAGCTATGTTCAGTCTCCCTTCTTGCTCCCTTGTTAACACTCTCAGTGCAGGAAAAGCCACTTGAGACGCTGGTTAAGTGTTTATATATTGAATTGGACACGGCTATTTTGCGCCTGGATAAACAAAAGCACAGTCAACAATAAAACCAGCTTCAAATTTCACCAGCTTAAAAAGCTTTTGAGGGGATTTTAGGGAAGCCCTTTGCTGCACACAATAATGATTTAAGGATTAACATCCCAACAAGCAGGGTTTCACTTAACTCCTCTTTGCGGCAAATTCATAGGCTTTGCTCCATTATTCCTTTTCATGTATCTCAGCTTGTATTGGGGTCAGCCTAGTCAACTGGAGCACATTTACCTGATGTTAAAATTAATTTAACTGAGGACTGCCAGCCTAATTTATCAGCATCAGGGGGAGCGTTTATTTTATGGATTTCTTTTATGTCTCAATTACAGTTCTGCTGTTGTGAGGTGAGATGAGGACATGGCTCTTAAACCTGACTAAATCTTAACATGTGGTAAACTCTGGTGGTCAAATCAAGCACTGCACGCTTTATTTCCTGATGATGAAGTTCTGTGCTGTACTGTTTCTTTGCTGCCGCCAGAGAGCACTGTTGTTTTTGACTAAAACCCTGATCCTACTGTGAACAGAAGGAGTTCCATTGGATCCACATAATGGGTCTCTTAAATGATCCCATGTCTGTAGTTGGAAAGTTCCTATACTGGTGTGTTCGTGAGCTTTTAAGCCGTAATGTGGGAACAATATTGAGAATACAAAGAACTTGTGAATATGTTAGGCCTATAGCTCAAAGTGTCTAAACAACATGTTAATAAATTGTTTGAAATTTGAAGCTTTATATCACAAAGTGTTGCACCAGTACATTCCCTAAAACTACTAAAATATTGCTTTACCTACCTTGCTACAGGATTAACGCTAGTAAATACCTTTTCTAACAAATGTAAGTCACAGAAATAAATGGTTACAATTTAATACCATATTACAAAATATACATACACAAAAAATAACATTCAATATATGAATCAATAAAAAAGTTTCTAACCATCAACTAAATACATGTAATAAAATGTTTTTGATTGGTTGTTTCCGACTTGAAGCATCGTTCACGGAAATATTCCTATTCTGGAATTTTGATTCCTCTTATTCTGATACCAAATGAAAGCGCTAGTTTTGTACAGTAGCCTATAGCATAACAACAAAATCATGTCTAAAATTCTATTACAACTATCAATCTGTTTAAAAACACAGCCACCTTTGGGTGGAGGCATTGCATGCCGGGAGAAGGCAACACATATAAATCCATCTTATATATCTATATATGTTTTTGTTCTTTGTTGTACTATAATTGATGAGCAGGAACAACTACATATTTTTACTCCAAAAAAAATGATTGTTTTTTTTTTTAACCAGTTGTAGGATACATTTTATATATTACTTTTACATCCAGGTTTTTGAGAAACAGTTGTCAAGTTTAATCTCATATCTGAAGGATTTATTTTAACTGGCTCACATTTGTAAAGGACAAGAGGAAACAGCTACAAAAGACAGAGTACACAGATAAAACATTCCAAAGAAGTGTAATCACTCTGAAAAACACTCAATACAGTGTGGTTTGGGATGAGAGACATCCGCAGACACAAACAGATGAAAGCAGAGTGGACACTTTTTTTTTATTTATTGAGATTTCATTTGTAACCTTTTTTCAAAACTTAGACATAGCATAGTCATATAATGTGATCTGCTTCTTCCCTCATTTTAAGGATTTAATTACAAGGAATTCACATTACAGATGCGACCACTGAGCCCTGCAGCAAATTTGCGCTCGATACAAACACAAGTGGGGATATCATTGTCCGTTTTACACTAACATGGACATGTTAGCTCTTATTGCCTTCTCTATGCCTCTCAGTGAATCCGTTTAAGGCAGCCAAAACAAGTATTCCTGTACCACGTATCTGCTGTATTGTCTGTCAAACATGTTATTTTGTCTTGTCAGACATGTTATTGCATTCCTGTCCATTCAGAGAGGGACAAAACACAGACAGGAAAATTACTGTTTGTTGGGTGAGGCAGAGTTGGATTTTAAAATCAGGTTTGTAACTGTAAGGGATGTGAACTTTATGTATTAGGGCAAAACTGTTGGTACACACTTTTTTTTTATCAGATAAAACATTTTTCTGGCAGATCCCAATGCCTGCAGACCCTAACTGTTCAGAAATGAAAGCACTTCCATGTAATTTCATGTCAGAACCACAGCTTTGTGTAAGTACATTTATTATACAAAAAGGGCATTCATACTGAACTTTAAGATGTAGTAAATAAACAATCTCTGCCTGTGGTTAACATGCTCTAGTTTGTATTGCAGTGGTGCGCAACAGGCAGTTAAGTGCTTTAATAAAGTCCTGGCATGTTCGTAAAGCAGGCCTTATTATGCATATTATTTCTAAAGTTTTGTAGCTGACCTGTTTTTCCTCTCTTTCTGCCAAGTTTCTGTTTCCTGCCTGACTCACATTTTCCTTTTAGTAGCGATATCACATGTATCCCCGGAGATATTAAACAAACATATGATATATACAGTAAATATTCTGTTTATAATAACTGATTCATGCTATGATATTGAGATGCTGTGGTCAAAACAACTCTATAATGAGAAAAGATCAATTTGCACCATTGAAAGAAGCAACTGTTTACTCAATTGTATAATAAATATAGTTCAAATCATAGCTGCTATTCATTAATCTAACTTTTTTTTTTTTGCGCCTATGTTCAAATCCATGGTTTCACATTGACCAAATCTCCAGACTTCAGAAATACGTTATCTCTATTTAATGTGGAAGGGTTTTGTCAAAAAAAATTTAAAAAAATTAGGGTTAGGATGGTAAACTCTGGGACGCAATAGTTTGGGTTGGACTGTCGAGAAAATGAATCTGTCCACAGAACCAGGTCTGAGATTATACTTCCACTAAAAGTGATGTCATTTTAAAATGGCCATCCTGTGACGTCTGTGTTGTTCTCTTTTTCCACAGAATCCACTTCTGAAATGAAAAGACAGTTGAACTAAATGAGGATGACTGGATTCAATTTAAATACTTCTGTATTCATAAAGCACTGCTTCAAAAATTACAAAGACTTTCATTTCAATTCATTTCCCAGGACTCTCCAGTGTAAACTAAACACAAGTTACACACTGCGTCCTTTGTACCTCGGTTTGGGCTGTATCCTGTAATTAAATCCATTTCAGCGTAAATCAATTATGTTTTCCAGCATACTTTAAATGCTCAAACTCTTTTTACTATAGAGAAATTAGAAAGGCTGCACAATTGAATAAGAAAACAGAGAAAGTTACAACCGCTTTATCTTTTTTCAGATGTGCCTCTTTTTTTTCCTGTGAACAGTTTAACCAATTCAGTCCTGAAACAATTATTCAATTAAAACAGGAAAAATAATTCATTGTGCCAGAATCGTTGGTGGCAACTGGCCACTTTCTTCATGCTGAATAATGTAAACTCACTAAACGCTTGGAGCAACAATTAACCAAAGCAGCGCTCTTCAGAAATGTTTTGACTTTACTGACTCCTCCCGTGTTCTTTAACCTGTGTTCTGCTGCCAAGGCCCCCATGTTATTCTTTTTATCTCTCAGATCCAACATCACTGATGTCAGTACTGTAAGCACGTCTTTGTGCTTTCTAATCTCACAGATCAATGGAGGTCTGTGGGCTGCAGATGTCTGACCGAAGCTTAGTGTAACGCATGCTTCATCTATGATCTCATGTTGATAGATGATTGCAAACTTCAGTCTTAGTCATTTAAGTTAACTTCCCCTAAATTCTCCTTTCATTATAAGACTGATTCATTTCATCTGGCTGCCAATCGGCCCACTTTGTGCTGCCTCCCATTCTTATCCTCCTCTACTCCTTTTCTTTGCTTCTCCCCTAAGGGTCAAAAAGGTTGCAGATGTGCACTCACAGCCCTGCTCAGGGTCAGCTAGACGCAGAGGCCCTGAAGACATCACAAAGAGCTGCAGTTAGCCCTGCAGTTTGACCGGTTCACTCCCCCATCACCACCACGGCCAGTGCAAGCCCCATTCTCAGACTGCATGCTTATCAAAGAGCTCATTCACACTCCTCAGCACAGTTTGAGACTCAGAGGAACACGGTGATTTACCGCACGTCTGTGCCACTTCATGGAGTTTCACTTAACTCCAAGAAAAACGCTTGGTTCTTCACCTTCCCGCAGACTACAGCCCAAAGCAGTACCACCCTCCCAGGTCTGCGTTCCTGTGTGTTAAAAACAACACCATGACCACCATACTCAACCTCAACATCTCCGAGTGCAACTCTTCATGCTTAAATGACCGGCCAACATAAATGCAAAGCAAGCGTTTTATGAATATGCTTCTGTGTACAGATGTCAGCATGCTCAAAAACACTTCAGTTTCTACGGTTAATGTTATTTTTGAAAAATAGGTCTGTCAGGAAAAACCCTCTTTAGACCTTGTTATATTCAATTGACAACATTTTCCACTGAGAATGAGGATTTTTATGGCATTTAAACCAGAGATGTGTTCATTTTCTGAATTATCTTAGATGTGCTTCTTACAGACGTGCAATAAATGTTGACGTTTTGTTGATATTGATTTTGTGTCCTCATTGTTTTGGGCTCCCACAAATAACATTGATAAAGTTTCACTCTGACCTTATTTAAGGTTATTTTACGCCTTTATTTGATAGGACAGCTGAAGAGGTGACAGGAAATGTGGGTGAGAGAGTCAGAGGAAGACATGCGGCAAATGGCCCCGGGTCAGAATCGAACCCACGCCGATCGCCAGAGGACTATTGCCTCAAAAAATGGAGCACATGCTCTAACCATTGCGCTATCTACACCCTGTTCTCACCTTATTAAAATCCCATATTTAACAAAGAAATATGTAACACTTCTCATGTGTTTGTACATTTGATAAAAGTAACAAAATACTAAAATCACCTATAAGGATTGTTATTACAAGAAAAAGTAATTATTTAATGTTTTATTTGTTGATATATGAGTTTTATGCATAGACAAATGAACTCATCTTGTTTGCCAAAAATTCATGCATGGACAGAGTGCAGCGTGTTATTCTACATAATGTGTTCTGTTATGTTTGGGGTTAGGTTGTAGATCCCATAGGGATCTCACTCATAACTCCAACTACAGAAATCCAAACAGACTTATTTGGGATTTTGGCTGAGTAGTGCTGCACATGCATACAGTACTGTCACCGATATACAAGACATACTATATACAAATGCACTGTGTTTAACTTGTTTTAAAGCTGAGGTGAAGCAGAAAGAATGTATACATTTTCTGTAGAGGTCTTCTGAAAGTTTATGAGCAATTCTGATTCATGCATTGTGAATGTCACGATGTGCCAGAGTGATGAAACAATATTAAGTCTGCTTTTTGAACTCTCAACCCTAAGAGTCCAGAGTATCGAGGACTTGAAACGGAACAAGAGGGTGAAGTTGGATAAGAAACTCCACACAGAAAGGGACCAGGTCTGGATTCGAACCCAGAACGTTCTGGCTGTGAGGCATGTCACCCTTGACAACGTCTACAGTACATTTCTCCAAACCCCACACATTCATATTTGTTTGATAAAGAATGAATATTGCAAGATATATAGAACCCATTAGTGTGAAGAGTGTATCATTAAGGAAAAGACCACCTGTGTTCTGTACATCAGTAGGCAGTATATCTGAGCTGTACAGTCAAGAGGCTAATTCCATTTACCTACATCACTTTTGCATTGAGGTGGATGATGTCAAAAACAGCACTCCTGTCCTGTCAGCTGTAATATCTGTTTAGAGAGGAGCAGGGAGTGTCTGAGTGTCTGTTGTACAGTCATTAGGTGTAAAACAGGTGGCACGCTGTTGACACTGGTGAGAAGCATGAGAAAAATGTGCTGCCAAAGGAAAAGGTGGGTGGATGATGTTGACATTTAATCGTGTGTGTTGGATGATAAGTGGAGGATCAAAAGGAGGCACTAAAAGCCTAGAATAACAGAGAGAGTGACCTGTAGCTCCACAGAGGGATCCCTGGTAGATCTGGGCCGAGGCTCCGACAGACCTGTAGCTGGTTATCACACTTTCTTTGGGGTATAGAGAGGATTCAGGAGCTAAATTGGCTCTTAAAGTCTGCAAGAATAATGTTCCTACTCTCTTTTTATTTTCTGGACTCATTATTTTCTTCCTCTCCATCTGGGGCAGTAACTTTGAATTATTACAGCAAAGACACACAATAAAATAGCATATCTTTCTTTTATGGTTCACTACTGAATCATTGCATTGTGGGTATTTTTAATTATATTTTATGTATTTTATGTATTGACAGTGTGCATATTGGGAATTAGCAGTAGTCTGCTGTTTACACAACAGATGTAGTGCTATGGAGTAGATGAAGCGGAGACTCAGCTCACAAAAGCGAAAACGATCATCATGTAAAATGTTTTTCAGCAGTGGAAATAATTTCACGATGATTGCAGAGAGAGAGAAAAAGAAAGGGATAAGATCTCTTATGTCTTATCTCACATCCTCTAGCGGTCGTTCCCAAATTGTTTCATGTCAAGGACCCATAAACTAACACAAATGAGACCTGGAACCCCCCCCCCGCCCAAATTTGATAAGATTTGTTCCCCATTCAGTTCAAACTTTGTGTGAAAATGAACAAGTGGCGGCCACAGCACATTTATCAGTGATATGCAGGCTCTCAGATGTTTTAACAGGACTACAAAAGAGATGAGTGTCTTCCTCAGAGGACCTGGATGAGCACTCAGAATAATAAGAATGTTCTTATAGTATTAGACACAAGTCGTGTCTCCACAGAAATGCTCCATATTAACTATTGAAAGTGATGACATGACATTTTAAAAC
Source organism: Chaunax sp. Z400 (assembly GCA_037577475.1). Taxonomy (NCBI): domain Eukaryota; kingdom Metazoa; phylum Chordata; class Actinopteri; order Lophiiformes; family Chaunacidae; genus Chaunax; species Chaunax sp. Z400. The sequence continues at coordinate 9,633,509 of CM075206.1, read as the reverse complement.
TCACATTATAGTGAATGTGTACATGCGCTCACGGTGCTCTAAATTATTCCCTGACTACAGAATGCGCACCAGTGCGTGAGCAGGGATCCAGTTACCAACTTCGCCAACACCGGGCCACGTGACTCAGGTCCTCCTCATTTTAAAATGAGCTGCCACCCTGCAATTTCCCCTTGAGCTTCAAAGAGGTGGGAACTGCTTCCCCTGTGCCAGATGACCGACTTTTACATCTTCTTTGTCAGAGGAACAACTACTGGAGACTGCAGCGCAACAAAAAAGTGATTTCTGCTGATGGTGCGCTGGACCAAATCCTCTGAGTTGCCGTCACATTTCTGTTCTGATAAATCGGCGTGCATCCTGCAAAGGAGCGTCGTCGGCATCTTCCGTCTAGCCAAGGATGGACCACAGGAGCGCTTTTTGCGCCCCAGTTTTGCTGGCTTGTGTGATAATCAGCACTAACGTGCTATGTCCCGTTGGTGCCTATCTCTATAACAACCGCTACGCAGGGTGAGTAAAGACCCCCATTCATTTCTGGGGCTCATTAGAGCCATACTCTCATTCTGCAGGATAAGCGCACAACTGAGGAGAAGTTTTCTATCCACTTAAAGAGACGTGCTTTATCTTTGAGGGCATGGGTGAACAAAGAAAGCCTTTGTGCCCACAATATTTCCTCTTTGAGACATAATATTTTTATTTTACTGGAGACTGTTTTCTGATTGCATTCTGGATAAGGCTGTATCTCGGAATGGTGTGCTGCAGAGAGGCATTCAGATTGCAGATGACACTGGGGATGTCTGCAGCAACAGCGGCCTGTCAAATTGCTCTGAGTATTCATTTAAAAAAATTACAGCTGTAAGATGCAGCAACCTCTAACTCTCTTTGCGGAGCCACTTGCTTCTATAATGACTGAAGAAATTTGTCATATCAGTCTTTTTTTTTAATCAAAAGTCCAGGCACGCCTGTCTGTCTCAGGGTTTAGGATTCTGAATGTCGGGTGAGCACCTCTTCACCTAGATGCTAAAAGTAGCTCAGGATTTGACCTTGGATGTGAAGTTTGGGGAGCTATGGGACAAATAGATGGTCTCCAATGGGACCATCTGGAGCTGAACACAGTAATTTGGGTAAATATATAGAAAGCATGACAGGGGCACGTAAGGGTGTATGTCTGTTTTTCAGAGGAGCTTTTCATGTAATTTAGCTGGGGCAGAGGGAGACCACCTCTGCTGGAAACCCCCTCCTCATCTGTCTTAAGCAAGATACATTTTGTATATGTTCCATAGACTGTGCAGCTCACACCACCTCTGGTTTGACACCTTAAATCCCAACAGTGGGGGGGTGGGTAGTTTGACTCAGATATCAGGCATGTGAATGGATGTTGTTCAACTCAGCCTCACAATGAGCCTTTAGTATAAAAAGAAGACAAAGCATGTCATATAATTCATTCCCACCTCAGCATCATTAAATATTGTAAATAGAGAATGGTGATTATACTATGTCACAGTATTAGAACACTATTGAGAGTCAATTCCCTGGTTCAAGGCGCTGATCATAAAAGTAAATTACTTCCATCCCACTGCTGTGGGAATCAACAGACTGAGAACTTAAGGAGTTTTGTCCTGCAGCTGGTCGATACAAAGCAAAAGGCTTTTCCCAGGCCAACACTCTCACAAACAGTCTGTCATCTTTGAGAATCACTAAAAGATGGGCAAATGGTTAAATCTGTACAACAGTAGAGCTCTATAGATGCTACATACAGTAGTCTCTCAGTGACGGTTTGTGCACTGGTGAAATCACCAATTTTGGTATGATGTTTCAGACAAAGAGGATACACTATGATAATTAAAATGAAGTTTGTTTTTGAGGGTTGAAAATGTCTTAGTATTAATTTCCCATCCCAACAATATCTTTACCTCCTGCCTGACTGAAGTCTACCTTCTATGGAAACAGGCTGTTTATTGGCAGTGTGTTGTAGTCACTACTGAAATGGGGTGGCCACTCGCATGGGACACCCTGGGCCCTTTTGTTCATCAAACTTCAGAGTGGCCCACTACCACCTTTGTTCAGGGGGGCCCAGCTTCCTGTGTGACACAGTGAAAAAGCCCTTTGAAATAAGTGAAACATTACACAAGCAACCAGACAGACAGGTAACTCAGCAGACACACGGAGCGTCTATAAAGAAGAGACTTTTATTATTGTGTTAGCTTTAAGGTCAACCCCAGGAAATGAAAGAAAAAAAACCACTATGTGAGGTTAACAATGGGGGTAAAGATATCTTTGGTTTGCATATAAAAAAATGTGGTTTGCAGCGTGAGTCAGACAAATTCAAACTTCTCCTCTCTGCTAAGATCAACATGTGAGGAACAATAAGCCTCTGCAGAGCTTTTTATATTGAATTCTATGTATTCTATCACGATTTAATGAAGCATTTTCTGCAGTTGACTAAACTGAATTCATGCTTGATTCTTGATGAACATAGCAGAATTACGTAGCACAATCAAAAGTTGCAAAATCTGCAAATGCCCCATTGTTTTTTAATCCGACCGACCACAGATGTTAAAATACATTATTATGTAGCTTTTTATATTAAGCCACTTCTCATCCATAGATTTTATAAAGAAGCATTAATGGTTGAACATTTATCTGTCATTTTAACCAACCAACCAAGCACCTTCTGCAGTGTTTCAGCTTTCACATTATAGTGTAGTATATTTCTGAACATTTTATTTTTGTGTATTAAGACCACACATGAACATAAAATGGGGAGGAAAAAAAATAAATCTCAGCAGTCAGTCCAATGAATGAGCCTGTTACAATGTCAAACATGTTAAAATAAGTGATGATAGTTCATAATGATAAATATTTGATTTCACCTTTTAGAAAAAATATCTATCTATCTACAGGCTTAGGTATGAGTATGTGGTAGATGTATTTTCAATATAAAATGTTAAGCAGCTGCTACTGTATCTGGAAAAGAATAATTCTAGGTGTTACCTGCAGAACTAGAAACAATGAAATATAATATAGTCATTATATACTATAATGATGTCTCGACAGATTGTTTGAATGGGATTTGACCCTTTCATATATAGAATAGATTAACCACTCTATTAAAGAGGAACCACCCATTTGCCTATCAAACATCTGCTATTATATGTGCCACCTTCAGTCAGCACAAAAGCAGGTTGCATTACCTGTGACATCAAGGCCGCAAATGTATTTGAAAGGAAAACTGATCCCAGTCCTGTTGCAGTGAATTGTAGTGTTGTTAAAAAAAAAACTTTCAGTTGTAAGCCGATACTTAGAAGAGCTTTGTTGTTTTTGCAGGGATCAAGTCTTCAGGATAACTGCAGGTAATGATGAGGAGGTCCAAGTGCTCAAGAAAATTCTGGGGCATATGAAGGTTTGTTCTTGTTTTTCTGGTTTTCCTGTGACTTTTTTTTTTTTTTTAATTGTTGTTGACGTGTTTTTTTCTTTCTGAAATGCCTCATTATCATGTAATAATCTGTTATTGTTGCACACACACCAGCCCACAGTCCCACAGTGGTGTCTGGGACACTGCAGTCTCAGGTCGAGCGAGACGTGACACTGGTGGTATAGGGGTGATGTGACAGAGAACAGGCGAGTGTGGTCATCTCTCACAGTCAGGGCATATTCCTTGTCTGAGACACTGAGACACTGTTGCAAAGATGCTGTGTTTCAGTGAGAAACTCCCAAGAGAAGAATGGCAGGAAAACATAAAACATTTTCTCATTGTCACGCTGAATGTTTGGAAGCTATACATCTGTTTCAAAGATAGTGAAATTAGCATGGAAAGCCTGGAGGGCACAGAGGCCTTTCCTCTTCTCCCAACTTCATTTGGAAGCAATTACCTCTCAGCCTCAGGAGCGTGGATAACCTCTCTTTCACTCTCTGCACATTGTTTTAGTTTGCAAATACACAGCAAATATTGTTTGCAAATCATAGCAGCTACTTTGAATAATTGGTTGAACAATCGATTTAACTAGAATCGTCCAGTATTACTAATGCTCTGAAAATGAACCGAGCATTTAGATGAATTGTGCTTAAAGGTTTGTGAATGTTAGTGTGATGTCATAATCATGTTCCAGTAATAACCACTGACTGATTGATTGAAGTCAATGAAAGCTCTGACCGTTTATTAGTGGAAGAACCTAACTGTGTCTATCAGTTTAAGTTTGGAAGGCAGTCCTATAATATATTTGAATTTGAAAAAATTGACAAGAAAACATTTGAAAAACAGAAATAATTCAGTCATTTTATTAAGAAATCTCTTAACTTCAATGATCAACCATATAGTGTTAATAATTGGTTGTGATGAGTAATGAGTGATGTTTATATTTATTTATTCTGTCCATCCTTTGGACAACTCATTTAAATCAAGCAGAATATTCCAGCAGCAATATCTTGACTCTATGCAACAATACCACCCCCAGCAGTTAAATCATATTCCCATATAGCAATTGCATTTATGTTTTCATTTTAATTGTCAGTTTTGGAGAGAGGGTGTAATTCACACATTTATGTCATAATAAAACAGCGGCGCCGTAGCTCTCCTCTGAGGTGATGTCCTCAGTATTTTTCTCTGAATTTGTAGGTTTTAGCAACCAAGATTTGTACTCTACAAAATATTTTTAGGCTCAATCCAGATTTAAGATTTAAAGTTCGCTAATTAGATGGAGAATACAGTTTTTTGTTTTTGGCATTGTGAGGAAGTCTTTGCAAAATAGTTAACATGCAGTGCAATGTTTTTTTGTAAAAAAATAATGTCAAGGCACGCATACTACATATTTTTTTCATATTTTTCAACTACATTTTACAGTCTATTTTCCATTTACTCACTCTCAATTTTACTTAATTTAATTTTTCTCCTTCTGAGGAAGTTTCCAGGAAACGAAACTATTTAATCCGTAATTGATTATAGTCAGAGTGGTAAAGTTGTTTTACCATATTTTGTGAAGAGTTTAGTTAGTTTGTGAGCAGTTGTTCGTGTTCAGAGCAATATACATGATTGAATAGCTAACCGGATAAAGAAATATGAAAGAAAATCTAACATTTTAGAAATTTTCTTTGGGAGGATTGTGGAGGTTTCAATCTCAGAATTTCTACAGCCATGTAACTTGTCTGGTTCTCCTTGGTTTGGTCTGCTTTGGTTATATTTGTGCAACCAGATGCCTCATCAGCATGTTTACTGTACTGTATATGACTCCTAACAGATGCCTGTTTGGAGTCAGGCCAGCCTTTCGTTTAGCGATCCAGAACAAATACAGCTCTGAGCAGGGAATGAAAAGAAAAGGGCAAAAGAGGATTCAGTAAACGTTAAACGATTTGAGGCTAGGAATAGCTGGAGAACTGCTGGACAGGACCTGGTTTGAGTTTTTAGCATGTAAGGGCAGCGGACACGGTGCTCCAAGACCAACCGATGCAGTGGCAGCTACTGTTTGAACAGCTGTGGAGTTGTTTTTCCAGTAGCTTAGCCACACTGCCATGCCTCCAGTGCCAGAGTCAAATTTTTCAGCCTCAGGCTAGGCATGAGGTCAAATAATAAACAACCTCTGTCCACTCAGAATGCAAGTGAATTAAGAATCAGATCCATCATCAACAAAATAACACATACCAATTACACATTTCTTGAAGTCATGATAGAGGATTTCTTTGTTTGACTGTTTTGTGACTGTGAAAGGTTTCAACTTTGCTGTTCCAAACATGTGATGAGAGGTCAGCTCCAAGAAAAGCCCTCTGGTAGAAAAGCATGTGAACTCATATCAGCATAGAAAAGAAACACAACAGCTCCTGAATACACCCAGTAGAGCAAACACCTTCACCAAAGCTATGCATGGTCAAGATAAGATATTTACTCATGTTTGCTTTTCACAAAAAAGTTAATAATTACGTTAATGCGACTTTTACCTCTTCAGCTCCTGTAGAACGTTTCTATGATTGTATCTGACGTGGGTCATCAGATATTGCCTGTTAATTCCAACAACAGTAATAGTTTTGGATCATCATGAATCCCCTTCTACCTGTGTTTTGGGAAACCGGGCACAGTAGTTCCATGCAAATTAGGTCTGCAACTAAATTTATTCATCATTTGGCCTACCTTCACAATAGAGATTAACCTGGGATCATAGATATTATATACAGTAAACCTATGTATATATGTGTATTTACAAGTAACATGGAAATTGATGGATTATCTTTCTTTTTTCTATTGATTATTATTGATTATTATTTATGTAAGACACTAAATTGAAGGAAATGGAAATCTCTGCATTGGTCTCATGTATTCTGAGGGGAACAATAACACAGACTTGTTGGGCGTCTCTTTTCCGGATCATAGAAGTTTTGTTTGAGATATTCCAGACATTATAGCTGTGTAACAGATGGACTAATATCTTCATTGCTGCTGTCGTTGCATCCTATGAATTATTCCATAATGCAGCAGTTTCGCATTTGGCTTTAGAACAGTCTGCTCATACTGCTGCATTTATCTTGATCCCAGACTTATTATTCACATTTAAACTGGACCATTTGATATTTTAAGAACACATCTTTATTTATTTATTTATCTTTTTATCAGTTCATCCTCACCTCTTACTTGATGAATGATTATATGCACTAACAACTGTGTTTAACTTGTTTTCTTTGACTTGGCATATAAACTCTCGGCTACAGCTACACCTCATCTGTTTTAAAGAAATCCAGCTCTTTTTATTGAACTATTAACTTCTTCCATAGCCATGACAACATCATCATCCATCCAACATAACATCAACTGAAAACAACACAAATTCAATTTATAGCTACCCTGCATCCACCACAGGCATCCACAAATCAAGAGACAACACATTTATAAAGTATCCAGAGAACACAGCTTTAGGGCTGATAAATAAAGCTATAGAATTTAGAGAAATGTTTTGCGAGGAGCTGTGTTATCGTATCCGGGATATTTAAGTGCCTTTGAAGCCTATGGATTTGTTTGGCTAACAGAAGAGGAATGCTGAAACATTTGTGGCACTTGACCATTTGGAAACGCAATAAAAGTGCAGAGTGGTTTGCACTCAAGGGTACCAATCAGCTGAGGATTGTCTGCCCCTCTGGCTCTAAACAAAGTTAAATTAAAGTGCCATGAATTCTGCAAGCCATTAAACCAAGTGACACATTAACAAGCATGTGTGCCAGGCTGCATGCCCCCATGCTACAGTACAAATGAAAGCCAGCTGAGGACGTTCACACATGCCTGCAAATGCAGAAACAATGAATGTATTGGATTCTCTTTGAAGTGACGACCATGTATATCATTTGTAGGGCAGTGCTTTCCACTTTTCTCCCTCTCTATGTTATTTTATCAGTTACCACATGGTGTCTGTGTTTTTTTAGTGTGCAAGCATAGCCGATGGGCCGTCTGTTTCAGCTAAAGCTAACAGACCCGGCTATCACAGCCTGATAAAAGGCGCTGGGAGACAATATTTTTGTTGCTAATATGAGGTCAAATATTAAAGAGGAAGCAGAGTCGTTCACCGCAGGTTGTTAAAGGGACACAACAGAGTATTTTGCCCCATTAACACTGTAGAGTCTTCAACATTCCCCTGATTTATCCATCACCTGAAGGCAGAGACTAGAGGATTGTTAAAGTGTCCAAAACAATTAGACTGAGAAGATAAGATCATGTCTCTCATGGAGTCATGGCTTTGTTCTGAAACATATGCTTTTAAGCCCTGAACTTTAATGCAGTTAAGTTCAATGTAGTCGACATTATTACAGGGCAGACATAAGTTTGCACACATGTACGGCACAAGTGCCAATGGTGACACAGTGGAGTTCAGTAATTATTTCCAGTGTGGTTTTTGTCGGGAAGAGTAAAGATGGCAGTCCACCATACTATGCACACCAGATCGGTAACTACACTACATATCAACCAAAACGTAACAGATCTACATTAAATATAAATTTTTATCAACATCATTGCAAAATTCTGTGTTTCCACAATCAGAGCCTTTCATTCAGTCACACTGACTTAGTTTTTAGTGCAATCTGTTGCCTCATGTTTCCTCACAAATAAATGATGAGAATGATTTAATGTATTTTCTTGCAGCCTGGTGTACAGATTTTAGGTCTCAGAAAAGTGAGCTCTGGTTTTGGATACTCAGTTTTTAACAGTGATTTGAGCTGCGAGACAACAGTGGAGAAAAATAAGGATTGGAACATGGTATGTGGTTGGTTAGGCAAAATAGGTTTCATCAATTTTGTCCCTTAACAATTTATTTTTGCTGACAATGTATTAAATATAGATATATACAGTACACTGATGTTGACATTTTAAATGATCACAGCAAAGGATTCATCACTCTGTCCTCATGGCATTCTGCTGGGTGTCTTTGTAACCCCTGATCAAATGTATTTGTCCTGTTCCTGTAGGTGGACTTCTGGCAGCCCAACAGTGCTAGTCTAATCTGTCAGAACGCCACTGTGGACGTCCACGTCAAGCGCAATGACACACAAGGTTTACGTGCACGGTTAAAGCAGGAACATATCGATTATCGGTAAGAGTGGGACGACCGCCAGCCACAAATACAGAGACACAAAGTATACATGCACGCTTGCTTGCAAACTCTCACACATTTGGCAATCTTGTTAGCAGAGAGACACATCTGTTATCCAAAGTCGGCTTACCCCAGCCAGAATGTATCATCTGCACATGCAGAGTTGGCCATAGTTTGCATTCAAAGGACCTCGTACTTTCTCCAAGCTGGGATGTACAAAAACATGCAGCCAGTACTTCAGAGCTCCTCTCCCAGTCCGCTCCCAAAGGCAAGCCTTTCATCTCTCTACCCCATCCGTCATCAAACTTAACGTTGAAATGATGGAAGTTTATCAAAGCAGCCGCAGCGAGAAAGGAATCCCATTGTCACCCCTGTCCTGAGGGAGGAATTGCACATCTGAGGATGAGGGTTTTTTTCTACTCTGTGTTGATTGACCAAGAAAATGGTTTACACAGCAGTCACTCAGATCCTGATCTATTCTCATTTAGTGTTAGTGAGGCATTTATGGATAGAAACATATGTATATGGAAGTGTACTTATGGCTGCCTACATGGCTGCTATGAAAACAGATCCCATCATCTGTTTTAGGCCGGAGTGGGAAGTGAATAGGCGTAGAGTCTAATCGGACTGGGAGCAGTCAATAGACAGATAAAGATTACAATAACTATTATTCTGGCTAATTTTCAACACATTTAATTTACTTATAGCAATGACATAACTAGTATCATCTGCGCTGTCAAAGACAATGAGTGCTGATGAGGAAATAAAGATGTTTTCTTACACACTCAGAAAGCCATGGAGAAACCATGAGACATTTAAGATATAGATTTAATTATACAGGGCCACTCTGCAGTCATTTTACAAGCTTTAATAGGTTTATATGAGCACCGCTCTCTAATAAACTATATTTGTGTCTGTATTTGTGTTTGTATTTGTGTCTGAGAATCTGCAGGTTGTAAATAAATGCTTTATTAATAACCCTTAATTCATTCATCAGTACTTTCTGGATGAGAAATAACTCGATCATACTTGTGGTAGTTTTAGTATTACTGTTATTTCCAGTTCTTGGACAGTCATAAATAAATTGTTCAACTACAGTTCAACAGTTTTCTGCATTATGGTAGTGAAAGAATCCTTTTCCCGCGATAACTTCAGGCCTGATGATTTATTAAATTATCTATTCATTACAGTCACAAGTTAGAAAGCATGTATACCCCTTTTTGAAAAGTGGTACTAATATATGTACAAAAGCTGAACTATTGAAGACCCCAGTATTAAATCATATGTTTCTGTTATTGGTAAGGATGTTACAGTGGTTGGCTATCATGTCTATCATGTGTCTCTCTTCCCTCCACAGGGTGTTTATCTCCAATCTACAGAAGGAAATTGAAAAGCAGACAGGATATCGCTCCTCTCGCAAGCGGAGGTCAGAGTCTCAGTATGACTACGAGGTTTACCACTCTCTGGAAGAGGTAGATGTGAAGCCCACCATCTACCTGCCTATCTCTCCTCTAATCCAATGCACACGCAGTACAAAGTAAACAAACATCCCCTCTGAGATGCACTCAAACTCACACTTACCCCATTCCACAGGTCTCTCTCCCTCTGCCTCATGCTCTTACACACAGTGACATGCACTCTACTTCACACACTTCACAGCTTTAAAGTGTTTATTTTCACAGCTCTTTCGGGTTCCCGGTACACGAATCTGTTCGGCCTTATGAAGCACACACGTACTCAGGCTTTAATCCTCTCCTCCACTGTAAAGCACCCACTTACACAAGCATGCGCAGTATATCTGTGTAGATGAAGACTCATCATGCAGACAAAGACACAAACACACACTAATGCATAGACTCCATAACCACACAGACACATAGATGTACAGTACATGCATGAAGTGTCTTTTCTCTCAAGCTATGGAATTACGTTTGACTGCCTGAAAAATTATATTCATGATAAATCAGCCCTTTTCCCTGTTTACGCTAGAAAACTTTGCAAACAAGTCCTTGAATGATTATTATTATTATTATTTTCTGCCGTTTAGATCCAGAGCTGGATGTTTGAGATGAACAGGACCCATTCCAACCTGGTTGACATGTTCTCCGTCGGGAAGTCGTATGAGGGAAGACCACTTTACGTGCTTCGGGTACAGGAGACACACACGTGTAAATGACACTGAAAGACACACAGTTTGCATATGTGCATATGTATATTAATGGTTCTCTAAAACTGACAGTGCTTGTATCCTGTCAGATAGGAAAGAGAGGTCGTCATCACAAGAAAGCAGTGTGGATCGATTGTGGCGTCCATGCCAGAGAGTGGATAGGACCAGCTTTCTGCCAGTGGTTTGTCAAAGAGGTAATCTTGTTTTTCCAGTCGGTGAATTTGAATATTAAAGTACTATTTGAAGTTATGCATTGTTTGCATCAAAGCGTCATTTTCAGTAGATTTACTGTAGGCCTATAAATGATTGCCTGTAGTAAGCAGTCGGTGATGTATGATCTGTGGGCTCTTCAACAAAGCATGAACATCTGTTCATTTGTCATACACAGTTATGTTAATACTTAAGAATACCCTTTATTGTTCAGATGTTGACCATAACCCAGACGCTTACACAAGTTCCATCATATCCTCAAAGCACTGCTATCCTCTGAAGTGAGGACTGAACCAGACCAGAGGCCAACATTTTCTGCAAGAAACTTATATGGCTTGTTTTATATTACCTAGATGCCAGATGGGTGTGATTTGCAACACAATGAATGCCAGAATATTAATGAAATTAAGGGAAAGTCTATAAATAATGAGAGTCATGGCATATTTTAATGAATTCTTGCATGATAAACATCGACTGACAGATACTTTACAACACTGAGAAATGTTTCAAACCAAATTACCTGATGTTGTAGGGAATTTTAATCCTTCAAAATCAAACATTTCAAAGCACCTGCACATTCTAATGCCTAGTTTGTCAAGGGTTTACTGGAACATATCCTTTATAAGACAATGATTTGTCGTGCATCTCAATCTGTGTGTAGAACCGTCTTCAAATGGGCTCAGATGTGATGATGAGGAGGATTGAGAGAAAAACTCAAATACAAAACTAATTCACTCTAGGACATTACATGAATTTACTAATTTTAAGGAAGACAGCAGCAGGAAAGCAGAAAAGCAATTATTTAAAAAAGAAGAAAAAAATAACAAGGAAAAAGAAGTGACTTTGAAAAATAGTCAGAGCTGCTCCACTTTGCTCAAATATGTGCCTAAAATGAGAATCCATTGTCACGTAATAACTAAGGTTGGCCACTGGAGGTCAGGGCGCCATCCTTGTTTCAGGCTTAAAGCTTATTAACCTTGAATCTAAGCAGAGTATAAGCAGCATTAACCCAGTGCAGAGATCTCCTCACTCAAATCCTCATCAATATTAGCATGACAGCATTGTGATAGTCATCATGCACAATGTTAAAAAAATAATGACCACTTGAGTTATCGCCAATGCTCTATAATTACACTGTTTTATGTTATAATTTAAGGCTATCAACTCATACCATTATGACTCTGTGATGAGACGACTGCTGAATCAGCTCAGCTTCTACATCATGCCTGTCTTCAATGTGGATGGATATCATTTCAGCTGGACTACGGTACTATAGGTCTTTGTACATACACAGGACAAACTATTGTTACTATTACTATTACTGTTAATAAGTAAGAGTTAGAAGTTTTGATTGTTTTCTTGGAGAGGAAGCTAGCTTTTATGCAATTTCCTACAGTATTATGGTACTTTTTTTTATTATTTAATTCAAGTGCAAGTAGTAGTTATGTTAGTAATAGAAGGAGATGGATTATTCTGTAGGTGACAAATAGTGTCCTTTGTTCGATGAGTCCGACAGTTATTGAACACACAATGACAGTGTCTTTACTTTCCCATGTAGGATCGGTTCTGGCGGAAAACACGCTCCAAAAATCACAAGTTCCACTGCAGGGGAGTGGATGCTAACAGAAACTGGAAAGTGAAATGGTGTGGTGAGTTTGATAACACTGGATCTCAAGTGAAATCTGAGGAAAGAGCACACAGGGACATGCACATTGCAAAATTGGGAAAGCATTCCTTGTGGCTGATGTAGTCTTTCCTGTATATTAATCAGTGTAAGCTGTGGATGAAATATTTTGTGGGGTGATGACAAACTCTGCTTGATGTCATTTAGTGTCTGGTTAGTAGGTGGGTGCAGAGTTCTGCTGAATCATCATGACTATGGGAGGGTTATGAAAATATACCAGAGACATTTGAAGTGCAGACAGACATGCAGAGATTTAATATGTGTTGAAACAACGAGAGATGTTGAGGAACCAAGTTTTGCCCTCCCAAAAGAATATTAGCTCACACGCTGTATCTTTGGGAAACCAGTTTTTCTTCATGGAAACCTTCAGTGAAAACCATGTATTTGGTGATAAAAAGGAGCAAAGAGGAAGTGCAGTATTTGGCAATGATGTTTAAGTAGCCATGTAGTTTATGAATGTTTGAGATACCCTTCAGCCTGAAAGACTTTTATATGCTAAAAACACAACAATTATAAGCGTGTAATGTTTGGCCCTGCTTTGCAAAAAGAGGTCAGCAAATAAACATTCACGATTTCCTAAAATAACTACATATCATATATAGTATATTAGAAACACCGGCAGCAGCGCACCACATTCAGCATTTTTCTAAAATTTCGGGTTATAAAACTTGAACGTATGTATGGACCTTTTCAATGTGCTCTTTTTTGCTTTTGTCAGGTCTTGTCAACATCATTCAAAGGTACTAAGCACAAACATGAAAGGTTTGTGCTTAGTACCTTTGAATGATGGTGGTTCTAAAGGTGGTTCATAAAGGTGGTTCTAAGCACAAACATGCTAATCTGTCTGTGTTTGGTGGATAGAAAGGGGCAGTGTGTTTGTCACGGCAACAACCGTCACATGTAAATGAACCAGAATCCTCTCTTTTTCTAGTGGAAGGTCCTGGCAGTGAGTTCAGAGTTTCTGCAAAGCATTTTGGAACCTTATTGTCTTCCGTTTTTATTATGCATGGAATTATAATATGACTACAGTGATTTGAATATGCGTCTACATTAGATTCTACACACACACACACACACACACACACACAATATTTTTCTCTTTGTCTTTACCCTGCAGGTTTGGTCAGTGTAGTGTCCAGAATATTAAACATCTAAGGCTCAAATTCTTCCATATTTAGGTTAAAAATCAGAATGGAATATGACCAAAATTTTAGGGTGTCCTGGTAGGTCCCTTTGTAGGGCATGTGCCCCCTTAGAAGTTCTCAGCAACAACCATGATTTGATTCCAACCCGTTGCTCTTTGCTCTGTATCTTCCCCCATCTGCGCCCCTTTCCTGTCTCACTCTACAGCTGTTCTGTCGAATAAAAGCTGGAAAGTCCCCCCAAAAAAGACCAAAATTTTGACTTGTGTATGCAGATCTGCCGCTGATTTGCTGATTGCAATTTTTCCCTTCATCCCATCTGCAGATGAGGGCGCCTCCTCTCATCCCTGTGATGACACCTACTGTGGTCCCTTCCCTGAGTCCGAACCCGAAGTCAAGGCGGTTGTCAAGTTCTTGCGCAAGCACAAGAAACAGGTCAAAGCATACATATCCATCCATGCCTACGCCCAAATGCTGCTCTACCCCTATTCCTACAAGTATGCCACTATCCCCAACTTCAACTGCGTGGTAAGACATCCATTACTTGATGACAAACCAGCAATAAACAAGTCTTTATAATATTCCTATGCATCACCCTATGTTGGAGTTACTAAAAGCAACAGTGCCCTGATATTAAATCATACTGTGAGGACATAAAGGATCACTGATGAGCAGACCTTGTGCTTTCACCGTCCAGGAGTCAGCAGCTTATAATGCAGTGACAGCCCTGTACTCTGCCTATGGAGTGAGGTACAGATATGGACCTGCCTCCACAACCCTGTGTGAGTACTGTTCCGTCTCTTCATTGTACCCTCCCAGTTTAGAAAATGAAGAGTGCAGTGCTTGAGCAAATTAACTTTCCACAAACATGCAAACAACCAATGATATTGGTACTAAATTATGTTTCTAACTGTTTATATTATTAAAAAAATGTTTTTTTCTCTATCTTTTTTATAGATGTCAGTTCAGGCAGCTCCATAGACTGGGCTTACAGAAATGGGATCCCGTATGCGTTTGCATTCGAGTTAAGGGATACTGGATACTTTGGCTTCCTCCTGCCTGAATCCCTGATCAGCCCGACCTGCACTGAGACTATGAGGGCAGTGAAGGCCATTGCATCAGGTCTGCTGAAGAAGTGTGAGACAGACAGAGACAAATTTCCATTTATATGACCTCTCTGCAGCTCCACCCTCACAGTTACTTATCTCAAAACCTCATATTCCTTTCAGATTTAATATGTCTCCTAGATATTATCAGGTGATGATGAGATGACAAGGGCCGGCAAGGAATTTTAATGAGCTTTCTTGTTTTTGAGGTTGTTCACCTTATTTCCCTTTTCATATAAGATATGAACTGATGGTGGGTTTTTTGTGCCAATATTTTAAGTTAACAGTCTGTCGATGTAAAATAAGATCCCACATACACTGTAAGAGAACATCCTGCTATCAGTGAGTCATTATTTGTTCCATTCAAACTGTGTCCTGAGCTTAAATTATCTTCCGCAATAGTCTTCCGCAAACATTGCTCACTACTTACAAAAAGAATAATGCAGATTTTCCATAATATAAGCTTTTTCCAGTGAATGGTGGTCAGATGAGCACTTGTCATGAAATAGCAGCACTTTAAAAAAAAAAAAAAGCTATGATTTTAGAACTATTTTTAATAAATATAACCCTATCACTATTTTTATCCTGTTTGCTTTTTGTTATTTTGAAATTAGTCCTACCAAGTGCCAGTTTAGATATTAAGACTATATGCCAGACTATAATGTTAATGTATTAATGCCTTTTTTACTGCAACATGGTGAGTGTACATAATAAGCTATCACTTGACAATCTTTATTTTGGTTTAAATTGAGATGTTCTTGTTCAGTGTTTTTTTTTTATTAAGCTGAGATTTGGAAAGAATGTCACTTCAGTAGCTTTCTATGTCATTACTCAGGTATGGATCAATGACAGAGTCAGAAATGTTTACTTTTGACAGCTGATATTCTTAATATGAGATTCTAATAAATGTCTGACTTGAATAACTGGTGTATTTTATGAGAGTAAATGTTTGTGTTGCCACATTAAAGAAAATGGACAAATGGATTTTCAGTATCTTAACTTAGATATTCATAAAATGCAACTTAAAGTATATTAAATCAAGCTCTCTATCTTTTAAACATCCTCCTTTTTTTCCACTCTTCATATACAATCACTGATTTTACCTCCATTTTATGGATTCCAAAACGGAGGAGCTGACTGTTAAGACATGTCAGAGTGAAAGTGAACTCCGCCACCCACATCTGCCAAATCTGTATTGACAAACCGCCAGATTTCCTGTATGTATTTCTTGTTGGACTGCAATAATAAACATGAAGATACAAGCAGTCATAGCTGAGGTGAAGAATTCAGCCAAGTGATGGTAGGTTTAAACAAACAGACGCATTGATATTTGCAAAATAATGACAATTACACAGGAGAGGGCACGTGTTTACTTTCTCAAAATCTGAATATTTCATATGCATGTTTTACAAAGTACAAGAAATTGCAGGAGGTGTTTGACATATTGTGATACTAGTGGACAGTGGAAACGTTTTGAAAACAGATATGCGGCCATAAGTGAGAGGTTTTACTATATTAACTTTCACTGCACAACAACTAAATCTAAGTTATTAATGTTTTAAGATTATTTTATGATTATTATGAAAAGGAAAAAGGCATGTTTTTTTTGATAGGTCGACGTGACAATAAAAATCCAATCCCAGGGTCTCAAGTGGATAAAAAAGCTCTTAGTAAATATGGATGACAATGATGTGTTTACAGTAGTAATATTTCTAAATGCAGGTATTAAAAATGTCTTTATTTTCAATTATTATTATCTGAGACTCACTAAAAGGCTCATTTTCTTCTACATGACTTCAATTAGATTTAAATATAGCCTACTGTTACATCTAATTTAGCTGTCAAAAAAATCCCAAATGGGATGTTCAACTTTTCTATTCATATCACCTCTTAATTCAAGTAAATTTAAATTGATAACAGCACAATATAACTCATACAATTCACTTAAATCTCACACAAATGTAGACTACTGTACACTGTAAATAATTGCGCCCTGATTCAAGATCAATTGCTGCCTTAAACATTTGAGCAAACTTAACCAATAGGTTTGAGTTAAATGTTTTAAGTCTTCTTTTTTGTGAAGCTCATTGTCAAGTTAATAGAACATGATAAAACATGCTCAATGACCTTATACGACTGTAATATTGAATTGAATCAACATCACAAGATGGATTTCATCAAATATCAGGAAATCCTAGAGGAAAACATCTTGCCATCTGTGAGGAAGCTGAAGCTTGGGCATCTTTGGACACTCAAGAAGGACAATGATCCCAAGCAGACCTCAAAAGTCCACCAAGACTTGGTTTCAGAAGAAGTCCTAGAACAGTCTAGAGTGGATGTCACAGGCTTGAATCCCATAGAAAATCTTATGGGATTTGAACAAGATGGTTGCAGCACATAAACTTCAGGAATATTACAGAACCGGAGGCCTTTGGGCTAAGATTCCTCAGGAACACTGCCAGAAGCCATGGTGTCTGGCAATGCATTACAGCTGGTCAGGGCAGCTAAATGGTCTCTACAAAGTGCTAGAGATGCTTTTCTTTAAGGGGTTTAATCATTTTAAGACTCTAGTAGTCAGTAAAAGTAGCATTTTTTTTTGTTATTTGAAAAAAAATAGGTTATTGACAACAGCTGATAAATAGTACATTTTAACAATAAACCTAATATACAATGAGGGTTGAATAATTTTGCTTCCAAGTGTACATACTCTCTCTCTCTCTCTCTCTCTCTCTCTCTCTCTCTCTCTCTCTCTCTCTCTCTCTCTCTCTCTCTCTCTGCTGCCTCATTGCGGCCGGTGTCAAAACGTACGTGACGTCGCTTCCTCTCTCCAACATGGCGCAGGAGGCAGGTCGTTAATGGAAATCTGAGGGATTTACCCCACCTTCTGTGTTTATTTATGTTTGTCTGTTAGGGACTCTGCGGCTGACATTTGTAAAGGAATACATCTCCATTCGAGGCGGCTGCAGCCCCCGTTGGGACCACCTCGCCCCAAATTCCAGTGAGACATGTTTGAGGGCAAAAAGACGAAAAACATGTTCCTTACACGAGCTTTGGAAAAGATCCTGGCCGACAAGGAGGTGAAAAAGGCTCACCATTCACAACTGCGCAAGGCCTGTGAGGTGGCACTAGGTAAGTTACGTTTTGTTAGCATCACATATTAGCTGTGTTGGACTCATTGATTCAGACACGTCATGCACCCTTTTAGTTAACAACCGGTTTTTCTGCATCGCTGTCGCAGTGGTTGACAACATAGTGTATTTTCCATCCATTATATGTTGGCTGCTATTATTGTCGTATTGTTTTTCAGTAAGATTTATCAAATATTTAATTGACGTGGCACGAGCTCTGGAAATGATTCCGTATAAAACACGGAAATGGTGCAGGAGGGGTGGGTGTTTGCAACACTGAACCGATGCTGCGAAACAAGTAGCGATATGAGAACAGGCCGGACACTGGACTGAAAACAAAGTTGTTAACGACATTAACTTCCTTCAAAATAACGCGAACCCACAACTATACCTTTTACATTTGTCAAATGTAAGCCATATTTATTAAATGTGCATGATGTTACGTGTTAAACCCCATTAAGGTGAGGTGTTTTTGTCTCTTCCTGGTACACAACAAACGTGACCGTGCCCTTTCGGTATTGAATGTTCGAGGACATACAGTATATGGTTTTTATTACTATTTTATTTATGAACCCGTTTAATCATTGAATACTCCTGGCTTCATTATTATGTCGTGAAACTTAATGTGAGGTCGAGACAATAAAAGCAGAAGGTGACAGCTGTCAGCACCGCTATGCCCGGCTAGCGTCAAGGTATATTGTAAATATGAAGATATGATTTCCGGTCAAAAAAACCACAATAAAATTTCAATGAAATTACACGTGATGCTTTCCACATTAATAAATAATGAATTTACCAGAATTTATTAATATGAATGTATTTAATAAGTAATTAATGTCATTTCAGACTTTCTAGTCTTAGACATATTATCTTCGTCGAAATTAAAACTACGTCAACCTTTGTCTTATTATGTGCTTTTATTTTTAAGTCAACATTACTAAACGTCCGGTTGTTAACACATTGATTTAACCCAATGTGTTAACTTTATCAAACTAATTCTTAGCAGGTGTATTTTTCGAAAACGTCCTTTGGGTTGACTGCAAACAATAAATACACATTATTAAAGCAGTTTACGCCGACAGAATTCCATAGGGTCAGAGCTGATGCAAGTTTACATTTATAAACCCCTTTTAACATGTCAGGCTTTTTAAAATCTGTTGTCTGTGTTGGAACAAGCTAGGTTTTGTCCTGCATAGGTAGTAACATGACACTACCTGAGAAACAATGAGTCCCCTTTGTGCAGCAGCCAAGCATGCTACCTGGTCCTACAGTTGCTACCATTTTGAACTAATTCAACTGTTAAAGGGTTTTCCAATGGCTTTGAAAGTTCAATACACAGATTGTGTTTGTCAAGGCTTGCTCCGATGTATTGTAAAACCAACCCACCCACACAAGCAGTTCGACTTGAATCAAAAATGTCATCAGGTGAAATTGTGTGTCCATTATAATTGAAATGGTCATTTACCCTATCGGTTGTTTTGAAATTTAAGTCATTCAACTGTTAGACAAAGAATAACCACAAACCAGTAGATCCATCATGGCTGCTGACTGTCTTTTAGCATCTCAGTAGTTTTTCTGTTATTTACTCTTTATGGAGAGACTCTAAATTGTCTCTCCAAATGACATCATTTCTTCAGCCCATTTTCATGCCTTTGATTACGGAACAGCCCTCATCTCTTCTACAGAGGCTACTACAAACTCAAAAAACGTGAGCGATCCTCTGTAGGGTCAGTTTTTGGTTTGGCTGTTCTGGGCTACCATAGAAACATGGCGGTATATGGTGGACTCCATGCAAGAGGACCTTCTTTTTCCTGTAGACATACAAGGCTCATTCTGAGGAAACAAACATGTGATTATTCACTAATAAAAACACAATCCTGAATATTACATTTAGTTTCTATTAATATCACATTCAGTTTCTCCCCTCAATCTCAAACCAGATTTATTGAATTACTTTTTTAGATGGATCAGATTTTAAAAAGTTAGGTTTCATGGGGCCGTACAATTGCATTTCCTATGTATGACCTATAAAGCAAGGAATTGAAATGTGTTGGGGGAAAAAAGTCTATTCAATTTTATTTTATTTTTTTTCTCTGCTTTTTTTATTAGTTTTTACAATTGAAAAGTAAACTATAAAGAATTACAGGAAAGAACACGGAACTTTTTAAATCTTTTAAAGGTTGTTGTTTTAATAAACACAATGTTGCATTTATTCTGTTTCACTCTCCTAATTTCACTTTGTTTAAACAGCCTGGGTTAAAAGGTTTTAATGATGATGATACTTGTGTGGTAAACAACCCACATAACAGGAATATTCCTAATAACATACAAATACAATTATCAAAGGGTCAGATTTACATTGTTAAAGGACTGCATTCGGCCCAGGGGCCACCAATTAAATTGATCTGTCTTACACACTGGGCCTTTAACTGTCTATGATGTTTTTGACTTCACATTTAGGCTTGGCCACTAGACATTTACAAAATGAGAATCTCTGCAAAGGAGCATTGCAGTTGTAGTGCATATCCAAAATGACTGGGTGACCTAGTATACTGAGTGACTTACATAATCCCCTCTAGCTCTTGTTGCTCTGAGACACCTCAGAGAGAGTGCCTGTGCCAGAGACTCTTCTTTGTTGTCACTGAAAGTTCTCCTGTTGTTGTTGTTATAGTGCAGTTGTTCAAAAAAAATTATCGTTTGAAATATTCCTTGTATAACACAATATGGTATTTGTTACCTGAGTTTTCATACAGATTTATCCTTGAGAATTTATATTGTTGAAGCCCATTTAGTTTTTTTTTATTTTGAATCACTACAGGATTTTACTGTATAGCAATAAAGATCTCTGGCTACCTTTGCCAGACAACCACCCTTGTTGCAACCATATAATGGGGGAAACCTTAACTGCACTGGTGGAGGGTCCTACCATCTTTGGATCACACTGTCTTCTTTGAGAGGAGTTGCCTGATTGCATTTAAGAGTGTAAGACGGACAGTTCAGTGTTGTCACACATTGTTAGCTTCATATTATGCAGGCTTTATGGATAGATTCACTGCACTCTCTGATTTGAAATGTTCATGTGGCTTTGCTGCTGCTGAAAAACATACTGAGGATGAAACAAGCTAAATCAAAGGAATCTGTACAAGCAATCATGCTAAAGGAAGAGGGTGAACCTTTTTGCAAGCTGGGCAGTACTTGTTTAAGGTATTGAGTCTGCTGAGCACATTGCTCATTATCCCTCCCTGTAGGGTGTATGATCCGAGGGTCAGCTTCAGAGGTCACAGCAACCTGGAAATGTGTTACAGCTGCATTCTTGATGTCCCCATTAAAAGAGTTTTTTTTTTTTTTTTTACTGCAGATGGATATTTTATTCACATGGAGGTAGCCACTGAAAGAGAACATTATGTCAGAAAGAATTCTTATATACTTCTTTATCTTTTCTCACACATTATTTTATTTGGTAACTTTAGCTTAAATTTAGGCGCCACTACATTCATAGTGTTTCGGCCAAAATTAATTTAGTGATGATAACTGTTATCTATAGCATTACTTACACACAGAGAGCAATATGGACATCAAATTAGATACATCTTTGATTCTACCTGAAGAAATCCATTCAGCTGTGTGTTCTTGGTTTGGTCCATCACCTCCTGAGGAAAAAATGGCTCTCATGGTTTTGTAAATGTTACATTTTTTTCATCAATATTCAATTCAAAACTGCAGAAAAGAAAACGTATATGGTATGTTAACCATTGGTTTTCAGACTACAGTATACTATGAGACTGGTATTCCCTATTAGGAACTTGTTGACTTCAGCTATGTCATACTGAGATGTGAAGATAACGTTAGCCTGTCTGGGCTGACTGCCTAGAACAGCATGCTTTTGGTTTTATGTGGCTATGAAAGCACTGTGTGAATTTTATGCCAGAAAGTTTTGTTTGGTGAAAGCGTTACTGTTGTTGTCAATTGGCTTGTCAGCTCGCTTGCTCTGGAATACTGACAGTTTTAGTGCCTGCGGTGTGTTCCTGATGGTCTGAGGGGTTTGACATTCATTAAATCTGAATGTTTTGCAGCACGGGGTGGTTATGAGAAAATAAATTACAATAAACTAGGAGCTAGCAGCTGTATTGACATGGTCCACTGAATCATGGGACGCTATAATAGCAGTGTTTGTTTCCTTTAATGATTCTGTTATTTGCAGGTGTTAAATGCTCTTAAACATTGTTGTGTCTTTTGTTAGCTTTCCTAGTTTTGAGGTGACTTTGGAGCTCCTGCTCTTTGGATTAAATCAATTTAAAAAGTTTCAATTATTCTATGATAGGCTTAAAATGTTCCATTACTTTCCGATCCAAAGAATATTGTTCCCAAAGTTGATTTGTCATGTTCAGAGACCTCTCAAAGATACCTGTGAATCTGTTGTTTTCATCAAGAAAGCTATGAAATGGAGACAGAATTTAAGCAAGTTCCTTAATTAATCCTTTGCCACATTGGTAGCTACTAATCATTTAATAATCTTAGAAAATAAGCTTTTTCAGTTGTATAAGCTAGCAGGTCCAACAAGTCCTGTTGCTTAACACAGCTGCATTCAAGATAATATGAAATTCATGACCATCATCAACTAATCCTCACAAGGTACAGAACTTTTGCATGATTAAGAAATGTTTACTTTTCATGTGGATATTTTCCTCACTGTAAAATTTAATTTAAACCAACACAAACCACCATGTGTTCAAGTGGTGCCACAACATTTGTTTCTTAAATGTGGCAAAACATGCTCCCACTCAAGGTCAGAAGAATTTTCAATAAAAGAACAGATGAAATCGTCAAGATTTTCCAATATGCTCCTTGACACCAAACTCAGGGCAACTGCCCACACAAGCCACTTTTTCTTTAGATGGCAAACCAGGCAGGGAAACTAATGGGACAAATGTGGCTCTGATCATTAAGGATGGCAAACAGAACGATACTCCATAGTCACCACATTGTCATCCATGATAAGCTATCTATAAATTATCCTGTTTGTTAATCAAGATTTTTACCAGGACTACCTAAAAACCCATACAGCATCCAAAAATATGAAGTGCAGCCTTAGATGTTTGAACCCAAACTGAATAATAAAACTTTCTATGCCTGATTCTGGAAATACTTTTTTTAAACAGTATCCCTCATATTCCTGACAGAAATTTAACAACCCAGAAGTTGAAGTCAGGCAGTTTCATTCCAATATCCATGCAGCAGGGACGCACCAGGCAACCTTGTGATGAAACTTGCAGTCTTTGCTGAGATGAGAGCATTTAAAAGAGGGAGGAGATGGTAGCTGTCAGACATATTTTCATTTCCCCTTTATTTGTCAAAGTGCAATAAATGTTTTTTTTTACTAGATGAGTTATCCTGAGGCTGTTTCATTGTTTGTATTTAATTGGAATAATACATATTTGCATGTATGAGTGCAGCACAGACAGGCATCCACACCTTCTTCCACAATGGAGACGAGACTGAAATACTAAACGCTGATAGAGAAGAGGACATGCTTTGTAGCATTGTAGCTCTGTCTTCACTTTTAGTCTGTTTTAAGGTTACAGCTAATGATTATTTGCATTATTTCTTAACCGACTGATTGTTAAAAACGTCAAACATAACCTCGTGTTACCGTTACTTAGGTCAGGGTGGTGAGTAGCCAGCAGCACGGTAGCTAGCTTAGCTTTATTTTTTATGTTTTCTTACCTAAATGTCAGCAAATGTGGCACTCTTCAACTTGCTCTGCTGACATTCCGACATGTTCTCTGATTTGTACATTGTGTAGGTGTAGGTGAAGGTGTTAAGTCATGTTAGTTATGCATCCTCCCTTGCATGAAATAAGTTTTTGCACAGGTGTTGCACTGTGCCGACCTGGCATTTTTCATGGTCTCACTTTTGAGCACCGCTTGCTGTGGTCCTTGGATGTTGCACGGCGTGAAATACCCATCCAACCTGTGAGGCGGAAACTACAGAAGCTGCACGCCACCACCATGGAAACTGAAACGTAATTTGAGCACGAGTGGCATTTATTTAGGAACCGATGAGCAGAATCGAAATAAAAATCTTGTCCGGAGTTTTGGAACCGGTCCTTGATGCCCAACCCTAAATTATAATGTGCTGTACGTGTTTAAAAAGTAGCGTAAATGATCTACTTTCAGGTTTACTGATACATTTCCCTAAAGGAAAGGGAGAAATACGTGAGGGAAGCCCCATGCCTGCTTTCTATCTCGTCTCTACCCTGCAGACGATGTGCAGACACCCAAGCTGCTTGTAACCTCAAAGGTTGACAGGTATTCAGTGGAGTAGTCAACATGCAAGGTTCAGTGTTTGCTCTGAAAGCATAAGTAATTATTTTATCTGTATGCAGGAGACAAGTGTATAATTGAGAAGGAGGAGTCAGTTTTTTATTCCCTTTCCACTTTATTTATTTTAGTAGAGTGATACCTCCATACATAATACATTATCTCTCTCTCTGCTAATGCCTCCTTCAGTCCTAAGATAGCTGATAAATTAATTATACCGCAAATAGGAGAATCAAGAAAACTCCTCTCATCTTTCTCTCTCTCTGTGTCATCCTGTGGTGCTTGTATTTATTTGTATTATCTATCTTGCATTGATGTGAGGAAGAAGGCAATGTTATTCAGAAGAAATTAGGATCTTAAAGCTGAAATTGAGTAAAATATAATTGTGACAAAATCAGTATATATCCCTGGTCCTGTATCTGGTTTGGAAAGGCTCTTAATATAACCTCACTTCAGATTCAAGAGATGTAGATTACCAACCTGATGGGGGTGGGGTGCAGATGTTTTTAGTTGTTTATTAGTCTCATCTGTGGGATGACGGTTCCCTATGGTACTTTGTGACTCTGTACATCTCTTAAGGTTGTAATTCAAATCACAGGATAATTTGCAGTGTGCTGAAAGTACAGAACAACCTGCCACAGTGAGTTGTGACAGTCTGGTTGTTAGCTAGCCCCTCTACTTTTTCTCTAATATCTAACAACATATGTGCTGCTAAGTTCTATTAGAAAATAGGGTTGTGATGGTATGGATCAATTTTTCTTTTCTTTTTTACCGCAGTGAAAAGTAATGTATCCCCACCATGTGGCAGTTTAGTCTCTTATTTCCCAACAGCTAGAAAAGTTGAAGTAAGGTCTGGAAGCTAAACAAGAATTTCTAATAATTTGATAATACTTTTGTACTGTTCATGTTGGCTCCAGTGTGATCCTCTCTCTGTCAGAAACTTTGTAAACCAACCTTGAACTGCAGAGTGATTTTGGAGACATTGGATAAAATGTATCCATAACAATAAATCCAACACTAAATGTCTTGTGTGACTATATGACAATTTTTCTTCTTCAAAGCAAGTTATTGTTCTAAGCCTGATTGTTGGCTGTACACTGGTATTCCTGTCATATTGAGTCTGTTGACCAATCAGAAGACTGTGTTCCTGACTTGCTGACCAATCACAGCTGTAATCCTGACTGAGCCTAGTTGAAACATCAGAAAGCGAAGTGCAATACAGTTTGCTAGATCTTGAATGCATCGTTGACTTTGTAAAGGGGCAGGAGTGGGTTTAAAATTGCTAAATGGTACATAACCAATGCTATCTTTGGTTTTGGAATAAGGGGAAAAACATTTTTATCCATGTTTGTTGGCTAAGCAGGGCTTTAATCAACACTTGCATCATTTAAAAACTGTGAAGGGAGTCTTGAAACCAAAACACTAAAAGTGTCATTCATGGTGTTGCAGCAGAAAGTGCCAAATCATGTATTAGCAGCAGATTTATTAATGATGAATTCCTTTCAGTAACAAAGCCAGCAGCTGACTAATCAAGGGTGTGTGGAGGCTTAGGGCTTTGTGACTTTTTGGCTAGAAAATGAGAGCCTTGAATCAGTCATTGCATTGAGACTGCAGGATAGACATAGACTTATGCAAGTGTAAGTGAGGGGTTGGTTGGATCCACACACACATTAATGTCTGCATGCACACATGTGCGCACACGCGATTAGGTAGTCCAGACAACCTCTGACAATGTTTCCTTTTCCCCCTCCAAATGTAATTACTGCTGTGCAACCTTTCCTTTCACCTCGTACAATAGAAATGTCAGGGGTCTGATTTTTCTCAGGCTCTCGGAGGTGGTCACAGCCGCCCTGTGTTTATCTGTGTTTAGTAGGAGGTGGAGGTGGACTCCTACGCAAGGATTCATCCTCAGATTATCTTAGTGAAGCAAAGCTGCAGTGTAGTCTTAATCATCATGGACATTTATCTTGTCTAAAAATGGTTCTCATAGTGATGTTGCTTGATTCATGAATACACCAGAGATGTTAAAATGTTCAGGGACTGGATGATAGGGTCAGTGTTGGACTCTGTTTACTTTTTACATCATGCATCATCACTCAACTGCATTTCCATCCGACTCCTCTCATCTCACACACACACACACACATTCTTTCTCTTTACATTGTTGAACATCCTGCATGGTCAGTGGACCACATCTGAAGTTGTGTGACCACCATTTCTGCTGTTGTAAAAGTAATCAGGCACTGGATTGAATTTAACTGATCACTATGGAATTAAGCACGGGAGCCATGCCAGATACTGTTGCCTCTAAGCTCTTTGAAATGGAAAAGCTGCTGGAAGAAGCTGGATGCCCTTTCTCAGTGACTAGCTCCTCTCTCAAGTGATGGAAACTGAGTCAGGGAATGACCTCTAACCTCTCCCCTGTGTGTGTGTGTGTGTGTGTGTGTGTGTGTGTGTGTGTGTGTGTGTGTGTGTGTGTGTGTGTGTGTGTGTGTGTGTGTGTGTGTGTGTGTGTGTGTGTGCGTGTGCGTGTGCATGTCTAGAGATTGTTTGAAGCCCATTGAGTCATCATATTACAGATTTATAACTCACCCAAAGGGCAGTAAGCTATTAGGAGACATTGAAATCTTTTCCATTTTTCTTTCTCTGTGCCCTTCCATTGCTTTCTCTCTAATATTCCGTATGTATTGCATGATTTGAATGTGAAAGGCCGCATACAGAGAGAACCAAAACATGCCTCACTACAGTTTTAAAATAAGACCTAAGCATACCGTTCCCCTCTAGTAGCCTTGTAATGCGAGCGCATACATTTACGCACTCATACAGCACATAGATATAAACAACTGGCGAGAGACAAGTTTATGTAGCACATTTGTTTTGGAAGCCAGCCTCGTCCTTGTCCTTTCTTTCTCTCACTGAGTCCCTTTTCTCTCCTCACTCTATGTATGAAGCCACTGTCCCCTCCAAGCGAGCTGTTTTCTTGCTGCTGGTCCTGTGATGTACTGGAGAGCGTCTCCAGAGAGCTGTCTGTTTATCTATGTCCCTCCTGCCAGTGGAGCAGCGTGTACAGGCTCTGCTGTGTCTTAATTGATGAAATGTTAGAACTCTCGTGAGATTTTTTTATGTTTGTGCATGCACATTTAACGAGTGTATGGGTATTTTATCCGTACATGACGTTATTGTGAGTCTGTGTGGAATGTCTGCTTATTGAATTGCTGACCCAACCAAATATTTGCCCAGGTATGCTCAGCCTCCTATCATTGCTGTGCATGCTGTTGAAGTCTACACCAAATGATAATATTCATATGCTAAGGAGAGTACAGTAAATGGGAATGGGTACTATGTTGGAAAGCACTCTTAGGCTTTGGTAAGAGATATCTTCTCATGTTTTCCAGCCTTATAAATTGTATACAGGTTGATAAATGATTTTTGCTGCAATATTGCTTCCATTTAATACATTGCATTCCACGGAAGCATCAGTTTTGCACATGCTTACATCCATGTTTACTTCGTAGCAGTCCTATTCTTCAGCATTTATTTCCACCTGTAAAGCAGTGCAATATTTTGAAATTGACATGTATAAAATGGGCACTCACTCATAAAAAACAATGCATAGAGAAACAAGTCCATATCCCTACTTGAAGTTAAAAACTCCACAGAGAACCATGAGGAAATCCCACAAAATAAAAGATAACCGCTGCTAGCTTGTTTACGTTTGTACAGTTGGTGACCAGGTCAGTGTTAGAATAACTTGTCATTATAAGCAGGGGTGCTCATAAGTGGTGCACATGTGTGGCCAAAATAAACGATGTGCTGCATGTATTAGTGCAAGAAGCACTTTTGCGCACCACCAATGTATACATGTGTCTGTGTCTAACAACGGAGAGATGAATTAATTACGGTGTGAATCGAACAGCACAGGAAATAGTAAATGGGGTTCTGCAACTCTTCTGCTTATGGTTTATGGTATGAGTGGAAGACGAAGTTGGTTTCGGTCTGCACATGGAGCTGTCAACAGGGGAGCTTACAACGGGGTCATTCTTAAATTGCGTGAGATGTTAGCGTTTGGTGATTCCGTTGTGCATATTCTATGTGCGATTGTTGGAACAATGAGAAGACAAACCGAGATGGTTTTGTTGCATTCAATTTTCTGTCTATCAAGTTTGGATGAAGTGTGTTTCACTGTCTTATCTAAGGCTGGGAATCATTTGAGTTTTATCAATAATGATTTAGATTCTGCATATCGATTCCAATATGTAAAAAAAAAAAAAGAGGTCAAACGTTTAGATAACAAAATTATTTAATTCTTTTTCAAGTTTATTCTGACTTTTTATTTTGTTTAGATCAATTTATTCAAAATATATTTAACTAGACAAAACATTTACAATGTAAATGCAATAAGAATGTTACATTCATATTGTTTCCTATTTGCCTGTCATGCATACGACAGCATTTTTTAAAAGATTTGCAGATCCGTGAGCAATGTTCAACTGCTGAACATTCATTTACATCCACGGCATGCTGCCTTAAATGTTTGACCAAATATGATGTGCAACCCGGCTTACATCTAATAAGCTACCCACGTGCATTGCACTTTCTTTTGTATTACTTTCTTTAGTGTAGACACACACATCTCTCACACTGACTGCATGGATGGCTAACTGTCATGCATGCTTGTATTACAAACATTTTGTTACCTTGATGTGTGAAGTAGCCCTGTCCTGGAAGATACGGACACCCTTGCAGAAATGTGGCATTTGTTTGCAAAGATAAAGGGTTAGTGCATTCAGGAACTGATAAGCAGACCTGATAGTCAAATTTTTTATTCATACCAGATTCAAAGTATTTTCAGCTTGTGACCAGATTTTGTTTCCCAGTCCTAGAGTTTGTAAGACATTCAAGTTCAAGTTTAATGCGATGCATTAAACCAAACACACCCAGGGTAGAAATAGGACTTTAGATTCCAGTGTTAATGGTTTTGGTGAGCTGTCCTCCCCATGCCTGACACTCCCAGCAGGGTTCTCTGCTACTGCTAGTTGAGGAATGCTTTGTCATGCCACTAAGGCAGGGTGGCGCACAGGAAGGAGACCGGAGTTAGCCTGCAAACAGCTTGTCAGCAGTGAGAGACGGGGAGTAGGTTGTTTTTGTCATGCCATCCTCGTGAGGCAGTTGGATATTGATGTGATGCATCATGAAAGCAGACTGTTCTGCTTGTATGTGTTAATTGGTGGTGTGTTTTATGAAATGTGTCATCATGTATTGTATTTTCACCCCTGAGCAAACACAGTATAGTCTTAGCCTCTCTTAAGTGTTTATTTATTCATTGAAGGTTAAATGAATATGCATGCTTTAGCAATACTGTTTACTTAAATCCAGATACTTGAACTCACATTTGGAGCAGTAGGCTGTAAACCGCCGTGCTCCAAGGATTTTGATGATAGTTCTTGCATGAGGGAACACATTTCTCATTCACTCTGCTCAGGCTTCCCTCCAGATATTCTATGGATTTGAACTGGTAACCCTCCCACAATCCTGCTTCCAACCTTTTGCCCAGCCTTCCCAAATACTTCCCCTGCCGATTCATCAGCCTTATCTGTTACAGCTGCACATTTGCATCCTAAGAGGCTGACTACACTATTGTGCGCTTGATATCTAAGCCATGATCAGCTTTTGCTGTAGCTCAGTGTAACTGTGATTGAAAGGATCTCTGATAAGCTCCTTTGAAACATATATTACATAAAGCGCTGCAGAGGCCCATCTCTGCTCATTGTCAAGTTCAGCGACTGGGTGTGATGTTGCAGTCTTTCAGTTTAGATCAGGTGCTGTTTATCCTAACTTCACCGTCACACACTGTCAGCTAAAACTGTGAGGTTGTTGTGCCTTTCTCTCTCATACAAACAGCTCGTTTCTCATCTTCAGTAGCTTCACTTATACTTACGGCCCACAGTCTTCATTCAAAGCAGTACAGCACTAATCACTTATAGTAAAACATGCATACACATTTCTTTCCATACAGCACGATAGCTGTGTTCCATTATGATGGTGGCATTTGGTTAGTTTACATGAGCTGACTTCAGGCTGAGGTGCTGAGGCTTTTGTCTCGATGTCGTCATTGCCTCATGTATTTTTCACAGACGGCCTTGTTGTGGGGGTGTCATATGTCAGACGTTGTTGTACAGAGGGACCAAGGCTAATGGGATTGGTTTAATAAGTCTAACATAAAGACATACAGGAATGTTGGTGCGGTGTTGTCTTCATTCAACATGGACTTATTGATCAAATATGATTCTAAGGGGATATGTGTCTATAATGTTGGCAGCTTTGACCCAGCAACTTAAATGTGCGTCATGGAAAGAAAGGTTGAAGGGTTGAATGTTTTCTGAAATTAGGGAAGTGTTTTATTCTCTCATCAGGAGGACAAAAGCTGTTAAAATTGTAGATGCTACATATCCTCTGACAGTACCTGACTGGAATGTGCTCCATACCCACTACTTTCCTACACTTGTTAGCTTTGAGAAATCCCCCTCTGTCCACTCTCACCTTTATCCAGGTTTTAGAGACAGCAGTCCCTCCAGAGCAGAGTGGAGAAATTATTAGCCAGCTTTTGACTGACCCTCTCCCCAGATTGAAAAACTATTTATCTTCACAGACTTTGGTCAGGACTGGAATGCTTAACTGGCCTTTGTAGACACCGCTGTTTAAATACAAGCAATAATAAATCATAGAAAAAGGACATTTCTACACATATCTCACCCTCTTGTCTCATGATGATGAAAGAAAAAAAAAAGGAAATGCGGGCCTAAAATGACGGCTGTGCTGACATTAATGCCTCCTAAAGGTCTTACTGTCATCCTCTGTAAGGATTTGGAGTAAGAGGAAGACAAAAGATGAAGGAAAATGGTTGAGGTGACGCAGCGTAGACTGCTCTCATATATTATGGAGCTCTCAAAGACATTGTGCTGAGGTCTGGTCAGAGCTTGAGGTCACAGGAGAGCAGAAGCTCCCTCTAATGTATCTGGTCAGTGAAATAGGTGTCTTATGCAGGCCACATCCCTACTGGGGTTTGGTAAAAGCAGTGTTTCTGCGTCAGTGTTTTCAAAGGGAGTTGACTGATGGCCAGTAATCTCTTTACCATTTGCTGAAGCATCAACACAGTAATGATGTTGATTGTAGAACAAAATCAAACCTGTAATTCAGTATTACGCATTATAATTAGGGAACATTACAATTCCAGTGCAAACCAATTTCAAGAGTTTCTTTGAGCCAATTACTTTTTGCAGTTGTATTTTCGCAAAATCTTTTCAACTTCCTAGAAAATATGCTTTAAAGGCGTAAAAGGAAAGTTAAGGATGTCCGCACACATTAATTTAAACTTCTTTGGTGTCTGCTTCTCAAGTTTTAGCTTCACATTTTCCAAAGTTTCAGCAAGTTAATTCACAAAAGCCCCTCACTGGGCCACTTGTTTGTTTTTGTTTTTAAATTTGGACTCATCAGATTAAAAAGCCATTCAGTTTAGACTGCATCACTGTTTTGTGTGACAGCAGCTTGGTTCGGTCTCCTGTGAATTACACCAGGGCCCTGGGACAAAACAGCACACAGGATGTGAGTCTTCAAGGTCTATAGTATTTAGCAAAACTGCTGGAGAGCTGAGGTAGAGCTGGGGTGGTTTCAGGTAAATAAGTGACAAAAGCTGCCATTTCAGAGACTGTGCAAAAGAAATCCAACGCTTATACTCAACCACTTATTTCTATGCTCCTGCGAAACATCTCCTCAAATACTGCTCTGCAGGATTTAAGGGAATTTCACACATGCCCTAAAGGGGTGCAAAGTTTTCTAGTTTCAAAAAACAGAGGATGTTTTATGTGTACAAGCTGTGATAGTGCTTTCGAAACTAAGCAAATCTTTTTTGTTTGGTCAAATTTTCCATTAAATTCAGTTGTTGGTTTTTTGTGGGGGGGTTTTCAGCCAGTATTAGATTGATTTTGGGAAACAAGACCTGATAATTAGCTGTTTTGATCATGTCTGTTTTCTCTTCTATATACAGGGTTCATACATTACAACATTCATTGGGATTGTAATCATGGCTAATTTGGCAGGAACCCCCCCCCCCCAAAAAAAAACAAAAACGGATGTAAATATATAAATAATAGATTAGGTTTGCATGTGTGTTGGGTTTAGTCCCCGTCGGCTGTCCTGGCATATGTCTGCATTGTGTGTGTGTGTGTGTGTGTGTGTGTGTGTGTGTGTGTGTGTGTGTGTGTGTGTGTGTGTGTGTGTGTGTGTGTGTGTGTGTGTGTGTTTATGAGTGTTGATACCACAGCTTTAAATTGCCTCTTGCATCTGCCCAATCTCAGGGGTATCCGTCTCTTAAATATCTGTTCTGTCTCATCACCAACACCATCCACCATTGCCATGGTTTCAGTGCTCAAATCCTGGGGTGACAATTCCTCATCTACAGTCCCTCGACACACCAAGCTAATTACTTGACTTGATGTTACTTACACAGTCAGTATGGCGATCCCCAACCCTCCCATCAAACTGTCTTCCTATGTGCCTGGCTGATTTTTGTTTGATTTGCATGTGTATTTGCATAAATCTGATAGCCCCATGCCTCTGAAATGATATGACGTGAAGCTAATACTAAAAGCATAACAGCCTAGGTCAGTGCAAGTTTGTTATTTCACATATCCTGGAGAAGAGACCTCTGGTGTCCTGCTCTAACTTTTATATTATAGACAATAGATCATCAGATGTACACAGACACTAACCAGAGCTGGACGGAGATTCAGCCTATTCTCTCACTATTGCCTGCAGTGCACTTTTATCTTGGGTCCTGCTTTATGATCTTGGTCTTTGTGTAGCACTCTGGCTGAGGTGAAAGGGTATAGCTGGGAGAGATAAGAGATTGGATTGTCCTGATTGTTTCACTTTGGTGAGCAAATTCTTTAGACGATTGGTTGTTAAGAATCTCAAAGTTTAAAGAGAAGTCACAGAGTGAGAGGATTATATTGATGAATATTCATGGTTATCATAGTGCATTATTCATAATAGTGACAATCAATGCATTAGTTGATCAACAGGAAAATAATCAGCAGCAGTTAGCTGCTAGTTAGTTAGTTAGATGAGACTTGGGTCAAGGATCCACAAACCCAGTTCAGTCTGTCTCTGAATAATGCCATTAAAAATTGACTGGATGATATGTGTTTGAATTGCATATCAGATGTGGATCCAGTGGCACCCAGAACAGTTTCACACAAGCCCTGTGGGCCAGTTGTGACTGCATTTTGTAACCGGAATGTATAACTTATGCTCAGACAGTCTCAAATCAAACACACTTGGCTTTTCTTCCTCTACTCATGACCTTTTTCCCCTCGTGTCCCTCATGGGTAGACAGAAAAACATGGTCGAAACCAACCTCAATTTTCTTCCATGCAGTGTTAGTGCTAAATATTCTCACCAAATAGATTTCTTTGAAAGGACTGTTAGCCTTACAGCAGTCAAATAATTGGGCTGTCATTGCGTTACACTGCTTTTTCCCTACTGTCGCAGGATGGCGCAGTTCTCTGAGGACTTTGTCTACTGCAAGTGCGTTTTAAAAAGCCTCTTCATTCGAGGCCCCCTTTAATGTCTAGTACCAATTGGCCTCTCTTTCACTGACTCTAGCGCTATTTCTGTCTCTCTCTCATCCCTCTGTGTCTGTCTTTTTCTCCTGCTCTTCTGTGCCAGTGCTCAGCAAGTTCATACAACTGCTTTTATGCCTGGAGATCTGTGAAATAAACACAAATTTGGCCAGAGAAAGTGGCCTGGCTCTCAGACATGGCGGAGAGTGAATGATTGCATTCCTGGGGCTGAACTGCAGCAAGGCAATACATTAACTTGGCTCCTTTCTGTTAGGTGGTGGCATGCCAACAAGCCTGTCACCTTGAGGACACACAGTGACATTCGGGCAGACGACACACTGTATATGTTTGTCTGCTTGAATACTTTAAATGAAAGTGCTCCTCATGCATTTAGAGTAGAAAACATGTCAGGTATGTGCAGCTATATGTACTATAAATGTCAGCACAACACAGTAGGGAGAGAAATTGCTGGCTGCACATACATAGCTCGCCAAAAGACTGAAAAACATCTTCTGATCTGAGGTGCAACACTCAAGTTGTGCATTTGGGGCTTTTTTTTTTTTTAGAGAAGATTCTCTAAAAATCCCCCCTTCATAAGTGGCATCCTCTGTGCTGCCAGGCATCGTCTGTGCTCTACTCCCGATGGTGTCATTAGCTCAGTGAAATATGGCAGGATTTACTTCCCCCAAGGCTCCTACATGACTAATTTAACATGTATTCCCTCTCTTTTTTCTGTTTCAGAGGAAATTAAAGAGGAATCAGAAAAATTAAGGTAAGCAAATGAATAATTGCATAACACTATAAGGTATCAAGGGTTATTGCATGGGTTTTGTCTTTATTTCTCCGTACTCTGTAAGATTCAAGGCTCAACTGCAAGCCCTTCTGTTGCTTTCTACTGTGTTTAGACTAGTAAAGGGGATTAGAACAGTGACTGTGGATGTGTGTGTGTGTACAGCCTCTAGTGTGTATCTCTTTATGTGTGTGTGTGTGTGTGTGTGTGTTCATGCATGTGTGTTTGGTGAGCTTGTGTCTGGGCTGCCAAGTAACGTGGGCTTTGGAATGAAACGTAGCATGAGTGCCAACCTTTCTCTTCCCCATCTTATCTGTCTTCCTCCTGCCTTTTTTTATTTTCCTCTTACATTTTTGTCCCTCAGTGTCTCTCCTCTCACACCCTCCTTCTGTCCTCCATATTCATCGCCCATTATTTCCCTCCAACTTTTCAATTTTCTCCAAATTAGCATTCCCAGTTACCAACATCATTCAGATTTTGCCCTTAAGGTTCGGACTTTTAGATCAGAGAATCTATGTGCAGCCACACCCAGCTCATATAAACGCTGATGCTTTCGGATTCTTCTCAGGTACTCGACGGCTCTCACCTATTTTTCATGTGATACAGATGCAATAGCTTGTCAGTTCTGCTCAGGAATACAGATGAACATTTTGTGAGTCTGCAGTCCTAATGAAATTGTTCACCTTTGTGCATTCATTCTGTAGCATAGTCAAATATGAGGTCAAATTTAACAAGAACATCTTTAAACACAAATGGTGGGCAAAATGTATCAAAGCATATGTAGTTTTTATATCATTAAAGAAATAAAGCACATCTTGATTTTTTTGTAAATTCTATTGAGAATACTAGACCAGATGATTATTGGCATTTGGCAGAATTTGCAATTTAAATACTAAATTACAAAACAGTTAATGATGTATAATATAGATATATAATGTGGAAGTCACTATAGGTGCTTTAAGAAATGCTTTTAAAATAAATTTAAAAGTAAATTTGAGGAACGAACAAATCAAATATTTTCATTTTCATTTTATTGAACTGAAACTGCAATCAATTAACTTACCTGCAAAAAAACCTTTCTTGTTCTATATATATATAAAATTATATTATATGTATATAATGTTTTGGCCAGTTCACCCACCTTAAGTGCAATCCGTTTCCCCTTCCATGACAAAATGTTACGCTACCTTGCGTTCTGAAAACAAATGGCCATGTTATGTTTTTAAGCAGTCTTTGACATTGGGCTGATTAAGGAAGAGAGCAGGCCAGCTGACATATAGCAGGGAGTCCAGGAATAAGCCAGAGAACACGGGCTCCCCGGAGACACAGCACAATGGCTGAGGGAGAGGCTGGGTCAAACCATACAGATGAGCCAACGGAGTGGATGCTCTTCGCTGAATCGCAGCTCCACTATGATCTTATTGTCCTGAAGGTCTTGATAATATTGAGAAGGCTGTTAAACATATTCACATTCAAATATCAGTGTTTTAATATTTGCAATGGAGTTCATTTCCTTTGTAATTTATCTTTAATTATTGGTGCTCATTGCCAACTTCCCCCGCTTTCTCCCCCTCTTGTACTATTGTTTTTGGTTTCTTTCCTTTACTAAGCTTCTCACTCTTCCTCCTTTCTTCTTTTTCTCTCTATGATCTTTTGATCTCTCTCTAATTCCTCTTTAATTCAAGGTATTAAATATCTTTTGCCTCTCTTGTTTTCAAACAGCTCTCTTTATAACATTTTATCCCCCTTCTCTTCCTTTACAAGGCACTTCATCCTCACTCTCTTCTCCTGTTTCTCCCCGTGTTTGTACCCTGGTATACTCAGGAAGGTTTCACTAGAAGGAGCTGAGGAAATCTATTTTCATTGCCAGGACATAAACAATACAGCCCCTCCCTCTCTATCTGTCTCCCTCCGTCCCTCTCTCTGCTCCTCTCTTAGTCAAGCATGTGCAGTCTGGGTGTGGTTGGTTGTGCTTGGAGAAGCTGTAGACACATGTCTGCTGAAAGCAATGGTCTTTTGAATATTGAGAAACAAATGATAGCTGTGTCAATTAAAATGCAGTCGGAGGCCAGGCGATGCTGTGTCAGCATGAACACATGGCAGGGTCTGAGTCTGAATAACAAACCTCAGGGGTCAGTGCCCCTCCCAATGAGAGATAAAGTGAAAAATTCAGTCCGGGAGTACGTTGAATTCAGGGAAATAAAGATTTTGTTACTTTGCATTTTCACTGAGGGGGCAGGATGCCAGACAAAATGTTTGTAGGTTTAGCACATTTAATGTCCAGTTATAACTGTAGGGAAATATGCACTTCTTTTAATGCGCTGTTAGTCATGTCTGGATATCAAGGGGAGTTTAAGTGTCAGGTTGATTCATGAACCCTTCTTCTTTTCTAGTGAGTCTGGTTGACATACTGGAACCATGTGATCACTGTGTTAATGTGACAGTCTCTCTGTCTCGTTTTTTTTTTTTTTTTTCCATCTTGTTCCTTATTAGTTCGCCCAGTGGAGACAGCAAATCAGGTTCCAGCACTTTACCGCCAATCAAATCAAAGACCAACTTCATTGAAGCCGACAAGTACTTCTTGCCTTTCGAACTGGCATGTCAGTCCAAATGTCCCCGCATTGTCATCACCTCGCTCGACTGTTTACAGGTCAGTAGCTGACTGCAGACCCTCTAATGTTTGAGTGTTTCTGTATGACAGTCCACTGTATGGTGGGTGCATCATTTGTAATATTCTTCTAAGATTTTATGACTTCCTCAGGCATAAATCATGTTGAGAGACAACTGAAAATATGCATTCAAGCAGAAGTATTTTTGCAACGACTACTGTGCTGAAATTGCTCTCATGTCATGCTCTTG
The DNA here is from genome assembly GCA_037577475.1 of Chaunax sp. Z400. Taxonomy (NCBI): domain Eukaryota; kingdom Metazoa; phylum Chordata; class Actinopteri; order Lophiiformes; family Chaunacidae; genus Chaunax; species Chaunax sp. Z400. Next base: position 9,595,928 of record CM075206.1, on the reverse strand, counting down.
GGCATCACACGTTTTTGCATGTGTATCTACCTTGTAGAAGCTGATAGCGTACGGCCACCTGACAGGCAGTGCCCCCGACAGCACGGCCCCAGGCAAGAAGCTCATCGACAGGATCATCGAGACCATCTGCGCCTGTTTCCAGGGGCCGCAGACTGATGAGGGTGTGCAGCTACAGATTATTAAGGTGTGCTGCCGCTGTGCTCGTCTTCTGAATCATCACAGCTCATTCCACTTCACCAATATCAGAATCCTTTATTTCACCATCCCAATTATATTTCTCAAAAGCAGGTTTCGTTTTATCGCTTTGATATGAAGTCAGGTTTATTGATATCTAATAATAATAATAATAATAAATTGTCAAGACAATAATTAGCTGCATTTTAGTTACTGCAGACCAGACAAATATAGATCTGTCACACATTTTGGTCTTAAATTGTTTGAAATATAATAATTTACAGGAGGGTAAGCTCTAACTAGGTGATTAATGTGAAGGGGAGACACAGTAAAGAGTGTAATTGCATTTGTTGTATTTGTTTTTCCAGTATTCATGACCTTTACAAGGCCACTGTCTAAAGAATGCCCTTTAATGAAGTGGCCTGAAGGGAAGAATACATAAAAATATCAGTTTGATCCTTCTAGATTGATTCATTGGCTTGTTTTGTTATCACCGCTAATTAATAGAATTGAAAATATTGCCACAAAGGTGGAACACCTCTCATTAGATTTATGATCATAGCTTGATTGCTGATCATACATTAGTCATTGTTGGATGGAAGCTTTAAACCCCTCTCTAAGCTGTCAAAACCTCTTTTTAAGAAGCCTCTTTCTCCAACTTAACATGTCTCAGCTAAAAGTTTCTTTTTTTTTTCTCACAAGAGCTTAATTTAGAGCTAAAATCTATCTTGCTGGATTTTTCCTGTGAGTGACTGCTGACCTTTTTGTCAGCTTTTCTACTGCTTGGAGAAAAATCCTCAAAGAAACATCTTTAAAAACATGCTCACATCTGTTCTATAACTTGAAAGTTTTCAAACATATGATCTATCTGTGAATGAATCACACTTAAAGAGTTGTGATGTTTACCAGGTCCTGAGCAGATAAACTACCATGAGATTCAAATTTCTCACTCCCTCTATTCACTCTTTTTATTTCCAGGCTCTGTTGACTGCAGTGACCTCCCAGCACATAGAAATCCATGAAGGCACCGTGCTGCAGGCTGTCCGCACATGTTACAACATCTACTTGGCCAGCAAGAACCTCATCAACCAGACCACAGCCAAGGCCACGCTCACACAGATGCTCAACGTCATCTTTGCACGCATGGAGAATCAAGCAGTATGTCCAACCGTCCTGACACTTTCACTTGTAACGCTGAATGCTGTTTATGTAGATAGATGCACAAAAGTGAGAGAGATGCCAACCCCTCCTTTGAGCCACTCTAATGAAATTTCAGGATCAAACAAACTGCAATTTTAAGACCAAAAGTCTGCAAGGTTGGCAGTTTAAACGTGCAGCAACAAATTAGCAATATGTAAAACTGTCCAATTGGATTGTAATATAACGAGAGACATTATACTCTGTGAGAAAGCTCTATGCTTGATGGCTTACTCAAACCACCTATTCTTGATTTAAATTACAGTCTGATGTTTGCTTTGTGTCCAGAGGGACATTTTAGCTGTTGCCTTTCAAAAAAAAAAGCTTGCTCTAATGTCATCTTTTTCTTTTTGAATGACACTTTTCCCCCTGCTCACCTGCCTCCTTCCCTTCCTTTTGGACACATAGCTTACAAATCACAAGCTATCTTGGTCTCTGGCCTCCAGAAAGCGTGACCGCCAGGTAAAGCGTGCAGGACTGCCGTGACTTGCCTGATCAGAACTCCTCAACTCTTCTCTGTGTATCTGTGTTTGCGCATCAAGCTTTATCCTCATCCATTCATGCACTCATTCGTTCTCTTCCTTTTGCTCCTACACTGCACGGGAGCAGGTATGCTTTGTACTTTTTCCACTATATGCTTGCCGTGGCTTTTGTTGACTTGCCTAAAAAAAAAATCATCTTGCTTTCCTGCACCAATTTACATTTTAGTTTACATTCACACCTGGGCGTGGTAAATGCCTGTCTCATTCCTGACAGCTTTTTGTCTCTCCAAAGTCCTAATATAAATCTTTTAGAACAACGCGCAGCTGTTATTGAGTCAGACCCAGACTGAGAAAAGTAAAGAAGCGATCAGGACTAGAGACAGAGAGACCAGGCAGACTTTGAGGCATAGACCTATTGTTGTGTTGTTACTGTCGGCATAGTTTTGTATGTCTATGCAGGGATATCCACTCGCTGGGTTTGTGTATAGATGTATTCTCCCGACTGCAGCTCATCATGATGTGATCACACACATAGGCACACACACAGTGTTTGTCTTGCTCACGCTCACACAGACTCAGCCTTCACTATCCGACTGAGGTGGCATTTAAATAATGAGCTTAGTTTGTTTGTACTGGCTCGTCTGTCCCTTCCAGCTGAGGTGTGTCCTCCTTGTTACTGTTGGTCATATTCCATTCATATTGCCTTATTCAAAATATGGTGTCTGTGGAATTAGTCTTGTTACCTTTAAATATGTCAACATCAGCAGGCTCGTTAAATTTGTCCAACAGCTTCTGCAATCATGGTTAATAACTAGACAACAGGTTTAACAAAAGGAGTTTGTGTGTGAAGTAGATGTGAGATGCAGTTTGTGAGACTTTCTATGAAGAAAAGGCATAAAACTGTTTGTATAATTGCGACTTGTGACTAGACAGGAAGATGAGAGAGACTGCTTCACTGACGCAAATTCACATTGATTGATTGTTTGTAGATAGAAGGACCTCCATCTATCACCACTGTTCTGTAAATGTGTCACACTATTCCTATTTTCATCTGTAACACATGCCTCCCTTTGTTTTTTGCTTATTATCTTTGCGTCGCTGAAGTCTATAATTTGCTTTTTTTTTCTTTAAATATTTATATCCAGTAAATTTACAAATACACTTCTTGGTCTGAATTTGTTAATTAATTTAGCTTGGCTGAGAGAATTCCCACTGCTTATAATTGCTCTCTTTTTCAGAACGTGTATTGGTGTCTGCTATGAAGTAGTGAAGTGTGTCACTTTGCATATAAGTAATATTTCCTTCCAAGGTCAGCAGAGTTCAGCTGTATATTGAGCTTTGCTCTGCACAAAATCACATTTCACATCTGCCATGAATCAATTTATCATCTGATATAACACATCACATATTCTTTAGGCCACAAACCATGTGCAAATGTCATGTGACCCACTTATAGCTCATGACCTACCAAGCTAAGGTACAGCAAAACTTTCCAGTACTCCATATCAGAAGCAGTGGTAACACATGTCCGTTATAACTCATCAGCCAGGAAATGGCTCACCGAGCTGCATTCTGCTATTAAATACGCCCAGTTCACACAAGCCAGCATGAAACTATTTCTTAAAAGTTTGTCTCATTGCTGTTTTAGTAGCATGTCCTACTTCTCAGTGAATGCATCTTCATGTACATATCCATAAGAACATGCATCTAATGTATGCTGACACACTAGATTAAAAAAAAAAAAAGTCTGCAAAAGAAATACAGGATAGCATTGTCTTGTGCTTTGCCTTGATATCTGAAAGTGTTGCTGCTCTGGGTTCATGAGCTTTCAGAGAACACAGAGATCGTTCAGATTTTTACTTGCTGTTATGAGTTTACTTACAAAGTCTTAACCTTTCTTTATCTGTGTGTGTGTGTGTGTGTGTGTGTGTGTGTGTGTGTGTGTGTGTGTGTGTGTGTGTGTGTGTGTGTGTGTGTGTGTGTGTGTGTGTGTGTGTGTGTGTGTGTGTGTGTGTGTGTGTGTGTGTGTGTGTGTGTGTTCTTTGGATGCTTTTGCCATCGCTTGTGTCTACTGTGTGTGTGTTTTGTTTTTATTTTGTGTGTGTGTGTGTGTGTCCCACGCCGTCACAGCTGCAAGAAGCAAAGCAGCTGGAGAGAGAGCGTCACCGGCAGCACTCCCCAGTCACCCACCACACCGAGCCAGACTCCCCCCAGCTCCAGACACACATTTACAAGCCGGCTAAGGGTCTGGGCCTCGAGGCAAATGGGCCAGCCACTCCGCCAACTCCCGCCATCACCACCCCATCCACCCCTTCGAGCCCCTCGACACCTGCTTTGGAGGGCAGCAGCAGGTCTGGGTCCGGGGAACAGGAAGAGCAGAGGCAGCAGGAGGAGCAGGGAGAACAGGGGCCTGTCTACGAGAGCCCAGATCCAGAGAATGGTTCTGATTTCTGCGTGGTTGAAAATGAACAGACGGAGGCAGATCAAGCTACTGCAGCAGCACAGAGTAAGACTTCTTATAGGGATCCATTGTAATGTCCTGAATTTCATATTGACCCCATTGTTTTGTCATTTTGAATCATCCCTCCACACGTTATTGTATCGACTGCCTGAATATTCCGATTGAACAACTACAAATTGTAAATTATAAGAAGCAAAATGCTGTGTGGTTGTGTCTTTAAAATGATTAAGATGCCAAAGATACTTGATAAACAGCCACAGGATGTTTAAGATCAGATATTCTAAACATTTCATATCTCTTGAGCTGTATGTACATGCTGGGCTGGTAAGATTACCAATAAATATACCTCAGTTTTCAGTGAACACCTTGAATATGCACGATGAAAGCCTCACACTTGACAAAGAACCAATGTTGACGGTTGCAAACATTTCAAACCACATTCATACTATAATGGCATTCTAGTCCATCACGTTGTAACTGCAGGCATGCTGGCAGAGAAAGCACTATAAAGAATGGATGTGTCTGCCTTTAAGTCAGTAAAGATGGAGAGAGTTTTTTTTCTCAAACTGTGTGTTTGTTTGTGTGTGTGTGTGCCTGTGCATCTCTGTTTGTGTGCTGATGCGTTAAGATGCAGCAGCCCAGCAGCATCAAGAGGTAGTTGAGGAGAGGGATGAGACGACTCCAAACTATGAGGAGAAAGCCCAAGAAATTGTCCAGAGTATTCTGCAGGAGGTGGTTAACACTGTTGCAGGAGGTGAGATGTTTTCTTTATGCAAACCATATAAAATGTTTGTTTTAAATGCAGTGGTTATTTTTTTTCTCTGAATGACCTAAGATCATAGTTATTTAAAGGCACATTTATGATACCAATCTTGAAGGAGTCATTCATCTAATATAGCAAAATAAAAGCTCAGGCACAAAAGAAAGGAATACTTGCACAGCCCATGTTAATGTAACTGTCAGGTGAGTGTCCAGGCACATTACCAGCTCATTGAACAGTAAGTTCAAGTACGTCAGCCACAGTTAGCCCTCTGCTCTTTGTTCAGTCCTGCTCCTATGAGCCCTTTTCAGTTTGCTTACCCTTTGTTTGCCGGCTTTGACATCATTGTAGCATACAAGTTATTTGACTGTGCGCTTCCCTAAAAAATACCTGTGCAAAATTTAATGCAAAACTGACCCGCACAGATTTAGTGATCTAGCAGAATGCAGCTCAACCACAGAATGTGCCACATGTATAATTTATCCCCATATTATTTGCACCTTTCCTTTCTTATATCCGTATATACAGTATGTGTTGACCTCATCGAGCAAGTGGTGCGTGATTTAAGGCTGGTGCCTTTTGTTTGACAAATAACAAGCACCTCTCTTAGTACAAAATGTGTTTAAAGCAAAAGACTCCACATTCGTATGTAAAGAAATATGTTACCAGGAAGCTATAAAATAATTTTAGGTCAGGTCAAGCTCCCAGAAGTTCCCTTAGATGCTGACAGAGAAAGAAGGCAGAGCACTCTGTCATTGTGAGTAAAGTTTTTAAAAAAAAAGATGTTTTGAAAAACCTTTATAAACTTGCACACAAAAGATTTGTGCTTTTACTTGCTTTAACCAAAACACTTTTACCCTTGAGCAGTAATTTTACAAACGGGCTTTAATGGTCAGGAGGATCTTGAGTAAAAATACTCTCTAGTAACCTGAAAATTCTCTTACATGCTGTTGGCCAATGCGCCACTGCCATATTTTGCGCTTTGCACTTGACCCGAATATCAAGTTAAACTCCAGATTAAGATCTGAAAGTTCACTTTTTTTGTCATAAAATATGTCGTCCTGGAAGAGGATGTTTAAATACAGTATCTTCATATTGTGTTTAGAGATCAATCCACCACCTCCCTGCTCCATCATCACCACAGGGCATTGTTTGGACCCCTCAAACCTTTGCTCTGACACCAAAGAGTGTGGTGGCGAGGGTGAGCCAGCAGAGTCAGAGCCAGCAGAGTCAGAGCCAGCTGAAGCGGTGACAGAGGGCACTCAGAACTCCCTGGAGGACGAGGGCACCCTGGGTAGTGACAGCGAGCACGTTCATGCCAATGGCATCCCTGGCACGCCTATTTCTGCCAGCTTCACCCCCTCACTGCTTGACGACAGACTGTCCGTCTCATCCAATGACACTCAGGTAAGGGACAGACTAGAGTTGTGCTAAAGATTTAAAGCACTTCCAATTGTTTCTCAAGTTTAAGTAAAATGTGTTTCATATATGTGTTAGCTGAAGTAAACCCCTTTCTTCTAAAATATTTCACTCCTTTCTATGATGTTGATTTTTTTCCCCAGCTGAATAGCCATACTGGGTGAGACTTAGTGGGAAATAAATTTAATCAAAAGACAAGAGAATGAAAAAATATAGAGGATGCTGCTAACTGCACACAAATTGTTCTTGATTTTGCTTCTCTGCAGGAATCAGGAGCAGCACCTGGCCAGCCACCAGGTGCAAAGTTTTCCCACATCCTCCAGAAAGATGCCTTCCTTGTCTTTCGCTCACTCTGTAAGCTGTCAATGAAGCCGCTGTCGGATGGACCACCTGATCCTAAGTAAGAATTTAGTTCTTGTGCTGTGCAAGAATGTGATCACAGTGTCTGTCTGGACATTTGTTAACATTTCAACTTTTCAAAAAATTACAGCTCCTGTGATTTGAATATTGCTCTTGGCCATATTGTGATTATCGCAATAATTAAATTAATCAGCCCTAATTTATACCACTTTATTTTTTTCAAATGCTCTAAGATATTAACAAATGGAGTGAGCTAACAGTTTGTCTAGAGACAGGATAAATTGAAAAGATAAAAACAAGCAAATATCAAAGTCCCCCTACAGAGACTGTGTAAATTGAGTTATAGACGGAAACCAGATGCAGGAAATCCTGTTTCACAACCGCTGCTGCTATTACGATCAGCCACACAGATTGCTTCTGTGTTGGCAAAGTAGAGCATGGTCATAGGTAACACATTGAATAATGGCAAAATCTGATTACTTTAAGTCTTTCTGGTGTTTTGAAATAGGGAAGAGGGGGGAAAAAAGGGATTATGCACTTAATGAAACCAGGAAGTGATTCAGAAAATGCTGAGGGATGCCTTACTGTCTACTCCATTAAAACATTATTGTTATCGCTGAAGCAATCTTCATTACACAAGTCTATTCTTTTATCTCGCACAATCACACAAAATGATAACCGAGGTTATACAGCTATACTCTGTAGAACTGCAGTACAATATGACCTTTAACTGTTGCTGTGTTTAGGTACAAAAGCTAGAAAATCTAGAAATGACAAAGAATAAATTCTTAATTGACACAAATTACAGGCATTATTACATTTTCTCCACTGTGAACTGGGCTATATGTCAGTCCCATGAAGTGGACTTTCCCTTCTCTCTTATCCGGTGTAAAGGTTCATTGTTTGTAATGTTGGCAGAGTCCATGCTGGCTTGTTGAAAACCAGGAAACCAGCAAATAATCTCATTTGGAACACCTAATTACACTAACCATTTCAGCTTGAATCCAAAGCAACCGAGGACAAGCGCTCAGAAATATTATCAAGTTATCTTGTCATTATTGGCATATTTATTTGGAAAGAAATGTTCATATTTTTGGGCACTTACAGAAGAAGTAGAGACACATTTTTGTAGTGCAACATAAATCCTACGTTGTGTGTTTGCCAGAGATAGAAGACAGTGCAGAGAAGCAGCCCATCTCAGCATATAAAGAAGCTGAAAGTATGTTTTTTTAGCTCCAGTTTTTCTGTCCTGCTGCTGCAGAAGAAAAGCAGTTCAGACAAAGCTGAGGCTCAACACACAGACGAGCTTTGATTTAGTTGCCCTCGCATTTATTTGATGTCTGTTTAAAATTTTAAGTCTCAAATGCAGAGATGTAGTATGATGTGGCCTCGGTTGGCATTCCATTGCTGTTTCTTTGAGGTATAACTTTGCTTGAAGGATATTAAATTTGCCTATAAGTACTTTGTTTGAGTGAGACGGCTTTGTTTTTAGCGCTGAATGTATTGTATGCCTGAAATGTTAATCCTCATCAGAGTGGACAATGTGTTCCCAGTCTTAAACAGATGGCTGGAAAAATTCCATGAAGTTGTTTTATGCAACAGCCAGCTTCATTCTCAAAGGGTTAGGATACACAAAACCGTATAAGAGCTAAAGATACAGGGAAGGACCTACACTTTATGTGTCATCATACAGGAATATAGTCTTTCCTCTTACTGCATTTCATTTCATCAATAAATTATCATCTTTCTCTATCGAAATAGATTCATGATATTTTCTTTTGCTTCTTTTTAATTTTAGGGACTGCTACAATATTTTACATTCTAAAAGAAACTCTTCCCCTGACTTAACACATAGTTTTTGTTAATATTTTTTATGCCAAAGCTGTTTTCAAATACATGGATGCACTGCTTGAACTTCCTCCTCTTCTCACCCCTTTCCTCAGGTCCCACGAGCTGCGATCGAAGGTCTTGTCCCTCCAATTGCTCCTGTCCATTCTGCAAAATGCAGGGCCCATCTTCAAGACCAATGAGATGTTCATAAACGCCATTAAGCAGTACCTGTGTGTGGCCCTGTCCAAGAATGGAGTCTCCTCCGTGCCTGAGGTCTTCGAACTCTCACTCTCTATTTTCCTCACTCTGCTCTCCCACTTTAAGACGCATCTCAAGATGCAAATTGAGGTAAATCATACTCCCTGCTCCCTATTGTGCTTATTAAGAATTTATTATTTTAAAGGGTTTTTCAGGCTAACATGTTTTGATCAAGTAGAACAACTGTATACTATAATTCACCACTTTCTACTCTGTGATGTTTTTGTGTTCAGTTTTTATGTCTCTGTGCCAGTGGCAGTCATGGCAGGAAGCATTATATTTTTAGGATGTCTGTCCATGCTATTCTTTTGAATGCAGTATTCAGGAACGCCTCTTCACATTTGGCACAAACATCCATTTGGACTCAAGGATGAACTGATAAGATTGTAGTGGTCAAAGAAAAAAAAAAACATTGGACAAAATCCAAGAATTCATATTAATTATGATAAAATCTCACACAAATATCTAAAAGGATAGAATGAGGTGATGACATTCTATATTCAAAAGGTCAAATTCTTTTTGTGTCATTATTATCATATTTAACCCCACAACTTTTTTTTAATATCTCGATTTATATTCAGGGAAACCTGTTTAACAAGTTTTCGGAGTACAAAGCTGTTTTTATGCATCCACTTACTGCTTGTCAATGAGAAGCGACAGTTTCACACCCTCTCTAGCAGCTTAAGTCTCTCTGGAAAACACAGGAAAGGAAAGTGGGAAGATTTAGCCAAAGCATGTGCAAAAAAGCAAAAGCAGCACTGTAAACAATCAGTCTCTACCTATGCACACTTTTTTTTTTTTACAACATGTAGTAAGATTATATTCACCTACCCAAACTAGTATATTGTTTCCCTGTTGAAGAAGACCACACACAGTATATTCTGATATTTCACATTTTTCCAGTGAAGCACGAAGCTGACACAAATGGAAGATGAGGTTTGTCACAGAGTGCTGTAACCTTCTTCCCCTTCTGTGTAATTGAAGGTCTCAGTATCTCTGTGTTTGCTATGTCTACTGACGGAGAGACTTGTGGGCTCCTGAATAATATTTTGTGTTGTGTTGGTCATGCAGGGAGTCAATAGTGTTTTGTTTTTTTCCCACTCCTTATGGCGTGTTGCTCTTTCTCACTGTCACGTGGACTCTGCAGGTGTTCTTCAAGGAGATTTTCCTGTACATTCTCGAGACGTCAACAAGCTCCTACGACCACAAGTGGATGGTCATACAAACCCTTACTAGAATATGTGCAGGTTTGTGTCTCTGTTTTCTTTTTCTTTTTTTAAGTAAACTGGCCATTTTGATATTGATTCTTTAAGTATGATAATAAGTATTGGTTCTTTTTAATGAGGCAATAGTTGAAGCCTAAGAGAGAAGCCTCTGGTATGCATAAACTTAATGTTTTGCATCTGTCTGTCAGCTAAATGTGTTTTAATCACATCACATTTTTAAAGGTTTCTATATTATGTAATATTAACCTCTCTTTAAGGATACAGTTATTCTCACTGACAAATTCCATCCATGTCCCATCTGTCTCTCAGATGCCCAGAGTGTGGTGGACATCTACGTGAACTATGATTGTGACTTGAATGCTGCCAACATATTTGAGCGGTTGGTCAATGACCTCTCAAAAATTGCACAGGGTCGCGCAGGCCACGAGCTCGGTACAACACCCCTACAGGTGAGTCATTTTTTTATCTCCTCTTTTCTGAGCATTATTTAATTTAGTGATCAGTTATTTATTATACCATAAAAAGTGTTGAAAGTCATTTGGATATTTTTTTTGACACCTCCTAGGAGCTGACCCTGAGAAAGAAAGGCCTTGAATGTCTAGTGTCCATCCTGAAATGTATGGTAGAATGGAGTAAAGACCAATACGTCAACCCCAACTCTCAGACCAGCCTTGGTAAGACGGTGATGCAGTGAGCAGGAGTTTAATTTATCAAGACTGTCTGACAGCTATCAGACCTGAACAAAAAAAAAGAAGACCTTTCTGTTCATTCTAATTGTACACGCTGACTGATCATTCAACGTTAGAACGTTGCAGAGTTTTCAGTTACTGCTGAATCCCATCTCTAATACCGAAGGATGCAGTGATGCATATCCTTTATCCCATATCATTATATCAAGACAAGTGGTTTGAATTGACATTCACAGCTTAATATCGAATATACTGGAGTCGTTTTTGTACCTGCAATGTAATGCTTTCCTGACTTTGGCCTTAAAAATCCACATTTTGCTGTTTTTCCTCCAATGTCTTTGTAGAATTTAACTTGTGTTATTTCAGAGACCGTACTGCCATAGCCATGACTAGTCTAGGTCAACTGGGGTTAGTGGGGAAGCTCACATCCATCATCTCAGTTGCAATTGGTTGTAAGATTGAGAGTTGGCATTCAACAAAGACGTGACAGCACAGAGAGCTTTCGTCAGCTCAGCCACAGTCGGAGAGGCCAGTGAGATAATACCCACAGGGTCAGTGCAGACGAGCTGATCCTGGAGGTTTAGTCTAAAATGGAGAATTACCTGAAGCTAAGCCACAGTGAAACGCCATCTGCGATATAAAGAGCAATTCCTGAGTGTAAGACTGGCCTGTGAGTCTTCTATACACCACTATACTATTTCTGTTGTTTTTCAAAGGATGAGCTCAAACTATGGAGCTAAAGTGCAAATTTGTAAGAGGGCTAAGAGGATATCCCACAAGTCCCTGGGACTATTCACAAGATAGCCTCGGGTTAAGCAGTCAAGGCTTACCAGCTAAGCAGTTGTGTTAACTTCCAGGTTTACACGTTTTCTTGCCTAAACTTATGATATTCCACTAGGAGCTCATTGGTCAGTTTTTGAATTTTAATCTGCTCTGCCGACTGTTGGGGATTTCACACAAAGTCCATTTTCTTCCTCGATATGATTTGTGAATACAAAACCATGAATTTTTGTAAGGATAATTATATCACCTTCACTCTTTCAATTGTCTCTTGTGTCATTTTCTCTCCTTTTGGTATGACTTCAAAGCAAGAGCAGGTAATTGTAGAACAGTACCAAGTGTTTGCTGAACGTGTTGCTGTGATGGAAATGGTTTGTTTTAAACCTTTTGTGTCTGTAGCTTGAGATGATTTTGTACTAGTTCTTGAATGGTTTCCCTATTAGTCACTTCCACCCCAAATATTGCAACCAAAAGCAGACGCATTTTCTGAACTCCATGGATGCAAATGCTGCTTGTTGATCTTGTGAATGTGTTATAAACGTTTCCCAAGTACACAGTTTAAACCTTCAATTCATTTTACCCTCCTCCCTCTGTATCCACCTTTTTCTTTCTACGGTGTAAGCCTACGAATGAGAAGCACACCGCCAGCTCACATTACTGTAACACTCCTCTGAATGTTTTAAGAGTTTCCAATAGGTAATCTGGACCAAGCATAGGGTTACAGGGTGGACTTGCTCCAGTTGCAGTAGATCCCTGAGCTTGTCTCGGCAGGCTTAAAAAAAAACCCACCTCTGTTGGCCTTTAAGTTCTGGCTGCTTCCTCTTTGACTGCCTTGAACCTTTTATATCCTCTCCATCCTACCCTGCCTTACACCTGCTCTGTGTTTTTTCTACAGTTAAGTGATCTTATGTGAATATGAGAAACACAATGTGCATACCTTCGCTGCCACAACGATCACTAAGAATACCTCAGGATCACTTTCTTCTCTATGTTGCAGTTTCCCCTTTCAACTACTGATGTTACTCCCCTGCAGCACTAGCTTCAAGTTAGCCCACTTCTTGTCTGAGTTTGTGCCAATAACAGAGTTTTAATTTAACAGGTTAACCTTTGTGATGTTTTCTGGTGCTTTCTTCATATAGTAACAATTCAAGTCATCTGGGTATTTGTATCTCATTTATTTTGTTCGTCAGGCCTGGAGAAACCATCAGAGCAGGAGAACACAGAGACCAAGGCCCCAGAGACCATTAACCGTTATGGGAGCATTAATTCTCTGGACTCCACAGCCTCATCAGGCATCGGTAGCTACAGCACCCAGATGTCGGGCACTGACAACCCAGAGCAGTTTGAGGTCCTTAAACAACAAAAGGAGATCATCGAGCAAGGCATTGACCTGTACGTTTTGGTACACACACTTAAAATTGATATTTTATTATCTTGATGCTGTGACACGGCATTGGTTACAGTGTGTTCTGTGTCTCCGGGCCCACACAGGTTCAACAAGAAACCAAAGAGAGGAATCCAGTATCTCCAAGAGCAAGGCATGCTGGGTACAACGCCGGAGGATCTTGCTCAGTTCTTGCACCAGGAAGAGAGGCTTGATTCGGTAACATGTCACTTTGTTTTCATTGGATTTCTCAGCTAAAGCCAAGATGAGAGGCAGAATTGCTGTGCTGCTTTCACAACAAGACACAAGGGTGCACAAACTGATCTCAGACAAGGTGCACTGATTACAAGATAATTAGACTAGTAGAAATCCAAGATTTGGTCTAACTGGCCTGCACTTTCTGCCTTGTACATCAAGTAGCCAACCACACAGAAATCACACAGTAATCTAATGCTTGTTCTCCAGCATTAAACAGTGACCCTGCCAAAAGTCCTGTAAGCATATAAATGTTAACTCTAATAAGGAGAACACTCTGCCTTGATTGGACGGCCTCAAGGGTGTCAGTGCACAGCAGTCATCAGCATTAAAGAGTAGAAACGAGGCTCCCTTTGATTCAGTAGCAGCACAGGAGCAGCAAACAGTGTGAATATCCATAAAATCATAAAAATGGTTCATAAGTTGCTCTCTCACTGTGTCCCTCTTTGGATGAGAGAAATTTTAACAATTATTAGCAGGAATTTACAGGACTGTCTTGTTCTAATATCTAGTTTGCATTGCAGTTTGAAAAAGTATGACAGTCCTTTGTATTTTGCACTCTTAGACACAAGTGGGAGAATTCCTCGGGGATAATGAGCGTTTCAATAAAGAGGTGATGTACGCCTACGTGGATCAAATGGACTTCCTTGGCAAAGACTTTGTGTCTGCGCTGAGAATGTTCTTGGAGGGCTTTCGACTGCCTGGAGAAGCTCAGAAGATTGACCGGCTCATGGAGAAATTCGCAGCAAGATATCTTGAATGCAATCAGGGGTGAGTTTACATCTCCTGACCATGGAAATAACTGAATTTAATTTTGCATTGCCCACATACAGCATGCTGTGATATTAATATGCATTCTCTGTTCCCCTACCCCGCCTCTACCCTTCAATTTTCCAGACAAACCCTCTTTGCCAGCGCTGACACCGCATACGTCCTTGCCTACTCAATCATTATGTTGACGACAGACCTTCACAGTCCACAGGTAAGCACTCCACCTCAGGGAACCTGAGCAGTCCCTCCCTCAGATATTAGCACAAAATAAATCACGGGGATTGCATAAGCATATTCTTGTTCTTGTCTGCAAAGGTGAAGAACAAAATGACAAAAGAGCAATACATCAAGATGAACCGCGGCATCAATGACAGCAAAGACCTACCGGAGGAATACCTCTCAGCCATCTACGACGAGATAGCAGGGAAGAAGATTGCCATGAAGGAAACTAAAGAGCTCACCATGAAATCCAACAAGCAGAGTGAGTCTCACTGCTTTGGGTTGTCTCAAAGATGTAATAAATACTCAAAATAATATTCTATTATTCAGGGCCATTAACCTGATATGTTTCTCACCTAACATGTTGCTGTGAGGATTTTGAGTGAAACGTAGTCATCAGAGTCTTGTCAGTTGTAAACTGATTAGAATTTGCTGCTAATTGGTCAATAAAAGTCATTGCAAGTGAGTCATCTTCAGATAAGGCGTGGAAATGAGCCGTTTCAAATTTTGACTGGCATGAAGAAGTGTATTGTTGCATTTTGTCACTTTGCAGAGCTTGTTAGATGAAAAGCTGCCATCCTTTCCTCGCTGACTTTCTTTGGCTGCTGTAAAAAGCTGTGTTTTGTGTTTTTTCGTGGTTGATTCCCGCTCAGGTGTGGCCAGCGAGAAGCAGAGGCGACTGCTGTACAACGTAGAGATGGAGCAAATGGCTAAGACGGCCAAAGCTCTGATGGAGGCCGTCAGCCACGTCCAGGCTCCCTTCACCAGCGCCACACACCTGGAGCACGTCAGACCCATGTTCAAGGTAACACGCGTGGACATGGGCACACACACACACACACACACACACACGCACTGTGAAGCACAGACACAAATTGTAATCTTATCCCTCTGTTGTTACCCAGCTGGCGTGGACACCCTTCCTGGCTGCTTTCAGCGTGGGTCTTCAGGATTGTGATGACACTGATGTGGCCTCACTGTGTTTGGAGGGCATCCGCTGTGCCATCAGGATAGCTTGTATCTTCACCATACAGGTACTACAGCCTGAACTGGGGATCAGTTGTATAATTTTATGCCTTTCTATACTGTATTCTGACACTTACCTATTTTTTTTCCCTCTGCAACAGTTGGAGAGGGATGCTTATGTGCAGGCCCTGGCGAGGTTCACCCTCCTGACAGCCAGCTCTGGCATAGCAGAAATGAAGCAGAAGAACATTGACACCATTAAGACCCTCATCACTGTGGCCCACACTGATGGCAACTACCTAGGCAACTCCTGGCATGAGGTTTGGTTTTCTCATCTCACTTAAACCTGTCTTTCAACCTGTCTATTTATTCTCTTTCCTGATTAAAGTCATGTGCCACAATAGGCCTCAGTTTTTACCGTGATATGTGTATACTTTTTACAAAACAGCTGAGAGTCGTTGCTTGGCACAACTCAAACACAGCCTCCTTCAGATTATTACTTTAAAAACATGTCTAAAAACAAAATGAAATAAAGAAAAGTTTGTGGAAACATTTTCTATTTAACATGTGTGGCTCTCCAAAGCAGTACAGATTTTAAACTATGGCAACAACAACGTAGATGAAATATGTAAAATGCATTTTCTTCTATATTTCTTCGTTACTTTACCGTGTCCATTTCTGTTATTCTATCTGTGTTTGTTTCTCTAAATATGGTTCTGTCTCGTCTCTTCTCAGATCATGAAGTGCATCAGTCAGCTGGAGCTGGCTCAGCTGATCGGTACTGGGGTAAAGGCGCGCTACATCTCAGGAACGGTGCGGAGCAAAGATGGCTTTATCACGAGCACAAAGGAACAGAGCAACGATGAGTACCTGGGTCTTGGTCAGTACCAACTTATGAATACATATCATAAAGAATCTCCAATATCACAGCCTTGCGATGTTCTCATCGGTCAAAGACTCACTTCTTTGAATGATTTGTTATCCTCTATGCTTTGCTCTGCAGTTGGAGGGACAGTAGACAGAAAGCAGATTGCCAGCATTCAGGAGTCCATCGGAGAGACCAGCTCTCAGAGTGTGGTGGTGGCTGTGGACAGGTACCGAAGTCAACCAAAAAACTAATCAAAACTTCAACTGCTCTAGTTGCTCCTTTATCTATTTTTTATATATACTGTATATATAATTCCATCTCAGTGCATCACACTGTTACATATTGTCAAAAGCTTTATGTTGGCCATAATTTTGACTACAAAGGCAGTTTGGAATGACTGAAGGTTCCTCATGTCAACAAAATGTTGAAAGCATTCAAATTAGAACCATTTCTTATCAGAGTAAATCATTAGATTCCAAAGTAGATACACATTAACTGGTCTTGCAGTAAGTTTATGTGATATATTTTAATAAAATGTCTGGCTTTTAAATGATAATTGTGACATATTTTTCTGCTTCAGGATATTCACTGGTTCTACCAGATTGGATGGTAATGCAATAGGTGAGATTTGCTACAATCTTTGTTATTCCTATTCCTCCGAGGACGAGTACACTGCAGCTATTTTTTTATCACTGTGAATCACTTTGTCCGTACAAAGTGCCCTTTCTTTTCTCATTGCCAACATCCTCTCTCTATTCATCAGTTGATTTTGTGCGCTGGCTGTGCGCTGTGTCCATGGATGAGCTGGCCTCGCCCACACACCCACGTATGTTCAGCCTGCAAAAGATAGTGGAGATCTCCTACTACAACATGGGCCGCATCAGGCTGCAGTGGTCAAGAATCTGGGAGGTTATTGGAGACCACTTCAACAAGGTGGGTGAGGTTTCTTTATTCCAGGGATAAAATCTTGAAAACAGAAGCACATTTTTTAAAGACATGAATACAGTGTAGTTCTTCCTGAGAGAAATAAACTAAAAATAGTGTAGCATCTACATGGCCCAACATCTTGAGGATAAACGTCCTCAAGGGGAAAGAGACTGAAAAACACTGAACACAGACACTGATTTCAGTCACTGATAAACACAAAATTTCACTACAAAAGCTTTCTAGCAACTTGGTATTTAAGGACACTTCTGTCCCTAGAGCTCTGTTTCTCATTGAGTAGCTGCAAACTGGGTTTGGTGTGTGTAAAAATCAAATCCATCTGTCATCTTGGAAAGCAGATTTTAAGATGTATTTCTGTCCCGCTTTAAGGTGAACCTGTTTTTCATTTTGTAAATCTTACCATGGGAACAGTTTGTTCTTGGAAATCTGTAGTTGACTCATTCAATTTAAGAAAATAGTTAAAAATCTGAAATGCTAAACAACAATGTGATTTTACTGTTTTATGTCTAATTTCTGGGCAGGTTGGCTGTAGCTCAAATGAAGATGTGGCGATTTTCGCCGTGGATTCTCTCAGGCAACTGTCTATGAAGTTTCTGGAGAAGGGGGAGCTCGCCAACTTCCGATTCCAGAAAGACTTTCTCAGACCTTTTGAGCACATCATGAAGAAGAACAGGTAAAGAAACAAGTAGTACATTAATCTGTGGGTGCTTATGTTGCTCCTCTCATATAGATCTGTAGTGCTGGTTGCAAACAGAAGGCCTGCACCGTGTTCTTTTCAGTTCTAACCCCCTCCTCCCCTCAACCTCTAGAGCTGTTCTCTGCCTTTTATATTCTGTCTTTCTGTCTCTACCCTCTCTGTTTCTTATAGCAGTGAGTGAGCATATTGATTGGCATGTGAACATTTCAACTAACCAATGTGCTGTCAGTAATAAATGAATGTGATTTTTTTTTTTACCGTTGTTACTCCCTCTGCTCAGCGCGTCAAAAGGCAAACTCTTTTACTGCAGCATTCTTTCCATTCATTGGAGAGAGATGTAGCAGCGCAAGTATAAATCCACCCACAGACTGAACAGGCTGAGAGCTTCAGCACAGAGGAGATGGCAGGCGCCCATGTAAACCCTGCAGCGCAATGTGTCCATTAGACTCACTCATGCTGCCCTCCTGTGTGTGTGTGTGTGTGTGTGTGTGTGTGTGTGTGTGTGTGTGTGTGTGTGTGTGTGTGTGTGTGTGTGTGTGTGTGTGTGTGTGTGTGTGTGTGTGTGTGTGTGTGTGTGTGTGTGTGTGTGTGTGTGTGTGTGTGTGTGTGTGTGTGTGTGTGTGATGGTTAGTGGAGTTTTTCTCTCATTCATAACAACCGAGCAATTAGGCTCTTCACTGTGGCAGCAGTTGCTGCAAAATCATGGCATACAAAGACGAGCCAGTGCTGCAATAATGATTCTGCCTGAAAAGTGGATTTAGAGTGTTTTTAAGAGCTTTTAACGATAATTTATTTCAACAAAGAGGCAAATTTCCCCCTTTTTTAAGGGAGTCATATGCTTCCTACTTCCTTTTCCCCACACACCCTTTCCTATACTTCTTCATTTGCTGCTCTACCTTCCAACTTCTTCAACCCTCTCCCTCCTTTTTTCAATTCACTCTCCTCTTCTTTTATCTCCTTTGTACTGTCCAGGTCTCCCACCATCAGAGACATGGTGGTGCGCTGTATATCCCAAATGGTTAATTCCCAGGCGGCAAATATCCGGTCAGGCTGGAAGAACATCTTCTCCGTCTTCCACTTGGCTGCTTCTGACCAGGACGAGAGCATTGTAGAGCTGGCCTTTCAGACCAGCGGCCATATTGTCAGTAAGTCCAGCACACACACACACACACACACACACACACACACACACACACACACACACACACATACATACATACATACCTAAGAGGGATGTAATAATGTAAATGGCAAACCTCCCTACTTAATTTTGTTGACTAGTTACATTTATCTACTATTCTGATTCTCCACTTCTCATGTCCACCATCGTCTGTCCATCCCTCTGTTCTTCCTCAACCTCACTCTTTCTGCTCCCAGCGAATGTATTTGAAAAGCACTTTGCGGCCACCATCGACTCCTTCCAGGATGCCGTTAAGTGTCTATCAGAGTTCGCCTGTAATGCCTCCTTCCCAGACACCAGCATGGAAGCCATCCGCCTCATCAGACACTGCGCCAAATACGTCTCAGAGAGGCCTCAGGTCAGCGCTTTGTACAGAACAGTTACTTTAAATTGTAAGGGTGTATAACATGATATTAGATAGACCATGAATATTATTGTTCGTGGTTTATTGAAAGAAATAAAGTTATGGCTGTGATGGAATCAAGAATTATATTTGAGCTTTTACTAAATGCCATCTAAAGATTGGCAGAATATAAGCATGTTGTGCGTATATTAACAGCTGTGCTGTGCAGTACAGGATGATTTGGTGATTAAGTATGCAGTGGTACATCTGCTCCACATCTATTTGCATCTTCCAGTTCGTGCCTCATGTGAACATATACTGGCATGGCTTTTGCATACCACTATAGTAATATTCTCGCCTTTGACATCATAAAGAGGGAGAATCTATGCATCAGGGAAGCCTGGAAGGGAGTGGGTGGGAATAGTGTATATCAAGCCCACGCACAGTATGTAGGAAAGTGTGTATTCGCTTCAAGAGGGTTAATATGGCTCTTATGTCTCTGGCAGGCCTTCAAAGACTACACCAGTGATGACATGAATGTAGCTCCTGAGGACCGTGTGTGGGTGCGGGGGTGGTTCCCCATTCTCTTTGAGCTCTCCTGCATCATCAACAGGTGTAAGCTGGATGTCAGGACCAGGTAGGCGGGTTCACCTTTAGCCTGCTATTTCATGGCTTAGAGTGGGCATCAAGAACGGCATAAAACTGGATATTTGAACACCTGTTTTAGATTTAAATTGAGTGTAAAGACACACATTCTTTATAGAAAAGCAAATGTTAGCTGTAGCAGCAAGGAAAGTATAACGTGTGTGTGTGTGTGTGTTTTTTCCAGGGGGCTCACAGTCATGTTTGAAGTGATGAAGACGTATGGGCACACCTTTGAGAAACACTGGTGGCAAGACCTCTTCAGAATTGTTTTTAGGATCTTTGACAACATGAAGCTGCCTGAGCAACAGACTGAGGTACACTGCAAATCTTTCAACCTCAACAGTCCTGTTTTTTCTTTTTAGAGCTATTTGGGCCGTCATGACCGGTTTACCGTAAATGAATGTCGAATACAATCTCTATGCTGCAGTATTGTGTTAAGGTTTTTGCTCTCGTGTTGATGGGGAAAAAAAAAATCTCACAGAGTTTGTGTTGCCTCCACAGAAAGCAGAGTGGATGACCACCACCTGCAACCATGCACTTTATGCCATCTGTGATGTCTTCACCCAGTACTTTGAGTCCCTCAGTGATGTCCTGCTGGATGATATTCTGTCTCAGCTCTACTGGTGTGTGCAGCAAGGTGAGCACACAGACACCATTTCTATCTCTGGTCATATTTATCTTCCCACTGTAGCTTAAGACTCACAGCAGTGTGCAGTGTTAGGGTTCAGACAGGCATTACCACAGTTACTGGCATTAGAAGTGATCTGAGCTTGGCTGCAGTGACAGAACTTAAAGATTGCCTCTGAGCTTTTATTTGCTGAATCGGTAATAGACTATCACATAAGACAAAAGACCATGGTTAATCAGACAATCAATAATCGTGTTTAGTATTTTTTGGAAAATGGATTAAAAAAAGGCAGAACTCTCACAACATATATATATCGATACAGCTTACCCATTTTAATTTACCCTTCCCTTGACTGTCCTTCCTTTCCTTTCTCCTCCTCCTCTTCATGTGTGTTTGTATGCAGATAACGAGCAGCTTGCCCGTTCAGGCACCAACTGTCTAGAGAACGTGGTCATCCTGAATGGAGAGAAATTCTCCCCGGAGACCTGGGACAAGACGTGTAACTGCATGCTGGACATCTTCAAGACCACCATCCCGCATGCGTAAGTGGCTGCACTGAATGTAAAACCCCCTTCTCCTGAAAGTCAGAGAATAAGACATAAAACAGGAACATTGGTTGTAAATGGGATTACACAAGACACAATTTAAATCTTACTCAATCGGTTTCTTAACAATAAGTTTGCTCTTTTCCATTCGTCCATCTTTACGTAAGGAGGTGTCGTCCATCCACATCTCCTCACAAACCGCGGGACCGAGTTCAATGAAATTTGACACATCAGCCCAAACTGAGTTTTTCCAGTAGCAGGGCCATCTTTGCCTTTGGACACAAATTTTCTGTCGTAAAAAAAACCCCCTGATATTTAGAAAATGAATAGAAAATATCAATCAATTTTTCAGGCTGTTGACATGGAGACCAGCAGGAGCAGAAGGAGAACACCTGACAACACAGAGCCCATCAGACAAACAGGTGAGGAATTACAGTATTTTTCTGTTTTACTTTTGAATGAATCTCTGTTTGTTTTACAGATACAAGTACATGTAAATACTTTTTGGTATTTAGCTTAATGCTGGACATTTTTGTGAACTTTTTCAATTTTATTTACAAATCTCCTTTAGAATTTTCGTGGAAATGACATATTTGGCTTCTTTCATACAGTATTTATTTCTTAGACATTACTTATATACCTGTACTGTGTTTGAGTAATTTTATTAGACTTTTTTATTGTATTGACTCTGCCCACATTGCTCTCAGGACTCCATTTCCCAGAAGTCAGAGGATACTCAGTCCCGCTCTGATGACCAGCACTCAATCAGCAGTGCTGATAAATTTGCCATGGAGAACCGTCGCCAGAGTCAGTATAGCTGTGAGGACGGCTCCAGAAGTAGGACCCCAACAAGTAAGCATGTTGTTTTACGCAAAATCTGTCTGCAAGTGTTTGTGTGTGTTTGTGCTGATGGACGTTTGCCTGTATGTTCGACAGAGGTCCAGGAGCAGCGCTTATTCTCAGCTTTGCTGATAAAGTGTGTCGTGCAGCTGGAGCTGATTCAGACTATTGATAACATCGTCTTTTTTCCTGCCACCAGTAAGAAGGAGGACGCTGAGAACTTTGCTGCTGCTCAGGTATAAACATGATACAGTGACGGACTCATCTGTCTCTGGTTTTGTTTCAAAGGCTGAATTCCATTGTCCAGACGTCACTGCTCTTTGCAGTCTTATAGACTTTACGGGCGTGTTCCCAGGAAGTCTGCAAGTGCCCAGAGCTGTCCTAAACACCATTTCATCCAGTCAACAAAGGGGCCTCAGTCAGACTTTCTGCAGACAGTCAGACAGTCCACTTGGGGTACAGACGTCATCAGGCTTCCCTGATATGATTACCCACACGTCATTTGGATGAGATGTTTTTCCAGTTAGGATATTGGAAATCCAAAGGAAAGACACCTGGATTCAGTCAAAGTTTTAGATTCCACCTCTCCATGAAGTGTTTTTCCATATTTCTGTGCTGTGATTTAAGTCAATAATAATTTCACGTCTTTGTCTTTTTGAAGCGGGATGCTGTTTATGCAGCAGACATCCCAGCGGGGATCCAGGACCAGGGCATGTATCGCTACCTGACCTCAGAACAGCTCTTCAAGCTGCTGGACTGCCTGCTGGAATCACACTGCTTTGCCAAGGCCTTCAACTCCAACAACGAGCAGAGGACTTTATTGTGGAAAGCAGGTAGGGCAAGAAAGATAGACTGTTGGGGATAATATTCCAAAATAGAAAAATTCAAACTAGCTTTGACTTTCCTGTGTCCGTATGAACGTGTTCAAGGTTTCAAAGGAAAGTCGAAACCCAACCTGTTGAAGCAGGAGACCAGCAGCCTGGCGTGTGGCCTACGCATTTTGTTTCGCATGTACACAGACGAGAGTCGCCAGGATGCCTGGGAGGAGGTTCAGAGACGACTGCTCAAGTAAGGAACGAACATGTGACACCTTCATATCCCGCTGCTGACCCTTCAGTGGTGGCGAATAGTAGCCAGTGGATCTGAAAATTACACCTACTAGATATCTCCATTGATATAAGTAGATGCAAATCTTCCTGACCCTCAATACTGCTGTTGACCCTCAGCTTCCTCTGATTTTACCACAATCCGTCCACAGAGCAGGAGTAGCAGTTTAAACTACTGATTATTTTATTAAATGATGTCTGTTGTTCTGCTGCTTATATTCATTCCATGTCTGCAGATTACACTACTCCTGCTAAACACGTGTCAAGAGATGTACCTGGAAACGATTGATAGAATTTAGAAACTAATAGTTTGTGGTGGAAACATAATGTATGCATGAAGAAGAGAATTTCTGTCTGCAAAAGTTCTGCTTGAATAAAGTAGTCTAGTAAATAAATTAGGTTTTTTGCTTAAGATGGATAGATGTGGGAATATTTGGGCTGATTATGTTCAGTATTTCAAAAGTCCAGTCTTTCCTTTTTGTTGTTTTTACTCGGCTTTAATACGTTCCAAAGAAACGGAGAAAAATATTGATTTTAATAAACTTCAAGGTCTTGAGGGTAATTCCTAGTTATTGAACATGCTCCAGATCATTAAGGTCCCTTTTACCATCCTTCCTGCAAAATAAATTGGGGCAATATTAGATTTTTTTTTTTGCCAGTACATCTGTGAAACAATAATCAATTGATAGACATCAGTTCAATCCACCCCTGGTCTGTGTGCATGTGTGAGTACAGATGCATATTTTCTTTGGTTTAAGCCCAGAATGTCTCTAACACATTCACTGTCACCAGCGCCAATGTGGGGATAAAGAAATCACTCTTATTCTTGCAGAACCCCCAATAGTCAACTCAAGGGAAGGAGAAATCAAAAAGACACTGGTCCCAAGAGGAAGGGCCTGTTTTGGTGTCATCTGCATGAGTGACTGACTGTAAAGGCGAAGCATTTGCACAGCTCTGCACTTGAAACAGACGCTGTCTGCTGTGTAGATCCAAAAAGAATCAGTACACTGATTATTCATTGTTCAGTCAGCACTGCTGTCACTGCTGCATCATTATTCAGCACCTCCAAAAACAGCTATCAACCCTTTTCTCTCCCAGCCTCACCCTCAAATTGATGATCATAATAAGATGAAGCAGAATCATTGCCCGATTCTCCTCCTTGCATTCATTAGTGGAGAGAAGATGAGAAAAAGGAGGAGGAGGAGGATGGGGCCTGAATGAGTGAGTGGCTCAGAAATAATCATTTGTGACGACAATGTTAGGCATCACCATCCTTCCCTCTTTTATCAAACATATATCGTCCTGCCATCCTCAAGCAGGACAGGCACACATTTATTCATAACATTATGCACACACAAGCACACACAGTTGTTTACCAGGGGCCGTGTACGGCACACATGCATAGTCTGATTGGAGCAGGGTGCAAAGCAGATTTTAGTTGCAGTTAGGTCATAGAGATTGGAGTGCATGGGAGTTGTGAGTCTAAAGGAAGGGAAGAGAGGAAAGGGAAGGGGGGGGGGGTTGAATGGCTAACAGATGGTGTTGATGTCAGAGGAGGTGCTGCAGAGTTGGAGGAGAAAGGTCAAATGTCATGTCTGTGTCCCTCGAGCTTAAACTGTGAAGAAGTGTCCTGATTGTTTTCATAATCACCTCAGCCAGTATCTTTAATTAGCAAAAACAATCGTCATCATCCCCATCCTGCCAATTTGTCATGTGATAAGTGAGGCAGACAAGCAGACGTTCTTCTTCTACAGTACATCACAGAACAACACAGCACTAAGAGGCAGTTTTTAGTCTTTCAAAACACTCAGGTCTCTGTTTAATGTGTACATGTGCATGTCTGAAATGTTTCCCTCTGTCTTGTGCAGTGTGTGCAGTGAGGCCGTAGCATACTTCTTGGCTCTGACCTCAGAAAGCCACAGAGAGGCCTGGACCAACCTGCTGCTGCTCTTCCTCACCAAGGTGCTTAAGATCAGTGATGAAAGGGTAAGAAGCCGAAACACTTGATGACGCCTTTTCCTTACTAGGGGTGATGTGATGATAATTTACAACTAGGTCTGATTTCCAAAAATAAAAGATGAGGTGGTTATTTCCTTTGTTTTAATTATCAGACCTCTACGTTTGGTGTAATGGGCAAAATAACTTGTCATCTATTTTTGATTAATTTGCCGACAAATCAGAAAAACGGTTTTTGTCACTTAGGGCCTTTTTGTACCAGATAACCATGTAAAGATATAAATGCTTATAAAAATGTTTTTTTATTCTGTGAAGCATCAAATCCATGATGTCTTTGTCTCTCCTCTCCTCCTCCTTCAGTTCAAGGCTCACGCATCCAGATACTACCCTCTGCTGTGTGAAATCATGCAGTTCGACCTCATCCCTGAGCTCCGGGCTGTTCTAAGAAAGTTCTACCTGCGCATCGGCCTCGTATTTCAAATCGCACAACTGCCTGAGACCGAGCCCAAACCAGAACCACAGCCGGCACATGTGGAGCAGGAAGCCTTGACAGAGGTGGGGGAGGAGGCTGGGGAGGAGGCCCAGTGATGCTGCACCAGAAACAGCCTGGAGCACCGATCTGTGCAGCTGTGCGTTCTGGTCCCGTGACACCTCAGAACCCCCCACCCACACCCTTAACCCTGTCACCACACACACACGCCTATACACACAGACGGAGTTCTTGATATCACAATGAAAACTGTAATGTCTTGTAAAAGGTGTAGCGATGCATCTACTAGATAAAACTACTGACCGTTGCAATGACTCTGATCCACTCAGAAGGAATATAATTTCAAAAATTGTGTGCTTCTTACTGAATATTTAAAAATAATGAATGGTTTCCACAAGATGCAAGAAGACATATTTAGTAAGTATGATATGTGACATTTGTCACACATTGATAATAATGATCTTTCTGTCTGCACCGCAGGTGGCTAACTTTAGCATCGATAGCCTCTTGGATGAAACTAGTTGTACAGATCTGCCGCTGTGTAATATAATCCTTATAACACTAGTTTTCATTTATTTTTGTTTGTTTTTTTTCTTTGCTGCACCTGATTTCTTTTTTGATGCACTGGAGATTTTACTTTTGTGATAATTTATTTGACTGCACCATCTCCTGCAGATTCAGTATGATTTGTAATAGAACGAGCCCGTGGAAAGTGAAGGGTTAAATTATTCCATTTTATATGTTCTTAGGATTTTATTGGGGATGGATGATAAACTGGGCTTCTGAAAGTGGAAGATAAGAGAGCAACCTGATGCTTTGGAAAAGCTGCTTTTGAATCACTTGTCTGTTTTAATGTTCGAGTTTAGTTTTCACTCGTGTACAAAATCAAGTTAATAATATATTTAATGTTTTTGTTTTTCTTTGGTTTGGGGCAAAAATATATGTATAGAGAAAATGAAAAATGTTAGCTATGCTTTATGTATGAATGGGAGGCATTCCTGCTCATGGATGTAGAAAGCAAAATGTATATGATACAGCAATGTAAAGTTTTCTATGTTGCAAAAAGATTATGTACAACTTTCTGTACGATACATCATCTGGCATTCTAATCAGGTTCTAGGTCAATAAAGTTTTTGAACTTGGTTGATTTGAAATAATGTGTCACTGACTTTGAAGTAAATACATTTTCTTTTAAATTATATATTAAGTTTTTATTTATTTTATATAAGTTTTTTCACTGGTCATAACACCAGAGGATATGACTAACACTTGGAACAATCATTGCCATCCCATAAGGTTCCTATGCAATTGAAACTTTGGCAACAGGAGATATTTCTAGTCCACTCGGCTCATAAAACCCTTTGGTTTGTCATTATCCCCAAACATCAAAAATCAATATCAAGATTTTCATGAACAAATGATAGTTCACTATCCGCCACAGCCATTAGTAGTGAGTTGAACTGTGAATGGGATGTGAGCTCAGACAATGGCTAATGTGATGAGCAAAGCATCGGTTAAGTTCACTGGGTCACTCAGCTGCTGGCAGTTTGTGTGTTTCAGTCACCATCCTGTGGTGAAGATGAGGCATTGAAGGCCTTCACTCAACTGAATTCTTTACATTTTATATCTCATGCAAAGGTGTCCACAGCTCATTAATTCAGGACAGACAACAAACTATTGCTGGAATTACATAGCAGGTGTTAAGTATCAGGAATTAAAGGGCACCCTGCAGCCAATCAAAACTGAGTATTCTCCCAAACCATGGTATAAACCTAAAATAACTACATTACCACATGCATGTATATTTATTTTACCTTTGCTGTTAAAAATAGGTTTGTATGTTAAGGATGAGAAAACTCCATTCAATTCAGATATGTGTAATATTCAGAAAAAAAAAACTTTTCCTGGCAAAGGGTAGGATACAGCATATTCAAAAGCCTCCTGTCCTGCACCAGGCTTTTTTTAAAACTATTTTTATGATGACACTATTCCCAGTGGCTGCCACTGTGCTATCGCTACACTGCAGCTGGCACTGAGATACGAGCTGTCATGTGCCACAATTAACCTTGCACAAAGAGCTAAATTAGCCTGTCTGTGGTTCTGTTTTTGAAATACTGGTTTCTGTGACATGCGAATAATATGTTTTTGCTAATGCTTTATATGTATAATGTAACAGTCTATAACCTATAACCTTTGTTAAGAATTGAATTTGACACTAATAAGTGATCAATCCTCAGTCTAGTTTGTCCTTTTTTATTCAAAGTATATTGTCTAATGTCCTTGTTTGAATATCAATCTGGTATCACAGATAAAGTTCCAAATAATTTGATTCCTCTGCTCTTGTGTAAACCTGGGTGACTATCTATCCAACGACCTCTAATCAACTCCAACCAGCATATTGTCAGTAGGAATGTTACATCAGGGAATATAAGTTTACTTTTGATTCCTGTGCTGTCAACACATAGTTGTATATTTCAATTGAACTTGATGAGGATAATACCCTGCGTCCCCTGACCACTGGGATGGTAGCAGTATAAAAAAAAACGGACTTTGACCTTAACTTGTAGCTTAATGAAGACAAAACTGTAATACTTCTAACTGGCCCTAAACATATAAAGGATCTACTCTCTTGCAGACTTGGGCATTTAATTATGATTAAATCAGAAGTAACATGCCTGGGCATTATTTTATTTATTCAGAAAGGCGCTGCTAGACTTTAGAGAGAGCATATTCCCTACATAAACTTCACTGGCTCCCAGTATCGTTTAGAATAGATTTTAAGATTTGTTCACTTGTTTATAAAACTCTTAGTGGTTTCGGTGCAGGTTGCCTGTCATTTTATAATCATTCACTCTCTCTTGGACTTAGATCTTCTAATGCTGGGTTTTTAAATACAAAAAATTACACAAACACACACACACACAAAATAGGCAAAGTGGCTTTTCTTAACTATACGCCAAAACTATGGAACACCCTACCTTTTTTACACGGCAGCTGAAAATCTACATATTTAATGTGGCTTTTAATTTATGTTATTCTTCCATATTCATTATTCTTACTGGTTTATGTTTTTTTTACACTTTCTTTTATATATTCTAATATCTACTGAAGAACTTAGTTTCTTTGATGAACAGCTCTAGATTTGTCGAATATATAGCCAATAATGTCAAAGGTTAACAAAGCAAACTCCTTCTTCAGCGAGCCTGCTTTTTCAAACAGCGCCGCTAGATGTCAGTGCGTCCCCGACGGTGAGAAGAGGGCCAAGTAAGACGGAACCATTCATTCTGTCAGAGGGGTGATCGAACTGTAACACGAATTATAAATACGTCAATGGTCGCTTTAGGTGGAATGTTATTGTTATGTGTGCCTCAACTTTTATGCTAATAAGGTGTTATCTAGACTACAAACATATTATCGCCTTATTTATGTAAAATTGAGGCAAACGTCCCCTACGATTGGCATATTGGTATCTTTCACTGTCATGGCTCCCTGACCAAGTGGAGATCTGTCCCTGTCACGGTATCCAAGTCCTCGGAGAAATTAAACATTTGTCGGTGTTCTTGAGCCGAAATACAGGTTGTAACCTCTCGTTTGTATTGTTTGGCTGATTCACAATGGCGGGGAGCAGCACGGCTCAGAAAACATGGGAGCTAACCAACAGCATGCAGGAAGTCCAGAGCATAGATGAAATTTACAAATATGACAAAAAGCAACAGCAAGAGATCCTCGCTGCAAAACCATGGACGAAGGAGTAAGTAGAGATCAGTCATATGATATGTGGCTTTCAGATAAGTTACCGATAAGTGATCATTAAACTAAATGATTGGTATCGTAAATTGTGCTATGTATGGGAATTGGTTGATCTCACTTGATAGCTTGTGCACAACCTAGCATTGGGTTGTTTGTCAACATTACACCCTGTGTTATGTGTGTTTTTGTAAAATGTATCGCTCTTTAATATATATTATCTTCTTACACGCGACATTAAATATAAATATTTCTTTCCACAGTCATCACTATTTCAAGTACTGCAAGATCTCAGCCTTGGCCCTGCTGAAGATGGTGATGCATGCCAGGTCTGGAGGAAACCTGGAGGTGATGGGCCTCATGCTGGGGAAGGTGGACGGTGAAACCATGATCATCATGGATAGCTTTGCTTTGCCCGTGGAGGGTACAGAGACTCGAGTCAATGCCCAAGCTGCAGCATATGAATACATGGCTGCCTACATTGAAAATGCCAAACAGGTCAGATGTTCTGATGCATACGCACCGGTCAAAGTTACACTATTTTGATTTATAGTACGTTCTATAGTGGTAATTGACAATATATACAGTCAGATTATTTTATCGACTCTATATACTGATTAATTTTTCGTTTTCACTATCATTTACATTTACTATTAATGTTGCCCCACTATCTCACCCCCAGAGTCCAATTCTGTCATTCATTTGTACAAACAAACAATGTTCAAAACAATGCTGTAAAACACTTTGCCTTCTAACGGGGCTAATATGTGGTAGATTCGTTTAAAAACGCACTTTAATTCTTTTTGCCTAATTGAAAGTTGTTTGACGTGGCGTTTACCTTAAAGAATACAAAAAATGCTAAGTACACAATAATATTTCAGAAATATTTCTATTAAAAACAACATTTTTTTTCATCGTCTGTGGTTTTTCTCGTACAATGTATTTAATGCCCCCCAAATAGTAATCTAATAAATCTCTGATCGCTCAGGTTGGTCGACTGGAGAATGCAATCGGCTGGTATCACAGTCACCCAGGCTATGGATGCTGGCTCTCGGGTATAGATGTCAGCACTCAGATGCTCAACCAGCAGTTTCAGGAGCCTTTTGTGGCTGTTGTGGTAAGATGGAGGAAGTAGTCATCTATTTTTAAATTTCAAATTAAATGCTTCATTTATGGTGATTACTGATCGCACGCATTCCACATTAACATAGTATTACGGACAGTAAGCTCCTTCCTTCCTAAGTATGATAATACAAGTTAATGTGGGTGAAACTTAGAAGCGGGGGATCGTTGATGTATGAGCTGCAGGTTTCTGTGTAATACTGATGAATATTTTGCTATTGCAACCATATATGCTTTTTACGCTTCATTTGGTTTAGCGGTGCTTGAATGCCACGGGCGTCACATAACGAAGTGTGTGTTTTCAGCACACTGACAGCCATAGTAAAAGGCTCCTGGTGGCCACATTTGAGTGGCCCCCAGAGACGTGTATGACCCTGACTGTGTTTTCCTGTTCTACTGTATCTTGCTTCCTCCAGATCGACCCCACCAGGACTATTTCTGCGGGGAAGGTCAACCTCGGCGCCTTCAGGACCTACCCAAAGGTAAAGCAAAGACTATTTATATATATTTATAGTAGCATTGCTCCTGATATTTATATACTGAGAATAATAAAATGATAGCAATGATTTATATTTTTTATTTTTTATTAGGGTTTTGTTGTTCTATGAGTGTGTGTGTGTGTATGTATTTATATCAAATCTGTCTACCTCATAATTTAATACTTTATTAGTGTTGTAATTACCTGGTTATGTTACGTTTTTGAATTGTCAGGGTTACAAACCTCCTGATGAAGGACCCTCTGAATACCAGACAATCCCCCTGAACAAGATTGAAGACTTTGGTGTCCACTGTAAACAGTAAGTATTGCCGTATATCACAGTGTCGTCACCACAGTGAAAAATATTTACATCGATGCTTACAACATGCATATCATGATTAAAATTCCACCTTAATCGCAGTACTTTAATAGTGCACTGTACAAGGCTCATGGTTTTGCTTTGCTTTGCTTTATTTAGGTATTATGCCTTGGAAGTAACTTATTTCAAGTCGTCCCTCGATAGAAAACTCCTGGAACTCCTATGGAATAAATATTGGGTCAATACCTTAAGTTCCTCAAGTCTCCTTACGGTATGTAGCCAAATGTTTTCTAACTGTATGACATTTTGATTTATGGTTAATTATTACACTATAACTCATTGAGACACGTGGTCACCTGCTTGTGATGTTGTGATTTATTGCCGCTTAGTTGCCAAGAGTCCCTGTTTATTGATTTTAGTAATAAGCTTAATATAAACTTTTTTAACAAAGGAGGTAAGTATATAAGTTGAACCCAACTCCAGTGGTGCAGATACTGTCGTGGGTCACCGTGGATCTCACAAACACACACACACACACACACACACACACCCCCAGCTCAGTTCACTCCAGCCACTCATATGAATTCCCATTGTGGATGCAGACTGTCTGTCCCGAGCTTGACTTCACAGTCTAAATAGGCATCAGGCTTATCCAAACAGTTAGCTCTTTGGCATTCTGGATGAAGATGCATTGACTAGATGTCAAGAACAAGCTGTTCCTTGGGTGACGGGCTTTGTCAGTTGCTACACTGTCACCCTAGTCAGGGGCCCCTATGTCATTGTCTTTTAATTACCCTTTCCACTAAACTCATGGCCTCACCTTAAGCAAACTTTTCACTGACTTCTTTTCATTCACCACAACACAAAGTATTCCCACAGCTTGTTAGACAGATTTGTTGCCATCCTGCAAAATTTGTCTTCTTTATAGAAAATCTGTTATCTGGCTTTTGTCGGTAAATTGTGCATGAATGGGTTTCTGTGCATGTGTTTGTTGAATGGCCAGAACTCGGACTACACCACAGGCCAGGTGTTCGACCTGTCGGAGAAGCTGGAGCAGTCCGAGGCCCAGCTAGGCAGAGGCAGCTTCATGCTCGGATTGGACACACATGACAGGAAGTCCGAGGACAAGCTGGCCAAAGCAACACGAGATAGGTATTTTGTTTTCTCAGAAAATAACAGGCTTTAAATTTAAATCTGAAAGTCATTTATTTTGGGGACTATAATTACATTTTTTTTCTTTTTTATTGGCTACAGCTTGCTTTCCCATGGTGCATTGTATATTATAGCTCCTGAAAAGAAAGTGGCTGATGGTATTACTGTATTACTTTTGATTAATGTGATATACACTACTTATCCCTATGTTATGCTAATAATAACTTTAATCATGTATAAAATCTGTTGTTTTTATCACAATTCCACAAATATAATATATAATAATTATTATTATTATATAATAATTTATTCCAGTTTTTTTTGGTGTGAATTTTAATCTTAAAACTATAATCTTAGAATAATTATAATTCCTGTCAGCGTTTAAGAGACTAAATAATTTGAATTGAAGTAGAATTCCAGTTCTTAGTTCATTATCCGTAATTATTTATATTTTTATATTTAAATTATCACAGTGTCCTTTATTTTATCTTTTTAATGCAAGGTATTTAAATGTGCTTGAGATTTAAACCAAGTGAAACAGCAAAGTAAGCAGCTTATCTGTTCATTAATCCAGTAATATCTGATACACAAATACAACAAATGACTACAAACCACAGTTCGACGTCTACTGCTGCCTGTGAAGATGTTATGTCTCTGAATGCTGCGTCTGCTTTGGTGGGATCCTTGAACTAATCTCTATTTTTCACGCTTGGTTCCAGCTGCAAGACAACCATAGAGGCAATTCATGGCCTGATGTCTCAAGTCATTAAGGACAAGCTCTTCAATCAAATCAACACATCTGCCAATTAAACCTAAACTGTGATCCTATTTGGATTTCATCTGGATTTCTGATGCATGTCTAGCACTGACTGATTTATGTTAGAATTATCTGTGGTTTCTCTTGGGAGTGCTTTTTTATGCAAATTCTTCTTTTTTCCCATAAAGTAGCTAAAAATTACAGAGTCAAAAATAAAACCTTAATAAAACGTGCTGTGTGTGGGTATTTCATACATTTCAACAAAATTATATGACTTTATTTCAATATATATTATACAACAAAGTATATTATAGCTCGAAAATTTCAAAACAATTTCATTGCTGTATAAAGTCGACAGATGTCTACACATATCAGGCCTATAACATAAGGCCTAGACACAATACAGTATTCTTGTCATGAGGCACCGTGGCATTGTCTCCATTCTATGCAGTGGCTGCTATGAAAATCTGTTTGCATGCAGGGCCTGCTTCCTTCTGCAGGCCAGCACATGAGCACACCATGGTTGCTTTTATTGCACAGCCTAATGTAGCACCGGTCAGTCTTTCGAGTGTAGCCTGTCACAGCATTACATAATGGAACAACAAACTCAAGCTTCTGCATAGGCTCAAAGGGAATCGGCTTCCATGTGAGGGATGTCTCTGCGGAGTCACTCCCAGCACAGTTTGGCTCTTGGTGGTACACGCTCAGGCAGAGTGGCCAGCTCATCAGGTTGCGGCGTGGCAGTGATGCAGCGCAGAAACAGAAGCCGTACACACTGGCGTCCATTCACTCCATGTGTCTGCTCTCCATCGAAGCAGACACTCACCACGTCTGCCTTTTTTTACAGACAGCCCCTTTGGCCTGGGTTTGCGTTAAGGCTTTTTTTATGGTATTGTAATGGCTAAATGTATATTTTTTAATGTCATGTATTGCAGAGGAAACAGTCCCAATGGGACAGTGAAGGTGTCTGTTATTTCTCATGTGCATGAGCTTTGGCACCACTTCTTATAATGATTTTCTTTTACCATTATTTTAGAATTGTCTTAAATGGGAGCATTTTCAATACAGCAGCTTAGGAAGAGGAAACTTATTAGGTTATATTTAATTTAATTCATCAGTTTGAAATTGTTGCATACACTTTCTGCACACACCATCTACCGAATAGCTCATGTTTTGCCAGATATTTAAATTAATTTCATGGATGACCGTCACAGTGCTGAGAAAGAATTTAGAGTATGCTTTTCTAAAATAGTTTAACCTAATGTTTGGTATTTCGTTGTGATTTAAGAATCAGTGAAACATACTGAACTTGTTTAACATAAAAATATTTTGATCATCACCAGATGGACATTTGTATGCATGACTAAAGATGGAATTGGAAAAGTTATGTAAATTCCAATCAAGTCAAATTGTGGGCAGCCAAGAATCCATTACCCATGAATTTCATCTCACTCTTTTAACATTTAACGGTATGTTCCTCATTAGTATTAAAAAAAAAAACTTGCAGTGGAATGCCCTCTTCTGTGCTCTCCACACAAAAATAAAGGAGTGGCCACATGGATGATTTGACATTGACTGATCAGCATTTTGTTAAGTCTTCTGACTAAAAGCTATGGGTATCAACAGTATTTCGGCCTTAACGATCTAATTTAGACCTGCATGTGTTATGTTTGGCTCTCTGAAGAATTACACCCACAAGCATGGTGCCATGTGTGAGGATCCGAGCTCAGAGAGATGGAGGTGCTATGCACTTCCTCTCTGCCTTCTGCTCCTGCATAAGTGGAGGCAAGTCACTCAGGAAACCCAGGTCTTGACATGATATAGATTAACATTGCAGGGGTCACTTGGAGAAGGAGAAGGGGGCTGTGGTCCTGGTTTGGCATGCTGTCTTGGAGGATATCTTGACTGCAAAAAAGAGCAAGCAAGGAAATAAAAACAAATTTTAGAAAACATTTAATTATTTTATTATCTCCCTATTATCTGCAATTGAAATGCAAATAAATATAAAACTAAATTGGTGTATTTAATTTAGCAACTACTGATATTTCCGTAAACAATAATATAACTGGCACGAGTGCTGCTAACCATAGTTTTTTTTAAAACGTGGTTTGTTTATCGCTTACTTCCGCGTGTTGCACCGAATTCTGCGACCCGACACATTCAGTGACACTTTGCTTCCGTGGTTTCCATAGCGACGTTGTAGTCCAAAAACAAAACAGCCTAACACGCAGTTAGCTTTACAATTGAACAGTCAAGCTAGTTGTCTCGTATTTCAAAACGTTGCTGAAGACCCCAAGAGGTAGGAGAGTTTAGTTAATATTTTACACATAACCAAATTCACTGTGATAAAAGGAAGCGTAACGCTAAATTTGGTTATAGACGACACTAACTAGAGTGTTGCGTTAGCTATGGTGCTAGCCTATCTGCCATTCATAACCCGGGTTTATTTTACATAGTGAAACTCTTCTGAATGTTTTGGGCCTTCTCCGGTTGTGTAGACCCCATCGCCACCTTTCACTGACCATCTTCATTAACGTAAGAGATATTTTCTGTCCCTCACATGCTGCACCCGGACTTTTATTAGTGTCGCACGTTTTGTGACGGTGATAAACTACTGTCCCAGTAAGACTCAGTGGTGTTTACGTTCATTTAGTAGCTTCTGCCCGTAACTGAGCTCTGGTTTGTCTATCATTGTCTCTTGTTTATTATAACCTCAGCACGATGGCTTAAGATCAAGTGCAGAAAAGACCTGCTGCCTCTCTGTGTTTCTTCCCACCACATTTAGTGTTTGTCTGCTGCCAGAGACGGCCCACGCCTTTTAGGGGCCCGAAGCAGAATTTGATTGACACCCCACTGCTAATACTATTGACTATTGTCATTGCTTGATCATTCGCACACTGTAAATCCAACACAGCCATGATCAATTCTATTAGTTGTATCTGTGTTGCTGACATCACACCAATGCCAGGAAAAGAAAGAAGGGATCGGTATCTCACTCTAATGGGAAAATTGTATTTTGATAATGTTTTCATGCAACAAGAAGCTTTTATTATTTTAAAAACGTGTTTTTATCTTGCTCTTATGTGAAACCTTTTAATGCTATAATGGGATAACTTATTGCTTTAAGAAAATCTTTCACATTACAACCTGATACATTTTATTATTACATGAAACGTGTCCTGTTGGTGATTGCATAAGTCGGTCTCTGGCATAAGTGGATATGTAGAACTGCATATCAATCACCGTGCTCAATAACAGCAGAATATCACTGTGTCTTAACCCAAACAAGAACATAATCTGTGTTCCTCAGTTTATCTGTTCTCTGCAGATGCATCCTCCTTCAAACAGGAGTTTCACATCACAGCAATGTAGCCTAAGTTATCACATTATAACATGAAAAGTTTCATGTTGTAACAATAAAACTTAACAGGCTGTGATGCGAAATGTTTTATGTCAAAACAATAAGTCATCATGTTATAACATGAACGCTTTCACATGATAACAAGATAAATAACACATTGTCAAAACAATTAAAAGCATTTAATAAGTTTGTACTCCTTGCATCATGAACATATGTTGTTATGACGTGAAAAATATCATGTCGTAATAATAAACCCGATCGATTTCTTTTCTGGTGAGGCAGCATTACGCTTCTGTACAAACAATCACTGACTGCTGCAGAATTTGCAGGTGTGAGGTAATGTCTGTTTGCAAAGTAAAATCAAAGTGCAAATTTTAATATCTCAATGTTGGGTCAAGCTAATGAACAAGCCCCAGGGGTACTGAATGAAAGGAAGTAATAGAGGCTCTCCTCAGTTTGGGGAATTGACCGCTCTAATTACAACACAAATTGAGTGGTTGCCCAACCTTTGGCCTCTTAGCCAAGTTTCTTGGAGAATAATGACGTTTTTCTCATCAATTATCCCTAATTGTGAATTGACAGTTAGGTTTTAGGCCATTTGAAGTTCTGTACAAGGTTAATCTTTGCCTGTCATTTGAGATTATGAATGCTATAGTGATTTGAAGTTAGTAAATAGTTGTTCAGAGGAACATTTGTGTAGCAGCTAAGGTCTTTTCTCCCAAACAGACTGGGACCTAGCCTCTCCTGTGGGCTGAATGCTTGGTTGAAGCTGAAAAGGATCCCCTCTAAAGCAGTGTCTGTGAGGAGTCGCCATGGTACGCCTGACCATAGATCTGATTGCTAAATCTAGACACAAAAAGAAAAGGGGCCTCTCCTTCCCAGATTACCTCAGGACACTCACCCACCTCCACTTTTCCAACAAGAATATTAACGGTATTGTAAGTAGCCATTACTAACGCTGGCATTTTAACGCTGTGCTTTACTCCCTCTTCTGTGCCTCACATTTAAATTCTATTTTCAGGGTGATCTCTCAATGTGTAGAGACCTCACTGTCCTGTACCTGTATGATAATCAGATCACACACATTTGCAACCTCGGCTTTGCCTCCAACCTCACCCATCTATATCTGCAGAACAACAAAATCACGCATATAAATAATCTCTCCAATCTGCAGAACCTCTCCAAACTGTGAGTAGACACGTTTGACCGATTGCTGTCTTTTGATGTGATACTAATTACAAGTCAACGGTGTGCGTGAACCTGTGCGTGGTTTTCCTGCTCCTTAGGTATCTGGGTGGAAACAGGATTGCGGTGGTGGAGGGTTTAGAGAAACTCGGTGAGCTCAAGGAGCTTCATCTGGAGAATCAGAGGCTGGCACCAGGGGAAAAGTTGCTCTTTGACCCCAGGACTCTCCTCTCACTGGCGGTGTGACCTATTTTTACATTGTTCAGCACAGAAATAGAATGAAAAAAAGAAGGATGATCCACACTTCCTGAATATTTTGTGCTCTCTTTTTTTTTTTAGAATTATATGTCTTTTAAGTAATCAAAAGGAAAGCCTACGTTCTCTCTTTTTATACATTACGGTATATGTGTGGTGTATCAACCTGGTAGGTTATCATATCCCATTTAAAAGATGTAAAAGCAGTATGATACTGGGTTCGATGATGTCAAAGAAGCCTCTGTTTCTCTCTCTGGTCTGACAAATCAGTTAAGTCTGTTTACTTCGTTTACTCCCCGGGACATGGATAAACACACCAAAAGGCTCAGCTTCTTGTTTGTTTGGATAATTAAAGAAATTGCTGTGCAAATTTAAAGAGTTCCAGCTTTTTCTTTCTTTTTTTTTTATAAATGTGCCATTATAGAACTTAAAACCAAGATGAATATTTAACAATCTAGAGTGTGATTTGGACGCGATCCCAGTAGCTCCACCATATAAAGAGATCTAAATGTTTAATCCAGATTGATTGGAAGTGTATAAAAAGATTAAAACACTGCAAAGTGCACATTTATTTTGGCCACACACAATAGCACTGTAATATGCAACCTCTAAGTAAGGGTTTGTATTATTTTTGAATGTGTGTGCCCATAATAAGTTGTGTTACATCCAGTCATCAAAGGTTTGAGGTTTTCCTAGGTTTTCCTCTGTGGGCTTGACAATATAATATTAATTTATAATATTCTGTCTTTATTGTATTAACTGTAAAATGAACTCTTCTCTCTTCATGAGTCTGATTCTTTGCACAGGAATCTCTTTGTGTCCTGAATATCAATAACAACAACATCGATGACATCAGGGACCTGGAGGTGCTGAGGGAACTCGAGCATTTTTCTGCTGCCGACAATAAATTGCACAATATAGAGGTACGTACAGCTTTTCTCTGAACGTAACTAAAAATGAACTGAAGCCGTTGCCATCGACCTGGCTGCATGCTTTGCACTGTGCAATCAAAGTAAATAGTACCACATCACAGCAAGTGTGCATGACATGGTGTATTAAAGTCAACATACAAGCTATTAGTTGATCGGGTCAGCATTAACATTGCTCTGTAGTTTTTTGCAGTGATGTGTGAAATGATATGGAGAACAGGGTTCTAAAGAACCAAATCCTGCAAATCCCGCCATAGGTTCCCAGCCTCCATGACTCGCACAGGGTCAGAATTATTCAACAAATCAGTGAGCTATTCCCCTGAGAGTTTTCTCGCTGACAGCTTTAAACAAGCACAAGTTTCTCTCTTTCCTTGGAAGGCTGATTTTTCCTCCCTGCCTCAGAATCCTCTATTTGATACCCTAAACCACCAGTACTGACCTTTATGGGAGATTCATCTGAGGCAGAGATATGATTTATGCTCTCTGACTCTGACAAATGACCTGCTCGTTTTTGAGACTCTCTCCGATGGCAGTAATTTTTCTGTTACATTTGATAACTAGAAAAGTGGATCCCTTCATTTAAAAGCGATTCGTTTGTCTTTCTTACTGGTATTTAACGAGAGGATGACGCATATAAAGCACTTTATAAATGACTGCATAGCTCAGGCTACTTTCTTAACACAAGTGACTTTCTTATGAGAACATTGATGCAGGTAATTGCAGCACACGTGTCACTTTTAGCAGATATCTCCTATAATTTATACAACCCGTCTGCCACTATTGATCCTACAAAGACAGCAGTCCAAAGGATCAATCCCTTCCTCTGCGCCATTTGCTCGGAATCCAGAGGAAACATTATGGATTTTCAAAATAGATTATGACAGGCAGTCAGCTAGGGTGACAAATGGGGAGCATCTTTGGAGACTGTTAGCTGTGTGCAGGGCAGAGAGGACAGGGGAATCGAAGTCCTGGTCAAATACAGGTTCATAACTGGCCCATCATTAGTCCAGGCGAGAGAGCGAGCCAAGCGCAGTGAGTATCCAAGCTTTGCTGTTCTCCGCGCCCCCGCGTGGGGGGCAATTTGGCGCTGGGCTGCTCTTCAGTGAGGGCCTTCTGAGTGACGGCCCTGACACGATCATTTATCAAAGCCTGGGAGCGTGTAGTGCTCAGGGGTCCCCTCTGAACTGATTGCAGCGCGAGCTGGAAAAGTGGAAGCGCTTTGGCCAAGACAGGAAGGCAATGAACAATCAGAGCGTGTCCAGAGAGTATTCATATTTCCAGGCTTGGATTAATGTGCCTTTAGATAAACATACAACTTCAGGCAACTCATTGGAGGAGCCAGCCTCACACTGCCCCAAGAGAAAACTTGTAGTTACATGACACCGGTGACACTGTTTATTAAAATAGACTGATGTGTTGTTTATGCACTTAACATCAGCCCTTGTGCCGCACATTGCTGTTCACTTCCACCCTGTTTTTATGTTTAACGTTTTATTGCATAAAAATGCATCGTATATGTTTAAAAACGTTGCCTTTAGGGAAACAGTATAACCATTTTAAATATGAGTGGTTAAAATGAAAACACAATGTTATAGAGTTGAACTTTCTTTTTTTTTTAATGTATTTTCAGGAGTTAGAGGATGTCTTCAGCCACTGGCCTCGGCTGCTTCAAATGGATCTCAGTGGGAATCCTGTGTGTAAAAAGCCAAAGTACAGAGACCGACTGATAACCGTGTGCAAAAGCCTCGGTGAAAAATTATTCATTTTCTCGCTGTGACTGTCCGAAAAATGCACTTCAATGCTTTGACTTAGCCAGGCTAAAGTTCAAGTCACCTGTTAATGATCAAAGTGAATATATACATTTATTTACGTCTCAATTTGAAATGTAATTTCAATGTTTGCT
The DNA here is from genome assembly GCA_037577475.1 of Chaunax sp. Z400. Lineage (NCBI taxonomy): Eukaryota > Metazoa > Chordata > Actinopteri > Lophiiformes > Chaunacidae > Chaunax > Chaunax sp. Z400. The sequence goes on along the minus strand of CM075206.1, from coordinate 9,555,246 downwards.
TAATTGCTGTATTTATTTTTATTTTTTTATAGTGGTTCTCGATGGCAGAGAAATAAACGAGTTAACCAGACAGTTCCTTATTAACTGGAAAGCATCCAGAGAGGCAAAGAAGCAAAGAAAAAACAAACAAACGATGACCAGACCGTGGATCCCTCGTCCCTTAACAAGTAAGTCTTTTTGTTTAATTCACTGTTACATCCCACATTATCACAGTTATTCCTGTCATTGATGGGATCAGGAATTGTTGCCCAAATCAACCCTTAATTTCTTACAGTGGTTCAGATTTTCCTCTTTTTGTTGTCACTGTCCTTTATGTTTCAGTCTCTGATTTAGTTACATGCACTGATTATTTAAGTGTCTTTGAAATGTGATAACATGGATAGTCTCATTATCATTGTGAAACATCATAATAACATATTATACTTAAAATATTAATTGTATTTTTGAACACTTTCACAGTATTTTGCTGTTATCATAGTGGATTTGTACACATTTGAATTTGTTTGGGTGTGTGTATTCATTTGTTTGTATTCCAGGTGACTTTAATACGGGTCAAGGTCTTCGTTCTGGTCAAATCTACAGCTACGCTAACATACAGAGGTGGAATCCGCGGCAAACTCTCAGGTCCAATACTGGAGTTCACACGGATCTCAGTTAACGCAGGAGTACACATTTTTACATTTTTGACTTACTAAATGATTCAGCCGTACACATGAAATCCTCAGTGTTCCAGCCAGCTTCATACAAAATGTGTATACTAAATGATGACATTTACAAATTATGAGTGATGACAACTGCTAAAAAATCTCATCCCACACGCTGATCCATCCCCAAAATCTAAAATAAATGTTTTCATTGTAAAGTGTTGTTGGTTATTTTATGTCAGTATGTTTATTTAAATTACATTCATTTCTTATTGACAAATTACTTGCTATATTTTGTGATTGTGTTTCACTATGGAGTTTCTATCGATCTCTATTAAATATCACTAAATTACAGGCCACAGTAATTGTAGAAGAAATGTTCTGACTGTTGACCTTCTTGCTTTTCTTTATCTCGGATAGGTCACAAAAATTAAACATTCATTTGTGCTGATGTGTCAGTCATGTGGCCGTCTCATCGCCCACCTGCAGTCGTGTTAATGCCTGAGACAAACCTACCATCCATTAAAATCTCCTCCTCCTCCTCCTCCTCCACACATGAGCCCAGGATGGACCAGGCTGTGTCGTTTATTCACCTTCTTCATCAGAGTTATCAGAGAACAGAGAACAGTCATTGTCACCTCCTTGCTGTGACGTCCAGAAGCGATGCCCGTGGTTTAAACGTGTGACTTCCACAGCATATTCTCAAAAGACGTATCTCTCTCACGTGACTAAATTTAAGTTCTTATAAAATAATGAATAGGCTGGGAGTCCTCATCTACTACTGAGAGTGAAACAGTGAATGAATGGTTTGTGCATATTTCTTTCTCTCACTTTCACAGCTGGTTTAATTGTAATAACATTTTTGGGGTCTGGAGGAATAAATAATCAATCCAACCCAAAATCCATTGCTGATAGTCTTACTTTTACTATGGGGTGTCATTTGTCTTTTCCATGGATTTGCAAACAAATGAACCATGAGCTCCGAAGTGTCACAATCTACTCTGTCATTACAATGAATTACATTGCCTAAAGCAACCAACAAATCCTTATGCTCCAACAACCGTGATAAATGATCCAGTCTTTTTCTAATTGCAAATACGGCAACAATACGAATCTATTTATTGTAAAAAAAAAATCTTAAATGTTTAAATGGGTTTTTTAGGAGCCACGTGGGTGTGTAACTCTTGAAAGAAGCAGGGTTATTAGGGAAACAGGATTACTTAACCTTGTTTTACTTTGCCTCATAATTATTATTGCCCCGAGCAATACTGTTACTCCATCCTTACAAAAACAATGTTTATTAAGAACAGTCCGAGGATATACATATTATGAATAATTCCTTTCATTAATTTGCCGACATCTCCGTTTGGAGCCCTGGAATTCAGGGTGATTAATTTAAGAGTCTCACAAGAATTTCCTCAATGGCTGCCTGTTGATTGCAGTGCATGGGTTTATTTATTAGCTGTTCCAATGAGCTTGCAATTCAAGACAACCTGGCAATTAGTCAAATGTTTTGCATATCACCTTACACTTGTCAGCTTGTCTTCAGGGTCTCTTGCAAATGGCATTTTGAAAGATGAACCTTTATTTCTAACCACGACGAGCACATTTTGAGGTATAATTCTGACTTTCTTCCCGTCGCCACTTTATGATAGGCCTATAAAGAAAATACAGCGTCAGGTTCGCAGCCAATTAGGGTGGGATATGGCTACCACAGATCTGCGTTAAAGGAAACGAGAAGTCCTGCCTCTGGCGTTGAGAACGAGCTTCAGCTGCCCTCAGACAGAAATAAGTTGGGAGAGGGAGAGAGCAGTCTTCTGCACTGCGAGTGATTAATTACGCCGGAGTGAAATGCTTGTCCACAGCTTAGTGTTGCTCATCCAATAAATAAGGCTCCTGAGAATTTTACGCACACAGGTGAAGTGTCTGATGGGCGTAAAGAAGCTGCTGCGCACCTTTTCTGCAGACGCACCACTTTATAAGGATAAACTGGACGTGGACTGGGATTCTTCTGCACTGAAGAGCAAATTCTGTATCATCCTATCGGAGCCCTCTTTGGATTACCTTCATGTCGTTTTTCAAGACAGCGCCTTTGAAAGAAACCAGAGGTAAACTCGCCGGTGTCACGTGTTTGTTTGAGATATGGCTTAATTTGTACCGCACGTCTTTTGACACATCACTGAGATATGAGGATGTCTTAAGTGCAGCTTTGGACAGCTGTCTGTTCTGTCATTTGGCTTTCTCATATGTTGTTTGTAAATGGAGAAGCTGTGTCATATATAATTTGCAGCATCATGCAATTTGACAGAAGACGCTTTTAATAATGGGCTGCAGACGAGACAGTTTAAGTTACGGTTTAATAAATAAATGCAAAGACAATAACTTAAATTGTTATTATTATTAAACGTTGAACAGAGACATAAAGACAACAATAAATACATCGAGTTGTCAGTTGTAACTTAAGCGCAATAAAACGTGCAATATTGGGACCAGCTGAACTATAAAAGTGACTGATGTGTCTTTATCCATCTGATGTAATTCTTCAGGCCTTTAAGTGCATCCTGATGGTTGGAAGACAGACTCTCCGAATGGACAGCGCTAATTGCTCCGGGGCGGTGGTGGATGACAGCCCTGCATCCAGTCCAAGCTCAAGTCCCAGTCCGGACGGTCGTCGTCGGGAGCTCCAGCGGGCCAGGGTGCTCCAGACCGGCGGCCTCGGCGGCAGAGGGCGACCGGCAGCAGCGAACGCAGCGCGGGAGAGGAGTCGAGTTCAAACCTTGAGAACCGCGTTCCTGGAGCTACAAAAGACTTTGCCGTCCGTGCCGCCGGACACCAAGCTGTCCAAACTCGACGTGTTGATACTGGCCACCACCTATATTGCGCATTTGACTCGAACACTACAAGAAGAAGGCATGGAGGAGGGAGAGAGCACAAAACAAACTGAGGCGTTACACTCATTGAAGGGTGAAGGCTACCTGCACCCAGTGAAGGTCAGTAATAATAATAATAATAATAATAATAATGACCTATTTTAATAATTTTGTCGTCAAATGCGATTCCGTGTTTTATTGTGAAATTGTTTTTCGTTTATAAAACAATTTACGAGAAGACTTCATAAACGAACATCATCCCTGCATGGCTCTAAAATCTGAAAAAGATATATAAAAAAAATAAAATCTGTTATACAATTTAATGTGAAAGTGTCCTGGCCATCGGCCTTATTTTAGAGGATGATTTACTAACAAATAAACTGTCTTTACAGAAATGGCCTATGCGGTCCAGACTGTACGTCGGAGCAACCGGACAGTTCCTGAACACGTCAAATCCTTCAGAGTCAGAGAATCAAGGCCCATCATCGTCCAAATCCCAGTCATAGGCTTAAATCATTTGTATGAAACGATTTAATAATTGCATGAGTCATTGCTGTTTACTGTGGTGGCAGCAGCCTTATGACTGTAGGACAATTACCCTTATTTTACCCCCACTAAAGCCCTACAACCAGGAAGACATTGTAAATTAATATATTATGTTAATTTTATTGTATAAATTTTAAGAAGCATACCTTGTGTTTCTTTGTTGTTATTTTGGCTAATCCTGTTTGCCCTGCATTGTGCAGTTCCATACATGTCCCAGGTATGATATTTGTAGAAATTCCATGAGGTAATGAGCCCGTCATGCTTGAGGTGTGCACTTTCAGTTGAAACATTTGCACTAAATGCATGTGTGAATAACTAAACATCTGTCATGTGAAGTGGTCTGTCAGAGACTCGACAATGGAGGCTCTTCATCTCATGTTCCCTCTTATTTTTACATGCATGGTTGTAAATGTGTTTGTGAATAAATGACTTTCGTGAAAGACCAGTGACATTATTTATTATTATTAGTAATCGTGTTATTATCATCATTATTATATTAATTATTATCATTATTAGTAGTAGTGCTGTTATTATTATTTTGTTCTTCTTTTTATTCTTATTATTCTTATTGGATCTTATAAGTTCTTGTGATGATTGGACAGTCGACCCACTTCTATACAATTCAATCAAATATAGCTGTAGAACTCACTTGTAGGATAAATAGTTGATTGGTTTTATATAATACAGCATTTATTAGCAGCAAATTACTGCACCTGATTGCTGAGTATGCAGTAGGCATTTACTTTAGAAATTCAGTGGACTAAATAGCAGTAAATATATACAAAGTTTATGCTTTTTCAGCTATGCTTATATTGTCAGTATGGTTAAGAAAGCAAACAATTACCTATATTTGCACAGATTGAAGGGGATAAGATAAGATAAGGCTAAAGGCTAAGGATAAAGCTACAGCATCTTTAAGAGAATATATATAACAAAGAAAATAAGAAAATAACACCTTGCACATAATGTTTAAAAAGTAAGATAAAATGATGGGGTTTTGCCATAATTAAGAATTTGATGAAGTGTCTGAGGAAATAAATACAATAGGTAGCACTAACAAAAACACCAAAATAGTCTGTACATTCGTACATACTGGTATTCGGATTCACCAGCTGAGAATGAGAGAGTGATGTGTTGTGGAGCTTAATGTTAGTGAGCAAAAATTATTTTATGTGTCTTTCCGTAGACTTTTCCTCATTATCATTGTAGCAATTTATCATTTGAGAGGAAGCAAAAATGGTATGAAGTTGTCAATGTCTTAGTGATAATGTCAACATTAACCTAACGTCGCTAGACTAATTGATCTGTATGTATGATGTAACTTATCGAAACACTGCTAAATATGGGCAAATCTCAACTTTTTAAAAGGAGAAACTAGGGACATTATGTTTGTTGCAGAAAATGAAGACGCCTATAAGTTAAAAAGGTACAAAAACTTTTATGTGATCTTAAAATAATAAACATAATATGAATCAGCACAACAAATCACTAATTTGTCACAAACCTTGTAGTTTTTGTGAGGGAACTGAGAAAACATTAGTTTGCGATGCTCTCGCTTTGAAAACGAGCGTAAACCAAATCGGACGTGGTTGATGCTGACAGTATAATTAATGCTCAGAACGGCACTGCGCAGCTCTGAGACGCAGTAAAAGGAGGACGGACCCGGAAGTCCCTCCTCTTGCCTCGGAGACTCAGCTGGGAGCAGGGAGCGACACTGCTCCTTCTCTACACTTCTGCAAACTAAGAATACTGTACTTAATGTTTCATCTACAGTGTGAAGGTAGGCAAAAAGAGAATGCTTTGTATGTTTCCAAAGTTGCACAATTTGCATGTGGTAGAGGTGTTTCCTAGCGTATTCATTGTTAGCTAACAGCTTGCTAGCGCATGACTGCCACGTGGGAGAACAGAACGCTTGCTACACTTGAATTGAAAGACTATAAGTGCCCAAAACAAACAGTCAGTGTAATGTTTCTTGTTTAACATGCTACACAACGTAAAGGATAGCTCAAGTTTAACAAGCAAACGTGTTTCCGTTTCGTAATGGAGACCAGCGGTAAACGCACATGGATTTGGACGTGATTGTATTACAGGGCCTGCTAATCTATTCATTTATCGTCACACCCGTTCATATCTTTTCATATGCAAAATGTGTCTTGTAGCCTGTGTACAGACGAAGTGTTAACAGTTGAAATAACAGGTGACATCACTGCACTATTACAAATTACCCTCTTGGAAAACATCTACTAGCAACCCGTCACTATACAGGTCTAATTCCTAACAGATGAACTGTAATAAATCATTCTGGACAGTTCAGAGGGAACTAAAACGCCCACTGTGTCAGTCAGCTTCTTCCAGCCTTGGCCATAGCTAGTTGTCCAGGGGTCAGCAGAAGAGCTGCTAGCCAGGGAATTGCCCTCTCCCATTATTTCACTGGGGAAAGTCATCATGGCTCCCTTAGAGGACGTAAGGTCATGGCACAGGTCGTGACCTGCTGTTGAACCCGTCCTCAAAGTGCGATGTTAGCCATGCTCCCAAGCTGTGTTACACTGCACCCTTTGACCTTCAGGTGATCAGTCATCCGTCCACACCATATCGGCTATTTCTTCAGTACATCTTATTCATGCAAGCTGAAAATCAATAGATTGCTCCAGAGAGCAATTATTTGTGATTGGCAAAGTCGCTGACAGACTTTATAGGTCTTCTGGGAAAATATTTCAATTAAAATGTATTGGTAATGCACTGAAACAAAACAGAGAGTGATAATCCATGTTTTATAATGAATGTGCAAATGAAGACTGGAATTTTGACCTATGATCGGTACACCAGAAATTGTAAGATTCAGATTTTGTACCCGATTTAAAAAAAAAAAAAAAAAAAAAAAAAAAAATTCAGGATTGGTCACGTGCTAAATAGAACTTAAATAGGACTGTAAATTACAAGTGAAATTATTAATATTTTTATTTCAGATTTCAGGTCACCACTGCACACGGCCAAAAATTGATTTCACTCCGTGGAACTAAAGGTGAGCCTCAAGAATGGGGAAGTTTTGTTTATGATGTACTTTAGGGTATAGGTCACTCCAGCTGGTGTAGTGATGACATCACATTTTGCCGTTTACCCATCAGACAATAAGGTGGTGAAACCGTGACTAACTGAATCACCAGCATAATTGGATCAGGCTGTTTTTTTGTGCAAGAGACTAAATTAGATATCATTTTTGGAAGATTATTCAGATCTGTTTTTTCTTGATTTTCCTCCAGCTGCATCAGATGCAATGCTGTGGTCAGGAGATGCACCAGATGCAGTCCTTTCTCTACTGTGATGATCAGGTGAGTCCCTTACTATAGTATTTTCTTTTAGTAGTACTGTACATTTATGCTGTTGTAACAACACTGTCACATATTCAGTTTATCCACCAGACAAAATGGGGAGTGAGACCCAAATGTCCAGAGTAACTGCAGAAATTAGACTAATAACAGAAATTCTTTTTGACTTTGACCTGATTTCAGAATGCATTTCCTAACTATGGTTATTAAAGGTTTTTTTTTAACCTGGTGTGTGGCAAAGAAATCGTAAATGTTTTATCTGCTTTGCCGAGTCTTATCATTATCAAACCTAAAGGTCTATTAAATCTTGCAGCAAGAATTCACCTTTTCACATTAACTCATCAGACCACAGTGGTGAGAAATGTTGGGACTGAAATTACCAGCTGCAACCCTAGTTTTACGCAGCCTACTGCTCTCTTGTTCCCATGTGTGTGTATTTTAAGTATTTACCCTAAACAAAAGTAGATAGATGTCCATCTGACTTGTGGAATGTCAAAGACTGAACATTATTCCACATTCCCTTACAGACGAGCAGTTAAAGCAGCAGTGGATAAAAACACATTTAGTGTTGGCTACATCATGTGCGGTAAGTAAATCCCATACTGAACGTCTTCATTTGGCTTTATGTTCTGATTAAAGAAGTAATGATGAGTTCAACTTTTCGCCGTTTACCCATCAGACCAACATGGGCTGCTGAAAATGTGACTAACTGAACTAAAAGACAAAGTTGTATTACAAATTACCTCCCCCCACCGCTGGTATATTTACTATATATAATTTATTGTCAATGTTACAGAGCCTGATCAGACTGCCTATGGGGATTTCTCTTTTCAAAGTAAGTACAGAAGCCAACATCTCAAATGTTACACAGATGTTGAATTTTATGCAGTTTACACATTCATCAACTTCAGTATGGACACTTGGACAGTCTTGAATTGATTTGCCAGATTTCTTTTTGAAATTTGATAACCCTCCATTAATAAAATCTGTCTGCAAGAAAAAAAAATGCCTCGACTTGATCTTTTCAATGTTTCCTTGCGAATCTTTTTCTCTTCTAAATTTTAAATGTCAATTTCAAGGTGTTTTGTTTGCCTGCATTGAATCAATGGATTTACAACTATATGAAGGAACAAAAGAAGCTGTCAATGGTCATCAGTTGGTATCTATAGAGTTATTTCGTCTTGCCTACCTGTATTTTAAAACTTTATAGCGAGGTCTTATTCCTCTGTGATGTATGCATCTGCTCCTGGTGCGAAGGTGTAGATGAAGCGTAGGATATTCTGGTGGAGCTGCTCCAGCATGACATCTCTCCTGTGCAAACCATCCACTTCTCCCACATCACAAAGAAACAAGGCGTCTGGTGGAATAACAAGCGCAGAGGCCCCTGTAGAAAGGCAGGATATGCTCTCAGTGCTTATTTGATAACAAATACCCAAAACCACGACAAAATGTACATCAGTGGTGAAGTTGTATGTGTTCTTTGACATGGTTCTATAAAGTGTTAAAAGAATGTAATTGTTCATACTGGTGTTGGTAATAAGATAACAAAAAAAATACCATGTCTCAGAGTGACTGAGTTTTCACAGAGGACAACAGCAATCACAGCATCTTCCTCCAATACTCGTGTTCTGAGACATAACTTGCAGTGGGCCTCAGCCAAGGAGATCCTTCAACAGAAGACCATATGAGTGGACGTGTCATTATTTTTTATATTGGATAAATTATGAGTAATCTATAACTATAAAGTGGAATGGCAAAAGATGACTCAAGGTAATCAAAACTGGTACAGGCCATGTAAATGTTTTGAAACTTAAAATGTGACATTTTCTGACCGGCAGGTGAAAAGAGATTTATTTTCATAGTTTTAGCTGCACATAAAATATGTCACCACAGTGGAAATGACCTGTAAACATTTGTCATAACCAAATGAAAAATGGTCTTGAGTGTGGTATAGATGAGTTCTCCACCTAGCGATGGATATTGATATTACACTGGACAGTGACTCTTGTTTACCGTACATGGCATGGTGGAGATGTGATATTAAAACATTCACTTTTTGTAGTAGAATGCTTACAGTAGTTTGACAGAGGCCACAGACATCTTGACACCCTGACTCTGTGTTCGGACTCTGCGGCTTGCCATGTAGTAACCATGGATTAATTTCTCTGCTTCGGGGCTGATCTCCACCTGCAAACTCTGTGCATGGGCGACTAGCTAGGAGGCAATAAATCAAATAGAGAAACTGCAGTTTAATGTCATCAAACACTAAAATCAAGGCAGTGTATTTAGCTTTTTCTGCAACAATTTAATGACCAATCTTGTTTGTCAACCTCCTGGTAATCTTTAGTAGAAAACTCCCAGCAGGTTGAGCAGAGAGGCTTCACAGGTTGTACTGCCTGCTGAAGGGTGTGGACGGTCTGGGCAAGTAAGGCATGCTCTCCTATGTCCTTACACTGTATGACCAGGCCAAAGGCATCTGCCAACTGAACTGGTACGAGACCCATTTCCTGCTCACAAAGAGGAGACTGGGCATCAGAAAGTATATCTGAAAACTTTGATTTGACTGCTGATATACTGTAGTTTGTTGACAATCTTTCCCTTGATTAAGAAACGAAACAAAAACCACTGACTTTCCTCGAGGGCTCTGCTGTGAGGTAATGTCTGGGCGGGGTATTTCCTTTAGGGAAGTATAGTGTTTGGTCTGTACCATCTACAAACAACATCTCGAGTTGAATGAAATGTGACATTGGATGTACTGTACTGTTAAAGTTATGTTATTATAACCCACATTTTTTTAAAAGCATACCAATGCAGCTACTAGTGTAAATTCAGACCATGTTTTAACTAGGCTACAAACCGGTAATACAACACTGTGTTGTGAGTGAACTCACTGCTGCTCCCAGTACAGCACACACTGCCCTCCCAGACCGTCGAGATGCATCTGTAAGGGCCCAGAAGCTGCACTGGAGTGGGAAGGAAAGCTGCTGGGCAGAATCCTCACCATACTTCTTCCCTGGGATGAACAGCGACACTGTGCAGCTCTCCAGAGCTGAGAAAAATTCAGATGAACATCAAAATACAATGGCTATTCATGTTATTCAAATAATCCTTACTCCTTATAACTAATGCCTTGACCTGACTTTAAGCATTTTGGTTCTCTACCTGACTGAATGGCATCCAACCTATCCTTTTTGTAGCAGCCCAGATCTCCCAACAAGCAAATGCCACCAGTGGCTAGCAAGGTAGAGCCAGCATGGATGTTAGCGGTGCCTGCCCCGTGTTCATCCCGGGACAGAGATGCAAACATCTCCCCTGAGGCCTGATGCCTGACCCCACGACTCGCCAAGTTCAGGCTGTATGACATCAGTCTAGCACAAGCACAGGGGTAATTGGTTTTGAAGAGGATTAAATCTCAGGTTTCGAGTGCAGTGTGTCCATGTGCAAAGTTGGTTCATACAAACCTGTCTGGTATGAGAGTGTCGGTGGTGACAACTAGGAGATCCAAGTTGTGAAATGTGTCTTTTGCATCTGCTCTAGTCTGCACCAAGCTCAGCAACAAGCCCAACTTCAAGGTGTTGTAGAGGCCTGGAGGAGCCACATCCAACCCAAAGCACTGAGCTACAATGGCAGAGAACCTCCAGGGTGAACCAGCTGTGGCCTTCAACAGCTCCTGGAAGCTGGCACTGACTTTATGGAGATCTGTCAGGAGAGCTATGAGACTTGGTAGATGGTTCAAAATGGTAACAATGCACAATGTTGAATATAAAATGTCATTATTGTCCCAATTAATAGACAGAGTGTATGTGTGCATCAGATCTGTTGTCAGTATGCCTGAGGCTGGGACTTTTGTAGATTTACAGCAGGATTAGAAAGAGAACATTTATTGCCTTACACTCTGGCTCCCACGGTTGGACGCTATTTGCCTCTACACTCCATGTAATGCTGGGCCACTGGTGTACATGCACAGGAATCCCTAACACCCTGTAGAGTCGACCGATTCTCATTGAGTTACACAGCTCATCTGTGTGAATAGGGGAAACAAAGCAATAACACTCAAAGGGGTTGTTCTCGACCTGCCCGGTGATTATTTAAGAAACACGCATGCCACCTTCAACCCACTGCCAAGAGAAGCAGAGTGAGTCCCTCAGAACAAAGACTTCTCTGTGTGCGAATTGCACAGCCAGCTAATGAATGTTCCTTGCACTTATTAACATATATGTTTAGTAACAGGAACCCAGTGTATTGAATTCCTCCACAGGACTGGGTCAACAGAATATGGTAATCCTGGTGATGAGATTTGCTAAGCGCTAAGGGGTACTGGGTGGACAATGTTATTAGAGGGGACAGAAACACTTAATATCCTACCACCAGACACTGTGTGTGGCTTGCTGAACAAAAATCTATTTATTTGAACTCTCCCCCACTAAGTTTGTGTTACAAAGTGAGCCTCATTTAGAAAACCCGAGAAAATTAATGGCAAGCCTCCATGCATCTGACTGTGTGTAAATATAAGCTATTATAACCACATTATTCAGGACTGGGAGTGAATATAATCGATGAGAAAATGATCTTACAAACAAATATTTCCATGTAAAATTTAGATTATATTAATCTGCAGTAAGTATCTCCTTTGAAATTTCGACTTGCCACTGAAAATGGAGTCTTTAAACCTGGCGAAGTTGACCGAGCCTTAAACCTGAAGCACTCATTTGTTCTTTGCTATGTAACACAGTCTCTGAATCTGGTCAGGTATGGTGAAGGACACTTTGGCTGAGTGGCTGCATCCTGACATGGATGCTGAATGCTTAAAAAGCTCCATGGGCAGCCTCCATATACTGTTCCATACACAGGTATGTATATGAAAGTGATACTCCAACAGATTGAGATCAGCTAATTTTTTGTTTTTCATAAGTTGTAGAGAAAAGGAGCCATTCTGGTGTTCTGTAGCCGAGACTTGCAGATGCCAAAAAACACAAACAAGTTCAGCTGCTGAAAGAGCAGACCAGATGTGAACTTTAAAGCACTAGTTGCATTCTGCTGCACTTTAAATTAAATTATTGTGTATTATTTGTTGTTTCAAGATTAAGTTACTCTGAAGCGAACCTTTGAAGTTTTTTTTGCTTTACAGTTACTGTTGTTGATTATGACGTGTTGTGATATTTGCTGCTGGTGCACATTTTACTTTACCTGCCACATCACCCCCACCACTCTTCTTAGATGGAGGCTATTAGCATTGCTTCCCATATTTTATGTTGCTACAAACTATCGTATTTATCAACCAAATTAAACTAACCAGTCAATTCTGGGTGACACACTTGTAGAGTGGGCCTGATCTAAACCTCATACACTCTGTAAACTTGTCTGATATAAACCTACCTCTGAGAAACAGGGTGACAGACTGGTGCCTGAGTGAGCTTTGCTGATGGCCTCTTAGACCATCAAGTGCTTTGACATGGATCAGCTCCACAAGCTGTTTGTCTCCAGAGACACATTTGCAAAGATACAGATTACAACAATGAGCTGTTTTCTTTTTTACGCGGTCACACATTCAGATGTTTCCAATGAGGTCTGATTTCAACTCTCACCTCCCAACACTCTAAACTTCACATCCTCTTTCAGTGGAGAGCTGCACATCATGCAGCTGAAGCTGTCTCCCACGGTAGCTGACTCTGTGGCTCCAGGTGCATGAACACGAATGTGGTGAAACCCTTAAGACATCATGCAGGAAATAAAATCACTTGTGAATCCAAGCTTATGTCTGATTGCTACTTGCCTGGAAAATACATACAGTTTTGTGTGTACAACTCCAACTGCGTGTGGTAAGCCTTAAGAGTACTACTAGATGCTAAAAGAAGAAAAAAAAATAGATCACAATGTTTCTTCTCTTAAGTACCTGCAGAGAAGGGACAGTCGTCATTAATGCAGAGGAACCTGGCCCCCTGGGTGTATTTTGTGACCCTTGTCATGGCAATGACCAGGCCCTCCATGGAGGCTGGCCTCATTGGACCATACCCACGGGGAAAACTAGAAAGGTCCAGGGTGTACTCAGGGAACGGAGGCAGGTGTGTCAGCTTCAGGATCACATTCACCTCAAAAGCAACAATCACACATTGTTATAGGACTGAGTTTATAATCAAGTGACAATTTCCCATGCATGCAAGCAAGGACTTAAATAGAATTGACACATATGGCTCTTAAACTAAACAGTGTTTAAGGAGACCAAGGGGATGAAATACCACGATCATTTAGTCATACCTGACTCTCTGTGTGTAGTTTTTCAATAAGTGAAAGTGTCTTAATGGCCAGGAAGCAAACCTGAATGAGGAATTATGCAAATGTAGTTAATCTTACAGTAGAGCTTCGCATTTCATTTTAAAGTTAGCTAGGTCGTAGTTTTCACTTACAGTCTGAAATAACATTGTTGCTTTTAGGGGATCACTGAGAATACAGTCACCCAACACAGGATCCACCTCTATTACATCAGAGGGATTCACACTGATGCAAAACCTGTAGACTGCCTCAATCTGTTGGTGGTCTGAGGGGCAAAAGTTAGCTGTTAGCGGTGTTGCTACATTAGCTTTAAATGTCTGGGTTAAATTACACTTTAGCTTTCAAGGCTACTGGGGTCAAAGAAGATAACAGAATCGTCGCTAACATTAAGTTTAGCATATTCCACGCAGCAGGCATACCATTGAATGGTTTGCAGTCCTCTACCAGTTTCAGAAGGCCACCACTTCTGTCTAAATAGACCAGAACTGATTCTTTCAACGATAAAGTGTCATCCATTTTCACTTAATAGCAAGAAAGGGCTAATTTAGGATGATGTTTACTTGGCGCGAAGCGTCAGGTCAGCCACTTTAATTTCCATGGCGGCCACTTATGTTGCGTTCAGGACACATCGAAAATTGGGGAAGTACAACCGCCGACACTGACAAAAAGACATATGTAATAATAGATATTGGCCCATTAGTCTATTCGGACTTTATTGTTATGACCATAGTTGGCTATAGATATGGTCAATCATCATGGCATCCATGTTTTTTCTCAGTTTATTATGTGAACAGACGTTTTTCAGAGGTCAGAAATTCGAATTGGGATTACCGTCGTATTGGACGCAGCATTAGCAGCAGAGCAAGAAGGATCAGGGGTGATCAGATTAATATGATCAAAATTATTACAATCTATACATTTCAAAACATACAATATTAATGTAAAAATACACAGGAACTCTCGGGGTACTTTTCTTTGATATTTTTTATTTTTTATTTCTGTCCAGAAATATAGGCCTAAAGTACTGTATTACTCATTTCTGCAACTCTGTTATGTCAAAGGACTGAAAATAAAAAAACAAACAAACAAAGAAAAACAATCCAATGAAAAGAATTTCACTCTATTTGCAAGACAAACTGTAAGGGGCCCACAGTCTTAGAAAACATTTTCCTTTACAAATGTAACCAATAAACCAAAATGCTTTATTCAGTGGCCGCTAAAGTAATCCCTATTTAACCATTTTATTTGCTCATTGGAGAAAGTTGCTTCAAACTGACAGTCAAGTGGTGTTTTTTAGTTGAAGACCAGTAACTTGTTCGAGTGTTTCAGAAAGCTATTTTTTAATTTCTTTTGAAGGACAAATTTAAGGCTTTGTAAAGGTTCATTTTAGAAGCCACCATAATAGAGGATGGATATTTAATTCTTTTAAAAATATATATAGATACACACACACACACAAACACTCATACACACCCACACACACAGATTGGTAAAATATTAAGACTGGCACAATTTGTTCCAACCAAAATCTGATGTAAGTGCGGTTTTCTTTCAGCTGCTTGCTTTGGCTTCATAGAACCAGTTCATCCATATAAATTCTTCCCTTTACTTAAAAGAAGTTACTATGGTTAAGGCAATGAATGACCTCATTGGGAATGTTTCACAGGAAAGAGTCATCAGAGGGTGGAGCATAAGAGAAACCCATAAAGGCCTCGTCGGCCTCCATTACACTAGCGTTGACTATGGAATGTTCTTGAGACCAGCAGATGGAGTTGGGGACCATCTCATCTGTGAACTCAGGATCGAAGTTTGAGATATCAGAATAAGAGCTCTGTAAAAACATTGGGGGGGGGGAATAAACATGGATCATGTAAGCATTCATGGAACAAATACAAAACAAAAGGCACACGTGTATTTTTAAAAGAGGTAAAACAAAGAGTGACATACTGTATATGTAAAAACTCAAAAAGATGTGTGAAATTAGAAAACTTAAAATATTATCAAAAAAAACAACCCCACAAGACTAAAAAGAGAAGAAATTGTTCCATTTAAGGAAGCAGCTGAGGAGATCTGCTATGGACAAGAAGAGCTGGATGAGGTCATAATTTAAAATTATCAGGAAGTTCCTCCCACCCTCACAGTTGTTTCGTTTATTCAGTTTATCAGAGATTACCTGCTCAGGTTCATACTACCTACCTCATGAATTAATTGAATATATAGTAAACACCAAGATCATCTCTTCATTGAAGACTCCCTCCAGACATTTTTTAAAGATATAAAAACACTTTGGTTCAAATGGTAATTTGTGTCTGATATGCTAATTATGATTAAAAAAACCTATACATAAGTTACTCTAAATCTACAGCCTTCTGATTCTACTGATTACTGGAGAAGAAAAAAATATTTACCACTTTGGGTGTAAATGGGGGAGGAATCTTCTTCTGTACGAGGTCATCCCAGTTGATGGAGGAGAAAAAGCTGTGTGCTCTGATCTCATTCTGAAAACACAATAAATAAAAATCTGATTTCGTACTTGCTGAAAGTTAGAGTAAAAAAACTGAGTAAGTCTTCAATGACTGTACATCTGTAATGTATAGCAGGACTGACATGATGTATACAAATCAGCCACCAGAGGGAGCCCAAGAAAAATGAAATTCTGCAGCACATATGATGGCTGTATCTAGGCTAATGCTAGAACTCACAAAGTCATCCCTAGACCCCAATCTTTGTGTGCCGTCTTTCTCCAGCAAGCCCTGGAGGAGAGACCAGGCTGCGCTGGACGCACCGGGGCGCATCACCAACGGCTTGTGGAGGATGTTGTCATACATTTCATGTGTGTCCCTGCTGTAGAATGGCGGCTAGGATATAGAAGAAAAGCAGAGACATGGAAGAGAGAGTGACAGTTTATAAGGTGCTTTTACATTTACTGCACTTAACTAGTACATAATGACAAAAACTAATACAAGATGATTGTAAACGTAGTCAAAAGAAAAACTTAATAATGATCATTGTAAAACGTGTCCAGTGCACACACTCACCAAACCAAAGAGCATTTCATACAGCACTGAACCAAGACACCACCAGTCTACAGTGTTATCATACGGCTGCTTCCTCAGGACCTCTGGAGCTAAGTACTGGTTTTAAGAAGCACAGAAAACATAATAATAAAACACCAACTTAGATATTTACATTCTGGCTTAAAATACACAGACCAAATGTATATCAGCTACCATTATTCTGCATAAAAGCCTATTTTCCTCCTGGAAAGTGTGACTTGCACACACACATACAGAAGTATATGGCCTCATATGGAAAACGCTCAAGCTTGTGAAATTATTAACCACACTTTATTTAAACAATCTGTTAATGATTATTTATTTTTGGTGAGAGTTATTTGGAACTCTTCTGCGCAAACGTTTCAGTAACCAGACAAGTAAACACCCAAATCAATGCTGTCATACCTCAGGTGTTCCACAAAACGTAGTGGTGGTATCCGTCTGGGAAATGCCTTCCTTGCACAAACCGAAGTCCGTCAAAATGATGTGCCCCTTTCAAAGAGATGACACGGGGACATTTTAAAACAACATGTGTCACACAAGCAGCTCATTATCCTCGGGGACTGAGGATTCTATTGTTGCCCAGGAATGTTGGCTGCGGCACAGCTCATCAGTCCCATTCACCGTTACCCCACTTTCTCCATAAGGCTAAGCAGGAAATCATTAGTTGGACTAATCCAATCACACGCATTCTGTCCACACTGGTGGTACAAATGGGACTGGAAAAGAATGACATTTGTGCTGTATGTGTTATGGTCTTATGTAATAAATCAGCAGCCAGCATTCAGGCACTGCAGCATCATATGCTTGAGTAATGCGTCATCAACATAATATGTAATTTCGGAAAAATTAGCTGCCGTGCCATCAAGGTATAACCGGTGTAATAGCAGTTATAGTGGTTATGGATTGCATAAACAGCAGTGTGCTTGGTTAAAATACAGGAATACTCACTTCATGATCAAGAAGGATGTTTTCTGGCTTCAAGTCTCTGGACAAAAATAACATAAATGAATTAATTTTTGTGAATAAGACACAGATCCATGGCCAGGATATGGAAACACTGAGGTCCAAGTCTATTGTAACCCAACATGTCTGACAAATGTTTAACCAGAGACCAGAGAATTTTTTTATATGTATAACATGTTTTCTATTATATGTATTGTCTTAACTTATTAAAATGTATTTCTGTACATTTCATGTCCCTGAGATCTAAATTCTGCTTCAAAAGACATCTTTACAGTGCCAGGAATATAAATTTGAAGAAACACTCTATAAAAAATTCAACTTAAACTAAACTACAAAATAACCAACCATGTGTAATTTCCATCCAAACTCCTCTAAGAAACAAAAAATGGCAGCTATGACCCTGAAGACACATTATTGGGTCAACATATGTCACACGCATATGTTCAATTCAATTTATCTTCGATAATATACATCATAAATGTCATGGCATCCATGTCTGGTTGTGTAGATATGTGTATAAATGGCAACTAGTTAAAACATTTACACATTTTCTAAACCTGAGTTTTGTTAACTGACAAAACATATTTCACTCTTAGATCACTAAGACACTATGTAAGAATTCACTCAAAAAAAAAAACAGCACACCTGTAAACTATGTTGAGGGAGTGCAGATATCCCAGTGCACTTGCCATTTCAGAGATGTAGAATTTCGCTCTGAGCTCCGAAAAGGTCCGCTCTTTTTGAAGATGGAAGAAGAGCTGAAATGAAAACGTTCCATTCGATTATCAGAAAGAACTGCGTGGCATTGTACTGTGGGCGCCTAACGTCAAATACTTAACCATGACATGACAAAGGACGTGAAAAAATACTAGATACCAGTTCTTTATCTGGTTATGTGTAAAAATGTCTTAACGCAAATAAGTTTGACTTGGGAACTGGTCTTTGTACTCAACTGATTCAGAAGGGTAAGAGGAGGATTTACTGTATATGGATACAGACTGTTGTTAGTCATTCTCACACAGTCAGTCACACATGGCAGCTTTAAAAAGACGGATCACACTTGAAGGAGATCCAGAGGAAGTCGCACTCAGGAGTCATTCTGAGTAATGTTGTGATCTCCAATAAGACTTTCACACACGTAGGTGTGTTAACTGCCTACGGTACCCCTATGAGGAATTCTATTAAAGCTCTTTGATGCATATTTAATGTGACACTGACATTCTCGGCTTTTCTTCACCTCGTCATTCTATTAAAGCTCTTTGATACATATTTAATGCGACAGTGACATTCTCGGCTTTTCTTCACCTCGTCACTCATTTCTGCGTGAGCACGTTATTAACGAAAGCGAAACCACTCACTTCTCCTCCATTGACGAAATCCAAGACGAAGTATAACTTGTCTCTGGTCTGGAAGGAATAATGGAGACCAACCAGGAACGGGTGTTTCACATTCTTCAGCAGCACATTGCGCTCTGCCATAATGTGTCTTTGCTAATTGGAAGGAGTGATTTAGTAGAATAATTATCATTCACATGCTGATGCCTGATACATGGACAGGGTCAGGGTCTTATTTGATAGCAGATGTACCTCTTTTCTGTTGAGAATGATGTTTTTCTGTAAGACCTTGACCGCGTAATATTTTTCGTCATGTTTTCGTTTCACGAGGAAAACCTGCATCACAAGAACGAGAACAAGAGTAATTCCACATCTGATTCTCACTTCCTACATGGAAAGGCCAACACATGCAGAAGTAAAACCTGTTGCTGCCCTCATAGAAAAACAACACAGATGCCTTTAAAGATATTCCTAACAAAACTCATCTAGCTTTTGTTAAAAGAAAACATATCAGTCAGTGTAATTCATGTTGATTTGTAAAACTGATTCTATATAATTGAAGACATCTAAACAGATCCATACATGAAGTTTGGACCCATGAGAATTCTCACTCTGGGGTGAACTGATTTTTGGGTATTGTGATGTTCTCATACCTTCCCGAAACTTCCCTTTCCGATGACCTTTAAAAACTCAAAGTCTGTGGGCTTAGCTCTGAAATAAAAATGACAGCTCATTAATTTCACTGACGGTTACTAAGTGGCAAGGCGGCCTGCTTTGTGCTACATTTTCTCAGCGTGCATGAGCAGTGAACATACTGTGGATTTCCTGAGGGTCCAAGGTTGATGTTTCTGGAGGTAGAGTTGTTCTGTTAAACAGAAGAGAAAACATGATCTCGCCATCAAGGTGTAGCTGTAGGCTAAAACTAACACACAGTCGACACTTATATACAGCCAGTCACAGAAGTTTAGATTAGATTCCAACAGTAGCTTCAAATAAAAACTACGCCTTAGGATATAGAGTTGAATCAACACCTCTATTGCACTGGATATATATAAAAAAAAAAAACAGGGGTGAAGGACAATCAAAGGAAAATTAAAGTGTAAAGAAAGAAAAACAGAATTTGATCGATGACCTACTTTGTCATCTTCATCCTCTGATGCATCTGACAGGTTTTGCAATTTGTCCATCAGTAGAAATGCTCTCACATCTGGGCTGCAAAGATTTAAAGGGGATTTAAAGTTAAATCAAATAAAGTAACATCAGAAAGTAATGCATCATCAAGCATGAATAAACACATCTGATCTCAATAGACCTCTGGGTGCAGATCAGTGAAGCGATTCATCTTAATAAAGTCAATAATGCAATGTAATATAGTGACAGTGGAAAAACCCTTACTGGTTGCAAAGCTGAGGGTGTGAGACGATTCGCTTGATGAACTCATGTAACCCTGCTCTTCTTTGCTTGATGAACTCTATTGGGAGGATGTATATATTATGGAGCGAGCAACTGGCATTTTGTCTGGACATGTAAGACGTCAGCTAACACTTACCTGGTTCAAAATTGTCCCCGAATATCCTCTTGGCGGGGATTTTCAAATTCATAGATGGAAACTGCCTCCTTAGCTGTATTGAAAGGTATGAGAGCAGCAGAGAAAATGATCTTAAGGGCAAGGAAACATCTATGGTCACGAGAATATAATTATTCTAAATGTCAACATGATTAGCATGCCACAAAAGCCATTACATCAAACGCAACAGGAATCATGTGCTCGAGGTAATATGCTAAGCATCGGATGTGGTGTAAACCCAAAATGACTTTGTTCCAGCACTCACTATGTTGTAGAGTTTATCGAACTCGGCGTAACGCCTGAAGACAAACCATTCGTGTCGTCTAACAGTGACTATCACTTTGTAAACCTGAAAAAAGGAAAGCAGAGTCAAGGAGTATCAAATGCTGATACGGTCAACTCGTGTTATTTTATGCTAACGTTAGCTTCATAACATTTATAGATACGTGATACCTAAAGAACCAAACATTGACCGGTGTAGAATTCATTCCTCTCAACACTGAAAATCAGACAAAGAGCTGATTTTTTCCGACGCACCGTGTAACGCTTGTTCTTGTCCTTCTGCTCGTTGTGACAGGGTATGCTGACATTGGGGAGACTGGGCTGCTCCTCCATCTTCAGGGGCCGTTCAAAGGTGCAAGGTCAGAAAGTAGTGTGTCCTCCTCAGAATAAGGCTTCAAGTGTACAACTGGCTCATCCCCATTCTGGGTCACTGCTGCAGAGTAGAAAAGAGAACAGACCTCTCTGTCATTCAGGAAGTGAAACTGGTGCTCACTACACATTTCAGTCCGCAGTGGTCATGTTGTCCACACCTGATGATGAACATCCACCCCCCACTTCAACTTTTTAAACACTCTTAAAAATTCATTTTATTCTTCACTGCTGTTTTTAAGGTATTAAATATCTGCGCCATCCTCCCACTGAATTTTTTTTAAATTATTAATCACATTATCATGTTATTAGTATTATTATTATTAGATATGGTTGCAGTGGTAGTTATTATAGATACTACTATTTGTAATATTTACATTATTATAGCTGTTATGTTTGTTGTTGCTGTACATGTCTGTGTCTCTCTCCCCCATCTCTCTCTCCCCTCTGTCTCTCTCTCTCTCAACCCATCTGGTCAAGGCGGAGGGTTTTGCACAAAAGGCTGTTTTTTTTTCTCACCACAATCACCAAGTGCTCACTTATGTGGGAATTGTTGGGTCCATTAGAAATAAAGCGTTTTTTTGACACCTTTTCCCGGGGCCCTTGACTGACATCAGTTCTGTTCTGATTGGAATTTTATTTGTGGGGTTTTCATCACGGCTTCCACTCTAAGAATAAAACACTTCATTTTTTTTCTTCCTTTAAAAGCATTTCTGGTTGAAAACCTTGTGTAGTGGTCCCTCTGTGCTCTCTTGAAGGATGTAGCATGTACAGGCAACAACAAGAGGTTCAGTGAGCTGCAGCATGACAGCGGGCGAGCTCCCTCCCCTCGAGCTGCTGGTTAACTCCTTCCTTTCTCTGAGCATGATTATCCCCTCCTCCCTCTCATCTGACACCTTGATACATAAATACCACCAGGTGCCGATTGGTTAAGATATTTTTTTTTAATGGTGCTGCCGATCTCCCACGCGTGACAGCTACATGTTTCTATGGGTGCAGCTACATGTTTCTATGGGCGCAGCCTCTTCAACATGCATTCATCTCACTTATGTCTGCTCTAACATGTCAAGTCTCATTCGCACACATTGACAAACACACTGGGTCTCTAACACATGCTGGGTCTGTGGCATTCTCCCTTGTTTCAGTCAGAATAATATATATTTTTAAATAACCTTCTAGGGGTCTATGAAGCTGGAGTTACACAATAATCTATATGTGTATATATATATACATATATATATATATAAAACTATTATGATAGGGTAAATGTTAAACATAGTGCGAACTGAACACAGACGGCCTCATCTAATTATGCAACATCTATTCCTTTTACAACAAAGCTCTCTGTCCATTGCCCTGACTTGTCCATTGTTTTGCATTCGTGACATCAACCTAAATTAGTGGGTTGGTTTTGTCTTTCTGCCCATAACCATTGTCACTGTAATTGTTCACAACACATGGAAAACCTACTTTGGGTCAACTTTCTCTGTCTGCATTTTGATCTTGAATGCAACGTGAGGGGATATCTCATTCTGCTCACGTTGGGGGTGAGGGAACAGCAGAAGAGCGTCCCTCTTTAAAATGCATGTGTGCAGTCAGAGGGACCTTCACGCCCTCTTCATCACTTGCCTCTTTTTCCTCTTTCAACTTTCTTTTTTTGTCTTTATTTTCACCCACGCTCATTAACGAAACACAAAGACACCAATAGCGGGCTACTTTTATTCTGAAACTGTTAAAAAATACATCTACATCTGGAACAAACAATTATTTTCTGTATTTTATTGTCAGTATTTTTATTAATTGATATGAAATGTGAGCCCAAACTGACATGTTAAAATGTCTTTATTTGCCCAACCGAAATTCCTCACATTTGAGAAGCTATTATAATAACATTATAATAATAAATTGTTGTTAAATTTTCTATCACTTGACCAATCAATAAAATAGTTTAATATCTTATTAACTCTGGATCAGTATGTTTGTGGGAAAGTAAAACCAGTCAACTGAAGATGGTATGTTTTGGCTACTTCCCTGAACTGTCTCACATCTGTGAGTGTTTTGCTAATGTGATGCTGTACTTCACCGGGTAAAACCTGCTTTTCAACATTCCAGAAATACTTTTGTTTAAAGGAACCATAACCTTTAACCATCTTACAAGTTTGGCTTTCACTGTTATTCCTTCATGAGGAATGCTGCAGGTCACCACACCCACTAATAGACATTGTGTGGTTTATTTATAAGAAACAAAGAGTTAAGAGGTATGATGAGAAAAGCTTAATGTTCGCACACTCCCTCGTTGCAGTTTAAGACCAGCATACCCTGCTTTCACACATCATGAATTAACTTGTGCTGACAGGCACAAATATGAGGGAATAGTACAGGGGATCAAAAATAGCATTCTTCCTGCTTAGCTCAAACACACATCCTTGCCTGTGGATATCCTATGAGGATGTTGAACATATTCTTTCTGTGTGTGGCTTTATATCATGCCTGTCAAGCAATTTCAGTGAAACAACAAGGCAGAGGTCGCCATACAATGGTAAATCAGACGTGAAAACTCAATCAGGCGAATTAACAAATAACAAATAAACGTAGAAACGTAGACCAATGCATGACAAAATTGTTGTTTATTCCAGAAGAGCTGTCAATTATAACCTTTATTATGGCCAGGTACTTTTACATAAATAAATATATATGTAATATAATCTGTTTAGATTAACTTCAAATGTTTAAACTCTGATAATGCAGCTGACATGTAAATGATATCTGTTTCATGTGGGATCAAGCTAAACCACATAAACAGTACTCTGGCTTAGAGGTATCTCAAAATGCAACGGAGACCACTCTCTGACTGAGAAAGTGTAGCTTAAAATGTGTGAGTTCAGCATCTCGACAAACTCCGAACCTAGCCTGGCTGTCCAGACGGCTCACAGATATCCTCTGTCTGCAAAATGTTGCACTCACTTCCTTTCAGAGACATGTCTGAATCAGCTTGGTCACTGACAAAATGACAAACTCAGACCACAGAGACTTAGATGCTCTGGCAGGAAAAGCCTTTGCAGCTTCCTGGCTACCTGAAGTAGTGTGCTGTGTAAATATATGTCCATATATTGTAACACTTGTTATACAAAACAAGTTCTTAATAGTCACGTATTACTTCAAGGAAGTGGCTGTGATGAGCTCAACTAATGACGAATGGATGTACATAGATTTTCCCATAGAGAAGGATTATGAAGAGATTGATTATCCATCCTTCTTGCCACTACAAATTTGTCAGATTTGTTGATAACAAATGTTTTGTCATATATGCTCATCGTCAAAACTTTGAAATGGTTGTGTGCAACTATTCATCTTGGTGGGACTTTCTGGCACAGCACTAAACTCATTTTAATCCTATTTAAGGAACAGGGACTACTTTGTGTTTAAAGGTAATTACACATCTGAGGGGACAAAAATGACCTGCTGAGTTCCTCAAAGCTCAATTCTGGTTCCCCTTCTCAACATCTACATGCTCCCACTGGCTCAGATTATGGAACTTAAAAAAATGTTAATAACAAATATTATCAACATATTAATGTCACCATAATTATTGAGACAACACAATTTTACAAAACCATATCACCAGAGGACTAGAATCCAATACAGCGTATTGAATAAATGCAGGGAACAAATCAATGATTTGTCCTCTCTGGGAATCTTTCAGTTCTTTTAAATTAAGCCTGAAGACCTTTTTGTTTGCCACGACATTTTATTCAACCAATCAGAAACATTTTCTATTCAAATCTTTTTGATTTCTCCAGAAATTGTTTTGTGTGTTTTATATGTTGTCTTAATGCATTTTATAATTTATGTAAAGCACTTCGAATTGCCTTGTTGTTGAAATGTACTATACAAATAAACGTCCCTTGCCACACAGATGAATAAACATGGGGATTAATTTTGATTACCTGAGATCTGACTCAAATTTTTTGCTTTTAGTTACAGGTACATGGGGATGGACAACATGTCCCAGAAACAACACAGCATTAAAATGCCTCACCGATTTGTTTATGTTTGGCTGAGGAGTTTGGTGAGCTGGCAACGGTTTTCGCCTGAGGCTGTCTGTGTACTTACACCGGTGCAAATTTTAAATCTCAGCACAGATCACGTGTAATACAGGAATACGCAAAGCTTTATAGCTGGGGAAAGAATTTTAGAATCCTACTACGGTGACGCCACGACCCGCCCCATTATACCTGATTGGCTTACCCTGACATTCTTACCATGTACCTAACCAATCATCACCTCAATGGCAAACGATAACAACCCTACCACCGCGGTTTTGTTGTGCTGCTGTCATTGTGTGCTGTTGATCTGTGGTCAGACATACATTGTGCTGTTTAAAAGAATTTCCGGTTCGGCAGAATAAAGTCTAAGTCTATGTCTAAGTCTAAGTGAAGTCAAACGAGTATTGGCCAATCAGAGGCAGAATAGGGTGGGATATGCCTTCGTCGTAGTAGAATTTGAGACGCCGCAACCGGGTAGGGATGAGCTAAATTCATACACACACACACACCCATCCAGTCCCCCACACATATACACACACATGCAAATTATATACCGACACTGCACATAGGAAATAAAAGGTCAGCGTTGCCAAGAAACCGTGTGTTATACAAACATAAGCAATACAGCCAATAATCGAATATTCTTGTGTGTACTTCACAATGAAGTAATATAGGTGGCTAACTTTGTTTATCACACTTTACCTTAACTTGTTTAGTGCTGTCTTTGAACAGAAAAAGTTATATACAAAATAACACCCATCCTTCCATTATTACCTACAAACATCGCTTCAACTTTCGTTGTGCTAAGTTATTTAGATGTTACCCTACAGCTAGCCAATGGTGCGGTAGAGAGGACAGGGCAACGTTTATGAACATCACGTACCTTACTGTATTTTGACGCGGTGTTCATCTATCTTCGTAAATCCAATGCGGGAATGTGTCGTTCTACGGGACTTAATCTGTCAACACGTTCAATATTGTTCCAGTTTGTGTCGGAAAGAAACGAAAATCCCAACATTAAAAGTGTATTTTCTGTTCCATAAGCGTAAGTCAAGTTAGAGAAGCAGGAAACATCAGTCTTTCCTGGTGTAGAAAGTTCCAATGAAATTTGTCACGGGACTTCACAAATGCAACCACTTACAGGCTCGCCAGAACACTCTATCGTACTTCCGATACTGTATTTCAAAATAAAACCACAGCAAACACTTGAGGTAGCCAAGTGAAAAAAAATCGTGTTTGTACACAGGGACGTTGGTAGTCATAAAGCTCCACTGGGGCGTAGGCTCCCTTTGTTCAAATCATATTTATTTTCTGAACAGCCTATTGTGTATGAAATGTATTATTCAATGTGCTATATGAACTACCTTTAAGTAGCCTATTATTACTGTCACTGCCAGCTATGCTGTTGCTTCTGAAACTAAAACAACTACTGCTAAAGGTGAAAATGTAGACATATCAATCTTTTATGAAAACATAAATGTCATTTAAGTCATACACAGCATATTTAAATAATAGTCAAAGCCGACTCAAGTTTTAAAGTATCGCAAATTTGAATTTTTCTGGATTCCACAACAATAATCATCATTTCAGTACAGAGTATTTCAAGTAAACAATCATGATTTCAACTAACGCGTCCAGCAACACCTGATTGTACATTTACTCAAGTACTAAAGTGCAGTGTTGAGGTATTTGTATTTTACACAAGTATTTCTATTTCATGCTATTTTATAACTCTACAATACGTTTCAACAACAAATTGTAAATTTTTCTTCTACAATTACACCAGAACAGCTGTGCATTACAAAATGTATAATCAGCTTTTGAAAGATGATGCAACAGTTACAATTCATTTCACATCAGCACAAACATTGGATGCTACTTACACATAAATTTGAATAGATCAATATAATTATCAAATTGTATATTGTGTATATATATTTTATATTATATATTATGAACATTCCACTAATGATGGCTGCATCAGCCGCCACAAACCTAACAAATTGTTAGGCTGAGTTAGGTAGTTGTAGTATTTGTACAAGAAACGCTACAGAAAATACACTCCAATATTATTTTTGTAACTACAGTTTAATTGACAGCATCTGTGCTTTTAGTTTGAAAGTACAGTTATTATTTTTCCGGTCTTGTTGTAGTTCAAACTACTTTTACACTCAGGGATGAAAACACAGAAGTCAAGCTGATGAACAGTGTCACCTACAGGCAGAAAGTCAAAAATCGTCCATATCCTAATTTCAGTAAAATCAATGAATGGATTAAGAACTGACAGGTGACAGACATAAGTGGCTATTATAATTATGACGACGTCAGAATTACATTACCGTAATTACACAATCTAAATTTGTAGTGAATCAAATGCTAGGACAAATATGAGAAATTATTTAAAATGATGACATACTAAATATTTTTGATTAACGAAAAGTGACAAATATCGTTTGAACTTTATGTAATCACTACATATGTTTAACATTGTGGTCAAAATCAATACAGACGCATTGCACCATTTATACACAAACAAAGGCTATATCTTAGGTCGATCTACCTAGAGCTGTTGCTCCAGAAATGTGAAAAATTAATAGGAACAATGCAACCCATAGACATGTTATGACAAGATAACATGTCAACAAAACACATGTTCAGTGGTAAATATATATTGTTTATACAGTTTTACCGACTATGAATGAAACCAATAAACAGAGACAAAAGTTTTGTCCACAAGGTGTCAGCAAAATACAATTTGAAGGGGCTGCAGAATTACTGTGGATTACCATTACTGTGGATCTGCAAGAGCTGCCTGTCAAATCGAAAGGACATTGTTTTATCCATGCCATATTTAATGCTGTAAATGTACTTGATGCGTTTAGCATGCATCGCAAGCTTCGAGCCCTCTTCTCAAATATGATGCAAATATAATGTGACTCATCGTACTAATTTCCATACCTTACTAGGGAGCACAATTAAGTTATGTAAATTTAAGGGCTTTGCCGCCTGTTTAAGCAACAACGTAAGGTAGCACACTCTTTGTACAATGCACTCCAATAAAAATGTGCACCATCTGGTAAAATATAGGATATACTCCATATGTCTGCTAGAACTATCTGCTTGTATGAATACGTGTTGTTAATGTTAACACAAAACAATATTTTAACAATAGAGATTAGTGAGGGAAAATTGAGATTAATCTCCCGTGCCTCCACTGAAATTGTGCGGCTGGAACCCCTTGAACCCCGCTCAAAAAGAGCCTCCGAAAGTCCCCTGATCCCGAGCTCGCATTGAGCCACTATCGCTGAATGAAAAGATCCATTCTGCTGCAGATACAGTATTACAGTCGTCTGACTTAATGACCGCCTCTTATAATATTCAACCAATGAAACTAAAGTTGCTCCCACTTCTAACCAATCACACACGAGCCTCTCCTTCATTTTTTATCCTATCAGATTCGATTACGGGCACAGCCCCATGTCTGACCAATCAGATGCGAGGCCGCCTGCGCAGAGGGATGGGCGCGAGAATCGGCGGGATGGACAAAAGTCATATCGCGCAGATAGAGGAACAGACTAGTAAAACAGAAACAGCTCAGTGAGCGAGTAATGGAGGTATCATATTAGTCTCGTCTATTAATATAGGCGTTTCTCCTATCTTTCCTCTCAGAAACAACTAACAGGAGAGGACATATTGGCACTTTTCGTTGGAAAGATGTTATCGACAATGAATAAGACTTTAACAGAGAGGGCGTAATGTTATGGACTGGATCATTACATTATGTCAGATGAATAGTGCTAGCTAGATGCTACCGCGTCTCAGATTAAACGAGCGATGATTGACAGTGATTTCTATGGATAAACATCTATTCATGTGGGATTTTATAAAGCTGCCAAACAGAGGTTCTTCTTTGAAAAGGTTCAATCAAACGACCGAGTGTCATGGACAACGCGAAACCACACAGGTGAGTGCCAGCAATAATAATATAGTGCTGTTTCATTATCCATTTTGCCACAGTCATCGGTGCTTAAACGCATCTCTAGTAAAAACAATATGCGTTTTGGTATCAGTGTCCTGATAAGACTTTGTGGGCATTCACTGCATCACGTTTCATATTTGACAGCATATTGCACGTGCACCTGCACACGAGGTTAATCTCCGAGATATATGGATTCTCAAAGTAGAGCTTTTTCATCCAGAAATGAGTTTTTTAAACACGGTTGTTTTCTAAATGCTGCGGGAACAATGTAGTATAGACTGTATAATGATTTTTATATGTATGGGAGGCACGCTGCCTATTATCAAACAGCAGCATCCTCGAATACACCCTACTTAAAGGTCAGTCAGATTAGTTGTAATAAATAAAACCTTTCACTCGTCAGATTATGGTTTATCTGAAAAAAAAACACAAATAAAGGGATACACGAGATAGGTTGTTTTCTGTGTTTTTACAATATTTTTTTTTATCATTTGGTGTCCTTGGAACAATCTGTCTAAATATGGGAAAAAAGTACCCAAGAGTTCCCAAAAACACTAGGGGCAAAGAGCCCCTAAATTATACTGGCCTGTTAAATTACAGTGACTGTGTATTATTAACATCCAACAACAGCCAGGTGCATAATAGTTTCATGATTATACTGTATTAAAAACACACAATCAGGTGAAAGGATAACAGAATTAATTGAGTAATTGATCAACATAATAGCAATTACAAACAATTATGATAATCAGTGTATCATTTTGTAATCTGTCAAGCAAACTCACCTAAAATATGGTGATTCCAGTTCATCGAATCTGAGGGTTTGTTGATATTCTCATTTCTACCCCATAGCAACATAAAATCAGATATTTATTATTAAACTGTGGAAATTTGTATTTGTTTTTTTTGTTGCTTTTTTTTCAATATTTCTGACTTAAGTAACTTTTTAATGGAAAAAAACAGCAGATCAATCAACAATGGAAATAACTGGTAGTTACTCCTTTAGTAATGCTTACATTAATGTTGAACTAACTGTGTCTCATCCCCACCACACAACCGTTCACATCCGAAAACACATCCTTCTTTTATTATTTATTTCTTTTCGCTTTTTTTTCGGTGCATTGGTGTCAGTTGGAGAGTGTGATAGGTAAGGCAGGGGAGAGAGAGAGAAGGCATGTGTGCAGCAAAGGGCCTGGGCTGGAATCGAGCCCAGGAGTCAGTTTTAATACATGGTGCATTCTCTACCAGGGTGGCGGGAATGCAAATCCTGAATATCATAATATCCTGTTAATAACAGTGAAGTATTACTAATGCAGCGAACTCTGACAGTGGCTTTCTGATCCACTGGTGTGTGTTTGTTGTGCTGAAGCAATCAGCTGATGCTACATTTGTTCCTTAACATTTTGACGCACATTTTAGTATTATATTCTTACTGTTCCAAAGTTAATAGATGGGTAAATAGTATATTATACAAATTATAAACAGATTATATAAGTCAACCTGTTTTTTTTTAATTTTGAACAGGACCGTTAGGGCTTTGCTATTCCTTTGACCACACCCCAGTGCACTGCCGCCTCTGTCTCAATGACACACACACACTCACACACCTCTGGAGGTGAAAGAGCCTGTTGATGTGGGATCGCCCGCAGCCCTCTCACTCCCCTCCATCCTGTTCAGCCACTGGTCCATACTCACTTCCCCACTTTTCTTTGCTCTGGTGAGGGAATCAGGCCAGGCCAAGTTACTGTGTTCAAGTTTCCACACTGAAGAAGGCCTTTCATACACAGTCTGATACAAGACCCAAGAAAAGCACCGTTTCCCCTTGTGTGCTTAGTGCATGTGCACGTTTGATCTCTAAGTTCTGCTGCACAGTGACAGGTCTAAGTAAAGGATGACTTAATTTCTTCTCCATTTATTTAAGTCTCCTCCACGACCACAAAGAAAGTGTTGCCCAGCAGCAAGTTTTATGGGAACGCAGGAGTACAGCACTACACTACCTGCCAACTTCTTGTGTCAGCACAGAGGAATTTTGTGTTCTCGCATGCAGTATGAACACAGGTTTCTTCCTTTCCTTTTTTATAACGATAATATTTCTCGGTCCTCGAAATGCCTAAAGTGTGTCGCATTATTGTGTCATTATTATACATCATTGATTCCCACTGGTCTGACGAACCCTTTTTTATTCAGTCAGTCATTACACAGTATTTATTATTCCATGTTTACCTCTTCCTTTTTGTGTTTATTCAAATCAGTGCTGCAGTATTGTTTTAGATCTTGAATCACATTTAGACTATCACTTCTATTTCCCTCTCTTGCTTGTTTTGGTGCAAGAAGTGCAAAAAGTAGAGCCCAACCACAACCAGCAAATTTAATTGGTAACTTAGTTCACAAATGTCATTAGTTTGAAAAAAATCTACTTGTAAAAATCTACTCTACAATGCCTGTATTAGTAATTACCATGCAATACCATATGCGTATCACCGTTTCTGCTTGCATCATTGACTTTATGGAGATCGTGTTTGGCTGTATTTTGGCTACACTTGACCCCCTGTCCACATTTTCTATTTTTATTTTTAGCAACGATGAGGAAGAAGAGCTACACTCAACAGACCCAGAGAGTAAAGACAGGAGCAAAGATAAGAAGACCTTGTGCAAAATAAAATGGTCCCGAGATGAGGTAAGCGTAATTCAGGTCTGAATTTCAGGTCGTTTTGTGGGTTATTTGAGTGAGTGAGATGTGGACTCTGTACTTGCATGATATTTACATTTAATCTCTGTGCAGATAAGAACATGTTAAAGTGAATGCTCCGTGTGTCTGCTAATAACTGCGGGCTTTTTTTCCCTTCAGTGATGTGTTGAAAGGGGACAGTGTTCATGGAGATAGTTCCGCAGGAGGGATAGTGTTTTCACTCTGTCTCTTTCTCTCCTTCCTCTCAGGATGAAAAACTGAAAAAACTTGTAGAACAACATGGAACTGACAGCTGGAAATTAATCGCTAACTTTTTTCCAGTAAGTATGCCACGTAATATGTCTGCATTGTGTAATAAGAGTATTAAAAACGATCCCTCGCTAACGTTTAATGATCATCCAAAATCATTTAGTAATTAACATCGTTCCTCCATGGGATGTTGTTAGGAGAAGGTGTTACTGTAAGAGAGTGGTGTGGTGTGATGAGGTGTTGAGCTTCGTGTGGCTCTGTCACAGGGGAGGACAGATGGCCAGTGTCAGCACCGCTGGCAGAAGGTGCTCAACCCTGAGCTGGTGAAAGGACCCTGGACAAAAGAGGAGGATCAAAAGGTAAGGGGAGCCGGGAGTTTCCTTTTCTAGATAGAAATAGGGATGATAGAATAGGTAAATGATAGGGGAGAAGGAAGGAAGCTGTCGGGCAGTTTAGTCTCAGTGAAAGAACACAATGCAAACACAAATGCCACAATATCCAATGCATGTTTTACCTTAGGATAAACAAGGCTGTGCACATGTGCAAGCTTACATCCTGCTAAACCTTTTATCTTTCTTGCAAAATAAATAAAACACATAATAAAACACAGACTTTCCGAGTCACTCGTTTACAGTGCCAACCCCTTCTTCGTAAGGAGTAAAGCTCTATTACCATCCCCAGTTCTAACATTCCTTAAATGGATCACAATTCTGAAGTCATGAAGTCACGCTATTCATGACATTCAAGAATGTCGTGAATAGCGTCTCATTCCTCCAGCATCTTGGCATCGTAACAGAAACGCAGACCTATCAGTAACAGCCTGAGCTGATGAGGTCATAACATTTTTCAGCCTTGACGGAAACAGCCAAACACGGCAGTGAGGCTGCTGCTGCAGTCAAAGCTTTCTGAACACTGGCCCTGCTGTTAGCTATGAATGAGAAATGTAGAAAGATGTGATTTCCCTGTTTATACAAGCATGTAGTTGTTTGTACAACTCCTCTCACTCCAGCCTTTCACAAAATCAAAAGATGGAGAACACAACCAGAATATGCAGATGTGTTTAGATTATATTATTAGAAATAAACACTGCCCACTAAAATGAAATATGTGTGCAGGTTATTGACCTGGTACACAAGTATGGCCCCAAGCGTTGGTCAGTGATCGCTAAGCACCTTCAGGGGAGGATTGGAAAGCAATGCCGCGAACGGTGGCACAACCACCTCAACCCCGAGGTGAAGAAGTCGTCATGGACTCAAGAAGAGGACAGAATCATCTATGAGGCCCACAAACGGCTTGGCAACCGCTGGGCAGAGATCTCCAAGCTGCTTCCAGGACGGTAATACAGTCTCGTGTTCACATTGCATGTATCCAAGTTTGAATCGTGAAATGAGCAAATGCTAAACTGACACCTACGTAACAGGACGGACAACTCCATCAAGAACCACTGGAACTCCACCATGAGGAGGAAGGTGGAGCACGAAGGGTACCTGCAAGAGGCCTGCAAGAGTTTCACTTCTTCTAACGCTGGAGTGAAGAGACGCCACCACAGGCCATGCCCTCCGACTCCAACAGAGCCCCAGCACTGTGATCACAGTCCTCTGCCGATACCGGGATCTAACCAGGTTCACTTCCCCTCTGGACTCAACACTAGAAAGTGTTTTGATTTCTTTCGCTTGTTTTGTCTTCTTAAGTGTGACCCTCTGTATTTTAGATGGGGGGATATCCTTACGATCCTCACAGCGGACAACTGATGGACAGTCTTCCCGATAATCCAGGCTTTATATCGGTGAGTCTTCGTATGATATTTTCAGTTATGTTCTGTCACCGTTGTGATTGTTAACTCTGGACTTCAGATCTTAAACTTCCTGTTATTTTCACCTAACATTAAATAACAGATTTAAGGGGGGGTCAATCTCAAATGCTCCCATAATAATATCCTGTGTGTGAATCTGTTTTTTGTCTGTTTTTCTTAACTTCTTCCTTTCCTCCTGTCCTCCTCACCTCCTCCCTGACGTGTGTTTATTTCAGCCATCCTGCCTGGATGATCCTGACAGAGAGCAAAGAATTAAGGAGCTTGAGCTGCTGCTTATGTCAGCAGAGAATGAAGTCCAACGACAAGTGCAGTGCAGAGGTTCACGTGTAAGAACACACTCCGAGTGTGTGTTTGCATACTTAGTCAGCATAGCCTGCGTGTGTTTGCAGCATACATACACTGTCAAAAGTTTTGAAACGGTCATTTGCAATATTAAATATATTATTTAATTCAACATTAAGTCTTAAAATCAAATCAGATTGAGATAAAAGGTGAATATTGTGAATTTTCTCCAGCCAGGTGTTGTTGTTGTTTTTTTTTAAAGATTTATACTTGTTTATAGAAAATTCCTAAATTCCATCTCATCAGTGCACTTTTTCCTTTTATGAAGGAAAAGATTTTAAGACTTGAGACTAAATGACTTTTTGCAGTGTATACATGTGAAAACGAGAATGGCGCACATGTAGGTGTGTCTGTAGCCTGATTTGCTGTAGTGTTGCTATAGTAGGCCTAACTACCTTCCCCATCTTGCCACTCATTCAAACCAGCCTGAAGCTGTGCTTGGTTGCCGCCCTCCCATACCATCACTCCAAACATGAACCCGCTCCTTCCTTCCTCCAGTCCTCATCTCCATGCCCACGCTGAGCCAACAGTTTGAACCAAACACCCTCCTCTGTTCTGTTCTGTTCCTGCTCTGTCTCTCCCCAACGCTGTTTTTACATCACATTCAATCCATTCATGTGACATATCATATTTCTTCATTGTCAATGACTGGATGGTTTAATGGTTAAGATTGGCCTGATATGTTGCAGTATCACAAGTGGATTCCACACTCTCCTGGTCACAAATCATTCTAAAACAGATGCAATTTTAAAAAAAAAATCATTGTACAATTTAACTCACTATCTACCAATCTGACACCATGGAATCAGGTCTGCCTGTGGAGCCAGAGATCTAACACCTATGTTTATCACCCTGCACTCTCAGAGTCTGGAGCAGTACTCAGCCTGGTCCAACAGCATGTCAGATGACACATTGACCACAAGGAGCAGCAGCCTAGAGAAGGGAGAGAGAGAAGGGGCAGAGAGAAGGTCCTGGCGGGACCCTGAGATCCCACAGGGGCCCCCACCGCAGCTTCCAGTCTCCCCCAGCAAGTTCCTGGCTGTAGAGGCCAGCACTGTGCTCTCTACCCTGCAGACCATACCGGAGTTTGCAGAGACCATGGAGCTCATTGACTCAGTGAGTAACAGAAAGAGCACAAGAGGAAACAAAAGTATCTCGGTATGAATTTATTGATAAAAAGTAATGATTGTATTAAAGATCTACTGTAGATGTGTTTCGCTCTGCAGGACCCTGCTTCGTGGTGTGACATGGCCAGTTTCGAGTTGTCAGGGCTTGCGACGCCGCCGAGGCACAACCAGGGAGGCTACTCCAGTCACCTGCAAGAGAGGACGATTGACAATTCAATGAGCTACACGGTCAACTCTCCAACCGCCATCTCTGGTCGTGATAAGAACTGTGCTCTATTTGGTCTCGGTGGGGTCACCTCCCTGACTCCCATCAACTCCTCCAAGCCCTCCCAGGCATCCATTGGGAGGAGACGGAGAGGAGAGAGGGGAGAATCGTCTCCTTTATGCGACAGAACATGCTCCTCCTTCTTGGAGAATATCTCAAATTCTCCCAAGAAAACACCCACAAAGTCACTGCCATTCACCCCGTCACGGGTAAAAGAAATATGTTTTTCTTTTCTTTTCTTTTCTTTTCTTGTCTTCACACACACCCGTATCCCCACCTCCGCTCGACTAATTCCTCATCGAGTTGAATGCTGAGATTTGCATTTGTTTGTGTGGCTAATCTGTCATCTGTCTGCTTCCCCAGTTCTGCAACATATCAGGGGCGGAACACCTGAATCTGGAAAACCCCGCCCTCACCTCAACGCCTGTGTGTGGACAAAGATGTCTCCTCAACACGCCACTCCAAAAAGAAACCACACCTAAGCACCAGAAAGAGAATGATGGGTAAATAAATGTATAAAACAGTCTTAATCTTCATTTTATTAGATTGTTAGGAGGAGAGTGCTTGGTGGTAATATTCTGTCAACTTTTTAGTTCGAGAACTCCTAAAGTCCGTAAAGCTGTGATGTTGTCAACCCCGAGAACACCGACTCCCTTCAAAAATGCTCTGGCTGCCCAGGAGAAAATGCATGGGCCACTAAAGATGGAGGTAAGAGCTCAGATGTGCATTTCTCCGACGAATTAAAAATAATCGCAGTTTTACTTGCCGTTATTTATGTAAGGCTTTTCTTGTTTTGTACAGTTTATGGGTGAATGATATTGTTTGTTTGCGTTTTTCAGCCACAGCCATTGGCCTTTCTGGAAGAAGACATTCGAGAAGTTCTGAAGCAGGAGACTGGAGCAGACATCTTTACCAGAGCAGACATCCAGCCAGACTACAGAGTATGGAAGCATAATGTATGTGTGGCATGCAAATATTCTAACCTATTCTCAGTTATGTGACGAAACAACTACTTACAGATACACACATTTAAAAAGATTACCGAGACATACCTGTATGGCTCTACCCTAGATGGAACTGGATCATTTACTGTTATTTTTTTGTATCTTGTTCCTTTAATTTCAGATTGATGGTCCAGCTAGGAAGGTGCGTAAGTCTCTTGTGCTGGACCCCTGGGGGAAAGACTGCCTTAACATCCAACTCTTCCAAGAGCAACTCAACAACGCACAAGTGAGTCATGATACTGGTTTGAAATCACTGGCTCAGATCCTGTGGCCAGAAAAAAAACAAAAAAAACGTTGTGAGACCTTTGAGAGGAGGTGGTCTTTATATAAATTGCATAGAAATGTTTGTCTCGCAAAAAAATAACAGAACAAAGGACCTACATCCTGTATTTACTTACTTTCTCTCACATCAGACACATCTGAACAATAAGCGTAGTGAATATTTTCATGAGGTTTGTGGTGATGCAAACGTTCAGAGAGTTCAAACTCATCAACTGATTTGGACCCGAGCAAACAAACTATAGGAATGAAAACACTGGAAGTACATACATTTGGAAGAAAGTGTTGAAAACACATTTGCCCAGCTTCTGGGTACAAAACAGTATTACTAAATGGGAAAACATTCAGCCGTTTAAATGGTTAAATGGTAGACATCACTTTAAAATGCCTCTTTATATGATTTCACCTCAGCATTATAATTTCTTGTGTTGTTAATGCATCTGTTCTATTTACTGAACCTCATATTAAAGATGCCAGATGAAAGTCTCCTATCAAACTCCTCACTGACCACCCCGATCCTGAAGCAAGAGGAGTGCAGCCATTCTTTGACTTCTACTGACAAGGAGCCCCCATTAGACCCCACTCATCCTCATCACGTTACTAGCCCCCGGAACAAGAGACTTCTTGCCTCCCACAAAGCATCGAAACACGCCTCTGTACAGGTTAGTCAAGAGTAAACTCTGCATAAAACCATTGATGAGGTGATAAAATGTTTTCTCCCTGATTTTAGCTTAAGCTAATTTACATCTAGGGTCACTCACCAGATCACATCCTTGAGATCTAAGAAATGTGTTGAAATCTTTTCCCTCAAGATGAAAACATTAGCATTTGTCTTTACTGGTATGTTACCACCACCTGTAGATCAGTGGAACAGTTTAAAACCATTGACAAGAATGTGTACAGAGTCACATGAGCTTTGAAGACAAATAATATATACATAATATTATACTTTACATTTTTCCTTTTGATGTTTGTATGATAAAGGCGAAGCTACTTTGGCAATCATTGCTATCGTTGATTGCCCTCTCTGCAGGTGAGTGAGTGGGAAGCAGTGGTTTATGGGAAGACAGAGGACCAGCTGATCATGACAGAACAGGCCCGTCAGTATTTGAACCCTTACTCGTCGTCTGGCTCTACCTCAAGGGCCCTCGTGCTTTAAAGCTGTCCCAACTCTACTACGCCCGTCCAACAACTGAAACCTCGACTGACTCCTGTAAGAGACAATCCAGTGAAGACAAACTATTTTATTTTTCTTTTGAAGCAGAAATGCACTGCCAAGAATGCCCACAAAAAGCCATCACTGCTGGTACTGTTTTCAAAACATTTTTAAGTCACTGCCCAAATCGTTCCTCATCTATAGGTGGGGACTATATTTTCCTATGAAAACACGCAACCTTGCAGCATAAATAGTTTTGTACAGATATGAAACGGCTAGAATTTTTTTTATGCACTAGTCAGTAACGTCGAAGCATCCTGCACATCCAGTAGTCTGTAGACATAGTGTTTATTAATAGCAGTGGCTGCTTGAGTTTGATATTTTTTAATATATTCTTGAAACAACAAGAAAGACGTTTTATAATGTAATGCTACTACTCACTGTGTATCTCCTTCAGCTTGTTTTGCTAAACTGCCCCCATCGCTGTTATCAGATAAAAGCGAGGTACGTACATGCAAAAAATCTGTAGCTTTTTATTGACATCTCATCTATTTTCAAAATAAAACCATGGCTTTTTAACAAGACACATAAGTTAGAGTATTTAGTCAAGCTTTGAAAATTAGAGAGACAAAATGCATTTGTGACAGCAGTGTTACACTGTTGAATATTTATCCATGGTGATGTGAAGTTTGTGAGGATGGAAATGAGCAGGCTGTCAGTATTTAACTACTGAGTTGATTTAGCTGCTGAGGGAGGAGCAGTGATTTGAAGGGCAAACTGGATAGCGCTTGTGATGGTATCTTTTTTAACAACACCCTTCCATGGCCATAGTGTCTGTCCAGACGTTGGTTGAATGTATTTCATTGCAATGTACATGTGTGAGAACCTCAGACATGGAAAGGGTACCTTAATGTTTATTTCTGTTTTTTTTTTATTTATTATCTGACGGCTCTAAAGCTTAGATATTAATATAAATCGGACATCGTGAGTTTTTAAGTTTAACTTTGCTGACAAAACAGCCTAAAAACCGTCACTTGTTCTAAAGCAATTCTCTCTTACTCTTTTTCCACCAACATAGAACAGGTTCTGTTTGAGTTCGCGCCGCTAATTTTGAATTATTAAGAGCATTTTGACCGAAAACAAAATTTGGTTTTGAAAACCAAAACCAGCAGGTTTTCCTTCACCTGAAGTGTGAACCGTGATGACATCAGTGGACGGTTCACATTCTACAGGTTGGAAAGAGAGGATGGAAAATGCTGTTAATCTTCTACATCTTCTTACCATTAACAGTTGGTCCGTGCTTGTTAATTAGACAAAAACAAACATCTATAATAGCATAATGGAAGCTTGCAGGTAATCAATGCACTATGCTACCTTACAACTTCTATTTACTTCTGTTGTGCTTCATGCAAAGCCCTCTGCTGATGACACACCCTTGATTACAATGATTCTGCTCAGAAACCAGTCGACATATGGGTTGGTTAGATTACAGCACGATTCCAAGAACTGGTTCAAGAACCAGAGCTAATTTGGTGGAGAAGGAGTATCCCTAACAGAATGAATGGTCACCATTTCTTTGATTAGTCATTTCAGTGTGTCACAGTCGATGCTGACCAGTTTTAAATTTGTAAATTTCCCCACTGTGGGACTAATAAAGGGATATCTTATCT
Source organism: Chaunax sp. Z400 (assembly GCA_037577475.1). Lineage (NCBI taxonomy): Eukaryota > Metazoa > Chordata > Actinopteri > Lophiiformes > Chaunacidae > Chaunax > Chaunax sp. Z400. The sequence goes on along the minus strand of CM075206.1, from coordinate 9,515,397 downwards.
TTTCATATCATCAGTGTTCTACAACAAGCATTTGAATTTACTTATTATGTGAAGGCTGTAGGTTTTATTTATTTAATTTCTACTAATTTATTTATTTCTGATAAAAAAAAAATTTAATAGATATTATTGAAGAATTTTATTGTCTTTTCTCTCACAAAGTCAGGATTGGACTGCCATTCAGTTTCATTACTGCAACTTAGAAGGACATGCACTGCCACTAATTTGATGTCATTTCTTTTCCTGACCATCAACATCTTCAATAATCATTGTGTAGCTGCATTTGTGATCTTGTAACATGTAGATAGGACATATTTTTCCCTTTGATTCAGATGTGTTCCTCACTGTTAGGTAGCAGGACTCCATCTCCGACCTCTAATCATAGACAAATTGCACTTTTTACTCATTGTTTTATTTTCATTTTGAAGATGTAGCTCTTATCCTTAGTTTGATTTTTTTTTGGATTTTTTTTTTGTTGGGGTTGTGTGTGTGTGTGTGTGTATATGTGAGACGGTCATCGTCTCTCCATTGTTATCAGTGCTGATATTAAGATCTCACTGCTTGATTTCAACATGTTCTATTCTCCCGTTCTGCTGCAGAAAAGTGCTTAAATACGCTTCAGTAGAGCCTTAAATTCAGATGGCTCCAGGCGCAGTAGCTAATAGAGATGTCCTATTCCAGCACGATCAAAATTTGATCCTTGCATCAGCATGTGTGTCAGCAACCTTGTATATGTCAGACTGATTTGTGCCATTTTAACCATCCTGGAACAAAACAATCCTATAATCTGGCGAAGAACAACTACAGCTATAAATGGTCTTTGCATTATCGGCATTAATGGATCAAGTATTAGTTATAATCTGGATTATCCTGCTTTAAGCATTTGAGTGACAATAAGAAGGGAATCTTGTCAAGGAGATCAAGTGGAAAGATCAAAGCTCCAAGTAGACTCACATCCACACATGAAATGTATATTTGAATCTGGTGGTTGAGATGAGACTAATCTGTATATAACTGTGTTTTCTGTTCTGTTTGTTGGTTTGACTTGTGTTTGTACATTCCATTTGTTTAGTTCAACTTAACGTGTTTGTATGTTAACATTTGGCCACGTAACATCATAGGTTTTGAGTGAATTAAGTACATATACAGGATAGTGTCACACTACTTTAGTTGTGCATGAGCAATACACAAGATGCTGGATTTTGCTTTAAACGATGAGGCGAATTACAGATGTAACACTCTATATTTTGTAGCATTTGCAGTTGAAACCGTAATCAAGGAAACCATAGAAATCCTGCCAACTGTCTATGTAACCATGTACTTAATTTGGAAAAAATAAATGCATATGTTGCATAGCATCTGTGGCATTTCACATTTTGTGTCTGCGTTGTACCACGGAGCTTTCTCTCCTGCCAAATGCCCCCTGCACAAATTAGTTTAGGTTACATGGCTTTTCCCACATAATAAAGATTTCTGACCATGCTTTGGTTTTTCTGACATCCTCCCAGCAGGCATGGCAACCCCTTGAGTTCTTGCCAGAAACAGATTTCTTTGAAGAAATCCAAATCCTCTATCTTTCAATCTTGTTTGTCACTTTTCCCCAGGTGGAGTTGACAGACATGCAGGTGAGTTGCTAGGGGTTTCTACAACTGATGGAGTGGTTTTTAGCTGATTCCTCCTGTCATGTGTGTATGTATATATTCTGGGATGCTGTCAACTTGGCCTGGGGTCCAGGGACACGAGCCCCCTCTATCAGAACAAGAGGCCTCTCCACAGGGTCAGCTGCTGGCCCTAAAGGGGCCCACTCACCCATGACTTAATGCCCCTGGGCTCCTTTGTCCTCGGGCCTGTTGGTTTTTACAGGCCCGTACACTCATTTGCCCCCCCAAATGAAGGGAAGCAAAAAAAAAAACATGATGACCTGCCTTATGTTGAAGGAGGGGCAGTGCAAATGCATATAAACAATGTGCACATAAACACACGGGCGCCACATGCACGCCGTGTCCACTCAATCAATCTGTCCTCCCTTTGCTCTCGTCCTTGTACAAGAGGGTCTTTTGTTCTTGTTTGACCCTCACCAAGAGTTGAAAGATGTCAGGGACCTTATGCCTCTTAATTGCTTATTGGCGGCAGCCCCAAACCTTTTGCTATACATATATTTAAAGGAAGCAATTCTTAGACAATAGTGACTTATTGACATGTGAACATATACCTATTATATACAGAATAGACATGTCAGATGGAAAAAGCTGCTGTTATGACATTTATTAAAGGTGAGTTATATTTTCCATCCTTTTATTTGAATATAGTGTAAAACTGTGAGGCACCTGTTTCTATTACACATCTACATATCTGGTTGTTGAGTTAGCCATTAATGGACCATGTGACGAGTGCATTCATTTTTTGGGTGTACCTTGTACGCTGAAGACATGAAGCAGAGCCCGCAGGCGACGGAACAAACCTACCCTGCCCTCTTCCTCTGAGCACACACCCAAAATCAAGCGCACTGCCTCACACATGTACAGTTTGGCTTTGTGTATGCTAGACAGCAGATGGCAGCCCATTATTGAGTTGACGGAGCAGTCATCTGGCAGGCACCCTGTTACCCCTCCTCCCCCTCTCCCCCACCCAAAGACACCCAGCACAACACAACAAGGATAGGGCACTTTTAGGCGGGAGAGTCCAGAGCCCTGTGTGTGCTAAAATTGGACCCTGGCCCTTCCGCCCTATATATATATATTTATATATATATAGGTCACTGTTTCCACTTGTTGTGAGTTAAGTCAGACTCCTATTTGAGACTGTTATTTGGGAGTAGCCATGTCTGACGCAAGAAGTACAGGGGATGATTTACTTTTAGATTCAATTTAAGTTTGACAGAGTATTAGTGTAAATTGTTTTTGCACACTGAGAACATTTCAGTATTTTTACACCTACTTATAACTGAGCACAAATCCTTCCAAGTGAAAAAGCAACTAGTACCAGTAAGATGAGGGACATTTCTCTTATATATATGCCTCCTATTAATGCATATATTGTATATTACAGCTCATTGAAAGAAATATGCATTTTACATTCTTGTATATCACATCATATGTTGTGAGAGTTGAGAGTCACAAGCTGATAAGATAAGCCATATCAGTAACAACAGTGGAGTTATTCCCCTCATGAATCAGATTTTGCTCAGAGGACCAGTGGGGCTTTGTAACATTTACACCCTTCCAGTGGAAGACATGCTGCCCAAACACTGGCCCCAGATTGACTGCCTCCTACAGCCTTTATTACAAAGGATTATACAACAGTGAATATAAAATGATGGGGGAGGAGGAGGCGTGTGTTTCCCTACGGAGGTCAAGGCCAAAGATAGGATTAGGTTTGGTTTTTTTTGTGTCCTCTGGAAGGAGGTAATCTACAGCCCACCCTATAGAGATCCTGCTACGGAGACATGCTGGGAGGCACCACAGAAGAAGAGGACTACGTGACACATCTGAGAGCTGCTTTAGTGTTGCCAGGGCAACCGGCACAATCCCTGGTGGTTTGGCAGGCTTTCAGCAGGCTTCAATCACACTTCCTTTCGCTTGAGAGAGTTTTTTTCCCCCCTACAGCACTGTTAAATAAGAGGGAGGCCCAGTTGGTTAACAGGAAAATGATCAGGAGCTGAGGTATGAGGTAATATACTGAGGCATGTTTCCACTGAAATCAAAAGATGTTGGCCTGTAAGGGTTTACCGGGTTTATAATGATTATAATAATTGCATATTAAGCAGCCAAGTATATACATACATACATTATATACAGATTCACATGAGCAGATGGAATAAAGATGAATGAAGGATGGAGAAAATTACATACAGACAATTTAAATAACATTTCTAATTGCATTTTTTAACACCTAACATGATAAAGAAAGAAAATGAAGCATCACTTATTGCTTCATTGATCGCCACTAACTCTTCTGTTATTGCCCTTTGTTACATGTATAATTGCAGTTATTGTAATCCGATATTTTCTGAAGCATACGCCAGGTATTTGATCATGCCAGGCTGAAAAACAGGGCAAAAACAGCAGCTTCTCAGCTCTCTATACATTCAAACTTTCAGGTTTGTTGCATGTGTAGCCATAAAACCATCAGTGATGCCACATCAGGTATCAGATGTAGTTGGCAAAATAGCCTCTGTGACATCACTGGTTTATGTTTATGCACTCACCATTCGATCTCTTGCTTTTAGAAATGGAGGAAAGTCAAGAAAAGCTGATATCACAATTTACATGCTCACATTTGGTTATTCATCAACCATCTTTTCATATTTCAATAACACACACACACTATCCCAACACAGTTCCCACAAAGTGAACTCAACTCATCCAATGAGGACATTGAGGAAGGCCTCTTAGTCACCCTCAAAGGCCTCGTTGGTGGCTCCCTGGCATTCACTCTTTTTCCGACACTTGGACAAAATCCTGTGGAGCAGGCCTGGGGATCTGTGTGTCTGAGGCTGGGAGGCCATGGGCTCAGGAGCAGGGATCTGGGGCCTCCACACCAGGAAGGGGCCCTCGTTCTCTCCTTGGCCCCCATCCAGCCTCACTCCTCCTCCTCCTCCTGTTCCACCTCCTCTGCTCCCCCTCCTGAGCGCCTGCAGAATGTGTCCACTGGGGGACAAAGAGGAAATAACAAACACAAAGGCCCTGTTTATTCCTCATGACCCAAATTCCCCCACTAGTAGACAAGACAGGCACAGAGCTGTACAGAGGGCTCTATGTTGAGTGTGTGTGGTTACGTGAGTCTGTGAGCAAAGTTCAGTGGCAGCTGTCATTAAAAAAAAGCCCTCCACTGTCAAACTATGACACAGTGCCGTGTCAAATGTATTTTACTGTAACACTGAATCAATTGTATTGATAGGTTATTTCATATTTGAGTATTTATCTAGAATATTACCATAAGATTCCAGTTGAGCCGTCAAACATATCCTCATATTCTTAGATGGAGAACTACAAAGCCTTTCCTTTACCTCCTGCTCTGCTTTGACCTTAATGAGATGCAGTGCAGTGAGAGGGGATTGACTTGTGTGTGTGTGTGTGTGTGTGTGCACCCTTGTGTGTGTGTGTGTGTTTATGGGGGCTTGTAATCAGTGTGCTTTGTCAACTAATGAGGGACGAGAAGGGCCACCTGTTCAGGGGCGCTGGGCGGAGAACAGTGGGACAGGATTTGGGGATGGGGGATGTGTCGGGGTTCAGTGATGGAACAGCTGCTGGGTGTTCGCTAGATGTGTATGCATGCACTTGTTGAGGGGGATGTGTGTACTTGCTATGGCTGCAGCGTGAGTTTGCACACTTACTTTCCATGTTTACTGCGTACACCCGGATCATCCCAGGCTGAGCTCCTCAGAGATAAACTCCTTCGTAGGGCTTTTGGAGGAAGAGTCACCTGAGAATGGGAGCCAACCAAGCTTGAGTTAAAAATGTCCTGCAGACATCCTGAAATTGTGGGTAAATTTCTTTTGGTACTTTTTAAAAACGTATTAATTTTTTTATATTTCGACAGTAAAATTGACACACGCCTGACAGCGCACAATGGCACAATGGTCAGAAATGTAAGTTTATTTTATTTGAGCCTGTTATCTTTACTTGCTAGAAAAAAAAACTTATCAAATTAGCCTAAATAAAAACTCAACATGTTACATCAAGTTTCTGTCTTTATGCTATAAAAGGCATAATCCAGTGATTTAGTACACATACATAAAGTTGGGAGACTCACAAGAGACAGACTGAAGAAAGAAATTGTTAAAATTGAAATATTACAGGGCAAGACATGACTAGATACTGCATTTCCCATAATGCAACTTAAGAAAGTCTTTAATTACATCTTCTAAATGCTTATTTATTTAAAATGCCACAACTCCAGAGTCTGATAGATTTGTTGAATATTTTATAGCTCAAGAATAAAGCTGAGATAATCCTGATAATGTCACAGTGATAAAGCTGCTGAAGCAACATTAACACAAATCTTACAACAAGCTGTGTAGTACTCCTTCTGATGAGTAAATTGAACCTCACGTGCAAAATTGGTGAAATGCTCCTTTAAAAATTCATTCATTAAAATCCTATTGTTCATTGCAAGAGGCTGATTGTATTTCTGTTGTCTTTAAAACCTTGTCTAGTCTGCCTTGTGACGTTAAGCAGCTGCAACAACACAGTCTAGTAACACTGCATTGCTGATCACAGTCAGGCAGCTAACCAACCTGGCTCAGCTCCATCACACAGGAGGCGGGGAAGTAGCCCCGCCGGCCGTCCTGCAGCCGCCCAAACCACCTCTCCTCCTCATGTTTGGACAGCACCATGATGACATCACCTGGAGACAGCTCCAGCTCATCTGGCCACTGGGGCCTGTAGCTGTGCACCACTACCATCTAAAGGACACAGGGAGAGTTACAGCCACTCATTTGATTTCTCTCTGCAAGAGGCACTTCAACATTTTAGGCTCAATTTAAATGAGGTACAGTTTGATGCACCCTTTTTGTTGCACTGATAAATGCTCTAGTCACTGTCTCTGCAGTCTGCAGGTCAGACTCAGTGAATGGAGAGGATTATGTGTCAAGACTCAGAGATTAACGGCTGTGCAGTGAAATAGAAACCCTAAATCTAGGTCTACTCTTCATTATCTGTTCCCCCTAAATATAGTCCATGTTTGTCACAGGACTTAGATAAATTAAACACATAATGGAACCACAGGATATTGATTGAATTTATAGAGCATTTACTGTCAAACTTATCAATCAATCTTTGGTATATATGACACTTAGAAACAATAAATGATGTTTTGTTTTGGTTTGTTTTGGTTCATGTCCCTGCAGTTTAAGACCACCGTGATGTTAAAATGACAATCTGCAGCCTATGATACATTTCTAATGTATATGAGATGGATATTTAAATGAAGGAGAATGTTTAACTTGCCTTCTCAGCTTCTGCTCTGTATCGATATCTCCCTGTAAACCAGTGAGAGTGGGAATGAATCCGCAAGACATGTTACTTTTATCATTTGTCACTGCTGCACATGTGCAAAACAATTCTTTAATTACATATATGTACATAAATATGTTTACAGCCTAATCCTATAGTATATAAACAGTCCATAGGGAGAGAAAAACAAAGGATCTACCTCATTTTTTATTAATCATCTGACATTGATATGCCATCTTGCTCACACTGACAATGTACTGTATGTAATGCAATGCTACACCGTACTTCACTGCAGATATGATTGCACTCACCTTGTGGAGCAAGGACAGTGGTGAAGACTTCAAAGTGTTCATTGCTGTGCATGTAGATGCGCTGCATCATGAAGATCTGACACTTGTACACCGAGCTGAAGCTCCTGCAGTCTCTGTGCACCACCTTAAAATAAATGCAGCTGACTAATCCACTGCAGCACTGACTGGAGCAGGACACAAGCAACAACACGTCCTTCTTAGGGTGCAAGACACACAAGCACGCACTGCACCAGACTAGGGACAAATAAAATGTTAATTTATGGATGAAAAGTGTGGGATTATAAGACTAGTAGTTGGTTTTTTTCTTAATTTTCTACCTTAAATTGCCACACAATCTATTTCAAATAGATTTGCTCAGCAGCGGAATAAAAGGCAGTCTTCATGTCAGAAATCATGCTTGACCACCTCATCTTCATGCCAGTGCCTATTGTTCTTTGACCATCTGGTCATATGCAAGAGAAGTTTCGATGCTGCCGCCACTGCTCACTACACACCGATCAGAATTCACAATTTTACCTCTTTAAGAATGCTTGATTGATTTAGGGTTATTGACCATGTCCCATTTCCAGTGGTCTGGGTGAGCAGAGACAAAGATGAATAGGCTTGGGACGGGGCGGGCGGACTGCTCAACAGATGGGTGAAAGAGGTCGCTGTGACAACCCCTCCTGTGCAGCTACTCTGGCTCGTCTCTTTTTTCCCTCCCTTCTCAGGAAGAAGCGGATTGGAGGTCATCAACCTTTATGCATAGAATGATGAGATCAGCAGATCACTGCTCCATCCAAGTGGGACAAGAAACATTGCTGTGAAAACTCCACACGGGACACTTTTAAATGAAGGTATAGTGATCAGGAGAGAGCACCCTTTGGCTTCACCATTAGGGGAGAAAACTCCACACAGAGCTGCCCAAGGTTTGGATTCAAATCCTCCTGCAGTGAGGTGACATTGCTGAGCACCTCACCATCATGCTGTCCCTTGAGAATTCATCTGTACCTAAAATCTGATCAATTTACTTGCATTTAGTGGCAATAGCTATATTACTGAGATACTTAAAATTGTTTTTCTCATTTTTCTAACAATTAGCCGATATTCAAAGATGGAATAAGGCTATATTTTGTGGTGAATGCTATGCATTTGCATCTTGGGTAACAATATTTGTTTTGCATTATAGTTAAAGTTGAGCATTGGAAAAAAAAGTTGCAGAGATTGCCTGCATGTCTATTGATGCCACTGACAGAGGTTTATAGTCACAATATTCTCATGCAACGGCATTGAAGGGTCTCGTTATAGTTCACAATATTAAATGTTTAAACTTGATTCAACTATTTTGTTCAATAGAAATGTTCTAAAACAAAACAAATTTGCTCTATATGTTTAATTTAAGTCTCTAAAACTAACCCAGTAGAGCTTTTTATAACTTTTAGTGCCTGATAGAGCCAAGCCATGTATACAGAGAGTGATTCAAAGAATACCAAATCACTGGATTGATTTAATCATGCTACATATATTATAGCAGGATAATACAATTACTTATAGACTGATATGCATTCACATAACTGGTCCTTGAATTGGCATCATTTATTATTATTAATTATTATTAATTATTATAGTATAGTCATTTTCAGACTAACTATTTTATACGGTTGAAGAATTGTACAAAAGTCCACATTACCCCATTTATGAAGCGTTAAGTAAATTATTAATGTACAGTCTAACAAAAAATGTAGGCCTGTTGTGTAGCATATTGGGATTGTGTACAAGATGAATGCAAAATAAATCACCAACTTAGAAAATGTGTGCTTTTTTTCCCCAACTCATCGCAACCATCATCAACAGGAACTAAGCTCGCAATCCTGTAAGGAGTGTGAATTAGTTTAATGAGGAGATCAAGGAGAAATGTGATGGTCTGAAAGTTTAAACAACTGTAAATGTTGACCTCATTATCTTTGCCCTCAGTGTTCCTGCAAAACACCTGATTGGACGGCATCACCTCTGGCTCTCAGGTAGCACATGATATTGCTTTCCTGTGGAGAACAAAATACCATCAGTATTATGCTCACTCATGATAGAAGTAGTAGAAATGAGTAGGAATAGTATTATTGGCAGGTTTTAATGTACCTAAGGTGCAAAATTTTAACTCTCTTAATTATCTCTAACTCTTCTCACTGCTCTTAATTCAGTATGATGCCTCCAGTCTAGACCCCAAGGCCAAAGCACAGCCTTTACATAACCCAGTACCACAGCCAAGCTACTGAGCAACTGTTTTCGAGCATTATTGGACATACAGACTAGGTCTGCACAATATATTGCTTAAGCATCATTATTGCCATGTGCAATAGTCACATTGCAAGACAAGCAATGTCAAGTAAGGCAGATGAACTCAAACATGTCCTACAACTATTCAGCTCCTTGATGCAAAAGGAAAACATGAAAAGTTTCCACGACTTAATAACTAGAAATGTCAGTTGATTCTTGAGTTCTTGATTAGGCATATTTGAACATAGTTAGGAATCTACATTATGTGTAAATATAAAACTGTGACACACAAGTCCATTTGTAAAGTTCCTATGCTCCTATTTTCTATGCAAATAATTATATTTTATGTGAATAAGTGTTTAAGGGTATTATAGTTGTTTTTTCCAAAGTCATTTCACATTTCTAAGCTTTTGTTGTGGCTTGGTCTGTAAACTATCTCTTGATTGCTCAAGTTTGAATGACAATAGCACTGGCAGATTTATGCACTCTGTGTGCGCTCTAGTTTAAAATGTGTCATCTTTCCCAAACACTTCTCTGTCTCGGGTGGTAGAAGTAGAAGAGGGGATTTATTTTATTACAGAATAGACGTTTAAAGTATCAAATGATGCCGTGAATCTCTACATAAACACACTGCATGTATCTGGTGAAATTTCCTACATCACAATATGTATCACAGAAAAGAAAGATTGCAATTTCACTTCTTTCCAACATCATGCAGCCCTAATATAGACCCATAAATAGGTCTCTTTAGTGAAGATAATTTGACATGTCACAGTAAAGCCTAGGTGAAATGATACAATGAATAGCTTAATCCTATTTTGAGGTTCTGTAACGCTAGTGTACATCGTGACTTGTTTTTTTAAATACTTTACCTCACTGGCTTGCTGTATTTTTGAGGATTACATTAAATTTTTATTAAAAAAACGCCATTATGATTCAATTGAAAATGAAAAATCTATGCCAAAGACATTTGAACAGATTATAAATTTAATTGGAATGAGAAATATAACAAGGTTGGGCTTCAGTTTCAGTGTTTACCATTATTATCATCACACATTTGAATCAGTCTCCATGAATGGTGGGACAGATATTTACAGACTTGATGATAGTTTAAACAAACAATGGAAGAGTCACATTAATCCTGGTCAGTCCCAACATCGACAGCCACCCAGTCTTTTCATATTTCATCATCATCAGTCCAATGTTTGCATCCCAAGGCACAGATGTAGAGGATCTCATGAGGTTTGGGGTCCTCAGTGTTTCCCAGGTTTGCCTCTCCTCTTCCCTCCTCCAACTTTACCTCCTTTTCCTTTCCCACCCTTTCCTTTGCCTTTTCCTGACATGTTGCCTTGGCGTCTCTTACTCCCTGCTCCTTTCTTGTGTCTGGCAGCAGCCTCCTCCCTGTCCTCCTCTCTCATCTGTTTATTGACAGCCTTGGTGATGTCCAGCTTGGGTTTCTTGCTGTCCATAGTTTTCAGAAGCTCCAGCTGCTTCTGCCTCTCGTTAGAAAAGTTGCCGATGAGGGGTTCAAACTTCCTCCTCTTCCCGGTGTTCTTGGGTGGTTTCTCTTTGGGCAGGCGGTCCTGGAACCTCCCCATGGATGCTGTGGAGGTTTTGGCCACATTCGCAGCTCTGGTCAGATCGACTTGGGACTGCTGGGTTGTAGGGGTCAGTCCCATACCGGGCACTTTGACCTTCTGCGCTCTGGCGATGTTTTTCAGCCTGTTGTACTCATTTTTGGCGACTTTCTCCTTCTTGGCTTTGAGGCGTTTGGCGAACTGGTCCTCATTTGGGTCTGCGGTCTCGGGCACCTCAATCAGCCACTCCTTGGTGTTGTCATTGGCCCTCTTGTATCCCCAGCGCCTCCTCCACTCCTTCGCAGTTTCGTCCCAAACCAAGTTGGTTTTCTTCTTATTCTGTATCCCCTTCAGCTTGGCGAACTCTTCCCATTTTGTGGGAGGTTTGGGCTTCGGGGGTGGCTTTTCTCTGGGCAGCGGTGTCACCGCATCTGGTAATTTGACAACTATCGCCTCATCGACTCTCTCCGATGGCTGTTTCCATATCTCGTTAATGAGCAGCTGCGTGTTGTCGCGTGCTAAAGACCGCAGGAAGTCCTCTTTCTTCTGCTCTCTGAAGTCCCGGGACTCGATGCGGTTTTTGTCACAAGCTAGTAGGTTGCCGATGTCAAACTCCAGGTCCAGCTCTTTCTGGACGGAGATGCTTTTCACTTTTTCTGCTTCTTCTTGCGCAGCTCTAGCTAGCAGCTCTTCTACACTGCACGCAGCCATGTTTGTCAGTGCTGTCTGCTCCCCACGTGCGAAAGAAAAAAAACACTACACATTACTTCCGGGTCAAATTAGCTTAGCACAGTTTCACCTTTAGCCACAAGATGGCGACATTGGTCCGTTAAGAATTTTCAAATCAAATCAAATCAAACTTCATTGTCATTTTGCTCTACATGCAAGTGTCGTGCAAGCAGAATGAAATAGCGTTTCCCTGGGATCCAGAAATCCAGAATCTGTCTGCATCTGTCTTTAAGTGTTTTATAGGAAATAGTCAAATAAATACTAAACTATAAAATAACAATAATGTAAAAAAATATTAAAATATTTTTTCTAGAATAAAAAATTATAGAAAAAACAAAAATAATAAATATAACTCACTGTAGCTGTGGAAAACAACACTGGAAGTCAACTCCTATGCCACTGCACAAGTCAGCATCAATTATGGAATAAACCAGTGATGTCATATGAGGTTCAGAGGTGGAGTGACCATCAGCCACCTCCTATACATGGATGCTATTGACTTTTAGGACAGGAGTAAACAAGACATCGACTCCCTGATCCACATCACCAAGATCTACACCGCATGGTGGCAAAGAGAGGGAAGGCGATCAGGACTAATACAGTACAGCTACAAGTTCCTGGGATTCCCACAGGCCAGTTGGAACCACGATGGGGATGCATTGAGGTCAGCCACAGCCAAATACCTCCAGAAAATAAGACAGGTGCTGAGAAGCCAGCTCAGTGGCTGATATAATATCCAAGCCATTAACGTGTCATCAGACACCCAGCAGGGAATAGTGAGCTTGCCTCAGGAGGAGATTGATGCCAATAATGTTAAGACACGAAACTCTTCACAATACACTGAGGGTTCCACCCAAAATCCAGCACCCTGAGACCCTACGAGCAATACAAAAGGGGGGGGGGGGTTGGTGGTTGAGTGTCAGAGCCATGATCCAGGATGAAACAAGAAGCATCCATGAATACATCAGGAAGATGGCCCCCTGGGATGAACTGCTAAGAGAGTGCCGCAGGCAGTAGAAGACAGAGGGTGAGGTGGAAGATGATGATGTACAGTATAGTGGAAGATCATGTCCTCCATGGGATGCATCATCTGCAGAATAGAGGAAGTGTCTTACATCACGAAATCATACCAGGGGCTAGAAAGCAGCCGGCCTGAAGGATGGCACAGAGGCTCTGATCATGGCAGCACAAGAACTGGGGCTATGCACCAGATCCATAGAGGCAGGGATCTACAGTACCACAGAAGACAGGACCCGAGGTTCAGGTTGTGCAAAGATCCCCTGAGACACTGCGGAACATAGTAGCAGGGTGTAAAATGCAAGCTGGGACAGGTAAAATCAAGTAGCTGGGATAATGTACAGGAACATCTGTGCCGAGTATGGATTAGAAGTCCCCAAGTCCCGGTGGGAGGCACCACCAAAAGTGGTTGAGAACAACAGAGTCAAGATCCTGTGGGACTTCAGGTTCCTGACAGACAAGCAACTGGTGGCTAATCAATCAGACATTGTGGTGGCTGACGAGGAGCAGAAGAGGGCAGTTGTGATTGACGTGGCAATCCCAGCTGACAGTAACATCAGGAGGAAGGACCACGTGAAGATCAATAAGTATCAGGGACTGAGGGAACAGCTGAAACAGATGTAGAAGGGGAACACCAACATGGTCCCAGTGGTGATAGGAGCACTAGGGGCTGTGTTGCCCCAGCAGATTCCAGGTACAACATCTGTGGTCTCTGTCCAGAAGTGTGCAGTTATAGGATTGATAAGATCCTGCACAGAACCCTCAAACTCCCAGGCCTCTGGCAGCGGACCTGAGCTTGAGGAATACTCATGCTACTCCCATGTGGGTGTGTGGGGGATTCAGCAATCTTAAAGATCTTTAAAGATCAGGACAATTCAACAGATGTCCTACTTCACCGAAAGCTTTACTCTCTGTCCACAGCAGCTTCCGCGTCACACAAGTTTCATATTGGACCAATGACTGGCTTTCAAACTAGTTGTGATGTCACAAAATCATATATGCACACCTTGAACTTAAGATTTACTGTGAAATGAGCCTTGAAGTGTTAAACTCCACTCATACATCATTCTGCAAACATCTTATTGAACTAACAATAAGATAATATATAGGCCTAAAATCCCCATATGCGTAGACACGTGTACTTGTTAGTGCTAATGCAGCATGTGGCTGTATGTGGCTGTTTCCTGAATTTTAATATGTCAACAGCTGGTAATTTAATAGTAATAAAGAATATTAACTTTGTTTCTATAGCACCTTTAAAAACAGAGTTTACAAAGTGCTTTGACAGACAATGCAAAAGCAGTGCAATACAATACGAAGGCAGAGCCACATAAAACAGTGGGCATGGACATTGAGAAGACAACAGTAGAAAGCAAAGAGAACTAAAAGATTAAAGGATGCTAAAGGTCCATAAAAACAATAAAAAGACAATAAAAATGACAATAAAAAAGAACAACATCATATAAAAGTAAGACTGTGGAAGTGAGTTTTAAGAAGTGATTTAAAAGAAGTCACTGATTCTGCAAACATGATGTCCTCAGGCAGGTCGTTCCAAAGTCGAGTTGCCCTAAAGGCAAAGGCACGGTCACCTTTAGGAACAACCAGAAGAGCCCTGCCCGAGGGTCTAAGGCTGTGGGCAGCATTTCTGATATGCTGCTGGGAGCCAGATCCTTTAAAAGTGATTAGTAAAATCAATTCACTGTGACTTTTACAATGGTTGCATATCATTTTAAAGTTACGAAGTTATGATAAACTTCATAATAGGATTACTATGAGTGTTGTCATGAGATATTAAATGAACTTAAGTATTAATATCCTCCCTTCTCTGTAATGTATTCTGTATGTGTTGCTCCCATAGACCCAGGACTCTAATAACACTATTTTTATTCTTGGTGATAGGGTGGTGGTGGGGTTGGGCGGCCATTACAATTGACTGACTGCTGATTCCTCAAAGACGATGGTGTTATTATTTTGGGCTTGGGTAATTACATTCACCACCACACTTGCCATGTGAATGCTAACGCTCTGACAGGCACAGAGATAAGGTCACAAGTGATGCTGTGTTTGGAGATGTGAGGAGGAAATGCGTAATGAGTGGCCCAAAGTCCCTGTCCTGATTAAGAGAAGGCTATAAGGTCCTCTGTGACGTGAATGTATATTGTTGAAAATCACCCAATTTAAACACAGTCTACTATTTAGCTGCTGGTCTCGCTGTCTGTGTCACCAAGTGTCTCCACAAGGGCTGAGGGTTTTCTGCTGACTTTTGATCCTTCAGCCTTACAGGATTACTTTTCCACGGTGTTTTATGGAAGAATACACATCACAGGCTGGATAAAGCTCTCTATGAGCTGTGACCATGGAGCAAAGTCATTCGCACTCTCAGTGTCTACATCTCCACAGCTCTTAAATGTGCTTAAAGGATAAGATTTAGAAATAGTTCCTTCCATAACACATTGCTGCTTTCATGTGAAAACCCTCCTCGCAGGTTTTGATTTCTTTTATTCGTTCGTTTCAGCCAGAGGAGCTCAATCCTCTTTACCAAGTTGATGCTTTTTTTCCAAGTTCCTGAAAAATTGACTGTTTTAATCTGATCTGAGTCCCACAGTCACAGCTCATACAGAGTGCTGTATACTCTGGTGGAAGAAGTACTATTTTACTCTATTAAAAGTAGCAGTACCACAGTGTAGAAATACTTTATTACAAACATAAATATGAAAAGTATTAGCACCTAAATGCACTTAAAGTTCTAAAAGTAAAAGTAATCAATATGTACGATGGACCATTTAAGAGTAATTTAAGCATTTTTTAAAATGTTGCAGCTGGTAAAGGAGGGAGTAATTTTACATACAGTTAAACTCTAAAAATACATCATTAAAGGTTTAAAATAAATGTAGTGGAAAAATAAGTAGAATGTACAGACATTAGTAAGTCAAAATAATACCTAAGTACAGTACCTGAGTAAATTTACTGAGTTAGAAATAGTAGAAATATAAAAGATCTAATTGATGGGAAATTACATTTGAAATTTTGAAGAGAAACTTAACGGCAAACAAGTTTTTTTTAATCTTTTTTAATCTAATGTCCAGTTGTAGCTAGAAAAAATCTTTTTGAGTCTACATTTTTATATGTTTTGGATGTTTCTTCCATTCGTTTAGGCATTTTATTTTGAAATTTGGGTCACAAACAGACAGCAGATCCAGAGATATCATCATCCATGTGTCACATAATCTTCATGGTCAAAACTTGGCACCAATGTTACCCAAAATCCAACAGCTGCAAACATGTCAGTCTGAGATTCTGATGTGTTATGCTAATGTAGACCTAAATCATTTTATTTACTGCAGAAAATTCAAAGTTATAAACTGCAGGGTAATCAGATTTTACTATTACAATTCATTAAATAGAATTGTAGTTTAACTGGTGTGGTAGTTAGGGAGTAATTGGATAAAGGCATCATGGCTATTTCTCAAAAAATGTGTTTTCAGTCTCAAGACTACTCACAAAATCATCAGCCAGGCGTGACCAAACCTTGAATGTTGAGAACTGTCACAAAAGCTGCCCTACAAATACATAGATGTGCAACCAATTTTAAAATAGACAAAGAAAGACCTCAAATCGGAGAAAAAAAAAGAAAATAAGTGGGGCGTTTTTTAAACCCCTTGGTGTAGAATAGAAACAAGTGTCCGCTGTTGATGAAGGAGTCAAAAAGATCCTTTGGTCATTTCTCTCTCGCAAAGTTGTGAGGCAACTTGGAGTAGGCCCTGGCTTAACTAGAGTACAGGGTGTACCGGATGATGTCACTGCGATAAGCCCCCACAGTGCTGCTGAATACCAAACTAATGGTCGACCTCTAAGTTGCCATGACACCAGGCACTAACCAGGTCTGTCTGCTTCCAACATCCAGCATGGAGCTAATGCACACTCAGACAAACACATACGTCATGCAGTTAGCTTGCATGGTCGTCTAGCCCCTCACAGACACACAGACACTGGTCATATAGCTGGAATGATATCTCAAGGACTTCTCCTTCCACCCCGTGCTGGTACCAGGAACCCAGCCAGGTTCCGGGATGAGAACCTAACCTGCCACAGCGAGAGGTCTAAACACAGGATTACCTATTGTCGTGTTAAAAACAAGAGTTACATCAACATGAAGCCCTTGAAGTTCATCTTTCTGGCTTGTCGTTCTCAAAGCGAGAGATACCACACAGAGCCTGTGGTAGTTTAGGAGCAGCAGGTGGCTGTGAGGCATTGCACAGGGCCAAATGGTGTTTCTGTCCCAACCACAGCAGATCAATACAGGCTCTGACCTCAGCTGTCAGCCAACTAAACACTGTTCACCAGGGGACACTCATTTCCCTTTCACAGTGGAAACAGGAAGTAGTGTGTATGTAATAATGTAATCTACAAAAGTGCCTAAGCCTGTCAGGTAACAGCTCAGTCATGAGGATTTTTTGTTTTGCATGAGCAGCTTAGGGTTAACTTGGACAATTTATTGATTCCTTCTTGAGAAATCATGTCACGTGGAGCTGATAGCCATGATATTTACCGCAGTAATGGATCTATAGTTCACTGTATGTTCAGGGAATATGTTTAAGCCTCCTATATGCCTTTGCAGCATGTTTGAAAAATCCATCTCAATCTTTTATTTTTTTCCCTGTAGAAATGTAGCATTAAAGTAAAGAATCTTGTTCTTTCTAGACAGTTTAAATCCCAACCAGAAAATCATGGATAAAATGTGCAAAAAAACAACAACTTCTCTGTCCTCCAATCAGAGGATTGTATGTAATGATATAATGACTATAAATACACATGCAAACTGTCAGCAGCTAATCATGTCAGATTTAAGCCAGGATGGTGCTGATGAGATTATTTTTCCCTCCTTCTATATCTGGCCCTCAGGCATTCTCACCTCTTCTTTGATGCTAACGATTCAAATTTTGGATGCAGGGGGACGTTTTAAGCCCGGGGGCCAGTTTTTGTATGAATGAATGTCAATTTTTTTCTCCTTGTGAATCACGGATGACGGTGGCCACCGGTCAGTTGATATTTAAACACGAAGCTTACTACACGGATGCTCATGACTATCACTGTCCTCTGTGAAGTAATAAAGAACAGAAATAGCATTCTAACACATGACTGGAAAAAGAGGGAAACAGCTGGGCTGCAAGAATGAAAGAATTTAACAAGAACTGAAGGATTTCTGTCTCAACAAGATACAGAAAAACTTAATCATGCATTTATTTTAAGCAGGCTAGATTATTGTAATGGTGTCTTTGCAGGTCTTACTAAAAAAATCAATCAACAACATTCATTAATATATTCAATCAATATTAATTTAATAAAAGCCTGACTTCTTAATTAGTGGAATTTTTTAACCTTTGGGCACATTAGCCGCTTTTCTTTTTTCTTCTTCTCCATTTCCAGTCTTTGTGTTATGCTAAGCTAATGACAGGGGCTTCATATTTAGCACACAGACATTTAGAGTGGTTT
Source organism: Chaunax sp. Z400 (assembly GCA_037577475.1). Taxonomy (NCBI): domain Eukaryota; kingdom Metazoa; phylum Chordata; class Actinopteri; order Lophiiformes; family Chaunacidae; genus Chaunax; species Chaunax sp. Z400. The sequence goes on along the minus strand of CM075206.1, from coordinate 9,497,064 downwards.
CAATCTTCTCATACACTCCTCAGCTTGTTAAATGAACAATCCTGAGGCATTAATGTTAAATTTGTCTCCTCCAGTCTTTCACCTCATAATCAAGTTAAATCTCCACCAGGCCTCACGACTTGTTGAGTGTCTTTAAATAGCTCCTCATCTTCCTTTAGAGCCTGTGGTATTTTTTCCACATAATTATAATCAGATCCAACAACACACACACAGACAGAGAGAGACAGGAGCAGAAACACCGACTTTAGCCAAAACCTGTGCAGCCTAATGTGTCATCCAGCTCCTCGGGCAGAGCCTGAGAAATCCTCTTTGAAGCTTCGGTGCAGCTCCAATAATGAGGGGGCTGAGGACTGGGCCCCTTACGTGAGGGGCATCCAGGGCCCTTATCGATCTGCCGTTAATTAGTCTGTAGGTGCACAATGGCGCATAATTAGACTGAGCTTAATGAATGCAGACAACCATTAATTCCTCTGGGGAACTGGTCCCTGCAGGAAGAATGTAGAATTTGGTCAATCGGACATATATTTGGGGAAAAAGCTTGCTTATAATGTCCACAGATAAGAGTTTAACATGTATAGCACTCCATTCAATGTAATGAGCACTGATTACTATGTGGAAATGTGGCTTACAAAAAGAAAATAAGCCACCCTGATGATGTATCCCTACTTTATCAATAACAACTTGACCCGATGGACCATGAGGGTTGACAAAAATAAATACAGACTCAAACAAAATATGCATTCTGACAAGTGATGAATGGGGGTTTTCAGGGATGCATTGACAACACTGTGGAAGTGCTGCTGTCTCAGTGCGGGCTGCAAATCGTGTACCTACTGCTGATGTTTCAAAGATTTTGTGACCATAATTAGAAAGTCTTGACTGAGACACATGTCAGGCTGCAAAGGATAATTACAATCACTGACACACAGGTCAAGATTAGAGATGAACTTGGTTTTTGGCTTCTTTCACAACTCACCATCGTTTTAAAAAGCTGTCTGGTTTATTCCGGCGGTCACAATGAATGTCTCCCATTCATGTTCTAGCAGGAAAATCGGTCAGTTTTTGACCTTACTCCCATCTGCAGCAGATGATGATGTTGCACATGCTCTTTTGTATGATACTAAGATTCTAAGATAATCACCTGGGAATAACGTGCCATTCAACGGGAATATCAGTCATTGTGGTTGAATGAGCCAGAGCGCTGCTCATTAGCAAAACGGCAGAAGTCACCTTGCTCCACTCATCCTCAGTGGCACTGTCACTTATCGCTAACAGAGTGTAATTATGTTGCTAGCATAATAAACATGTCTGTATGACCAGATTCATGACAGAGCAGAGAATCAGTGATGGTAATATACAATCCTTCTCCTGCTGTAATGGCCGTGTTGCTCAAAGTGACTCCTGTCAGGCAGTTTGCTCTGTTCTTTCTTTGCTCTGAAAAAGTTGTTGTGATTAAATGTTGGTCACGCTTTGTGCAACCCTTCAGCCCGTCTTGATGCAACAGTCGCTAATTGCAGGCTACATTCACCTAACTGTCCTTACTTTTAGCATGACAGATGCTGAACAGCATCGAGATCCCATGAGACGCTCCTGAGCTATAAATAATATGGATCACATACATCTATGCAGGGACCCTCAAGCACCCGTATGATCACTTTGATATGTAAATTTAATCCCTGCTCCTCCCCCCCCCCACATACCCTAGAGTTTGAGTAAGTGAAACAATTTGGAAGAATTTCACACGGCTTCTCAGGTTTAGAAAAGTCATGCACCCTAAAATGGTCCCTAAAATAGAATTTGATCTTCGAACTAAGGCATCATTTGTTTTAATTCATCAGGACAAATCGTTCTGAAGCTGACTCTATGTTCATATTAATGGATTATGGTCATGATTTTATTGCTAAGGCTGATGCTTATTTGACTATGAGGCACCAACTCTCTGATTTGCATTTAAAAGCCATTCCTGGGTTAATTGCAAACGGTGTACAAGACACCACATGAAAAATTGAATTCATACATTACAATTACAAATGTAAGTCATTCATATGTTGATTACCTACAAGCAGAATGGGTCAGTTTTAACGATCAACACATGTTTGCAAAGCAACATGAGGCAGCTACCAGAAATTACCAGACGCAGACAAAGTACCTCAGCCGAGAGGAGCTCTTGTCACAAATGGACACTTTAAAATGTTAAGTGCCTCAAATATACAGTCTCAAATATGGCCACTAAACTGAACCGCCACCTGTGTCACTCATTAGCAGAAAAAATCTGTAGGTTTTTGACCTTCAGCAGACAAAGCTTGAATGTGTGACAGGTCTACCTTTCAGAAGCCATTTTCATCTCATGCCTACGCACAAAGAAGAAAAACCTGGTGTAAGGAGCCTAAAACCTGCACCGCTGAGAAATGAAAAGATCTGAACATCAATGAACCTTCCTGGGAAGTTTTGGTTCTGTGCGTGGAAAGCAGATTTCTACCTCCTTCATTCTTCACAGAGGGGATTTTTTTTTCTTTTCAAGTAAACACAGTTCCAGACTGTGACAGCATCTAAAGAAAGCTTGAATCTGTTTTTAAAGCAAAGTGTGCTGCTGATCCTCAACTAGGTGCTTCATATTATTTGGTGTTTCTGCTATTTTGTCCACACTTGCTTGGGCTCTGAGTTTCGATGAGAGATGTTGGTTTTAAAACGTGGGACTCCTAAAAAGCGATCGAAATGGGAGACATTAATAATTCTGTGGAAAAAACTAAATGCGGTCCCCTCTGTTGTGAGAATACCACACAGATGCTCACATATTCACTTTTTCAAACATACACCTCAAACTGACACCAAACATCAACAGCGCTGTGCTAATTCTCAAGTTTATTTTATGTTGTTTAAGACTTTTCTCCAGAGAACAGATTTATGGATAATTTACACTCCCCTATTATTACGCTTCTCACATGAGTAGGCCTGTATGGTGTCACTGGAGAATAATGAGGAGTGACAGCCATGAGGCCTCAACTCCTTTTGCACTCCCAAAGAAAACATGATGATTCAGTGTCACCAATGACTTAGAACAGATAGCGGATGGCTTATCCATTTCATGATTCTTTATATGCCATCACAGGCATGCAAAGAATAATCTTGGCTGTAATTACATGAATCACCTCCAGCTATTTACAACCTACTTGTAGCCTGTTATACTCCTGTTCCTTCTGCCCTGTTTGAAAGTCATTGCCAACTCAAGTTAAACTAAACTATGTCCACCCCCAGGGCTCAGTGTTATATCACACAATCTACTCCAGCAGATGACTGCATATACTTAACCTCAGCTCAGCTTGTTTTCTGCTGGAGGTTTATTAGTGTATGCATAGTCATTAGCATGATAGTAACACATACCAGTCCGCACATATGTGTAGTGGGAAACAAAAAAAATTAATGCTCAGCTCAATGCAGAGCGAGAGACTGGAAATCCCTCCTCTAATTAATGTTTGCATAACTGTGGCTAATGCTCGGCCGTGTTGAGAGAGGTCAAGGAGCTTGGGGAAGCCCACCTGAGTTGACAATCGCCTGTGTGGGAGTTGAGTGCACAGCCCAGTGAACTGGACACATCAAGTGGGATTGAAAGGTGAAAATAACACAATCTAATTAGAAAACACAGTGTGCAAAACAGTGCTCACAGAGCAGGGCAGTAATCACATCGCACGTTCTTGGAGAACTTGTTGAGTAACATTTTGGCTGTTTGCACTCCACATACTAATTAGTAAAAGTGCAAATTAAAATAAGCTATGGAAGCACTCAAACATGAGATGAAATTAATTTCTTCTATTTACATTATCCTCCAGCTCTAAAAGCAATCACATCCTCACAGAGGCCCTAGTGAGTTTAAAAAAAAATTTGCTGTGATTTAATTGCAAGGAATCGATAAATTGTAACAGTGACAAAGACAAACCTCAATTGTTTGCCATGTGATATTTGACTATTTTTATTTTCAAACTGTGTGCTCTCTCTCTCTTAACCACAAGACAAACTTACATTCAGCATACTAATCATAGGAAAGGTTAACTGTAGCTCATTGTGTAGTGAGATCATATCATCATAGCATATTTATTTGGAGTTATATCCAAAACATGTCTGCGCTACATCACATCAATTGGATACACAGGTAAACAGACTGGTGATGTTGATCTTAGCTCTTCATGATTGATTGTTAAGGTAAATATTATACACTGCATGACAGATACAATTCGTTTGATCCTGGAGAGGCATTTGCAACGATTAAGAAGATGGTATGATGTGAATGTCACAACAAAGATATTCAGGAGCTGAGGTGGTGAACAGCTGAGACGACATACAGAGGTCAGTGTTAGCAAGCAAACCGTTAAATCTACAGATAGGGGGTATTTAATTCTAACAGAGGATTCAAAAGTGCAAAACTTGATGGCAAGAGAAGCCAAAAATAGGAGGTGTAGTAGTGAAAATAGGCCCTGAAGGAGGATGATGAGCAGTGAGCTGCAGCCCTTGAACAAAAGAAGACACAACAGGGTTGCAGGGGTCTCACTCTCGACACAAATAACCCTGTATGAAACAACACAAAACAAAACAGGCACGTGGTCGTAGCATCAGTGCATCACCAGCAGGATATCCTAATAAGATCTGCCAAAGTATGAAGCAGAGACAGTGGATAAACTGAGGCGGGGTACAGACAGAAGAAGATGTGTGGGCATCCTGTGATGTGCTGCCATCACCCCTAGAAGGTGAGGCGACGGCTGTGCAAAGACCATACGTATCCTCTGGACTCAGACACATTTGCATGCAAAGTCTTGTACAAGGTCAATATGCTTGGCAGCATCATAACAGCCTGGAAGCAGCAGCAATTGAGAGCATAAAAACAGAAACTAGTTTTTCCACCCTGAGCAGCACAGAATACAGTAAATAAAATAACATGGAAGGAAAAGCTTTTTTTACTTCCTGGGTAACAGTAAAGAGCTCGGGATTCAGAAATCCTCAGAGAATGACAGATAAAGATTAGAATTCTTCACATTTGAAAGTCTATTATCTATTATCTATTTGTGACAATGTATTTCTGAACTTACCCAGTGGAATCATTAATGATTACGCTTAAAAAGTAAAATATCATCCATCGATCCATCCATCCACATTCGTTTATCCGGGATCAGATCGTGGTGACAGCAGGTTAAGGGAAATATGTACATTATCTGGAAAAAGGAATTCCGACTTTTTAATCAGAGAACTTTAAAAGTACTTGCAGGTGAATTTTGTTACCATTGGAAGTTTGCAAGTCATGACTGCTGTACAGGGGAATGAGAATACAGGGCAAGGATAGTGGAGATGACAGAGGGGGCAGAGCTTCGTGAAGCACAGTGATTTAATGGCAGCAAAAATGGAGGGATAAAGGCTTATGGAATGGTGAGGCAGGCAAGGGTCAAAACCATAGAATGCAGACCAAACAGTACATTGTTATCAGCTTTTTAATAAACTAGAAACCTCTCAGAGACTGCTCCACCAATGCGGCTTAGATGTATACACAGAAAAGTTGAAAAGAAGGTCCTTCTGAAGCTGAGATTTTTATAATACATAAATTCCAGAGGACCGTGATGATGACATTGCTGTGTTGGTATACAATCCCACTATATGCATTCTCCTCTAAGAGCCCTTTCAGCTGTTTCCCTCAGCATTCCAACCTCTGAATGAAAGGTTGGGTGCTCTTGTGAGCATGCACAATACGTGCATTCCATTATGCATCACCGTGAGGAGATCATCAATTGTTGTATCATTGCAACCAGTGCATAGCACGCACTATGGTGATGTTGCCATGATGACGTTGATTGACTTGGATCTGCCTCATGCCAAATTAAGTATTAGCACCTGATGCCTTGACCTTAGAATCCTTCTCTTCGCATTTGGAGTCAGATGTTTATTATCATTATGAGTTGTCAAAAAAATATGGTTCTGATGATTCCATGATGACGACTCTGCATTATGGACAAAATTTCATCAGACTCTGTTGACGACATTTCAAGATGTCTGGAGGACAAACAAACGAGTGACCACATGAACTCCACCCATCAGTGAAAGCATTAAAAATTCTTGAACAGATCAGAAAGCACTGATTGTGAAAAGACAAATTTCTGTGGATAAACTGTGCAGCTCCTGGCACCCCTCCTCTGTCTGACACCTGCTTCTCTACGCTCCTCATCCCAAGAAACAATGCCATCCACGAATCTTGCAATCAATCACTCTGCTGAATTTACACGACAAAACCAGCTCGTGTGTCCATCCTCTCCGTCATACCTGCATCTTCCTCCTCTCTGCCTCCACTTATGAGTTTTCTGTACCTCTAATCATAAGCCTCTGTGCTGTATATTCAATCTCCCTCTCTGGAGGGTTAAGCCTGATGTTGAAAGGCTTCTGACAGAAGAGCAGATTAATGTGTGGATCTTTGCTGATTGATTCATTACATTAGTTTTATTTGACTAGTTCAATTGATTGATTCCGAGCTCTGGAAGCTTTTAAATTACAACCACTCAATCGAATTAATCACAGAGAACAAAGTTCAGCCCAGCAACGATTCTCTGACACATTTAATGCTCTCTTCACAGTTTTGTGTATCAAAAACATGTTTTTCATTCTTTGAGTTTGTTCCTTTTCCCCTTCCTTCTATTCTTCTTTTCTCACGCTGTGCTGGTCTGGCGCTGTCTCTTTTTATGATGACTTGGTGCCACTTTGTGATCAGGGCCGGTTAGATCCTCACTGATGATCAGCGAGAAAGTAAGGTGGGAGCATACAGCAGACGCCTACACAAACAATTAGAGAGGAGGAATGCTTTGCAACTTCCTGAAGAAAACCCTCTCTCATCTTCTGTTCTTTACCAGTGAAAAAGAGGGGGAAAAAACAAAGGATGAGTCACTCGATTTTCTCAGGGGTAAACCAAGCACAGCTAACAAGGTCAGTTATGTACAGCATGTTTTTGTAGGACATACACTCTTGTAATTATCTTCTGATGTGATAAAGACAAAATCAGGACTACATTTGTGTGGTCAGATTAGTCCCATTTCTGCACAAGGGCTGTCAAGATATTTGTTTGCTCACAGGCCAGGCCTGTTGTTTTCCTCATTAGACTACTTTAAATGCACTTTCTGAAAAACAAACACAGCTGATTTCACTGCATCTTTACTGACTTGCCTCCTGTCTAATGCGGTGGAGGGCATCCATTATGTGTGCTATGGGCAAATGCCCAGTGCAACCATCTGAGAGATTTTGTGCACTTGGCTCAAAGAAGGGCCAGGAAGCCTGCTGTACCCACCCTGTTTGTACACACAGAGAGAGGCAGCGCAAGGCTTTCTTGGAAACTAGCAACCGTCAGTCAATTAAATGAAGCCGTCATCACTCAGAATGAGAATATAACATCTCTAATTTCTTATAGACAAAGACTAAGGAGCCAACTCTGCCATACTTTATGTCAAATGTGCAGTTTTTTGGGCTATTCTCATGCTGAAACATTACTGAAAAAAGTTGCACATTGCCTCCGCTTACACTGTTTTCTCTCAGTGGCTCTTCACTTCACAATAAATATATTGTACATTTACCAAAAATGGACTGTATCTGTTCTCCAAGACAATGCATACAACCAGGAAGGGTTACGCCATACACATTAAGATATTACATAAGGAATGTAACAAGCATCAGCATTTTAATCTGCATATTGGCAACTTTTCTTGGTCTGATAAATGTGGTTTGGATATTACCCCGGATAAAAGGTCCTTGTATAAACATATCCGATTTAACCATGGTGACATATACAAAGTGACATATATCCACAGAGACAGGAAGGAATCCGTTCAACCATTTCAGCCATTATGCCTCTAAATGTTAATAGAATGAGGGCAGCTGTGTTGAAAGAAAAAGAGGGATGTTTAAGGTTGATGCTCAGAGACAAATCTGAAATACAGAAAACCGTTTGAAATCCTCTCCTCTGATTGTCTTCTGTCATGCTGGCCTGTATGATAACTGTCACTTTCAGTGCATCAGCTGTTTGTCAATCAGTCAGCTCTAAGGCCTGGAGTTGCTTTATTCTCCTGTTTTACGGGTACATGAAGGAATGACAGACCCACTATTTTGACAGAAACACTGGCTTTCAAAAGATTTAAGCCGTAGCCATGAGACTACATGAGGAGGACACTGTCATCATTGTACGTTCAGATTATGGCCAATTATGGTCAAAGTGTGCTTACAAGAAGTAGAAAAAAACTGGGTTACAATTTTGGTAGAATGGCTTTGCCCTAGATTTCTCTTTCGATGGCAGTTTTACGTCACCTTATGAAGCAGTCACATAGACAGAGTCTAAGAGTGGATGTCTGCTGCCATGCATTTGAGTAAAACATTACTCGTGAATGGCAAATAAAACACAGTTAATAACATAGAATCATGCACAGAAGCAGAACAGTTAGCATTGTCTGAAATAGAACTGAATGCTTATGTAGATGTCTCATATTATGGATAAAAGAATGAAAACGGTCTTTCTCCCACAACTGCAAGCAAACCTAATATCTTCAATATAAAATATAACAGCGATGTGCAATCTATGGGAATAATCTATGACAACCTATAATGACAACCTATTAGGACTATAGTGAGATACTTCAGACATCCTGTGTCAGCGCTTAGAAATTTTCTCTTAACCATCCAAGGCGATCTTTTTCCTTTGAATTCGTTTAAAATCAGATGTGGACCAGTGGCATGTAAATTAATGCATTTATAGTCAACTTGCTTTTATTCTTTTCCACACCAGAACAGAATGTTATATTTTGATTTGGGATCAAATAAGTGCAACAATACCTTATCTAGTCCCATGAAATAAAATACAGCCCCTATAAGGCTTCATAATTGTCCAAAAAGTATTAAAAACACACCACAGAGCTCCACATTTGCATTGGGTGTTCTTTTAATAAGATATTGTTTTCCACCATACACCATCTTTGGGCTGTCAAACAGTAACAAGCACACCAAATGTATAATATACTGTATATAGTTCTGAACAAAGGCAACATGCAGTTTTGTTAGAGTAACCTTTGGTAAAAACTGCAGCTGTTCCAGGAAATTATTGAGGCTTTTATAGAAATACAACTATATAATTGTTACCTGTTTCAAAAGGTTTACACCTTTATAGGAACAAATAGTCTGGTGACTGAGTGCCACAGACATTAATGGGTGTCAGAAAGTAGTAAAAAGAGGGTCTAGCATTTTGTTTTGTTGTTTCCGCAGGATTCTGCTAATAGGAAAAATATGTAAAAACACCAGACAGACTCCTTTAATGTAATTTATTTGGTACAATATCCATAGATAGACGGTTAGACTTAGGGATAAGCTTTGTAAATTAAAATTATTTGGATATTTTTGTTCACAAATAGAAAAGTGGGTTTAGAAAATGAGATTAAATGTTGCCCGGACATACGTTTCTTTTCATCCATGACCCCTGTGTGGGGAAAATGCCATCCACTGTGTGAACAAATCTTAAGGAGGCCTCTGGTTTAACACTTTCATAGCTACACGTTAGATTCATATAGACAGAACAACCCTGGGGGATTCACTGCACTATGGAAAGCTTTGCTGCACACGGTCTCATGCAGGCTATATACGTACTGTTGCATGCAAAGCATAGGAGAAGCTCAGGAATGCCAGCTGTCTCACATTTAATTTTTCAAAAGGTGATCATTTGTGGAGAAGTCCGTTCTACTGTATTACTGCAAAGTCAAGATACATTTCAAAATAGCTCCTTTTTAAAAGCAGCTGAGTTGCTCTGAAGAATACTTCAACATCAAGTAGTCCAGGGAGGCAGTAGACAGCAGATTTCATTCTGCATAATTAATGGGCCTGTTTAGCCCTAGACTGGGGTGACTGAACATTTTCATACATTTATTTCTTATACATAAAGTGAGCAGGTTGCATGAAATCTTCGTGTGGCTTTGTGGTCAATAATAAAACGAGAAATGTTATTTTTGTAAAAGTTTCCACATCCTTTTTCTAAAGATGACAAGCCAAGCACTCATTTCTATTAAAAAGATGTTCTTATAACAGGTTATATCACTGGACTATAAACCAGAAGGACACCTGAGTTACAGGAGTGAGGTCAGGTGGTGTCTAAGTGTGAAGGCTCTGCAGTCCCAGCAATCAGCGCCAGAACACCTGTTAACAGCCAGGGTGACCTTATTTATCACACAGGGAGCATTCAGAAAAAGCCCGTTCCATTGGGGAAAGCTGTCCAATCATTTAGGAAGAGAAAGTTAAGTGAGAAGCACTTGTCCCTCCATGTAGAGATCACAATTAGAAAGGCAAATGATCGATAAAAAGAATCTGTTGCCACAGAGTTTGTTCACCTGACAGCAGTTTTATCGTTTCTCAGAAGCAGTGTCTGCTGTAGGGATTCAACTTTACTCTATTAAGTCCAGATTGTCATGTGATCATTTTTGTTTTGTAGTGTCGACCTGCAGAAAGAGGTCAGACACAAAGGCCAGGAGCCATAATAAGTGGCACCTTTCCACGAAGGAATGATTCAAATTTGATCTAATCTATTTGAATCATCTGAGAGACTTGCTGTAATTGAGGAAACAAAGGGATAATGTTTTAAGCCTGAGTCTTTTCCTGTGTGGCTCCACAGGACAGGATTTCTCTCCCAGTGATCTGCACGGAGACAGTGATTTGAAAATGAGGTGACATGAGTTGACCACGAGCAGTCATTCTCTCATCTGGCGGTGTTTTCTATTTGTGTCAGCCAACATGTGTTTCTCATGATGGGACCTGACACCTCCCCTGGAGCAGCATGAGGAGCAACAAAATGGTGACGCTATAGGGGAGACAATTTCACACCAACTGTAATTTACACTCCGATGCCTACTTACTAGAATGTCTACAAATAATATGTGGATTTTAGGAAAAGATGGGAGACATTCTGAAGAAAAAGCCACCTTGCACTCATGGCAATATTTACAAAATCAAATATTCACCTCTACTCTCTCTCAAGTTGGTTGTTTTTACTTACATGCTCAGTATGTGCTAAATCATTTTGATCTTTACTTATACTGCATGTCTGGAAGATTTTTCGTGGGCTGAACTCTGGGTGAAATGGATTTACTGTTAAGGATAAATTGGAATGTTTTTACCACACTGTGACAGATGACTTAACAGATATGTGGAGTTAATACATAAGAGGAAAAGTGCCAACTTTTGCTGCCCTTCATTTTCAACTTATTTTACCGTATGTGAATGCACATTAGTACTAGTTATTTCATTGCATTGCATTAAAGATGTGTGAAAGTGTGAAAGAGAGAGAGAAACAGACGAGAGTTTCACTTTTTATCGTCAAACTGTTTAAGATTCTAATGGCTTCGCTGATATTGGATTAGGCTCCGTCTTGAAGGCATTTCTTTGCGATGGGCCCCCCTGGAGCAAGGAGGCTGTAGCACCCGGTGGCAGAGGTAGTGACGTATGTACGTGCAACAGCAATGAATCACTGGGAGACAATGCCACGCTCAGAACTTGAGCTGTTTGCAGATGCACAGCCACAGGTCAAGAGGGAAACGGCTTTGGAATCATTAGTGTGGTGCAGAAACAAAGTCAGTCCTGCAGAGTGCACCAAAATATACCTATAATACCTGCAAATATGATACATATCCAACACTCTTTTAATTATTCATCATTATTGTATTATAGTTCACAGAACTGCAATGTTTGCTATTTAAAAAGGGATGTTTTCATCATGCAGAGAACATTTAAATGTGATTCCAGACACATTAGTGTGGAAAAAGCGCTGCGACTGAGAAGCAAGAAAAGGAAAAACAATTTCAAAGTTATCTTGACTTGATAGTCAACTGTTAAGTCTTCCACTTTTGAGTGTTTTCCTCCTACAACACAAGAAGCTCCGCAATCATTCTGAAGTAACTCATTCAAAACGCCAGCAGCTGTGGCACCTATAGGTCTATTCGGAAAGCACAGAGGTAGACGCTCGTGCACGCACGCGCACACTCACATATGACTCATCTCATCTAAATCAAAGCCCTTTGTCAGGGGCGTTCATTCACGTTACACCCATGCACGACCGCGCAGACTCAATCTCATCTTGGAGCGCCACGCTTGTAGTGGGGTCGGCTATATAAGTCCATTCAGCATCTTCTCTTTAAGTAACTATAGACTTGTTTCTTCAAAGAAGTAGGAGGGCGGCATCTCGCCAACTACAGTACCTGGCAACCTACGCGGCTGTACTGGACCTCCTCTAAAGATTGAAGGTATGAAAAGCAACATTTATTTGATACAATATGTGAAACTGCCTGCATGTCTTCTCGTCACATCCTTTCATTTTCACTTTACTTCACTTAACTCCACGTCAATCTAAAGAAACAGATCTTGCGCTTACAAACGTTTCAAAAACGAATTAGCGCGTGTAAAATAAAAAAATTAAAAAAAAAACAATTTAAGAGAGTAGAGGTGCAACATTTGATTTTACAAATATAGCCATGGAGTGCAAGGTGAATTTTTCATCAAGTATATTGCATTTTCAAACTTGATTTTGTTTGATAGTATTATAAAATGCGTGGATACCTGACAATAATACTTAAACTTGCGCAGTTTATCCATTATTGAGCCAAATATCCTTTATAATAATAGCCTTTACGCGCAAAATATTTCATATTACATAAATGCGATGTCTGTTTTGCGTGCGTAAATTCCCCATTACGCATCACATTTTACACCAGAGCTGGGGTAGAAAAAGATAGACATGACATGAAACTAATGCAGACGTTTGTTTTCCTTCTCAGATTCCTGCTGATATCCTGACATGAAGCTCAATTTACTTGGTACCACCGTGATTCTGCTAGTTGCGTTCCTACCCCGCTACGAATGTCGGGCTATTGAGAGCCCTGGCGATGCGCTGCGCGTCCCAGCTCCCCAATTCCAAAACTCCCAGCAGCAACAGCAGCAGTCTGGTCCCATCCTGGAGCGGCTTGGAGAGGAGTATTTCATCCGACTGGGCAACAGGGACTCTAACTCTTTCCCATCATCGTCCATGTTTCCCGGCGGATCACCTGCCATCTACAACAGAGCACTGCAACTCCAGCTGACGCGGCGTCTTTTACAAGGAAAAGTTGGGAACATCAGGGCGCTCATAAGCGGCTTCGGAGACCGCGGGGAAGAGTCGATGGAGAGGGGAAGGAGGTCCGAAGACCCGCCAATATCCCTGGATCTGACCTTCCACCTGCTGCGGGAGATGATGGAGATGTCCAGGGCGGAACAGCTGGCCCAGCAAGCGCAAAATAACAGAAGAATGATGGAGCTCTTCGGGAAATGAAGACCTCTTTTCCAAAGATCTCCTTTCCTTTCCCTTTCTTTTCTTTTCTTTTTTCTTTCTTTTTCTTTTCTTTTGACATTTTTACCATCAGCACAGAACATGCTCTGTACAAGATAGTACTGCTTTATCACGTTATTATTTATAGCTTTAACCTCAAACTATGAAGCCTAACGAGCTTCAATTCAAATGATCCGATTGTACCTTGCCATTTTAATGTCAATGTCAAATATTACACTTCATAACTGAAATGAAATACTTTTGGTTAATACATGAAATAATGCTTTGGCATTTTGTCTTAAATTATGAGTCACTGTATTTATGATATTTGTTAATAAACTTATGTGCAACCAGTATTTTCCGTTGTGCAAGACAACGTCTTATATCTATATTTTTTAATAAAAAAAATTAAAAGCAACACTCACACTTCTCTGTGGACATCCTTACAGATGGGTTAATAATAACCCCCATGAAAACTAACTTTTAGTCAATTTATATATTGATTTGATTAATGACACTTTCCAGAGATACAGATTTGTAAACTGACATCAGAGAAATTGCATATAAGTACAGGTTTATGGTAAAATAAGGAACCAATTGGAGAGACCACAAGTGGACACTGTAACTTGATTCTTGCCTACACAAATATTGATTGATAGAGAAACATTTTCATAAAAATATTATATGGTGTAACCATTGCATTTCTCTAGAGCCTGGTCGTGGGTTACCACTGTGCCTCACACAGAAAGAGCTGTTTCAACAAAAACATTTACCAAAGATATTTATAAGGTTGCTTTAAGAGTGTCTGCAGTCACGCAGGTGAAGAACATGGCATCCTTTCTCCTAAATCCTTAATCCCCAAGAAGGAATTCTCATTATACCAGCAAAAGGCAACCCAAGACAGCTGACAGATGAGCTAATGAGTGTAAAATACACTTTGTGTGCGTGTCTGTGTGTGCATGCTGTGCTGATCCTTGACCCACAGTGCAGTGTCAGGGTAAACTAAACAAGAGCTGTAGATGTGAGTCATCCTATTATGTTGGGCCCACATAGCAACTTGCGGCTTAGTTCTGCACTGAGCCCATTTGTAAAGGATCCAAGTCACTCAGACAATAATTGGATGGGGCTACCTCAATAGTGGAGCCACAGCAAGGTGAGATCATTGCAGTGTAGCAAGTAGAGAACTGGGGGGCCTGAGGATCACTGCATTCTAATAGGGTGTTAAAAATTAGTAAATAAAGACAACAAAGTTTACAAGATTTGGTCTAATATGGAAATGACCCTTACCCTCTTTTGAGGTCAAAGTCCACCACCAAGATGTTGCCATGGAAATGCTAAATAAATAAATAAATAAATAGAATAAATAAATAGAATTTATGATTAGTAAAAGATATTTTGCATCATTCCTAGTATACATGTAGAATTTGTCAAAGAAATACACAGTTTAGAAGGTGTGCTTCAAAAACGAACCTCACCAAGTTGTTACCACGGAAACACGAAAAATAAAAATTGTGAAAATTTCAAATAGCAAAGGGCACCACTCCAGAATATGGTTGAGGTGTATGAACAATTTGTTGAATGTATATGAAATAATTTTAAAGTTACACTCAACATAGCTCCAATGGAATATTTTTAACCAAAATGAGAAAAATAGAAATGTTAAAAACCACAAAATACCAAATGGTACCACTCTTGAATATGTTTGATGTGTTAGCTAAGTTTCATGAAAGAATGTTGAATATTATAATAATGTTTACATACAGACCGACTGCTAGACAGAGTGATAGCTACACTATATCTCCCCATATTATGTACCGGGGGGGTAATAAAAATGGCATTAAAGTCTTTTCTGGATGGATTTCCTTTGACAGAAATGAAACAGAGTGTGAAGAAAAGATGAAGGAAGGGCAAAAGAGAAAAAAAAAGCATTTTTCTTTTCAGGTGAACACAGACACATAAACAGGGTATTGCACAAAATCCATTTAATTGGTAAAACAGACCACAACACAAAGTACAGCGACATGTGGTAGTGAGATGAAATGTCTTTTTAATGTCTGTTAATATGGCATCGACGAAGACTTGACAAATATGATCCTTCATGTTTAGACAATTCTGTTTTAATGACACATAAAATATAATACCCCATAAAGGGGTAAAACATTACAATGTTTTGTCTTAAAAATACCTGTGTTAGATAACAAAGAACATGGCACATAATACAGGTTGTTGCATGTATTAAATACTGAAATGTCACAGTAATAGTTCTGTACTCTGTCACCCTTCTGATAAAGTTATATAAAATAACTGGAAATAACCAGACACTTATTTGACTGTCATTCAGCTTATAAAAAAACAACTAGAGGAGGAACCAAAGTGTGTATTTAATCAGATAGAAAACAGTTAAGATCAGTCAGTATGAAGTGATGCATAATCACAATAAATGAGAGAGAAGGGAATTGAAACTTCTGCCTCTTCCTTTAGATCTACCTCTGTAACTCAGACTTCCCCTTTGGCACCGATCTAAATCTGTCTCCCTGTTCCCCAATCTGGGAGTAAAAGTATCACAACTGACCTGAAATCAACATCTCAAAACTTATCCCACTCCTGTTTTATGTGTTGACTATATGGCCGGCGGCTGACAGCTAAGTCGAAGCGGAGCTCTTGGCTGCACTTGGGGAGGAGTTCACCTGCTGGGGGGCAGAGGGTTGGTTGGAGAGGGCTGTAACAACACTGCCTCCTGAAACAGTCTTTGCCTCCTCTTCTTCCTCTGTGACTGCTTCGCCATCCCCACCCTCTTCATCCTCATCTTCATCATCTGTAGAAAGAACAGGGAGGAGAATTAAAGCCAACATGACTGCAAATCTGAGCCGTGAGCTGAGAATTGCTGCCATCATCAGGTCTCTCCCTTCACCTTGGATGAAGTCAATGCTGCGCAGGGCCCTGCCCTCTTTCTTGAACTCGACTTTGTAATGATCCATATTTTCATAGCCGCGCTCAACTTTGTCTAAGTGTGCTGTAGTGGATGCGTCGGCAATCCTGAAAGCAGAATGTTCAATTAGGATGTGTACGAAAAAAGTCAATGTAACACATGTAATGTCTCATCAGTCTGTGATTAATGAGACACTCCAATCCACAAGTTATTTCAGGATGCCACAGCTATATTTGTTATAGATTTGTTACTGTTGGCAGCTGGTGTGATCTTGCCGCATCAGGCTGGTGGTTTTATGCGTGGGTGCAGACAACTTTGGTAAATCATTCACAAGAATCTTAAAAAAAACAACCTTAATGGCGTTAAGTGAGAGAGTATTTTTACCCTAAAATGACGATATCTAATTTTTTAATACAGCAAGCACACTGTATTACCCCACAACCATTGTCAGTGTAATTACTGAAGCATTAAAACATGCACTTACTTTTTGAGGAGAGGCTTTGTGTTCTGAAGAAGAAAAGAGAAAGAAAGGAAAACTATCTAACTTATACATAAAATATTGATAATTGTTTTTATGTAGAGTTTAATATTGACACTGACCTGTAGAAATAAAGCCATTTCTGACTCCTCCATAGTCTGGATCCCCATCTCCACAATCTTACAGCTCTCCTCCAGATGGTCTCCATACTTCCTGGTCAGACCCCGGATATAGGTCACCTTTTCTTCCTGATCGGCCGTCACCTTCTGGCTCATTTGTCTCTTCTTCTCCTCCAGAATGGTGTACAGCTGGTCAAACTTCTCGCACAACAGAGTCTTCTGCCTCCGACCGTTCTCCTGTACATGCATGAGTCAATCATCATGGTCTTTTAGGTGAGAAATGTCTGTAAATGCAACTCTAGGGGACAACAGAATATTCAAACCCAAGATGAAACCAAAGAAGATGAGGTAATAGATTTCTGTGTACGTCATGGAAACACTGTAAACATCAAATGTTGCGGTTTGCGTGTCCTCTGACCATATAGGAGTGCCATATGTGCAGGGGGGGTGGCAGTGAAACTCATTCTGCATGACGCCACTAAAGGTGACACATGGGTACTGGAGCCTCTCCAGGTTCCTCCTTGGCACGTGAACCATAGGAAATGTCTGTCTGTTCTCCCTCTATCTGTTACACTACTTATTTTTTAATGTCAATAGGCCAGAGCAGAATGGATTACCCTGCTGCAGTAAGTGCATGTGGAAGGAAATGTCAAAATGAGAGAGTAAGAAAGGTTGAGGCATCAAAACAGTCATTTTCCTCTTTCCATCGCTCTAAATTTCACAGATAAAAGCAGAGACTAGGCAAGCAGACAAGAACACATTACGTCTGATTGAACGTCAGTGCAGGTGGGTGCAGGTGCATTAGTTTGTGCACAGAGCGAGTGCTTGCCGCGTGAGTCAGCGGCCAGGCACTGCAGCAGAAGGACACTGACCTCTATGGAACGGCAGGCTTCCTCTAGCTGACTAATGATTCCTTGCATCCTGTCGTTGTTACCAACCATCATGGCGATCCCGTCACCCAGCTCCAGCTGAGGGGGCAAAGACATGGCAGAGAAAAAAGATCTGACCGGGATAGACGTACTTCATAATTAACGAATGTTTCTCCTAATTCTCAAACTCTCTAAAGTGTTCATGACCTCCATGAGAATTTGAGGCCTGACCTTCTTTGTCTGGTAGATGCTGGTGATGGGTGCCACCTCGCAGTCTTTATGAGTTCCAAATATCTTACACATGGAGCATGTGGGCACGCCATGGGTGACGCAGTAAATGCTGATCTTTTCTTCCTCGTGAACATCACACATGGGCGTCTCTTCCTTTCTCTCTGGCGCTGGCTTGCTGCTGTAGAGGTTTAATGAAAACAGTGGTATCCTCCTGTCATGCCTGTACGTTTCAGTGCATGTAGATGTGACTTGTAACGTCAGTTTGATAATGTCACAGGCACACAATTAAGCAGTCTATTGATGATCCATCAGTTCTGCCTTGGCATGCACAAAGTAATGCACTGTAATCAATACATTACCATATCACTGTGCAGTATACAGCTATACAGCTTGTGGGTTCATTTCAATATTTTATGAGCAACTCAGAGTCTCAATGTAAGGTCAGTTTATCCCAGAATTTCTCAAGATAGTTAATTGTAAAACATTTCACTTGATTGTATGAGTGTTGTGGATCGTGTGTCGCACAAGCCCTTTGGCTACACAGCCAATAACTCAGATTAGGTAAATCATGTGTGTAGACTGATGACTTTGTATATACTTTACACTTATTCTCCTTTACCATCTCTATTCTTTGCCCTCAGGGTTAAAGACAGCATGATAAACAAAACAGAGTACATCTGTGTATCTGGGCTGTCTTACCTGCCGGACTCCTGTTTGAACATGTCAATGATATTCTCAACCAGCAAGTTTCTCTGCAGGCCGTAAACACCATGCCTGTCCAAAACCACCTCATGTCTGCAAGAAGGGCATCGAAATCGGCCACCAGACGTCAATGAGCCCCCTCTTGTTGGAAGGTATGGATTTGAGGCCTGCGACCAGTCACGGGTAAAAACGTAAATGTAGTTGGATGGCACAGAGTTTTGAGGGATGGATTCGTCTCACTTGTAAAAGTTAAGAACTCAACAATCATTAGTGATAATCCAATTGATTAACAATTCATAATAACAAGTGAAAATCTGAATCGAATCTAAATCAAATTGCCCTGTTATCACTCTTAAATGAAGAGAGCAACACTACAAAAATACAACTAAATCTTAAATTCCCTACACTGTAAATATTTTCTGCTCCTGGCAAATACATGAATAATGTTGGTAAACACAGCCTCACATGTTATGATCAGCTGTGACACAAAGAAATGCTGATTTACTGTCTTAAATTTTTGTCTTCAATCTTCAATTTTTATATGAGAATATCATATACCTGCCACCCAAACAGTGACTGGTTTGGCATTTCACACAACACAAATAAAGAACAAGTTCAGACAAATATGAACCAGCTAAATAACATATTTAGCTGGAGATTCATTACATAACAACAATGTTCCTCAACTCTATAAATACTTCCCACTTGATACCAGAAAAAAAAATAGAGACATTTTGTTCAGTTGCTTACCTGGAAAATATCATTGGCACATTTTCTGCAAAGGTTGTGCTGGCAGGGTAGGATAACCACAGGCTTTGTAAACATCTCCAGGCAAATGGGACAAATCAGCTGTTTTTCCAAGTTGTCCATGTTATTCATTGTTGCCAAACACTCTTAGTAAGACATTAACACTACTGAAACTAAATTAGTAAGACCAGTAAAGCTAGTAAAGTTCGTAAAGAGTCCGTGTATGAAAGCAATCTACAGTGGGCCCGAGTCAGGCTGCAGAGTAGGCCTGCTGCTCTTGTGACAGTGGGTGTGGGCTCTAATCTCACTTGTGTCAGTTCTGTTTTTAGCAGCTATTGCTGTCACGCCGAAGGTTGCCATTTTTACCTTGCCCATATTTGAAACGGAGCAGTGCAATACTGAACAGCTGTCCTCCTCTACACTGCCATCAGAGGTGAATGGGTGTCTTTGCAGTTTATGTATACTGAGACATGGTAGTGGATGCCCTGCATCGCATCCAGGAGTCAGATGTTGCATAGCTGCAATAAAAGAATGACAAGGCTACCAAATATTTGTGTATCAGTAAACTGTATCTAATTTACTGCATAATCCAAGCAATTAAATGTATAATTTGTCACAGTCATCAAACATATGATTGATGATTTTAAAGATGCATCTGAGCTTTAGCTGTCCAAACAAAACGCTATGTTACAATAATGAATGAACAAATGTTCAGTCAAGGGATGGAATGTCACAGCCAGGATTGTGTATGTTCCTAGTTTCTGGAGGAGAATGACAGAGAATGTTCCAGTCCATGATTCCTGCTGTCCATGATTCCTGCTGTAATCAATACTAATTTCTGATTGTGCAAAATGTTGTATTCTCCTGTTTTTTTTCACCTGAGACATTAATGCTACTTACGATGTTGGTGTTGTTTTTGTTTTGTCTCCTTGTTTTTGCTACGGATAAAGATAAAGATAATCATTAAAGTTACTAATGAACAAAATACAGGTTGTTGTTTTCGTATGACACAAATTACCCATAGAGATTTGCAAATAAACACAGTGGTGCTTTTTAAGTCCCTTGTGTTAATCAATTACCCCATTACTTATGTAGTGGCGGAAAACAAGTAAAACCAGCCGTTTCCTTATAATCGTGTCTTCACTATTATTACTTGGATAGTTTCAGACTTTTATAAAAGACTTATGATTGGAGAATGCGGGCATCGATCCCGCTACCTCTCGCATGCTAAGCGAGCGCTCTACCATTTGAGCTAATTCCCCTTGCTGTAACATTACGTTGAATCACTTCCTGTCGGCTCCTTCAATTACTCTCTACAGTAGCTGGTTCTGTGACACTGTGGCATGTGTGGCTACCAGGAAAATCCAAAATCCATGATGTGGCACTAGTTATATTTGTCTTTAGATGATATGACATTCTATCATGGCTTTAATCTCATGGTGGCTCGCATGACACCAACTCCCTTCGATAGCTCAGTTGGTAGAGCGGAGGACTGTAGTGGATATATATAGTAATCCTTAGGTCGCTGGTTCGAATCCGGCTCGAAGGAGAGAATTTTTTTTTCCCCAAAGTGCATTTCGGTCCAGGGAAGGCACATTACAACCTTCATTAAATGTTGGCCATTAAAGTCACAACGTCCATATCTAGACAACCACTCACGGAAAGCTCTCCATAATTTTAAAAACTTACTTGCAGTGCTTGCCAAAATCTTATTTGTGTCTCAGTAAAATTTAATATTACCATATTTACAGCATAATCCAAGTAATTAAATGTAGGCCTATAATTTGTCACGGCCATCAAGTAAATGACTGATGATTTTAAAGATGCATCTGAGCTTAAGTTCTCCAAATGAAACCAAGCAAACAGAGTAAACTCTACACTGTGTTGTGAGGAATTCAGTTGTGTTAGTGCATAATTATATGTCATGTTATATAATGGCCATACACTGAGTCTGGTTTTCAAAGTGTGCAGAAATTGGATTTCTTGTTTATGACTTGGATTTCTGTCTGTAACTATAACAGCCCCTGCGTTAATATATACCATTTGCGTTGGGTGACAACCCCACTCTCTTTTTGGTAGAGGGCCTATGCTATTGGTCCTATGAGAAGTCAGTAAACAGAACTTAACTCGACTAAAATAAAATGGGGGGGTGGCAGCTGGTGGCATTACTGTGACACCTAGTGGCACCCTGTGACAGCTATAATATCTTGGCCCTGAGGGGTTTGGTTGATTGCTGTACCATTGCACTATTGTCTTCTTTTGCAGTTGTAGGTTGCAATGGAAATGCAATAACCTATTATTTTGACAGTGTTTCGGTGTTCATATCACACATTTCTGATCAATTGAATTTGTGCATTGTGGCTGTATTATTTACTTCAGAAAATGGCATCCAAGAAGACCCACAAGGTGCCTGGCCATCAAATGCAGAAACAGGCCTGCTCTTAGGCAAAAAAGATGGCATTACCTTTATCATAGGGTAAAATGATGAACGAAAAACCTCTGACAACATACCCTTTACTTACTTTTGTCTTTTCTGGTTTAGACAAATTTTGATAGAAATGTTAGACACAAAAAGTAAACAAAAAATCTAGATATAACTCTTAGCAGAATAAGGTAACAAGATTATTAGTCAATGTTTATGTTTTGTATTTGCTATGGTTACAGATAGATAGACAAAGCCCTGCAAGTGGGGGGTCAGAGGACCCTGGTGAAGGGTGAACTATCTAAAATATAAGATGAATGTGTTTCCAATGTGAAGTCGAATGCTTACATTGAAGGCACATGAGCGACTCTATATCTTTCTCCTATGTTTTCAGGCACTCTCTCCATTCAGTAAGGTGACCATAGTCATATGGAATCATCCTAGAAAACAGAGAGGTTAAGTGTTCCTACTTCAACCAATCATGAGAGGAATTTTTAGTTGCCAGCAATTATTTGTTTGTGGTTAATTTTTTATGCCAAGTACATACTATAATACTAGATGTTGCTTTTAATCCACTATCCTGTTAATAAATTGCTTTAGACCCTTTGTAGTTTTATTAATTAATTTATAATTTCTGTTTATTCACGATGGATGTAGAAGATAGTAAGCAAATCAAATGTCCAGGTCCATCTTTGACAACCAATCACGCTGTGTGCTCCATCTTTCCAAACGCCAATCCACTGGTCAGCTCCATCTTTCGTTAGCCAATCAACTGGCCAGGTGTCATCTTCCTTCAGACTCAACAGTACGTGCGCCTTGATGCAGGTGGCTGAATGGAGAAGATGGTAGGGAATGTCCACGATGAGCGGTGAAACTGGTTTGCATGAATTACTCCTTCACTGAAGCAACTAGCAAAACAAAAAAAGTAAAAGGCGTCGTTTTAAATCTTAATTATTGGCACAGTTTTACAAAATTTCATTGGAGAATGCGGGCATCGATCCCGCTACCTCTCGCATGCTAAGCGAGCGCTCTACCATTTGAGCTAATTCCCCTGTGACATGGGTAGAAAATGCGTTGAAACGAAGGATCTATTTTCTGACAGTGGTATTCATGTGGTTGTTTACTGTTTTCTGTCCGACCCCGTATGAAGTATGAGAAGAACATTTAAGAGCATTAGTCAAACTTATGAACAATATCAGCTGATATGACGATTTATAATGGTTCTAGTGTTATACTGCCGAGCAATCTGTCACCTCCCTTCGATAGCTCAGTTGGTAGAGCGGAGGACTGTAGCGGTTATAGTAGACATCCTTAGGTCGCTGGTTCGAATCCGGCTCGAAGGAGAGTTCCTTTTTCCCGAGGTGCAATTCGGTTCATTCGGCACTGCAATAAGAAATGCCGACAAAGTCAAGCACTTCCCTATTATCAGACGGTATAGTACAGATAGATAGTACAGAGATTACTTCAGATTCTCAGAATTTATTAATGATTTTGTTATTGTAGACGAAAAAAAACCCAAATTCTTGGCAATTTTATGTTGAGAAACATTATTCTTAAATTGTACTATTTGCCGGCGCAGTCTTTCACAGAGTAGAGAACCCCTCTCCACCTTTACTTC
The DNA here is from genome assembly GCA_037577475.1 of Chaunax sp. Z400. Lineage (NCBI taxonomy): Eukaryota > Metazoa > Chordata > Actinopteri > Lophiiformes > Chaunacidae > Chaunax > Chaunax sp. Z400. The sequence goes on along the minus strand of CM075206.1, from coordinate 9,473,607 downwards.
AGAAAGACTCAGCCTCTCTGGGATGCTCTTGTTATACCCAATCATGTTACCAACCTGTCGCCACTTAACATCATTAATTTTTAGATGTCCCACCAGGAGTTTTCTTTTAGCATTTCACAACTTTTCCAGTCTTTTGTTGCCACTGTCCCAACTTTTTTGAAACGTGCTGCTGGCATCAAATTCAAAATGGGCTTATAATTTTCAAAAACAATGAAATTTCTCATTTTCAATATTTGAAATGTTGCCTTTTTTATTTTCAATTAAATATGGAGTTTCAATGATTTGCAAATGATATACTGTTTTTATTTACATTTTGAACAGCGTCCCAACTTTTTTGGAAATGGGGTTGTACTAAGTCTATGACAGAACTCAAAATAACACAAAATCAGATCCCTTCAGATCCATAAACTATAATGTAAGTCATTTATATGAAAGCAATTATGGCTCAGAATCCTCAATATCCTGTCAATTTATGTCCCATCTATGAATCAGAGTCTTTTTCTCTGATTCATACAATATGACTGCCCTCCTTATTTCTTGTTCCCTTTATATAAAGGCCATGGCCAAGCTTTTCACACAGGCACATCTGAGTCAGTGAGTCATATTTAAACATTTTCTATCAGTGAAAAAAAAATCATTCTCTTGTCCCTTTCTCTCATTTGTATCTCTTTTATGTCATTACAGACAGAACATACCACAGGTCGGGAACAGTGGCTAAGAGTGTGCACCTCAAAGGTGAGAATTATGTATCCTACTCTTAACTAAAAATTAATTTATAAGTCTGTAAAAATGCCATTTGCCTTTTTTTGTATAAGTGTTTGCATATTTCCTCTGAGTCCTCTCTTTGTGTATGTCTACAAATTACGTTTTCTTGTTTCTTTGTGATCCTGTGGACCCATCACTTCGTTTAGTATTAATTACTAGGCTTTCAAAGACATAATTAGCATGATTAGATATTCATTAACAACATGCAAGGACTGCTGAAATGCTCACAATTTAGATGGTTCCTTAAAGTGAATTCAAATTAGATCAATTAAGAAAATACTCTGAGTTTGAAGTGAATTCATAACTTTAAGCCATTACTATCTGACTCATAATATTGGCGTGCCTGTTGGTAAAATCATAATAAATAAAGATTGAAGATTGACAAATTAAGAGCAGTAGAAGATGCTTGATGATGAAAAGCCAGACACATGCTCCTGCGTTCAGAGGCCAGACGCTGCCATTTAAAGAGCTTGGTGTGACCCTCCTTTCCAACTTTTCTTCTATATTGCTCTGTGATATAATTAGGTGTTTTGACTCTATGGTAAAAGTGTTGCCAATTTCTGACAATGCCACAAAATACAACACATGAACTTGCACACAGGTGCATACATACATTACAGGTCTACATGCTCGTGAGTAAGTTAAAGATAAAGAGCAGTGCAGAAGGTGCCATCTGTTCTCATGTATTAATATTTCAGTTAGATGGAAGGCACTGCCTGTGGTAAAAAAAAAAGATCTTGGTGGGCATTCTCAGATAATGCTGTTTATTTCTGCATTTCAACATTTGTCTTAATAATGAAATTTCTTCACCTTAAATAATCACATAGAATTTCATGAGGGATGGAAAAAGCACTGACATACCCTGATTCACAGGAAATACTGACACCTTGTTGAAAATTCTAGTACAAAACTAGTCATTGTAATCAGCTTGTGAATAACACAAATGGTGAAATGGTAAAAACATATCTAATATAAAAAATGCAGCACACACTGTTATTATCATTGGTTCTATTTTTGCACATTATTGTAGCCTATAGTAAAAAGTGAAAATAACAAAATAATGTTCAAATGTTCATTTTGGCCTGATAGAGCAGGAAACTCACAATGCTTACTGCACTCCATTCAGGGGAGGTCCTGCTGTTGTGACCCACAACATCATAGAACTGAAATCTTGTAATTCTAAAGAATCTACAGATAATGAAAATAGAATTATAATGAAATATCTTCTGACAAGCAGTTGCAGTTTCCGTAATCATTATATTCCTATGTGTCTGGGATAAGCTAGTGTAAGTATTAAGTAGGGTTACAGATAGTGGATTTGCATGATAATGTAATGTGGACCCACAGATATGCAAATGCCGTTTGTCATGTCTGAAATATCGTCATTTGATGATAAGAAAGATGAAATCAAACAGCCAGAGTTCCACATGGAGTTTTATGTAACATCCTTTCCCATACAATGACGTAAAAAAGACATCAGTCTGTTCTGACAGGCACCACTGCGGCGAACGGTCATGGGAAACTGACAAGCGCTCGGCATTCAAGTGCTTTTCTCAGCCTGGCTTATGTCTTATACCCTCTGCATCATGAGAAACGCAGTCCACATCGTTTCATCCTTAACATTAAATCAAAGTGTAGTAAAGCAGGGTAGGTTCAACATCCAGCAGGTGGGTGTTTACACACTAAGAGGAGAGGATTATCTGTCACAAAACATGCACCCTCATTTACTCACCACGTAAATGTGGATCTATAGGTCTCAAAAACAAGTGGTTCTTGGCCTAATATCAACTTGTTTTTATTTATTTTTTTATTTGTTTGTACAGGATGAGGAAGAAATGCAACAAATATCCTCTGCTGGACACCCCACTAGTGTTAACTTATGAGCTTCAATATTATTATCATTATGAGAATTTAGATTGTTGCTGCCACGACCTTTTTTTTCTGCTTCTTTCTACCCATCAAATTCTTTTTGAAGAAAACAATGCCAAACAATAAGCAATCTGAATGTTCATGCCGATACAATGAATATTATACTGTACTTTCTACTGAGGAGCTGTGATTGTGAGGCCTGCTGGCCTTTCACATAGAAAAAGAGTGCTATCTAGTGGTAGCAAGAGGGCATGCTATGTCCAGGAGACACACTACTGCATCACAGCTGCCACCAGACTTTTCAGCTCAAGCCTTTCAGTTTATATAAATACTGTGGATGGATTTGTCACTTCAGTAACACATGAATAATAAGTTGTCACACATTGATGCTATCTTGAGGTCTCAGTGATTAGATTTAGCACTTCTGGACTTATTATTTTTACACTAGAACTGTGTATTTCCATATCCAAGCAGCAAAGTGCAAGCTTTCGCCAAGTGTTACAACACAGAATATGTGCGAGGTTTGCTACATGTTTGTGTTTGGCAGGCGTTCTCTATTGTGTACTTGTCTGTATTGGCAAAGCAAAGCAAGGCAGCTTTATTTGTAGAGCACATTTCAAACAAAGACAAAGAGACCCATTGTACTTTATATTTAAAAAGCCACATACTTAAATCAAGCATAAGCAACAACATCATATGGAATAAAATTAATGAAACATACAAAATATATTTATACATGCCCATTCTAGTTACAGACTCACACCAGCACTGTTCACATGAAAACAGGAAGATTTACATGTACACACAAGGTTTTTGCATACACACACTAACCTTAAACTTAACCTTGACCTGAGAAATGAATTAAAATGAAAAGATTCCCACAAATAATTGTAGATATAGTTTTAATAGATTAAAGCTCATCAGGAAAAGCATTAGATGGCGCATTAGATGGTGCATTAGATGTCCACAGTAACTAATAGCACCTTTAGCTCCTCATCCTATTCTTAGCACAACCAAATAGCCACTTCCTGGTCTGATGGGAGTATAGTTAATGAGTAGGTCAGACATATACTGGAGAGATGAACAATATATATGATATTTCGATATTATCTCCTCCCATAGAAAGACAAACAACTATTCATGCTCACATTCACACCTAGGGGGGAAAATAGAGTCATGAATTCACCTATATTTCATGTTTTTGGACTGTGGGTGGAAGCTGGAGCAACCAGAGGTAACCCACACAGATATAAGGAGAACATGCAAACTCCACAAAGAAAGAAAGGCCCCGGTTCTGGATTCAAACCCAGAACCTTCATGCTGTGTGAGGCAATAGTGCTTGCCACACCACCATGCCAACCTGAGATATGATTCTCTTATGGCTTAACTGTGATATAAAGTCTTTCAAATGAATGTTTTGATAATACAGTTATAATAGCTTTACTGATATGTTTTCAAATATACTAGCATATTATTTTTTAATCCTTCAGGCACACTGCCCTTGTAATGAATCTTTTCTCCACAAGATGGCACTATATACACACACAGCAAAACATTTGTAAGCGTTCGTGTTATGCAGAAATACATGTATCAGTATAAAAATGTATATTTCTTCCAATTTAACCGTAATGATAATAGCAAAAGTAAGATAATGTGTGAAAATGTACTTTGAAATTTTTATGAAAATGGAATTAATTAGTCAAATCCGGTCTGGTATTGTGTGTTGGTGTGCTTTTTTACAGACGCACATATGGAATCTGCATGTCAAAGAGCACTATAGGTGTAAAACTGCTGTGTGGGCAATGAAGCAATAGATAATGACGCCTGTGACGCTCACAGTGTCGTCAGAGGATTGCAGGTAAATTAATTAGGGACACCGTGGCAGATCACAATCTGCCCCCTGAGAGCTCTCAGCAAGAGAGTCAGGGAGAATGGGGCATTGGGGCATTGGGGGTCTCACAAGCTGGTACTATACCAAGGGGAATCAGCGGGTATGCTCATCTGCTTTTTGAAGAAGAAATTAATTAACAGAAACACCTCACAGATCTTTTCCCCTCGTGTACACTTAGAGGACTGGGTGTAAAAATATGTGCCATTGACGCAGTCATATGCCGGATAAGGCATTTTCAGAGTAGTCTGGCAACAACAAATTTGTAAACTGTGAACGCAAAAAGAGAACATGAGGTTAGCCTTGTCCGCTCCATTTCCATTAAATACCTTAAAGAATCAGGAAGTAACATCCTAGTGATTTACAACAAAACTTAGAGAAAAGTAGTCGTTAATATCAGACTAGATTGTTTTAGAGGGGATTCTGAACCACCACCCAGTGGGGAAAGTAATTAATAAGGCTACGTGCATTAAGAGGCACTAGAATACTCAACTCAAGTATCAGGTTTGTGCCAATTTAATCGAACAAAACTTAATAAATATCAAACAAAAACAAGAATTTTAGAGAGAATGTAAGTCAGTGAAGCAAAAAAAATCAAACTAATCTAAACTCAATAGTAAAACTCATAACCTGCAAACAACTTATTTGTGTAATTGTGTAAACTATTGATCTTTTGCTTTAAAAAGAAAAAAATTCCTTTTCTTTACAGTTTTCTGACTGTCACTCATCAGACTTCTGCTCTCACTCTGTCAGCTTTGTGACATTCATTGCCCACGACTTAGCCGGATTCTTACAACAGCATTCTTCAATAGCGAGATGTTGAGCATGAGATGTTGTAGCATTTTGTAAAGCGGGATGAAATGTCAGTGCAAATTATGTCAATATGTAATTTAAATATGTACTGTAGCAGCCAAGTCTAAACTCAAAGTCAGTGGGTGGCTGCAGAAACAGGCTATAGAACTGTGGCAAAGCTTCCTCATGTCTGGGGAAATAACAGAATCTGACTTCCTCTTCTTGTCTTCGTTCGGATAACTATTGCTCAACATACATGTTCTTCAACGTGTTACATACAAGAATATGATAGATAGATACATAGATCTGGCCTAGCATAGCAGACAAAAAACATATTTGTGATTCTCAGCCCAGCGACGCCTGTCCTCTGTGTGAAAAGGCCCTACTTATATTGTAGGTTACTCCAAGGACAAAGGTGACACCGACTGAACCAGTTTGGTGTCCCATGTACACGTGCCTCTAGAAATGGCTCCAACGTTAATAGAATAATGATAGGTTGATAAATGCCAGTATTCCTGGTGCCCTTCAGAAAGGTCAGCAATGTTTTACTCGTCTACTTTACTAATTGAGCACGTCCCATAATGTGGATGGTACGATAAATGATTACAATAGTTTAAATTATTAATGCGAAAGAATAATGACCTTGACGAAATCAAGCATTTTGTTGGGGACCCATTGTAACCCTCTCAAAGACCCCTGGGGCTCCCCAGACCACACTTTTAAAACCACTGATGGTCTAATGTATTTGGTGGTATCAAATTGAAATGTTGGAAACTTTTCAACAACAGTGTCCAGTTTCCACTCGACACAGGGTTAGGGTTAAATTATCTAACATTAATGAGCTATCTTAAGCTTTATTAACAACTTAACACAACAAAACAGCAAAATATTAAAACAGTACATTTATGACGAATGCTTACACTTTAGGAATATAGTCAATATAACTTGTGGCCACTGAATGCCCAGCACTGCTATACTGTGCACTTACTGCACTTATGAACATCCGAGGCCCTGAGCAGGAACTAAAAACCTCATTAGACAATTGATGCACCCTCCAATTAACCCACCCACGTCAGAGGTTCGTGTCAGAACTACGGACAAAAGTCAGGCAGCTCAAACAGGAGAGCTGGCAGTGTAACCACAAAGTTGACAGTAAGTCTGATGAGTGACAATGAAGTAGATAGAATTACACAAGCAATTTGCTTGCATAAGTTTTGGGATAACATTTTTTGCTTTGGTGGGTTTTATTCTCTCAATTTTTTTTTTTAACTGTAGTTTGATATTTAAAGATATCTAAAGTCCATCTAAACCTGATTCCATATTTTTTACCTTCTTGTACTTCTTTAAAACTTTCCATTTAACTGATGTGTTTTAAAAAAAATTTATAATATTTTATTAAGTATTCTACTCAGGGTTACAAATATAAATGTTGCTGATAAAAGCTATACTGCTATGGCTAATTTAGTAAGATATGAAATATGAAATATTTAAAATATTTCACTGATCCTCTTTTCCCTATGAACAACTTATCTGAAAAATCTGTTCAAGTGTTCACTACTCACTAATTCACTACTTTGGCAGAGAGCACATTTGCTTTTTAGATGAACATATGTTTCTCTTATTGCCAACAGTTAATCGAAACAGCTACTTTCGTAGTTTCAAATATTAATCTGAAGTCAAAACTCTTTGTACTCAGTGTGTTGGGTATTCTAGTGCTCTCTCCATCCCTGTTACTGTCTGCGACTCATTTGTTGTTGTGTTTTGGAGTGTTGCCTTAGTTGCCTGGAAAAGATGCAGGACCTCTTTGTGGGGGGTATGATTGTGGGGAGCTACATTCACACCCATGGAAAAGGGAAGGGAGGGGATTATGCCTCCATTGGCACAGGGCCTGGCTGTTGCCATGGCATTGCCATTGTCCCCCAGCACATGGCCATTGCACAGAAACCTCCAGTGAAATTGTTAATGATCTGGTCCCTTTGCTCCCTAATGATGTTTAATTATTATTATTATTATTATTATTATTATTATTTTATTCTGCAGCACGAGGTCAATTACATGGTGTGACTGTGGTCCAGTATCAATGCCACAGTACCTTACATACAAATAAACCCAAACAATGCAAGCACATAATCAAATGAGTACCTCAATACTACTTTTCAGTGCAATATGAATGAGTCTTGAGTCACCACAAGTTGTCATACGGAGCAAATTGCCTCAATAGCACTGCAACATTTTGCTATATTTCCTAGGCTTCAGCCCATTCTATTTCAAACTCCCGGTGAGACTCAGCTCCCAAGTAGTATGAGTCATGAGAGGAAGGTAATCACAGGCAATGATGTGGACCGCTGCAGGGCAAGCCCCGTTGTGGAGGAATACCCTTGAGAAAGTACACGCCGTCTGCAAACGACTGCTCATATAGGTCTTGGGATCGCCCTGACCGCGCAGCCAATGGCGTACCTCGGCTTATACGTTGTAGCCGTTTTGGTCCAATCACCTCTGAGGTTAAAATAGCTGCCTTGACGCTATTGGTCGAGCTTAGACAAGGGCGTTTTTTGCTCGCTCCAACAGCACCATCTCTGGCAGGTGGTGTGTGCTTTAAAACCATACAGTAGGCTGATGTTTAGGACGATAGGTAGGTAGTTTTAGGGAGATAAACACAGTTTAGGTTATTACTTTGTCATTTTTTTGATAGATAATTTCACGTTATGTGCCAGTACGTTTCCTTTGACCCCCCGGAATCGCAGTGAGTGAGATGAACGTCGGGGTTTCCCTCTCATAGCCAGACACTTTGTGCTTTACGGTCAGCGGTGAATTAGGCAACTGCTCCTTCATCATGAAGCTTCTGAAAAAAGACGGAAAAGCCCTGCATGCTGGTTTTATTTCGCCAGCGGTCTGAGTCTGAGAGAAAACCTCCCGGCTACGGTTGAGAAGGTCTCACATCCTGGAGCTGCCTCACCTCATCCGCCGGTACTGCGTACAAAATGATATGTTGATGACATTTTTTGGAAGCGGTCGTGCCTTTTGTTTTCATTTCGGGATATGTGATATGCGGATCTGTGGTCGCCACGAAACGCAAATGAGCGGACGGTTTTTCTGCTTTGAAAATGAGGAAGCGTTTCCAAAGAAGACCCAGAAAATGGCAAGAAGGTCTCGTCGTCGGTGGGCCCGGATCTGAGTGAAATGAGAAGGAAAGGAGCAAATGCAACAGCATGATTTTTTCCCCTCTTACAGAATGACACCAAAGGAGGTAAAACGGTGGAGGTAGATAGACGCAGCATCAATGAAGGCGATCTGGACAAGTTTTGAGTTGCTCATAATAAACAGAAACACTTTGCAGCTCGTTAGCAGATCGTTTACCCATCATTGAAAGATTTTTTTTCGGCTTTGCTAGATTTTCTAAGTCACCACTCATCTATTTTTCTAACACAGTTGTTGCATTTTTCATTATATATTTGATTTTTTTTTTTTATACTTTTGATCCGGATCCAGCCCTGACTGTTCAATGGAAGTATGTTATCAGCTGCCGGTTTTGCCTCTTGACAGGCCGGTTCCTAAGCATGTCCTTAGCCGGAGGGGAGCCATTAGTTTCAGCTCCAGCTCTTCCCTCTTCGGGGCTCCTGATCCGAGACAGCTGTCACAGGTAAATAAATTAAAAATCCTTGGACTAATTTGCTTTTTAATCATCCTGTCATGGGTTTGGCTCTGGGAATCACACAGGCCTTAAAACCAGCACCCTTTTAAACAAATATATAATCCACAGGAATCTTGCAGGTGGTTGTTGGATATCTAGGCCTTAACAGACACAATGAACACACACACACACACACACACACACACACACACACACACACACACACACACACACACACACACACACTTTATCTCTCACACACCAAGCAACCATATCATAAAACCACTTTGCATTTGTGCATGTGGCCCATAGATAAACGCCCTCTTGACTCTTGGTACTCACAGTGTGATGCTGTAAGCATTTCAACTTACTCCAGGAACTTGTTACACTTGTCAGAGGGAACATGGTGTTACTTATGTTAACACCATCTCATGGCACATTGACAAAAGAAACATAAATAAACATAAGCCAAGTCATACTTGACCTTCCTGCTTTCTCAGAATCTTGAATTCTTGAAAATGTGCCTCTATCTATATTTTTTTGCTTTTGCGGTGAAAGAGAAGAAAAGGTAGGTCACGTTCTGCTTGACTCTCACATCCACCGAAAAACCGGCACGGCAGTTCAATGCATCTCCTAATGCATTAGCAAAGCACTGAGTCATTGTTGTGTACAAGCATGTGTCTCCGGTGATGTGCTGTCGATTAGGCCTTTTGTGCAGTACACTTGCTTAAGTTACACGTGTGCCTGTAACTTCAACTCAGAAAAGTTGTACATCAAGTCATGAGTCAATGAACTCTTTTTCCTCACAGTGTTACACTTTTCGAAATGCAACAAAAACACCCTTGCTTCAGTGGTTTTGCACAAAAGCAGCAGGGTGCATTCTCATCTCTTTGGGTCATGAACGTCCAATAGCTGGTGATGAGCAGAAACTCCCACAGTGTCACATGGCATGTCCCCACACATTAACTAAGTATTAAGTCACTGCCTCCATCTGTGTGTGTCCTCTTCAATGGGCCATCCATTAGTGCTTTGTGTGAGGCGCTGCTCCACATAACCACCAATGTGTGTCCACTTTGAACCTATCACACCATCACAGGCTACTTCACAGTCCTGGTTATTAAAGGCCGTCAGTGTTGCCCGTCTTCAGTGGTGTTTTTTCCACCGGGTCACCAGCGTTGTTGAAATGTGGGGTAAACTGGCCGGACAAGACTTTTCCAACCATTCATCTCTCAATCTATCTGTGCTCTCTGACTTAAGCTCTTTTTACACAGAGCTGCGCAACAAAGTCCCTTCTCTACAAACGCCTTTTGTTTGTTTATGCTGAGCAAGACAACAGCACAACAATGGTGCTCCGATGTGTCATTTTAAATGGCGTGCCGGCATTTAAGTAAAGGAAGTGTGACGTATAGCACAGCGGCGTCGGGCTCTAGTGTGACGTCTTGCATATGCGTCGAGCAGCGGTTCGTAACGATTTACCTTCCCTGTTTCATGGCGGTTGATCTCATTGTCTAATCGGAGAGTAAGGAGCTACCAAATGTTGTGCTCGAGACATTTTCGGTTGATTTTTTCTTCTTCCTTGAGCTGGCCACTAACTGCTACTAGCTTGCTCCTCCAGTTTGGGCTGTACGTCATCAATACGTCATCAAAACGTCACAGCCCTGTGCTGCCTTTCCACCTCGTGTTTACACAGATTCGCCATTCGGCTCCGTCACAACCCCCCGCTGCCGTCACAGAGAGGTGGAACAAAACAGACCCCCATTACACCTTCGTTAGGTTTACACAGTCCAGCGCCTTGGTGGTTCTTGGGCCTTGCTTGTCGGGCCACAGCCCAAAGGAGGGACATCAGGCAAAGTCCCAAAGCCTAAGGAGAAAACTAATGTCAGTGTAATGTGAGATTGCTCGTCCTGTGGATACAAACACAAGAGAATAAATATTGTCTCTTGGTTTGGATCATCAGTTGAACTCCAAAGTGAGCCAGAGTTCATATCCAATTGGCAGGTGGGAGGTGTGTCGTTATTGTGCTGCTTTGTCGCGAAAAAGTGGGTAATTTGAAGCAAGCGGGTCCACTCTGTCATGTTAATTGAATTTCTGGTGAAACAGTGATGATCTTTTTTTCTTTTTTTTTCTTTTCTTTTTTTTCTGGGGACATTGTTGGATTGAGGGTTTACAGTGACAGTGGGGGATTCAGTAATTCCACATGAAGACCTGCTGCCATAGTCATTTTGTTTTTTTTCTTTCTTCTTCTTCCTGGATACTGGCAGAATGTGGTGAACATGCATGCACTCATACAGCCTTTGTCACAGAGCAATTACACTTCTTCAAATATTGTGCTTCTGGCCCTATTTATGACCATAACGGCACATTTGTCCTTGGTGGCTGCTGTGTTTTTGTGTGTGGTTCCACAGGCCTGTTGTTTGTGGAAGCCGTTCTGTACTACCATTGCAGAGAGACTCAGTTAGGCATGTGCCTGGGCTCTGTGGGCAGTGGTTTGGCTCGCCGCCAGACTCACAGATGGCTGGAGTCTCAGGCTCTTTTCTTTCACTGGCTATCTTGTTCCGCTCACTCACAAGCGCCTTCTCTTTCTTTCTCTTTTCTCCTCCCCCCCCCCCTCCCCCTTTCCCTCGCAGATGAAGACATTTCCTCTTGAAAACAGAGGACGAAAGAGCAGGGTTGAGGACATGACAGTCTCAGAAGTGTGTCACTCTGTTGTGGAAGGAATGCTTGTAATGGGGTCTAAATATGCTGTTGAAGAGGTGTTAAACAGCAGCGGGGGTTTTTTTTTTTTAGTCATTTACAATACCTCTATTGTTTTAGTTGCAATGCATGTCGGCTTATTCCTAACAGCGACTGGGACTGTGATTTGAATTTGCTTGCATTTGATAGTTAGGTGGTCAAAATCTCAGAATTTTAAACTTCAATTCAAAAGTTTCCGTTTCTTCTGTACGTGCAATTCTATCAAATGTGGAAATCAAATTTTTTAACACCTGGTGCCAAAAACATATGAACGCTTAGATACAACCTTAGTATATAGTGATGCATGCTGCCCTCCACCCCCTCAGCTTCCCAGTATTGGGATAGATTAGATTGAATTTGGAGAATAAAAGGTACCAGGAGTACGAGCCAAGGAGTCGGACACAGCAAAGGCTCCCTCACACACATGTGTTTGCACATCAAATTAGTTGGGCACACATCTCAAAGATGTTGCACGTGTTGGACTAACATTGAGTTTCTTTGCCATGTGGCTGGCTGTGTTGATTTGGTACTGGCAACACATTGGCAACACGCAGTCATATGGTTCTGATGAGGCTGTGCAATTGACAGCTTTTTCACAAAGAGAAAAAAAAAAAAAATCTAGCAGAGATCCAAGAATCGATAAACAGATACACAGTATTGATGGAGCCTGAGCAGTCACATGGCGTTTTGGTGATAATGATAGGAAAACAGCTTAGACGGGAAACACTGATCTGCTGTCAGCTCAGTCCGTCATATCAGAGTTAGCGATATCATCAATATTGTGTTGGCCATTGACCCTCCTCCTCCGTTTGGATGTTCGGGGGGACAAGAGATGATGATAGGCGAGTGCGTAAGGGCAGAAGATAGCGCCGCTGGTTTTATCCACATTATAGATGTTTCTGTGCAGAGCATGATAAGGAAATACACTGTAGTGCGTCTTTCTGAAGGAGTCACTTTGTTGATTTTGAACTGAACCGATAAGGCTTTTTTTTCCCTTCTTCTTCTACGCAGCACCATCGGATTGACGTAGTTTCAGGATGTGGTAAGAATGCTGAAGAAGCCGCTCAGGCTCCGAGGTGTTTCACAACCTTTGGCAACAACTTTAACTCTCCCCCTGCCAAAGTTAGATTTTCTGCAACATGGTGTGTGAAAGAGCTGTAGTGAGTATTTGTTATCAAGCGGGGATGTGTATTATTTAGTAAATAAATAAACCTCACACTCTGTCTTTATTTAAATGTGCAAACTCTCCCTCTTTCTTTGTGTAAGGGGCCCCTCTTATCGCGTGACTATTCTGTTTTTTGTTGTTGTTTTTCTTTTGCTGCAGCCAACGGGCTGCGAGAATGTTGTCCCACACACTAACCAACATAATATCAGTGCCAACTGCACTGGCTGAATATTAACCATGTTTACTGAAAACCTATTGACACATAAGATTAGGAAGGGAGTGGCAGTTCAGCAGTGTTCCATAAACACTAAATAAGGTTTTGTGCTTTCTGTCTTAAAAAGGTTAAGACTTCCAGGTGGGGTGGGGGTGGGGGGGGGGGGGGGGGGTGTTGCTGGCCCAGAGAAGCAATTAGAGCCTGGGGATGATGTTTAGAAATGAATGAAATTCCTGTGCAGGGTAGACAGCCTGTGAGAATATGGAGTCCCACTCCTCGACTCTAAATGCCTCATAGAATACGTCTCAAATCACGTTTGCGCAAGACCCTGCAAATCGTGATCGTCAAACATTTGCTGCAGATCCATTGTTGCTTGAGAAGCATGCTGCTTTTGTTCTGTGGTGACACCACCACCCTGGGCTAATTCAACCCTGGCCTCCCCTCAAACCCAGCAGCCTCCCTCTCTCAGACACTCACTGTAGCTGGAGTGTGTCAAGAGTGGATGGTGTTCTAATAAAGCACTCTTAGAACAGGTAGGCTCCATGTAGGGCTTTTGTGTATGCAGCGGCTGATGCACACACACACACACACACATTCACACACACATTCACACACACACACACACACATACTTGCTCAATCCAAACCTGTCCATGTTTATGGCCTAGCACTCAGTTACTGGAATGTGCCGTCCCACACAGCAGAGCGCTGCAAGAGGTCATAACTCAGAAGGAAGCTTTCAGTTTATGAAACCGTGCTGAGTCCAGCGGGTTTTATCTCAGGAATTTACATTTGTGCGTGCACACTGCCACGTTTCTGATAACAGTTTATAGGAATAATGCCTTTTCTCGTTTTCTTGGCCCCTTCTGACTGACTGTCTTCAGCTGAAGTGGGTTTTAGAGCTAAATGACGAAGGAAAAAGCAGATTTTTAGTGTCTGCGTCTGAAACGAGGAAGTATGCTAACGTTGAAAACCATCCAAAAGGGGGGTGGGGGAGTGGGGGGTGGGGGTGGGCATGACTACAATATCAGCTCAGTCACAACGCTGCCCTGACAGGAGAGCATGCTTTGAAAAAAGCCACCGGGCCGTTTTGAATGTGAGGTTTGAGCCTCAAACACACACACAATGCATTCATGTGCTTGCCTTGTGCAAACATCACGATGACAGTAAGGTGGCTGTTGGTGGGGACAAAAGCAAAAGTTATTCAACACACCTTTTACTTGCAGAATTTCACCGGATTCCAGGAAGGTCTGAGCGAACCTTTGTGATGTTGTTAGCAACTGTTTAACTGCAGGAGTCAGAGAATGACGAACATTAAAGCCATGGCGTAAAACTCGCCCATGTCAAAACTTTTGACATCATGTGACCTCCTGACCTCAAGAGTCGTGACCCCGGGCAGCTGGAATAAGCTGAGATAAGAAACCGAGCACGTATGCAAACGAGCTCATGTGGAATTGCAGGGAGCACAATGAGCCCAGTGTTATGCGAGCAGTGCACTACAAACAAAACTGAATGAGGCGAGCTTTCAGCACCAGCTGGCTTCTGTTCCAGGTGTTCATTTAAAGGCACCATTTAAAGGCATGTCGTGTCTCCTTATATCTGCTAAAAAAAAGTGAGTTGAGTTTTAGTTAAACGTGTAAAGCTGTGACGGACCAGTGAGCAGCCATGATCAGAATGCACGACATGACCAATGTTCCAGCCATGTTTTCCAATTGTTTGCTGTGTTTAATGCGATCACCTCTTAAACACAGAGTTTAAACTTTAAGCACAAAGATCAAAATAAAAAGCTCAAATTTGATCAAACAAGGGACTTGGTAAGGGGTTTTGTTTTAGCATGAATACAAATGGAGTAATACTGTGTGAGTATACAGGAATACAAACAAGCACAATATGTTTGTAAAAAAAATAAAAATCTAAAATCTAAAAAAAAGCCTTGTGAATAAAGCATCATTCTACATTCTGGTTCTGATGCTAAGTAATGCCAAAAAAACCCCGTTTAGATGAGTTAGACGTCCTACAAAAACAGGCATTTTAAAAAGAAGATCTGATGTTTTGCAATTTGTGATAAGCGTTAGCACCGTGTCACAAAGTGCAAAGTTGAGTTTACCGAAATAAATTATGCACCTCCTCAGCTATGACGTGTAAATGACAAAATCACGGTTCGTGCTGGACCATGACAAGACCGCTATGGTTTTGTGCACGTGGTGTTGTGTGTGTGTGTGTGTGTGTGTGTGTGTGTGTGTGTGTGTGTGTGTGTGTGTGTGTGTGTGTGTGTGTGTGTGTGTGTGTGTGTGTGTGTGTGTGTGTGTGTGTGTTGTGGGCTGGTCATTTCAAGGGTAAAACATGAGTTTACCCTCCGCTCACAGCGGGAATGTGACATTGACAGTGTTTGCACTGCCGCCGCCTCCTCGCCAGCTCACACTGGAGCACATGCCAGTGTCCTCTGAAGTGCCAACTGGTGGCAGGCCCCATATCAGTGTGTGTGTGTGTTTCCAAATCTGTCCAAAACGTTTGTTTGGGTAACTACTGGCAGTGCTGGTCACCTTTCTGAGCTCTAGATCTAGTATTACAATGTTCCCACACGTTGCAGCCGATACCAGCCCCCCTACACACACACACACACACACACACACACACAGCCAATGCTGCTAGATACACACAATCTATAATATTCACACTAACCACTGGTGCTGTGTGTAAACATAGAGGCCTGTTGACACTAAAATACAGCTTTGCAGATTACACACCCTGAGTCAAGCTGTTTGCTAGTTGGTAAAATATTAGCTTTAGATTGGCTGCTGTCATGAGCTTAGAGGACTGATGGTGTCAGGTTTTTGTGTGTGTGTGAAGGTGATCGACAATAATCCTAAGTATATGAAGTAACGAGTAGACAAGCATTCACGTTTGTGTTTGCACATTTGTCTTTTGTTGTTTAACCAGTTGATGGTTGTCATTCAATGGTCCCAGAACATAGACAGTGTCATGTAATGCAGGCCCCCCCCTGTGGAATGGGTAATCCTAAACGAGGGCAGCCCCTGAAAGGAGCGTGGGGGTCTAGGGGGTTGGGGTGGATGTGGCAGCGGTGGATGTGCAGAGTGCATAGGGAGGTGAGCCAACGCCTCAGTGTCACCTAGAGCAGGTGTCCATCGACAGAGCTAATATGCAGTTACCACAGTCATGCCTGCTACAACTACCACTGTGCTCGAGACTGAGCTGCAGCTGCCTCCTGCCGAGGGATACTGTTGCCACTGCGTGGTGATGCAGACGCAAGTAAAGATATATAATAATTGTCTTCATTATTTGGCAACTTGCTCCTTTTCTAGTCTACAGAAGCAGTCTTAGTCCTTGTCCACATGTATCCGGATAGCCTGTGGCCCCAGAAACCTAAAGAAACCATGTTCGATGCCCACATGTCAAAATGGTTTTAATGCAGCCAATGTAAACAAGTGACTGATTTGAAACATGCACATCTAATGTCTCCAGTGCACTTCTCATGTATTAAATGTTTTAGCTCATCATCTTAATAAATTTTGGTATTTGTTTATTCTGAAGTTGACATTTCACATGAATTGGGACAGTAAAAGTAAAAGACTGGGATAGTTCTTCTTCTTCTTCTTCTTTTTATTATTATTATTTAGTCACTTGTTCATTGTAATTACTGTTATAATAATAATAATAATAATTGTTGTTGTTATTTACTCACTTGGTTCATTATAACTTACTATTATAATTATTACAATTATCGTCGTCATCATTATTATTAGTCATCAAAAAACACCTGATTGGAACATTTGGCAGGTTCATTGGAAACAGGTGATAGTATCATGTTGGAATGTGAGGGACATCCCACTATTCACTACTTTCTCATACACTGGATTATTCAAAGGATATGGGCTCTGGAAATCTTTGTGTAACCTGCCAGCTAACACAATACATTTACAAATGATTCTGTTTTTTTAATTTTATTTACGTTTTACACAGCATGTAACTTTTTTTTGGGAATTGGGTTGTAAATGTATACCTAATATGGACTTAAACGTTTTTTGGTTGTTTTTTTTGCCACAGTACAGATTTAGCAGAATTTCTTAGACTTGTGCAGGATTCAATTTGCGAAATGATCATTATCGTTCTTTTTGTTTCTGTACTTCAAGTGATCGGTTCATTCGGCTCAGTTTGTTTGTTTGTCCATGAGCAGGATTACACAAACACTGCTTGATGGCATTGATAGGAGGGCGGGGCATGTGACAGGGAAGAACCTATTAATTTTTGGAGTGGATCCAGATAAAGGGGTGGATCTATGAATTCACTTTATTTAACTTTGGGAGAGCCCGGAGGGCAGCCATTAAAGTGAAAAGGTTATTGGCAGATTGCTTTATCAGAGATGGCCTCAAGGATGGGAACAGGTTATTAAATGTTGAGAGGAATTCGCCCAGTGGAACATGAAACGCTGACTCTTCTGGGACAGCTGATTTCCTTATGCCAAAAGTTATGGATGGATCCAAGATGTAGATGCACGTTTTTATTGTGAAAAAAATCTAAATACAGTTGCATATAAATGGGACTGTAACTTGTGGGGAGAGGGGACCTTTTGGAGGGAATGCTCAGCCTCGGCAGATGTTTGCCATCTCCAAACACTCTTGTTTAATTTACAATTAATTAATAATTTTTTTATACTTTGCTATTGAGGAGCAGTATTTTCTTCTCGAGGGTCGGCGGGGCCACATCTGTTCTTGTTATCCATTCCACTGAAGTCAATTAAAAATACAAATTTGAATTCAGTACCTCCTGAAGGAGGTTCTGTTTCACTGGTGTCTGTTTGTTGGTTTGTCTGCCTGCTGGCAGGATTACACAAAAACTACTCGACTGATTTTCATGAAACGTGATGAGAGGTTTGGCTATTTAACACGGAAGAGCTTCAAAACATTTGGAATAGATCTGGAAAAAGAGTCAGGATTTCCCCCCCCCCCCTCTTTCTCTCTTCAGCATAAACTGCCTGATGGATTTTGATGAAATTTGTTAGAAGGGTTGGGCACGTAGCAAGAGAGAACCTGTTACATCTTGGAGTGGATCCGGATAAAGGGACGGATTCAGGAATTTTTTCCCCCACTTTTTTTCAACATTGCAAAATACGACTTTTGTTAAACCGTTTAAAAAAAAATCAATTCCACATAAATTACAGTACTCTATGGATTCCCATGGAACTGGAATGTGCTAAGAAGAAACCACTGAATTTTGTAGTGGTTCCAGATAAAGGGTCAGATCCATGAATTTATGGACTTCAGATCAGGGGTTAATTTGATTAAAGGGGACTGTGGGGCATTGGTGTAGGAATGCGCTATAATTTCTATTTATGGGCAAGTGTGTGTGTGTTTCTTTCTCACATGACTGATAACATTGGCGTAAGTGGAACATTTTTATCAGTTTAACAGTTTGCACACACTCACACGTGCACATGCGCACATGAATGCAGCAGATTAGAGCCAACAGTAGCAACATTACACCACCCTGCACTAATTTAGCTCTGTGTGTGTGTGTGTGTGTGTGTTAAAAAATAGCCTGTATCTTCTGTTTTTGAGGTGCCTCTTTGAGATGGACGTGGTTGTGATACCACCCACACCTATTTTGGGCATAACAACCAGTTGTGGGACAAAGGATATTGTTGTAATGACAAAGTTGCAACATTATATTGGTGTAAATCTTGTGCAGCATGTTGACAGTGTTTCTTTTTATTTGTGCAGAGACGAGGGGCCATCTCCTATGACAGCTCCGACCAGACAGCGCTGTACATCCGAATGCTAGGTAAGTGTTTCCTCATGTTTAGTGCATACATGCACATGCTTTTTCAGCACACTAACACACACACACACACACACACACACACACACACACACACACACACACACACACACACACACACACTCATGTTTTTCAGACACCAGTCGGTTTATCCCTACGCTGATCGTTTTTCATGTCTTAATACACAGTGGCTTAAAAAACAGGGAGAGGGGAAATGGATGGATCAGGAATGGAGAGAGGAATATGGAGATTAGAAAGAGATGGAGACGCACTAAAGTGCACTTACACACGATCCTTCTGGTAATCTCTACATCGGAATAGATTTAAGTTGTGTGTGTCTGTACTGTTGAGTGAAGTTTGATCAGGTTAGTGTCCCTAAACGGCCTAAAGATGCATTGGCAGAGTGCATTTTGCATCCACGTACATGCGTCTGTGTCCCAAGTGCCGACCACAGCGACCCTAAACAGGATGAGCAGTTCAGAAAATGGACGAGACGATGGAGGCCTCGTAGTTCTGCCAGGCGCATAGATTCACTTGCATCCAGGAAGCGGCCAGATCAGCCCCGGCTTTTCTAATCAATCGGGTCATTGTCTTTAATAGTGAGAGAAGAGCCTGGAAGTACCCCTGACATCAGTCCATCGGACTCTCGGACATAACTTTCGATCAACTCATAGTTTGGGTGATGTTTTGCTGGCAGTGAGCAAAAAAGAAAGACAGAAACTAGAATTGCTTAATCTTCTCCTGCCAGTGTGGGTCATTGATATTAAATTGCTGCTGTAAAGTAAATAAGCAGCGTTAAACAGCACGGGACAGTTTAGGGATTACTGCAGGTGTCTGTTGAAAACTGTGCTCGCTGCATCTTTCACATTACATTACCATACGTTGGTTCTCTCTAGCTTGAAAATGACCATGAGTCAACTGCTGCCATGTGTGTCCAGTCACAGTAACACTGCTTCATCGAGCTGACTGAGGGAGCTGTAGCTTTTTAGCTTTAGCCTTTTAATCACTTTCCTTGGCCAAGTATGATGGCAGTCATATACGCCAGCGGCGTAAGGCACCTATGTCTGTAGGTTTTCTATTAAATTGAGTGTGAGGAGAGGCACGCTAATGCAGACTGGTGTTTGTCTGCCAAGTTAATGCTGATGTGCTTTCAAATAGCAAGGACTCAGAGCTTTTGCCGCATCAGTTATAATGACATGACCTACATCCACCCCAGAGCGCCAGCACTAATGCACTGCAGGGGAAACATGGACCCTGTGACTTTCAAAACGCACTAATCACACAAGCGCGCACGCACACACAACGCACGCACACGTGCTGAGCCCTAGCACATGCATTTGCAGATGTGACAGAAGCGTTGGAGTGTGTACACACACACACACACACACACACACATGCCTAAGGGTGCATGAATTGTCTTTTGATCATGATTTATGCTTTGCACATGGAATGTCACTGATACGGTTTCACTTAAGTCATACGATTAACTTTCCAAACAGCTTTTTAAAATGATGTTGAGCATCCTCATGCCTTGAATTGTAATTCTTAGTTTTTTGGTATTTTGATAGGAGCTTGTCTAGTATTCAGACAGCTGTTTGCAAGTAAGTAACACACTGGTTGGGGGACATACCTGTGTGACTGCTTTGATTTGAATTCTGATGCACATATGACACAATCAGAAGTGCCAATGCTGGAAACATACCATTGCACTGTTTAGCACCCTGACGAGCACACTGCCACATAGTCTTGCCACATATAAAGTGTTGCCTGGAACGTCACACTAGCATTTTACTGCCTCCGTGTCATAGCACGATCCTGTCACCTCACTACTATGCTCTCACTGCTCCTGACTGCCGTCTACAAACAGGCCAGCCACCGTCTGTTTAGTCTGATTTGGAGCCTGTTCCTGTTTCTCTGCCTGACTCCTAAAAACAGTCGTAGATGGACTGTAGGTCGCTCTCGGTGGCTCTGACTACTAGTAATAGAGCAGACTGTCCTGACATGGCATTGCATGCTCAGCTGTTTGATTGACTCGTCTGTCCAAGAAGTTTTCTCGTCTGGGACGTTGAAGTGTGTTTGTGCGTGACTGGATAGTGGACGTCAGACCGGAGTCAAATAGTATTTACAAAATTTCAACTTTTGTTTGTTTTAGATTGCTGCGAGTGCCAAAATGATGGGCTTTACCACATTTTGATAGGAGAGGTGAAGTCCTGCTTCACTGTCGATGCTCAGGAGTATTTCCTAATTGTTATGAAAAGCTGAAACATGATGCCAACACCCCAGGCTACATTAGATGCATATCCACTAGAATAAAACTGGCGCCACATCCTTTTAATGAAAATAAAATTTAGTTTGCTCTCAGCTAAAGCTGCACGATATGAGTTCAAGTTTCAAACTTTTACCTTGATTATGGTTAATGAACAATTATCTATTCTGAGCCTTTTTTTTTTTACGCAGCTTGGAAAGTTCTCCAACAAAGTCTGTACTGTAATTATGCTGGACTATTGAAGCTGGGATATGTTTTCTTTTGCACGGTGTTGTCCTCTCTGAAGCCACAATGTGCCCAAATAATGGACACTGCGTCTCTCTAGTTGAGACATATTTGTTGGCTCAGTGTTTGTGCTCATGTCATCCATGCTGCTTTGCATGCACCTTCGATTTGAGTGACTAATGGTAGTTGGACAGGGAGGAGGCACATGACTGAACATTATGTAGTTTGGGCAGAGTATTAATCGAATTAATCAACATGAGCAAGATTAATTCAGTGAGAGGTTCTAAATGTCGTTTTCATTCGATTTCAATGGATTTATTGCTGTTGAATAATAACAAAATACATAACAAATACACATATATAACAAAATAATTCATTGTTTTGTTTAAACTGACAACTGGCTCAAATTTTACAAAGCTGCACATTTTAAATTTCATTTTGCTCTTATAGCACCTTTTCACATTAAAAGCATTTAGCACAAAATAGGCAGAATAGTAACAAACACCGGAGCAGATTTATACAATTCATAAAACAGAAATAAAAGAAGCAAACATATAACCTCTTTGCAGGGTGCAAAAATAGCAATTGGTTAAGTTAGAGCTTTATATTCTCCTCTGTTCGTCTGTCTCTTAGAATATTTCTAGAACACCAGAATCTGTTTCAGCTTTCTGGGACGATGCATAAAAGAAAAAAGAAAAAAAACCCTATGAATGAAAATATGCTGAAAAGAGGCTTTCTTAAAAGAGGACAAGATTTCAACCATGGTGTTAATTTGGCATATATCTGCGATTTTCTTATTGTAGTGCTGTTTTGACTGTCCTGTGGTAAAGTCCATCCTTGTGGCACTTAAAGCAAGATAAATTCCAATATATAATTGCAGACATTTGTAAATACTACTCGGCTGAGCACATTCAGACACCTTTCTTTTCAAGCAGCATGAATCTTGAGGAAATAAGTGCTAATTTCTTCTAGGAGATGTGAGAGTGAGAAGTCAGGTTGGATTTGAACCGGAACGAAGAAGCTCCCACCCGTACCTGTGCATTGACTTCCGAACTCTTCACAGTGAGTATGAATCACAGCTAATTACCTTGACTGGCCAGCCTCTCTGATAAGAAGATACATTATCAGACTGTATCTCCACACACAGTTTGTTCCCCTGCAGCAAGACTGACAGATGTTTGCGCACTGCTTTCATACACAATTTCACATGATGATTAATGTCATAATGTACATCTTGTGAGAGGCTTTTTTTTTTATCAAAGCTTTGTGAATAGGTGTGCGATAAAACAGCCACTTTCACACTCACGGAAGCCTTTTTAGACGCAGTGTGTGTGAGTGTGTTGACATTTTGACCCAAAAGTAATCCTACCTCATGCTGACGTGTTTCCGGATTGCAGCCACAGTTTATTCAGACACAGTGCTTTTGTGCGCGTGTGCGTGAGAGAGAGAGAGAGTGAGACCACTGACAAAGCATGTCTGCTGTGTGATCCCAGACGAAAGGCTTACGAGTGGGCGGCTGTGTCAGCAGCGACTGTTTGTATGACTCTGTGTTGGTGTCAGATCCCCACTGAGCTTGTCCAACCCAAATGGTTCTCAGAACCTAATGAAGATGTGGAGAAAATATTAATCCAAAGCATTGTCACGTATTTTAAACGTTACGTCTCTTGTGGATTTGCGTGTATTCGTATGTGCAGCGCGGCTGGGCTGTGGGTCCACGTCATCGAGCTCTGCTCCTGAGAGGAGGGTTCGCAGGCTGCTCAGCTTCCAGAGGTACTTGCACGCATCCCGTCTGCTGCGGGGGATCCCCCAGCAGATCCCCCTCCACATCCTGGATGAAGACTACACTGGACAGGCCAGAGTATGTCACCCACCTTCTTATATAACAACCCCATAATAGCACAGAGTTTGCTGTGTGTAGGCTTCACATCGCTAACGCTGTGCTTCTCGTTTCCCTCTCTTGCAGTGCATGCTGGAAAAAGTGGGGAACTGGAATTTTGACATTTTCCTCTTTGACAGGTTGACAAACGGTAAGTGAATTATGATGAAATTGGTCAAAGGTTGTTTTGAAAGTCATGATAATAGAAGTGATGCAAGCGCTGTGAGAATACACACAGCATTAAACCAACCTTAGATTCAACGTGTTAACAATGGTGCCATCTATTGGATACTGGCAAACAGAAGATTTGCTGTATGAAGATTAATTCTATAATCACTAAATCTTATTTTGTAAAGGGGGAAAAGCACGTCATCTGTTCATAAAACGTTGAATCCATGTTGCTGTCATTTGCTTGTTGAAGGGGACACAATATATTTTAAATTTTCCAATGCAGCAACTGCAGCTCTATTGATTCTTCATTTTGTATAGGCAGCATATTGATACTAAACGTTCTACTGCATTGTCGGCAGCCTCAGTAGATAAAATGTGGTCCAGGGCCAAGATGTGTTGTTGTTTGGACCCGGCCAAGGGGAAAGCCTGGCCCAGCATGATATAAGTGAGACTTCCCTTTTCCCAGCAGCCGATAATGATCAGCGACAGAGAACTTGCAGTCATTTGAAGATTTGTTTAAAGAAACAGCTCAAATAGAACTCTATTGTAGAATTGTGGAAGCCGAGAGAGGAAAGCCCCCAGGACCTGACACAAACCAGCCGTTTAAACTGAAAACTAGGGAGGGTTTGGCCAATCAGCTGCTGGAAAAACCAACACACCCACACTAAATCAGCCAACCCATCACACACTCACACAGGGACAACAGCAAAGAGAGAGAGGACATTTAATCATACAACATGTATAGAGAATGTTCGAGCATGATTATGACTAAGGGGCATGAATCAGACCAGACATGACCTGAGAAAAAGGGTGTTCATTAGATGTTCCTGCTCTGAATGATGTATACTCAATAGCAGGAGATAAAGGATGGCAAGATGTTACACCCTCTGAAGAAGGATGAGTCTCACAAAGAAGTAATAATAGAAAAGGAAGAAATCAAAATTGATTTAGCAATAAAATAAATTGCAAAACAAAAAATAAGCATCACAAATTGGTGATATTTTACGTTTTAAAAATGCCTTATGATACAATTCCTCCTTAAAAAAAAAAAGAAGAGATTCACTAACCAGATGAAGACTGAATGCTCCCTCTGATTGTGTTCTTGTTCAGGAAACAGCCTGATCACCCTGACCTCCCACCTGCTAAACCAGTATGGACTGGTGGAGCTCTTCCAACTGGACATGGTGAAACTCTGGAGGTTCCTGGTCATGGTCCAGGAGGACTACCACAGCGACAACCCCTACCACAACGCTGTCCATGCTGCAGATGTCACACAGGCCATGTACTGCTACATGCGGGAACCCATGGTGGGTCATGCATACAAGACATTTTGTTTCTTTGTTTATGTCTGGAAAACTTTGAGTCAGTTCTTTGTTAACTAAAGGTGTTAGAGCGTAATTGGAGCATATTTGTATTTTAATCATCAGTCATCATAATCGCTTTGTTTTGAGTGCAGCTTGCCAAGTCTTTGACCTCCTGTGACATCCTACTGGGACTCCTAGCAGCCGCCACACACGACCTGGACCATCCCGGGGTCAACCAGCCTTTCCTCATTAAGACTGACCACTATCTAGCTACACTCTATAGGGTAAAACCATTCAGCAGTCAATCTAGTAGCCTGCCAGCATTTCAAGTTTTATTATATTAATGCGTCTGAGTTCATTTTTTCCTTTTTAACGTGCAGAATACCTCAGTTCTGGAAAACCACCACTGGAAGTCGGCAGTGGGACTGCTCAGAGAGACTGGGCTGTTCTCCCATTTGCCTGCTGAGGACAGGTCAGACACTGACAAGATGCTAAGTGTGTTAGATAGCACCACATGTTAGTGTTTCAAAAGAGTTCTCTGCGTAGATTCAGAGAAAATGCCACGTCGGTCTAATCACTGTGTTTTTCCATCCTCGTAGCCTGAACATGGAGAGGGAGTTGGGCTCCTTAATCCTGGCTACGGACATCAGCAGACAGAACGAGTACCTGTCTAGATTTCGCGTGCATCTGGAACAGGAAGACCTGTATTTGAGCAACGCCAGCCACCGTCACTTCATCCTGCAGGTCTTTTTTTACCTCCTCTGTCCCACGCAAACAACTTCTGCATCTCAAGATCAACTGTGAGCTCTTGTTTTGTTTTACCCTGTACAGATGGCATTGAAGTGTGCAGACATCTGTAACCCCTGCAGACCCTGGGAGCTGAGCAAACAGTGGAGTGAAAAAGTGACCCAAGAGTTCTTCCAACAAGGTTGTCTTTTGGTGAAGTTTTTTCTGCCATCGGCTTTGATATTGTTTGTGATTCTCCTTCCCATATTTTTTTAAATTTATTTATAGTAAAACTGATTTTTATAACCAGTAAGAGTGGAACATATGTAATACCAACATATGTAATATGTTGTAATGCTCTTTCAGGAGACATTGAGAAGAAGCACAAGCTTGAAGTCAGTCCACTTTGTGATAGAGAGGCCAACACAGTTGGCAACATTCAAATAGGTAAGTAGTTGTGTTGCATATTTGTTGTGTTTCATTTTTCCATTATACCTTGTATCTAATCTGTGTCTGCCCCCCTCAGGCTTTATGACATACGTGGCGGAGCCGCTGTTTGCAGAGTGGGCCCGTTTCTCCGACACGCGTCTGTCCCAGACGATGCTGGGTCACATGGGGCTGAACAAGGCCAGCTGGGGCGCCCTACAGCAGGAACAAACCTCCGTCTCCGAGGAGGCGGAATCCAGCGCAGCCGGCACCGACGCAGAAGAAGCTCCCGCCCGAAGAGACGGGAACAATGCCACAACTGCAGGGGGAAGCAGCTCCAAAGAAATACCTCAGGGAAGCAGAGAATCCTGACACTCCTCGTGTGCCCTTTCACCTCAACCTCCTGACCCCGGCCACAGGGCCTTACCACACACTGGCGGCCGGGTGGGGCATGTGATGACCTGCAGCCCCCAGCCGCTGCCCCACCTGATCCTAACACATTGTTTGTTTTGTTGCTTTTGCCTCCCATCTTGATAAACCACTGATTTTATTTAATTTATTTAAGTTTTAATTCTTCTTTTTCCTTTTTTTTTTGCATAGAGCAATACATTGATACCTCATTTGGCTACTGCTGTATTTTCTTTCATTTGCTTTGTTTTATTTATTTGTCCACTGTAGTTTTGGCATTACTGACTGAACACACCACTTTTTGTGTTGGTGAACCTTAAGGGGAAATCAGTATATGGACTGAAGAAGACATTTTTCTGGTATTTTGAAGTGCCATTTGAAAACAAAGATTTGAAGACTGATCTGGACTAAATTGACTGAAACAACTGGAGTATTCAGACATGAGACCCTTGTAAGACTTTAAGGTAAAGCCGTGTTGCATTTGTATTGAAGATTCTTCCTCATGTAAAAAGAAAAACAAAAAAAAATGTGACAAGCCCAGTCCTTTTGCTGCCTCTTCGAAGACTGTTTACGCATCTCCTTGTTCGTTTCTTTCCCTTGAACTGAAGTGAATCATGTCTGCTCCACGGTTTGCCTTCAAAGCACAGATGCGAAAGTCCCACTGTTGAAGCCATGTGCAGAACCTTATTCAAATACACCAGATGCCATAAGTAACTCCACCTGTGCTATAATGTGTTCTTGCACTCCCAAACAATGATGGTGTTGGATGTGCAGCTTTGTTTTCATGACATCTCCAAGAGACCCTGCGAAGGTATTGTAGATTCAGTCACTTTCTGATGTTTCCAACTCTTCCAGTGCTGGTTGAACTTGGGGTAGCTTCCCTCCCAGTCTGGAGGTCACTTACTCACTGCACATGCATCTCACCTGGATCTCCACTCCACGCAACTTGACTCGCTCAGGGTTTTGCAAGTTTCTTATCAAGAGGGAGAGGGAGAGGGAGAGGGGGAGGAGGTGACTGGTTATAAAGTTTTCTTTTTACTCCTGGCTAGGATCTACTGAAGGAGTCTCTCCCTCTCCGCAGAATGTCTCTCAGCCACATGCAACCTAAAGGACTGCTCGATTGATGCCTTATAACTATGCACAAACTATGCTAAGTGACCAAACCAGCTCCTGTTCCCATCAAGTGCATGGTGTGCTTGTCTTTGAATGCACTGTCCAATCCTTTTCGTTGAACAACTCCAGCTGTCCTTTTCTTTTGTATGGAAACAATAGTTGAGTGACTTTGAACATTCCATTTCTCTGTTTGGTTTGTCTATTAGATTCTGTATAGTGGCACAAATTGTTTGTGTTTAAACATTTTGAAAGATAAGAGGTGCTTTTCCTACTTTAGCTGATTTGTATTTTGCTGTAAGTGCTGTAAGACTGTTGATAAAACTGTTTACAATTTGTTGCGACAGCCATTTTTGGGAAGACTTAAGTGTCGAGCCAGATTTTGTAAAGGCTTTGCTGTATTGACCTTTTTGATACATGCCTGTTGCAGTTACAATTTGAATAATAAAAACCTGTTGTTGACAAGTGTTCCTTTGACTTTCACACGGTTAAAGCAGAAGCAATGTTAAGCCTAATGCTACTTTAAGCTCTACAGGGCAACTTTTCCATGCTTTTGTCTGTTTTTAAATAATCACAAGATTAAATGAGGTTAACAATTAAATACACCAGAGCAAGTCAGGCAGGCCATGAACGTTTATTTAGAGATCAGACAATTCAAATTGACAATTTCATAGAACATTTTTTTTCTAGAAAATTAAATCACTCAAGTACCACCAACACACCTGTTCACCGTCCCTTTTAGACGGTACTAGCAGAGTTGTCTTGAAGCAGCAACTACACTGTAGTATGTGATGAACAGAAATGGAAAGAATGTGCAATCGGTAATTGAGCAAAAAAAAAAAAAGAGCATAAAAACCTTACATGACGCCAAGCAGTCAGCATGTTCTCAGACATGAAAATGTGAAGATTACTGGCATAGAGCATAATTTATACCCTTGGGGTACTTAGGACTCATGATGAAAATATGCTGTCAATACAGAGTTACCTACAACTGCAGCATTTCTTTAGTAATGTTGAACTGTGAGTCTTAAGTTCTGGGAAATTTGTTTTACGATAAAAGGTATTGATATAGCAACAAAACATTCTACATGTACTGCCAATAAGCTAGAAATATGAATTTTGCTGGACAGTTGCATTCTCTGCTTAAAGGTCACTAAATGGGAAACAAAAGCAATGGGACATTAAAAGACGTATTTGGCAGTGAAAGGCAGAATCTCATTAAATTACTGGAATGTCTTTGGTTCTTAAACGTGGATCGCAGTTAAGCGATAAATAATGCCAACTAAAGTTGAGATACATATACTGTATTTGAACCAGCAGAAGACATACAATCCCTGGCAAGATTGGCAACTGCGACACAATGTACCACAGGCTCAACAGCTAAAAGAATGGACACCTGACAAATCTACATCATTACCTGTGTTAAAATCATAACTAACTACATTAACCACAACATAAATAGAAGGATCCCAGTCATATATTATCCTACAGGTCATCACAAATACATAAAAACAATACAGCAATAATATTCTGGGGGTAACAAAGTGCTCCTCTTCTTCCTTGGTAGAAGAACTCTAGATCTTTCACAGACCCCTTAAATGGGATTAGCCAACTGTGCTATGAGCAACAGGTTTAGCAAAAACTTAAATTATATAATATGCAATGACTGAACAATGAAACCAATAACATTTAACAGTTTTGTAGTGTTGCTTTAACATGCGCTTGTGCCTCTTGACACTTTTGCTCAGGACTGTGATGAGCATAGAGTTAGACTATTCAACAAAAAACTAATAAACATTCAGTTAGACAAAAAAACAAAGCTGATATTATAAGTTAGAAAAGTGCAAAAACAGATGGTCAAGATGATCATCGGACTAATACTACAAGACTATGAGATGACTCGTACTTGGAGCAGACTCATCATGTTCAGGCAGAATCCCTTGTGTTCCAAACAGCTGGTATTAAAAAGTTGAAAAGGCACTTCAAAGTGCCCATGGCACATCTGGACCTGGCCTTCAGAATCACCTGTTCAGGGCAACTTCCTTCTTCCAGTTTGTTTCAACATGTGCTGTCCAAACTGTGGAAACAGACAGAAGACAGAATAAAGTCTACAACACCCTGCAAACCACTTAGACCTGATCGGTCATGATCAGAGAATTTGAAGTTCCCATGAAAAAAAACAACATGTCTACCGAATTTGAAAATGAAAGCAGAGATATTCTTAGCTTCTTCGATTCATGGCTGATTTTGTGGCATCTTTGGCTTGATTTAAGTAACAGCGAGAAATACAGTCACATCTCTCACCAGAGGTGCTTCAGTTTGAGGTTTGACATCTTTAACGGGAACTTTAAAACTCTCGTCTTCTTGTTCGCTGTCATGCCGATAGCGGTGGGCAAACTTGCGTTTCAGGGCCTCAGCGATCAGAGCTGCAGCATCCACCGGTTCACTGGACTTCACTTTGACATAGCCTTCAACTGGACGACTACAAATCATACAGATAAAAAACAGCATTTGAAAGTTCTTCTCATTAGATTTTGATTATGTGTGTGGCAGAAAAACACATATTGCCATTTCTAGTCACTGCTGAGGAAGAGACAAGTCAACAAGTGTTGGTCTGAAGGTCATTCTTATAGGATATACTCTAATATGAAGCAAAGATGTGTCCACTTGAGTTAAATCTGCAGTTATATCTAGCTTTTAACTTTCAAAAACACTTCGGTCTTTACATTTTGCTTCCAATGTATCTGAATCCATTTTCATTGACTCACTATTCAAGTAGAGGCCTACCTTTTGACTGATCGTAACTTGACTTTGCTCATGTCTTTCAGGACATCAAGCATGTTGGGAATTTGTACTGGTTTTGCATCCAAAACTGTCGGGCAGCCTGTCTTCTTCTCTCTGCGCTCCTTTATCAAGTCGATGGCAGAAAATGTCCGCTGGAGACTTGGGGGTGGTAGTGGGGGAGGAGGAGGAGGGGGCGGAGGAGGGGGAGGCAGGGAGCCAGAGGGTAGAGGGGGCGGTGGAGGTGATCCAGTAGTAGCAGCTGAGGTGAACAAAGGATAGAAAAAATTTAACATGTGAAATTCTGCTGCCACCCAGTGGAAAACGCATGTTCTTCCAGTGGAGAGAAAAAGGTAGATCCAACCATTAACAGAGAGCTAAGTCTGCAGGTACTTTTGATTATGGTAAAATATGCTTCATGGCGTTCTTTTGCCTCACTTAACATGGAGGCAAGAGACTGTTGAAAATATGGAGGCTATCTGCCAATCATATTCAAGTGGCTACCAGTGATGACAGTGACCTAAAATATGTCTGCTTCATGCTGCGCAAAAGGTGAGCACCAAGCAACATCTTCAGGTGCGCATTTGAGAACCAGACCAAACATATTATGTGCATCCTTGTTTATGTCCCTTTTTTACAGAGATTAAGCTACAAACTTAAATGAGGACCCTTCTCTATGCTGCCTTTGTTTATTTACATTGAACAAACCCAACAACAGCATAATGCCGCTCCAGTGTGTGATTTTAGATAGCATGTCAAAATCCCCCTAAAAAGAAAGTACAATCAGTAACTATTACTACTTTTGTTATCCGAAAAATCAACAAGGATTTGTCCTCGAGGACGGATTCCCAGTTTGTAAGAAATATGGTCGCAAAGCAGCTGCTAAAGGAGGGAATACGTCCAACTCGTTCACATGTCCTCATGAACATCCTGCCTCTGTGCAGATTGCATCCCTTTCATGACTTCAATCCCTAACAAAGAAAACTGTTCAAGACAGAACATTCATACAACTAGAGTGACTAATACGAGCAAAATTGGTCAGTTCAGTGCCTACCCAAACCAAAACTACACAGAAACAGTCACAGACTTAGATACACACGGACAGGCGTTTCTCTGTAGGATCCTAACCATGTTGTCAGACACTTAATATTATGAGCCTGTGAGTGTTGAAAACATGTGGTTGACATTTGTGTGAATTCCTTCCCCATAGGATTACATCAGTGTTGTTTGTACAACGAGCTCCACCTCAAGCAAAATCCTGCTTCACATGGATTACATTTTTTTTAAAGATACTGTTCCTTTTTTCCCCTCCTAATTTATTTTCAAACAGGATAAGCACAATTTTTTCTTCATTGAAAAAAAAGGGACACTATTTTGCACTGAACCTCTCCCAAACTGTTTTAAGTTCTGTTCTCTTCTTATGTATCACATAAAAATGGACAGCAAAGAAAGATTATGATCTTGATTGGAAAGTTTGTAATTTAAACTGCTGTGCAAAAATAAAGAATTTCAAAAAAAAAAAAGGGACACTATTTAATCATACTTCTGTTTGAAAAAATATTTTCGTGATTCCACTGGAAAGCGTTTGTACAACCAAAAAAACAAAAATAAAAACATGTTTTGATTCCTTTATGGGTCATTGTAAATACAACCACAAGCACTACTGCTAACAATAACAGCGAAGTACCGTATTCTGTGATACCTTCATAGTGTGGTATTTTCTGAGAGGGTTATCATACTATGAAAATATCATACCGTTGCAACCCTAGGTGCAACAGTTCATCCATTAACAAGCTGTATAAAAGGAGCATATGGAGGTTCCTGGAAGGTCTTGAAGTTGTCCTTAAATAAGGGGTTTTGTGGACATACCTTTGTTGTTTGTCACTTTGACAGGTGCTAGAGCTGTGCAGCACATCATAGTAAAAGATGTCGCTTAAGACTGATGCTATGTAACCAAACAAGGGTTGCTCATTTGGCAACTTTGGCTACTAAGACGCAAGGAAGAGACTGCAGAGAGTGAAATGGGGAGCATAATGAGAAGTACCCTATTGAAGGCTGAGTGAGAAATACCTGGCTGTGCACTCTTTTCCTGAGCCAGTACGATTTGTGCAATCTGAGCTCTGAGTTTGGCAAGTTCTGTCTCCAGGGCACTGATCTTCTGAAAGGCCTCATCGTTGGCAGCTGTTGGCCCCTGGGGGTCTCGAGTCCCCTCATGCAAGCTTGGTAGTGAACTCTGTCGGGTTAAATGTTTAGTCTGAGGATGGGGTTGGCATGCTCGAAGCACGAGTCCTGGTGGGATCCTTGGCCTGTTTAAATAAGGCAGAATCACATTTATGGACACTACTTACAGAAACAAGTAAATTCTAACACACAAATCTACAATTCTGTAGAAGATATCTGACAGATCGCCATATTATTCTCACCTGGGTCTGCCAGTGAAGTCATTGTCATCATCCTCTTCATCCCTGTCGATCCAGGCAATATCAGCCAGAGAGGCCACCAAACCATTCTGTCTCCTGGTGCCAATCAAAACACCAGCATCCTCAGAGTACGGATAAAGCTTTTGGAGAGGTAAAAGCCATGGTCAACAATTAGAAAATATTATAGAAAAGAGCACACTCCCAGCAACATTACAACACTAGATTTAAACTACTAATAAAAGGTAGTAATTAAATAAAATATGGAAACAAGTGTAGTCCAGAGGGAGGAAAAGAGGAGGGAATCTATACTATAGTAATGAAAGAGTCAGGCAACTCAGTGAGTCTTTAAATCAGCTCAGGGTTGTAGAAGGTTGCTGAAAGAACTGACCTAAAGAAGACATACTGCATTCCTCATAGCTAGGAAGGGTAGCTGGAGACCGAAGACAAGAAAAAAGAGATAGCACAGTGCTGAAGAGACAGAAAAAGAAAAGTACAAATTCTTTTTTAAAATTACATGCCACTGAATTATAATATCTCAAAGGATGATTTGTTAACAGTTTAAAACTTCTGACCACACAGCCAGTGCTCTGACATATGTCCATTATAATGACTTCATCCACTCTGTTTATGGTTCATACAGGTTCAACAGTCAAACAAGCAGACGTAAACAGAAGTTGAAGAGGGTGTGTGATTTGTGTGTGAGCAGTTTCGAGAGACAGGCAGAAAGACAGAGAAAGAGAAAGGATTGTCAGATGTAACCATTAAAGAAAACAAAAAAAAATAAGGCTTAGAAGCCTACTATAAGATATACAACAATAAAAGTATGATACTGGTAATCTTCCCTCACCTGAAAATGAACCCTTGCGCAGGGTTTAAGAGGAAGACTAGTTGCTATTCTTCTCACAATACTTCTTGAGGATCCATAAGGCTTGGCTGATCCAAAAGCCTGCAAAATAAAAGATGAAACATCAGACATCAGACCTTGCAAAAACGAGACTGCAACAACTTACAGATGAGAGCCAGACATGGGTAAAAGGTATGGTATGATTGTGTTTCATGGTCTGCACAAGACCACAAAATCAAATATCGTAATGTACAGAAATAGAACATATAGCAGACACTTTTTTTTAGTCAGTTATTCACACAAACTTTCACATACCAGGTCCATTTCAATCGGTGCATCGTCTTTATTCATTTCTGGAGATGAATTGTACAAGGGCATATGGACTCATGCTCCAACACCAAGGGCATCATCACCAAAAGCATCTAAAAGCATCTGGTCATCTAAAAGCAACAGCAGAGAGAGAAATTCAGGTTGAAAAAACTTGAATAAAAATGTTTACTTAAGGATTTTGAGGCTATAATGTATGCCTATGTTGAGATGATCTAGTACAAAACACTGACATACTGCACATACTGTGTCAGCCTGTTGTGGTATTGGCACGATATTAGATAAATAATAAATATTAAATAATTGCTGCCAATAAGGAACTGAAATTTCTCCATATATTTTCCCAGTCAATGGGACACATAAGGCAATTTTCAAAGAAGCAACAAAGTAAATGAAGGTCATTGTGGTATTTACACAACAACTTAAAAGTCATCTTCTCAATATGCTTTAATTTTAGCAATTGGAATAAATGTAAATCACCCATTTACATTTGATCCATCTGATCACCCCAAAAAACTCAGTGTGATGCAGAGTCGAAGCAAGGCGGCTGGCTATACAAAAGGTTAGCTACGAACAAAGGTATCAAGGTAACAGACATAGATAATTAGTGTCATCATTAACAGCTGATTTGTGTTGTTTGTTACGGGATTCTAAGAATGTCTTGGCTGCAATCAAACACAGAAATTAACCAAAGACTTTGAATTCCTGAGTATCTATACTCTATCTATATATCTTTCTATCCCAGCACTTAATAAGTTAATAAGTTATGCGACAGATGTTAGCGAATACCTTGTTAGTGTAAGGTAAACGATTAGTTATCTCAAGTTAATTAAATCGTATGAGAGACTTTTGACTTTCACGACTAAGAATGGCAACCTGATGCTAACAAACATAGCTAACTACATCTAACATAAAACGCCGACATACTTCTAAGGGTATGTTGAAGACAAACACAATTCTACTAACACCTAAGATACGTAAACATGTTCACAAACATATTTGAAGACTGGCTGTGACTTGAAGACAAACTTACCGAAACTGACAATAGCTGAGAACTTTCGACGCTTTTTCCCAACTTGTAAATCGTCGGACATCTACGCCAGGAGGTGTTGGAATACTCATGGAATACTATTTGGGCCAATTGGATTACACGGATTGCATAGATAGGTTGTGAAAATGGAACAATATTATTGGTTGTTCAAGTTGATTGACAGACAAAGACACCAAATAAATTGGTCTTTAACCAAACAAGCTATCTTATGATTGGATTTTATAACAATCAATCAATTAGCGTTGTCCAATCATATGCTAGAAACCCTAGGAATGTTCGATATAATTCTCTATATTTCCCGGTAGGGCTGTGTTTAAGAGAAACTGTAGGGATCATTGTTAAAACTGGGATGTCCTGAATGACGAAACAGGTGTACCCATTGATGTGCCACAAAACCCAAACATTACACAGCTGCTGCTAGCTAGAGCTGTACTGCAAAGAAAGAGATTCAGGCCTAACGTTAGCGTTAATGAAATTATTTTGTTGCAATTGTTTAAAGGTGACATTCAAATTTAGCTGTCTCTTGTTTGCGTCTTGATTTTGCATCTGCTGTGACTAAGGTCTGCTGGGGCTGTCTCATGATTTTACTCAAAACTATTCAAAAGGTATGCTATAATTTGTCAAGTAGCGTTAGCTAGCCTAGCTTAGCTGCTGAATCGTTTGTGTACCACGGGGTGGAATTTGAGGTGAGGTTGGGGGTCGTACGAATTGTCTTCGGCAAAAAGAAGAATTTGTATATTGGCTTTTGAAAAAAAACTTATTGTGTTAACAGAAAATCATGTTATTAAACCATATGGTTTTCATTTTATTCTA
This sequence comes from Chaunax sp. Z400, assembly GCA_037577475.1. Classification (NCBI taxonomy): domain Eukaryota; kingdom Metazoa; phylum Chordata; class Actinopteri; order Lophiiformes; family Chaunacidae; genus Chaunax; species Chaunax sp. Z400. The sequence goes on along the minus strand of CM075206.1, from coordinate 9,438,007 downwards.
CGAAAGCATGCTGAACTATTAGTCATTTCATGTGAATTACTACCATCAATGCATTTCAGTAAAATAGGAAACTTTACTAGAGCCACTAATCAGCTCCACATTTTAGAGTATTGCTTATATAAATGTTCAGAAATTCCCAGTTAATGGGTAATATGTGGTCTATAGTAATGGCATAGGTGCTTAAGTTTAATATATAATGCATGCCACACACTTCATTTGGCAAGGTACAGCATTATTTTGCATCAAGTTAGTTAAAAAAACATACAATACCTTTTGAAATTAGTTGTGACACTAATTAAACGCATTTCTGTCAGTGTTGCAAGATTGGGTGACTAAGTGTTAGTTGATTTACAGGAAAGTTATTTTTCATCACTTTTGAAAACAATGGTTCATCAAATTTCAGCGCTCTAAATGTGCAGATTTGCATCGAACATCTGTTTTATATTATTACAAATTGAATGCCTATGCGCTTTTTTTTTTTACCAGTGGTCAGGAAAAAAAACTTGATGTCACCTTGGGCATTTTTCTGACATTTTGTAGTCGAAACAGTTAATTGTGAAAATCTACATGTTAAATGATCATACAGTATTATTTTTCAATAGAGTGAAGAGGCAGGTTTGATGCGTGTGACGTCAACAAAAGAGGCACCATGAGTGCAGAGATGGATGCACTGACTGTGGTGAACCAGCTGCGAGACCTTGCTGCTGACCCCCTGAATCGAAGAGCCATAGTACAAGATCAAGGCTGTCTGCCAGGTCTCATCCTTTTTTTGGACCACCCCAACCCACAGGTTGTCTACTCTGCACTATTGGTAAGTAGCATCCTTTTATTTACCTTTTCTTCACATATAAGACACACAACACCACAGATAGTAGCTGTTACTAAAACTAAAAGTTTTGAATACACAAATTCACATTCAACTTATTCTGTACCACCATGGTAAGAGAGAAATTAATTATTCAAATATTCTAGTTGAAATATCTTCAGCTACTTTTGAGATTTAATTCATTTTGGTAGAATGTCCAGTTGAGTCCCCTGGCTCTCTAGGTGTTTTTTTCTGCTCACTCATTCTTTGCCCCCCCTGGGGTCCAGAATTGTCACAGCAGGCGCCAGTGACAGTCTTAAGGCCATTTCTCCCACCACTGTGTCCCAGTCACTGTCACAAGCTGACATGTGCTGGAATTTAAATTGCTACACATTTAGAAACACTGCAATGGTGACATCTGCTGTCTATTTTGTGATGTAAAAACAACACACAGTCTTGAAATGACAATCTCTTCAGCTTCCACCACCACCACTCTTTTGTACAGAGCGTGATTTGTATTGTGAGTAAGCATTTAAGTGGTTTTATGTAATAGTTTCTCCTTGATGGTAACCCATGAAGTGTAAACATTGGGTCAGTGCACGTGTATTTGTATTGGTTACGTAATATTTTACCACTGCACACACTCACCCATTTTAAAAGCTCTCTCACCTCTGATATTACAAAGGGTCTGTCAGCTTTAAACTCTAGATAGATAATGGTTGCCCTTGTCCTTGCAGGCCGTGCGCTACCTGGCAGAATGTCGAGCCAACAGGGAGAAGATGAAGGGCGAGCTGGGCATGATGCTGAGTTTGCAGAATGTCATGCAGAAGCAAGTCCCTGTCAACACCACATCACTATCTCTCTCTCTCTCTCTCACATACACACACACACACACACACACGTATAAATGCTAACTGTGCACTTTTTTTTTTTACATAAAACCTTAACCTAGGACTTCTTTTGTTTTGCATGGACATTGTTTGCTGGTCTGCAAATTTTCAAGGCAGGATGATGTCCTTCCACTTGCTATGCCAGGATGATTTTGATTAAAGATGAATTGTAGTTGGGATGCAGACAGTTAAACTGCTGTCATAGGCTATATTGTAATGCATCTTGCCACCTCTCTACAATTTCATGATGTGCCTAGTTGCATGTTTTTACTGATGTGAGCTTGTGTTTTAATTTTAATGTGGAGTTAGTAGGGTACTTTGCAGAGGTGACTCATTTTGCACACATGGTATGTTTTAAGCATATTTTTTTGTTGTTAGGTTTCTGCACCAGCAATAGCCATGGTTGGAGGCATTATGTTTTCATGTTCTGTACAAGGAATCTGAATATTTTTGGTTTCTCTCAATGAACTGACGCACGAGCCAATGGACAAGTGTCTTAAACCTGCATTCTCTGTAATAGCCAGCAGGGGGGTTTCGAAAATGATGATGACACTTGTGGTGTTGTAGTCAGTTTTGTTTTAGGAGATGATGTGTTCCAGATAGCTGGACCTACCCAAGAGTCTGTGGCAGTTTTGTTAAGTGACTGCTGTTCATCATTAGCACCTTGATTGGAATATACCTATGTTTAAGCGGCCGGCTGTACCTTGTTTGATTTAGTCACTCCCAACTCTCTTGTCTTCCTGCGGCAAAGCTCTTGCTTGCCCTGGAGTGAGCCAGTCACTTCAGCTAGTCAAGGGTGGCATCAAGAGGAGCCCTGCAGCAGCAGCCTTCCCTGCTCACAGTTAATGTGACTTTGGGTATAGGTCGCTCATAGCTGGACAGAGTGGGAATACATGGCTGAGGGGAAAGCATCCAGCACAGTTGCACCAAACAGGTGTGAAAACCATTTTTCCCCTCAACACATTAAGATCTGAAGCGCAACGTGGCTCTTATTAAATGCAAGTGATGAAGAGATTAATCAATTTAAGAGAGTGTTTTGCTTGCCTAAAGGCTGACAGTCTACCGTAGAGCTGAAGTGGGAATTTGTTGCACAGTGCAAGGGAGCACCAGGCTCCCACAGGGCAGCCATGCCAGACAGCTAATGTCGTATGTGATTACTATTGAAGGAGTGATGACTTGGTGACATATAAAGCAGTATAGCCTGCAGTGGGTACTTCAGGATCCCTTACAAAATTAGAAACTGCAAACTGCCTCATGTTGCTTCTTCAACAAAAGCTTCTGCCCTCTGAAATATTATGCTCTGATATGGATTTTAATTTTTCCTTTGCTGAAAGCCAGTAAAAAATGACTTGAATGCAGAATAGGCTTAATAAGCCTGAGTTTCAGTGTTGTGTGATGGATTGCAGCATTGTCTTTTGGTACACAAAATGGCTGTGTAAAGAATATTGGGACCAACGGACCAAAGATAAAAAATGTGTAAATTTGTGGTGGAGGTCAATTCCAATGTGACCACTTATTTGTACATGAATGACATTTGACAAATTTAACTACATAGGTCATTTTTGTGTCATAATCGTCTCCCTTTATCTCCTTGTTTTTACTCTGTTTCCAAAGGAGTACATCACCTGGGGAGACCAAATTACTGTCTTCTGAAATCTATGAGATTTTGCAGCTGGCTGATAAAGAAGAAGCTGAGCAGGCTGAGGCAGCAGCTGCCTCCTGCCAGCGTAAAGCCCACTTCTTCTTGGGCTCAAGCAACAAGAGGGCTAAAATTGTTGTGCTGCACATTGATGGACTAGACGACCCTGTAAGTATTCACTGCACTGGTATTCATCATGCTAAGACCCACCGAACGTCTATTGATACACAAAAATCTCATTTTGGGGGCATTGTGCTTGCTTCTGTCGTTATCAGAGTCATTTCATCTTAGCAGTCTCTGTCTGGCACTGAGCAGGGGGTTCAGGTTTTAAATGTCAACCATTGAACAGCAGGTTGTTGAGACTGAAACTGAGTGCTGCACGGCAGGACGCTTGCACCTAGCCTAACATTACAGCAGACAGACAGTGTCTGATGGGCTACCTTGCCATCACTATAAGACACACAACACTGTGACAACCTGCTCTTGTGAACTGTTTTTGTTATATTTCTGATATGTCTTTTATTCCCATGTTTGACCTGATTAAACTGTCGTTGATTCTGCTTCAGCCATTTTCCAATCTGTACCGTCAATCCACACTCATTTCGTAGCTGATGATTTGTTAGCCTTGTTATTGTCGTTTCACACATCTACTCATACCTTTAATCTGTTTCCCATCTGTTGTCAGACTCGAAGGAGCCTTTGTGAGGAGGCTCTGCTGAAGATTCGGGGGGTCATCAGCTTCACTTTCCAGATGGCGGTCAAGAGATGCGTTGTCAGGATCCGCTCCGATCTCAAAGCTGACGTAAGTTATCTAAGACGTATTTCTGAAGACAGAAATACAAGCAGTCACATGTGAAAGCATGTTTTTCTTCTCACAGGCATTGGGCACAGCCATAAACTCCACCAAAGTAATGAAGGCTCGGCAGGTGGTGAAGACAGATGATGGAGGAGAGGTAAGGGCAGCTGAGACATGTGTAAGACCTGGAAGATCTCTATCTCACATTGCTGTATACAAGACTCTTTTTTTTTTTTCCACCTTGCCTCTGGCTGAAACTTATTCACACTGACGTGATTAACTAGTCACATCTCTGCCTCAGCCTGTAGGCTAGATGCATTTTACCACTTTTGACCAGTCCTTGTTGCACCGTTCACAGCGTTGCATTTCCAGTTTGGAACTTGTACCCAAATATCAGACTGAAACCTCTAATTTTTAACCAAATATTATATTGCAGAGAGTTTATTTTTCAATAATCGGCAAAGAATTTTAAAAGATGTTGCTCAATATAATTGAAAACAGGTTAATAGTCATATAAAATGTTGCCAGCAGGGGTCAGACCTGACTCAGTCATGTGGTCTGACTCCAGCTAATGATTAGCTCTGCTTTACATCACTCCTGGAATAAACTATTAGTTCATGTTAATACAAACAAATCTTATTCTGTTTGTTGTTAATTCCGTCTTTGTTTTTTCTTTGTGCAGCTGATGGTCCCATTCCATGAGGACTCTGCAGGGCTGGTAGAGGAGAACACGGATGTCCCGGACTACCTGCCTGAGGAGGAGAGTCCATCCCAGGAGCAGGACAAGGCCGTCACACGTGTAGGCTCCATCACGGACGGCATGGGCTGGCTCAGTACGGCCGCCAACTTCCTGACGCGCTCATTTTATTGGTGACCACAGCGTGTGTTTCCCTATTTGCTTCCTATTTTCCCTAAAGTACCATCCAGCTACAGCCTTAGCATCTCTCAGCCTTGTCCAGGACTAAACCCTGCCTCACGGCCCAACACTAGTGTAGACTTCCCCTCTGCAAAGCACAGACCCCGGCTACATTTGTGCAACAAGTGCTGGACAGCCTACTGGAACCTACAATAACTCAAACTTGTGTATATATTGAGCTACAAACCCCACTGCTGGTTGTGTGTACACAACTGTATACAAGCTGCATATGTATCTCACAAGGCATAGCCTGTGGACTTAAAATCAGTCAAAAACCAAATAACATTATGCAAATGTGCACTGCTGTGTTAATGGCAGGCATATTTAATTGTTCTGAGGCTGATGTTGAATTGGGAGTTCCTTTTCTTGTGCATGATTTTTGGTTGTTTCCTCCTGGTGTCCAATGTCTGATGTCTGATTCTCAATCATTGTTAACCATCCTTTTTAACCTGTGTATTTTTCATATTTTTCATTCTTTAATTTCTAAAATTCGATGATTTTTTTCCCCCCAATCTCCTTCTCAGATTTATTAGCATGCAACGAATGAGCCTTTTGTGCCAATCTTGCCCGATGCCTAGATCTGTGATTATTGTGTGTGCCTTGTTCACCTTTTACTTAATTATTATTTATTATTTGTCATCATTCATTGAAATTATTTGAGAACCCCGATCATCTCAGATGTAATGTTGGTACTTGCTAGGCATCCCTTCGCAGCAGCAGCCTAGCCTTCCCCAGCTTTTAGCTTACGGAGGTGACATCACTTCAGTAAAAATAGTAAACTTAGACACCAGCAAAAGGCTGCAGCCCATTTAGCCACTTGCTCACATGTATTTGACTGTTGCATACTGAAAGTAGTGATCAGCTAGTTGCCGGAGTAATGTTACTACCCCTCACTGTGTTAAGTTTTTTTTTTTTTTAGTCACAGGTCAGGACTCCTCTGATGATGCTATGATGCAGAGAAAATCAAATGCGAGTTCTGTAGTGGCAGCGAGTTGACTGAAAGCTCCTTGTGTAATTTGCACACTTTAGGCTACCTCTACTTTTAGCCCTTTATCTCACATCATCATAATGGTCTTTGGTAGTTTTAGAAAAACCCCATCAGCATGGTAAAGACAAACACATCGCTGCTTACCCATGTGACCTGGACGCCCACATATATTTTTACAGTATTGTATCTCCCACCTGTTCAGTTTGATTTTCAGTTTAGCCAGCAGTGTCCTTAAAGCAAAGATCGTGTTGGTGGACGCTCACACACACACACAGAGGACTAACTAATGCTGTCGTACGAGCAGCAGTGGTATACTGGAACAAGGGTGTTATGTACAATTTGTAAAGGGTGTCTGATTCCCTAAAATCTCAGACCTTACATGTGAAGGATTTTTTTCTTTTTTCTAATATTGATTCACTTTTTTAATGTCACAACAGAGGACGAGCGATCATAGCAGCTAATGCTCTTAGTGAGTTTTCTCCTTTTCTGTTGCCCTTACTACCCCATGACTCACACCAGGTTTCACCATTATCTTCTCTGACTTGTGTGAGTGTCATAAGGAATTATTATATACAGTGCTGACCAGGCGGCTTACATTGTTCTTATGGTGTAGAGACGTCACTGTTGGTTGAGGTCAAACAGATAGAGGAAAGGCACAGAATGAGCTGAATCATCTGAATTGATGGTGACTCCTCCACCGAAAAGCAATAATATTTTTGCATTAAATGTAGTTATCGTAGATCACCATCGTCCTTCAAAATAGTTTTTTGATTAGTTAAAAGTTATGATCCTGATCAGTATTAATGTCTTCTTTATTTCTCCATTTTGCACAGATTTAGTATATTAAATTTCATTATGTAATTTCATTTTTAATATTTGGTGTCTCAGCTCATGTTGCAAAGGAATACTTGAACAATATTTCTTAGGACTGTCCTCGTGTTGATAAAAGTGTAAAATTCCCTTAACTAATAGATTAACCACATCTGTAAGGTTGACATAAAACCACCAACTCAAACATGTAACTTCATGTGCACAGACATCATGTGTCTGTCATCAAATGTAATATAATGTAATTCAAATGTTAAAACTGTAAATTCCCATACACTGTTAATGCAAATTATGATAAATGTAATATCAGAATTTGTCTGTTGCTTTTTTATTTATTATAGTTATTCTGAATATGATAAAATGGTCTTGCCGTATCCTTTCTTAGTATTATACTCTCTTGATATTGCATGTGCACTGGTCTCACTAGTGCTCCAGACATTACTTTGTCTAATCAAATTGCTGAAGGCAGCAACCATTCTTTGCAGAGAGTGGCAAGAAATTTAGTTTTCTTTACTGGTGCATAAGTGAGGTGCCCCAGGGCAATCCAGTGGCTGGCCCACCACCTCCCCCAGCCTTGGTGCTGGTAGGCAGGCAGAGACAGCAGCCAGCTCCAGCTGGAGGCCCTGGAGCTGCAGCTGCTGCTGCTGCGCAGCCTACAATGATGCGATGTGCCCTGCTGGATCATCTGGATGGAAGGTACCTAGAGAGCATGTTGAATGGAAATTTCAAAGCATTTTTTTTCTGTTAATGTTAAATAAAAGCATTCATTCTGGAAAATTCATTCAATTTTTATGTCTGATAAAGAATTTTTTTAAATCAAAATTCTGCGGAGTGAATCACAAACAACAATTTAAGTTGAGTAAGTTATAGCACATGCCAAACAGTGTTTTTATAAAGGTCTTTATTCCAATGAGTGTGACTCAGGTATGCTTCCAATGCAAAAATCAAATTGAAACAGACAAATTTAAGTATGCTGCATAAACGACCGGCACAAACTTTCTCAAAGATTTATCAATTTAAAATGGAGAATATGGGGACGGCCCAATTGTCAAGGAATTTTCGATCCTCAATTTTCCATTTAAATATTTCAAATCTCACATTTTTTTCCCCCACAAATCTAATGACTGGTACTCTGCATGCATTTATACAATATAATGCTATGTGTACCTTGCAGTACCAGAGGAATCATATATAAATACTAACTAATACACTGTGACCAAATATGCATGTGAGTATATGATTTTCTGTAGAAGAGGCCTGTGAGGCCGCCAAGCTTCTCATATATCACCACTAGAGAGAGACAGTAAGCCAACAAGAAAACCAAATTGTGGGGCCCAGAGTATAATCTGAAAACATCTGATGAAAACACTTGTTTGTAATTAGATGACCTAAGATCTCTAATGCCACTGAGAGCCTTGCAAAAACAGCGTTTCCATCTGGTCAGTTTGAGCTTGAGAACAAATCATCCTCACCATTAACACACTGCAACCACACATGCTCACCTCAGACTGTAATATCACCAGACTAATGCAGCCGCAAGGTTGATTTTAGTAATTAAGATAGTGCGCACCTCTCTCCACAATGCCTGGGCACTAATGTAAAAACAATTTTCAGTTTTAAACGATTTTCCTCAAGGGGTCATATGTAATGATATTATTCCTCCCATAAGTGTTTTTTTAACACATAAGGGGATATCCTCCAGAGAACATAACAGTGGCTCTCTCCTTTTCAAATTAAAGCCACAGATAATTTCACTTTCTCTCCTACTTGAGGTTTTTGGATAAGCGTCTTTCTGCCGTTTCATCCGCCCATCACATAAAACACAATCAGCCTATCTTGTGCACAATCCCCATCCCCCATGGCCATATCAGCCCATACATGTGTTGTCGGTATCATCCTCCCACCTGTGTATATTTGCATGGTTAATCTGCACACAGGGAGGAGGCTGATGGTGGGTAGAAGGGAGGTTCGTCTCTGGGCCCCATGGGCTCTTGAGGAATTTTATGGAAGGTTTAGCTCCCAGTCAATGAGATCAGTCGTAAATCCCGTTCAGAGTGTGGCAGGAAATGATGTGACTCCAGCAATTCATGTCAAATAACTTTTGAGTATGTGTGAGTGAGCGATCAGCTCTTCCGGGGTAGCAATAACTCTTCGGCAGGGGGGCCCCGGTGAACATTTAATTGAGACATTTTTCTTTATCTGGAGCGAAGCTCGGGTGCCGTGTTGTTGTGTAACGAGATGTAATGTCTCTCTTTATATGGGGGTCAACATCCAGGATGAGGGAAGGTCACGGACTGACTGTTTGAGCATCCAATTTGCTCACATAATACCCCCTCCACAGGGAGCTGGGTAAAGACACAAAATATTAAGTTACACAGTCCACATATCATAGACAGACGAAGAGGACTGGAGTCTAATGCGTCCTTATATGATATCATCTGTGAGAGTGTAAGGCAACAAAAATCAGGGGTGCATGACAGGAGAGGCTAAACTCTTGGGGCCCCTCCAAAAAAATTTGGGAATAGGGTCCCCCATAGCCACTCACATTGGCACATTTTGCAATGACAACTATAAACACCCTTAAACCTCCCATTAGGGCACTACAGACCGTCAACACCCCCCCAAACTCCCCCTTCCTTCAGGCTTCTTTGCCTGGAGGCCCCCAGAGTAGGGTCACCACCAGACAAAAATAGTAATGTGATGTTTGTTGAGTCTGACAATCTTGTGATAACATTTTGCCTCTATGGTGGAGGAAGTATAAGTACAACTTACTAATACACTATACAGAACTCGATACACTATAAAGCAGTCATAAAAATTAATATATTAATTATATACTAATACATATGGTGTAATATATATATATATATATATATATATATATATATATATATATATACACACATATATATATATATATATATATATATATATATATATATATATATATATATATATACTGTATATATATATGAGCAATAGGAGTTCATAATAATGCATTAATTAGCACACTAAATCATCCTAAGTCATTCATCACTTAAGTATTACTTAAGTATATTATTTGCACCCATATTATAAAGGGTTTTAATCATCATATCTACAGCTGTGAATATGGATTATTTATAGCACTTAAAGGCTTAAAGTAAATATTACTCAAGTTACTCATGTAGTTGTACTTATCATGCAGAATGGCTCCTGCCCATTTTATACAGTATAATATAGGATAATACTGAACAATTATTACCCTACTGATACAAATCAGCACTATATCAAACTGTAGCTGGTCAAGGTGAATTTTAACTACTGGTGGTAAAATGTATTAAATTGGATCACATTGTGCAGGCTCTCATACCTGTGTAAAATATTAATCTGCTGTGATGGAAGAAATGTTTTTTTATTTCCGTGTTAAATGGACAATGTCAAAATAATCCAAAACAAAAGCAAAAGTCCTGCATTGATTCAAAAGTGAGCTTAGTCTACAGAGGTAACAGCAAAATGTAATCAGAGTATAATAATCACATATTCATTATGGAGCAGAATGACCATTGTAGGTGTAACAGAATTACACATTATGATATTTGATTATTATGAATAATGCAGTAACATGTCACATTTTAATGTTGCAACTGGTCAACAAGTCCTTAATTCTAGCAATTTCATATATTGTAGCAGATTTTATAGTAATGTTACATTTTATATTAATCCATTATAGGTTTTGTATTTAAAATGTTAATATACAAAGTAACTTTTAACAAATAATGTTGTAGTATAATAATCCCATGATTAAATGCAGTGATGTAGAAAAGCAGCATAAACTAAAATTTATACTTAATTTAATCTCACTATAAGATGTTGATTTAAAGCCTAAAGATACTGCAGCATGTGACAAATAACTAGTGGAGTACGGAGTACAATATCTGAGTATCTCTCTACCAGGAGCTATAATGTGATATCACCTAAAAGAAAAGCTCTTTAAGATGATTTGGATTATTCAATTATATTCCTATTTACTACAAGTGAAATGTCTACTATATCTTGCATTGCGGGCCTATTTCTGTACGTGCTTCCCCTCCTGCAGCAGCATGCTTGGTGGCCTTGATGAGATGTATGCACACACAGGCAGCTCATAATTGTGCCCATAGTTCATTATTGTCCCCCAGATGATTTGGTTCCGCCGGGGGGAGCCTCGTCCTCTGACACCGCCACGTCCGACAACCACTCCAGGCACTGATTGGTGGGATGAAATATTGCCAGCGAAAATTAAAAGGTCCCAGTGTCAAAATAATTCATGATATGCATATCTTCCCGTCTTGATGAAATCGCTGATATCTGGATTAGGCAGATAATAAAAGCGATCAGGCTACAGTTAAACTGTTCCAGCAGCAGTGGGGGGAGGCATCTTCTTTATGTGTCAAGAGAGGTGGGCTCTCAGGGTCAAGATACAACAAGTGTGTGTGTGCACGTCAGTCCCTGTCAGATTGTGTGCGGTGTACCTCACCACACACCCAGACCTGTGATTTGAATATCTGTAATTGTCCTAAAACGGCTCATCAGTGGATCTGCCTGCTGCCATTAGGGCCCAACAATATGGTCTGACATTCAAATTCCCCTCAATGACAGGTTATTAGGAGCCCCCAGCAGCCGGCGTATAATTAAGCACCGTAACGTTGACCTGTAATATGAAGTGATGGCTCAGTCGTATATTGGGCAAAAATGAAAAAGGTGCTTTGTTAATACGTAGGAGAGCTGGAGGATTTGTCACACAGGGAACAAAGGGATGCTAAAAAAGTCAGACAGCTGTCAGTGTAAAATTCAACTCAAACTTTTAGAGGCAAATAACCCAGACTGTGATTTTATAACTGGAATATAACTCTGTGCCAACTGCCAGGGCAACAGCTGACAGATTAGAGAGTGAGATAATCGTCATTGATACTCTTCAATATCGCCAGACCTGATAGATTTGAGTGTTTATGCCTACATTCTGTTTCCCTATGAGATCACATTGGTTTATGTTACACAATTTACTCATATTCCATTTTTATCCACAGTGATGTTGAGCCGTGTGAACAAATCTTTCAGTCCCACAAAAAAAAAAGAAAAAAAAGATGTGAGACAAATAAACAACCTGAGAAAAATAAATGAATGCGTGACTTTCATTTGAGACACTAAAAGACTATTACACAACTTAAGACATGCTGTCTGAGGCCCCCGCTTTCCCCTTTAGAACAAGTGGACGTTGTGATGAGCAATGGACCCATCTGCTGTGCCCTCTCCTCCAACTGGTGTGTGAATATGATGTAGTCTGTTGGGGCCGTTTCCAAGTTGCAGTATAATACCAGCGGTACCTGGGAGATATTCTTTTAAAAATGATTGAACTTGATCTCATGCTACCTGAACATGATGTAAAGGTGAACAGCTGTCATGTCTGTGCGTCCAAGCAGCCTTTTCTGTTGCTCAGATGAGACTTTTAATGGGCTTTTGACACATGTAAACAATAAAGTGCATAAGTTGCGTGACCTACTTTAATTGGACCCGAAGCTGCACCTTCACATACTAAAGCAAAGCAAGACTTCATGTTTAACTGCAGGCCAGAGGCCTGTGTAATGGTGGGTTTGTGGCAGGGTTGCTGAACAGAAGGTCTGCACTTCCCTCCCTCCCTTCCTCTCTCCATCTCTCTCCCTTTCTCTCTCTATCTCTCTGCTAGCCCTCCCTCACTCCCCCCCCCCCTTCATAACGGTGGCAGATGGCTGCAGATGAATCCCTCATAATCATGTCAGGACGGCTCCTCCGATCCCAATTCATCTCTTTAAACACATTTCATCAGACGGAGAATTACACAAAGATAAAGGCGGCCAGCAGACAACAAAAGCACACACAGATTGTCCTTGCAAACAAGTGTTCTTAGTCCTGAACACCACTTAATCATTTGTGCTCCTGTTATTGCTCCTCACCCCCTGTGCAATCAACTCTACCCCATTTTCCTCCTCTGCCTCTCACTCTTTCACTCTTTATTTATGTATTTCCTTACTGTTAATTGTCTCCATCCCCTGCTACCGTCTGTACTTATTAAGCATAAATCTTTCTAACAAGCTTTCCTCTCATCCCCATCGCTGTCTCCTCACTGATAGCTGCCCTGTTTTGGAAGGGGGGGTTATGATTTCCCACAAAGTGAATCGTGATTTTTTTTTTCTCCCCTCTTTCCACCCTCCCCTGCTGTGGCCCCCTGTCACCCATCCGCATGATGCCATTAATTGTGGATCAGGTGAAGTTTGTCTCACCTCATTTCAGGGCCATGCTCCGGTAGGGCCATTCTCTCCACTCAAAGGCCACATAATTTCACAGCCTCCTACTTCTCATTAATCCCTCCTGAGTGGCTGCTCTCCGAGTTCCAGATCACAGATTTGTTTTGCTCTTGTTTTCTGACTCACTGCCCTCCCTGCCCCACCCACTCCTTGCCCTCCCTGCCCCACCCACTCCTTGCCCTCCGCCTTCATATTCATCTCTTTAGTGAGACCCCTCCCAGGCCTCCAATGAGCTGGGATCTTCACTATGTATGCTCATTCTCATATTCCCTCCTGAAATGTCAAAATCCTTACATTTTGCTGATATTTGACAGCTGATAGTCCACCCTTTTCCATTCCTCTCCCTTGCAAGATTTCTTTGTTCTGCACCTTTGGGATTGAAGCCAGTCTGCTTTGTGAAAGTGGACATGAGCAGGTATTTGTACTGTCTGAGTGTAAAAGCAGTATAATTTCTCCTTCCATAACGACTCCACACCCAGCTGCATTGTACATTCCACATTCCCAGCCTAATAAATATCAAGTGACAAATCGAACATAACAATAGGAACTGCAGGAAAGCTGTGCTTTTGTGCGTGTTGACACATGTGCACGTGTGTGATCAGCACCGCATTCAGACTTTGTCATTCCTTCCCTGCAAAACTTTTTTGTTGAATCATAAATTATTCATAAGAAAAAGCTGAAGATCTCTCATTAACATAAAATAACAATTTGCAAATTTATGGAAACTCCTAATTACTTGCCTTATTTGCCACGACCACATTAAATATTCATAAATATGTGATTATTTCTTTGATTTGACTGTCATTCAGTTTAATCTATTGTTTTTGGTCAACAATAGTGACATGCCAGTTTGTGCTGTGAGCAACAACCACAACAAATACTCAGGAGAGAACAATGAAGAATATTATGCATTCAAAGTGGGATCCTTTTAACTCTTTTATAGCTCTTTGATTTCAGTACCCCTCTATTTGACATTACCCATATGCTAATTGAGCATCTTTGTGGTTGTTGATGATTTGACACCTTTTCTATATAAAGAAACATTTTTGGAAGCTGATGTTTAAGATTATATCTTCAGGGCAATGAATGTGCAAAATAAAAGATTGTAACAATCTATTCTGGTATGAATTTAATGTGCTTAAATTCTTTCAGCTGTCGAACTCTTGAATATGATCCCTGACAAAATGTTCCTCAAAGAAAAGGCTGAACAAAACTGTATGATAAACATATGAACAAAGAGATTAAAATTAATATATTGTAATCACTTATCTTTAGATCTAAAGTAGCAGAGAAATGATAGGGAAGAGAAAGACCACAGAAGCTTCATTACGTGGCTACAGCTTTATTTCATTGCAAGACAAAATCAAAAATGCATTCATTCATTTGTCTTCCATCCAGAACTAATCATTAAATTTTTCCGTAGACTGGAAGTCAGCTTTTACTCCAGTACATTTCGATTTACTCTGAATTAAAGAAGACTGAGAGGGTATGCAAGAGAAGATGAGTCTATCTCTGAATATCTCCCTGTGTCTTTATAGCAGCAAACAGTTGTCAGAGGAAGTCTCAGCCAAGCTCTCGGGAGAAAGCAGAGTCTTGGATCCCATCTGGGATGGCTAGATGAGGTCTCTTGCTGTCATGGCGTCTGTTGTCAAGGCTGCATTTAACCTCAAATTTATGACTTTGTTATATTGGAATTAATTACAGATATTTCCCCCAAAGTGAGTGACGTTGACAAAAATGCTAAGCACAGGCAATTTAGCTCTATTTGCAGATTAATTTGGGCCCACCTGTGATGCTTGGTGTGCTAAGTAGGTACATCAGTTTTAATTACAGACGTTGCGGAGTGGGTTTCGTTAAATTACAGTATTAATTATCACATTTACCAAATATCAGAGTGACAAACGGTTGTGGAAAATCACTTCCCTCAAAATCTCCTGTTTCTCCAGATGATGGCTTCACTTCTGTCCTCCAAACAACCTTCAGACAGGTGGATATGATGGAAAGCTGACATAGGAGCATCTTGATTCATCACTTTTCGCTACCAGCTCACAAGCTAAAAGCTCAAATTTGATGGGTTTTAACATTCCATAATTCCTCACAGAACGTCAAATGAGAAGTTCTCCCACAATTTGACAAAATTAGGCTGAATATTTTGGAAAATGAAGAAAACACCTCATAAAAATCAAAGTAGTTACTCCCATTATAATGGGAGAATAAGTGGGCTTTGTTCACACCATTACCCTCTTCTTTCAGTCAGCTACATTAATCTCTTCAAGGATAATATGATTCATGCTTGACTGCCACTTCACCGTTCTCTATCTGAAAGAGGGAAAAGCAACCTTTGACCCATGGGATCATTACAAATATAAGATATATAGAGCCATCAGTGATCAGTCAAAGAAATCTCTAGCATTTTTATACGAGGTCAACATTACGGTTCACAAAGTAATTATGAAAAAAGGAGCAGGCTTTGGAGGTGGGGTCAGTCATTTTAATTTCATAAAAAGAATAAATATTTACAGCAGAGACTCAAGGAAGACGCTGCTCCCAGCCAAAAAGAAAAAAAAGAAAAGAAAAAGTGAAGCGCTTGACCTCCAGTAGAATCACACCATGCTGTTTTTCAGCTTTAAATTAACTAAAATAATATCTTTTTAAATTGGCTATCAATATTTTCATATTAACAGTTGTTCAGTGTACAAAGTGTATGTTAAAGGTGATGCTTGTAGTGGCAAATCCTCTGAGAATTATAACTGGATGACGTTTTTCATCGTTTCGGTTTTGCAGTGGCCATATTTTGGTTCATTCTCACCGTTCTCACAGAATCTTTTATGGTTGCAACAGGCACCCAATGAAAAGCTCTAAAAAAAAAACATTACGTGCTCAACAACAAATAGCTGACAAAGTTAGCGAAGTTCTACCAAGTAAACGTAGCGGAGCATTTAACAGCAAAAAAGGTGCATGTGAATGAGACATGAGGTATCTGGATACGGTCAATGTAACGTTAGCACAAAGCACACAGCCAAACCAGTAAGCGGTACCTACAGTACCTTCCTTTTTGTACTGGGGTACATTCATTACATCTATTTGGTTTATGTTTATATGATTGCGATATTTAACTGAGTTGTTTATTTTTATATTTACTAGACTAACATGACTTTAGGTTGTGGAACGTAACAAACTTGCTGCTCACACATATCTTCCAGTTAACCAGCAAAGGTGATGAGGAGTAAGTGTAGCCAGGAAGGGCATGTTAATGTATTCCAGAGGCCTGGCAGCGAAGGGAAGCCTGAAGGAATGAGGTTTTCTTTCTTTCTTTTTTTTAGTTGAGTACTTTCAAAATCTAGCCTGCTCTTGCTGGCTTCGCCAACTTTATTGTAAAAGTAAAGCTTTTGTCATCAAGTGGCTGAAAATTCTATAACCTTTGGATGTAACAAGGGGAACAGTTTCCCAGTGTTTCTACTCTTTACGCTAAGCTAAGTAAAGCACATTGTGTTCAGTGAATTCCACCGTCACTACCTAAACTAAGACACACACACAAGCACTGTTCAGAGGTCCAAGGCAGAGCTGAAATGTGTCCAGGACTGGAACTGCAGAGAAAAGGTCCTCATTTAGCCTTTGGCTGATGTCCTCTCCCACCAAAGTACTATATTAATCATAATCACACAACACCATTAGACTATGTCATTCTATTAAAGAAATCACATTATCATACATTTCATTAATTAAACTTGAACCTAGTCCATCCACTCTGAGGAGCCCCCCTCCAGAGGGTAGGAGGAGGAGAGATGGAGGTGAGGTGTCCAGGGAGAAATGGAGGGGGGGGCGTTCACCATTCTGCTCACCATCTCTCTAAAGTGAAATCAAGGGGACAGATTTGCATGTCATGGGCATGGTGTTAGACAATAGCAACTGATGAGAGAGGTGAGAAGGGGAGTCTGGGTAGCAAAACACATCTTTCTGATGATTGTCTGCACAATGGAGAAAAACAAGAGGAGGAGAAGGAGAAGTTAGAAGAAGGACAGACTCCCCCTTAATTGTTAGTCACTGGCCTGGTCACACTCTGTATCATTATGAACAATGCCTCCTCTCTGACACAAACACACTTCAAGAGGCTTTGAGGAGTAACTAGAATAACTTTGCAAACAAAGATTTACAAAATCTGACAAATAAAATCTGCCACGAAAAGATTCTCTTCTCAAACATATTTTTTTTCCTTTCAGAATCATCCATCCAGAAGAATATATCGGAATGTACATCAAACAAAACAATTTTCTCCCCCCCCAAAAATAATAATAAATAGATGCTATTCTGCTATAGTGCTATTAGCATATTTTTTAATAGTATACAAAGGAACCAGCCGGATGAATCGTGCCTGGTTTCTTCAGTTTAGACTCAAGAATAACTTGCTCTTTTTTTTCTTCCATCGCTTATTTTCTCTTTCTGGATTTCTTTACTAGAGAAGCCAGTCACTTCTTTTGACTCAATCCCTCCATCTGCCCATCTCTCCCTCTCTCCCGCTCCCTCTCTTCGTCTCCCTGGGTCTGATTAGCATGTGTAGTGTATGTTCCGTCACGCTGTAGTGTTGACCTGTGCTGTCATCTCCCTGATTACCTCCCTGATTCACTTTCCTTGTTTAGTAATGTGCAATCAATCATAATCAATTAGCCAAAATGTTGAATCATTAAAACCATTATCATTAATTAAAATAATTATCACTTTCTGCCAATGCTTCATTACCAGTGTTGTCTAACGTGTCTGCCACACACCAGACTTTCCTGCTCCTATTTTTTCTTTCAGAAGTTCTTTTTAAAGCTCATTTGATGATGTTTGCAAACAATCACTGATTACTTTTGTAGATTTAATATGCGCATTTGGCAAAACTGCAAATGATATGCTTCATTTTGTGTTCCAAAAATATATCTGATTCAATGATGCTCAAATAAAAGTTTCAATTGTACTATAGTTAAAAAAAAAGTCTTGCCATCAATTTTATGTAAAAAAAAAAAAAAAAAAAAAAAAAAAGCCACTCTTGACATGACTCTTGATTCTGCTGCCTCCTCTGCAACGGCGCTTCCTTCCTCTCACGCTTCAACCTCAGACCAATGCAGCTCTGTTCTTTAAAGGACAGAGCAGAGATGAGACAGGGGAACCCTAATGATGTGTAAACATCCAGGGAGAAGCACAGCACTTGTCTTAAAAAGCCCAGAGGGAGAAAGGAGAGAGAGAGAGAGAGACAGACATGCAGCTCACTCAGTCCAGCAAACTGCCTCAACCCGAGCGGTGATTCCAGACGATAGTCAGTCCGCTACTCTTCTGTGCGCCTGTTGAGACCTGGAATAGACCTGTCACTTCCTAACCCCCCATAATTGCTCTTGTTGAAATTTCCTTGAAAGTGGGCTGGGACCCCGAGGGTGTGAAGAGTGCAAGTGAGAGTAGTGTGTGTGAGAGATGTGAAAGAGTACGTGTGGGCGTCTGTTTTTCCAGCTCAGCCCATTGGGCAAAGAAGGGTGTCCTCACTCCCCTGCCCTGACACTGTGGAGGAGCATCGCTCACTGCCACCTGGGGAAAGCAGGCGTCTCATTGAGGTCATGCCACCCCAGTGGAATGTGAGTCAGAAGGAAATGGGCCTGAACATTGCACAGTATCTGCAGTCTGAGCTCCATTAAGCGAGGCATCCTCACTCTTGGATGGATGTCCATTATTACACTGAGCACAAGGATCATCCATTGAACTCATAGTCACTGTGCTTCATGCTCTACATCACTACACTAAAGCCAGAGAAGAGAGTAATGAGCTTATAGTGGCTGTAAAAGAAGTGTTTTTCTGCTCCTTGGCATATTTGAACCATAAAACAAACTAGAAAGCACTCAGAGAGCACATATCTCCACCAACGCCATAGTCATTAAAACCTGAAACACATTGCCCCCCCTCCAAGTATATACGTTCTAATCTCTCAGATCAGATAATGATCTGGATCAGGGTTCCACTAGTGCATAGTGGTGGAACGTCATGGGTTGTCCATGCCTGTATTTCTGTTTTGATTGGTCTATCATTATTATTTTTCATGAGGTTCTAAAATGCTATTAAAGGTCATATCTCGAATTGTTGAGGACAGAGAAAAGATAATCCAAAATCTGCATCCACCTTAGAATATAAAAAACGATTTCCTGGCCCAAGATCAACCCCTCCACAAAATTTCATCACAATTCATTGTCAACGTTTTCAGATATCTTGCAGACAATCAAACAAACATGACCTCCTCCAACTCTTGTTTATAATAAAGATAATAAAGAGTGATAAAACAAAAACCCTCATGTCCCTAAATATTCTTCTATGCTTTACCCTCCCGTACTAATCCAGTATCACTCAGAGGAGATGTCTGCTCCATCCCTCTCAGCTCAGTCGACGATTTGAGAACCGGCTGGCATGACTGGGTGTCCTGCAGAGAAGAACCACAGAAAACAGGCCAAGAGGCAGGAGGTGTCTCAGACTATGCAGCACCTCTCGATTCTTCCACCAACAGGGCCTCCTGATTCTTCAGTGGAGCCCATCATGACCTGATTACATTATTCACAAATGGTTCTCAGGAATGAATGTAATTGTGTCTTATTACAAGCCATGAAGTGTGACAGGGAGGGAATGAAAATGTTTGAGTTTTACCAAAAGAGGACAGGAAGAATACCTTTAAAATCACCACATGCTGTACAGTCTGGAGCAATAATCACATAAAGACAAATACATGGACAATATTTTTAGAAACATAATTTTGAGGACAGGATAAAAAGTCTGATAGAGCACAATGAAATGAAACTGCTGTGCCTGTTTGTGAGCTAGCGGTACAGTAATGCCTCCGTGTAACCGCAAATCTCCGTACATGGCATTTGATGAAACAGAGCAAGTGTCCAGACATCCCAATCAGTCCTGGTTGCCTCCAACTCTGTCTGTTTATGATGAAGGGCTCTTTTTGGTGTGAGAGTGAAAGAGACAGGCTGGGTTGGCTGTCATGTCATAAAGGATGCACTCAGAGAGAGAGACATGATTTCATGGCTAATGATTCCCGCACTAATATCAGTGTGGGCTGCAGAGGGGATAACCAAGTTGAGCTGTCTTAGCTCAAATGATTCAATTAGGCCAGCTGTCCCTATTTGTCATGGCTCAACTGGCTTCTAGATTACCTTTCCAGAGTGCATACGTGCCTCTGCATTGAACTTACCAGCTCAACAGTTTCAGAAAAAAACCCAAAGGAAAAAAGAGAATAGGGGGAAAGAAAGGAAGGACCAGTGGAGGGGAAGAAATGAAACAAAGAATGCAGTAATAACCACATTATCCACTTAAACGCTGAGGGCAATTACAGAGATAAATGTGGCCGTTTGTTTTGCAGAGGATCCTTGTGGTGAAATCAGAGGAGAGCTTTAGAGCGTGCTAGAGTGACTGGAGAGATGCAATACATGGAAATCTGATCACTCAAAGCATGAGAGGCAACAGCAGAGACCATGAGAAGGTCAATAGATAAACAGAGGAAAGAGAGAAGAGATGAAAAAGTGACGAGTGATTCTCATGAAATCATAAAACATCTCTCGTTTTTTTAAACTCTGAAGTTATTTCTATAAATTCAGATTCAGATTTCCTTTGATGGTCATTCTTATGTAGTAGATAAAAACCAAATTTTGCATAAAAACACCAGGCAGAATAAAAGACATTTCAGTGCAACATTCAAAACTATAGTAATAATAAAAATAGCATCATAAATTAATTAAATCTCCCTCTCAAATCTGTAAAATGACACAGCAGAAGAGATCATGTCCTCACAGTCCTGCCGCTTCAATGTTCCTTCTCAGGTCCTCAATTAAGTGTGTGAAAAGTATTAAATTCAAAGAAGCATTAGAGTCATTAGTGTTGATTGAGTTGATGACTCTGAGGGCGATATCCTCTACCTTTCACTGTAATGTAGTTAAACATAAATTTATGTCAACTAACCTCATCAGATCCAATTAGCACAATTGTCAGTTTTGGGTCAGGGAGGATCGGCATACTAAAATGGTAAAATACCTCATTTATTAAAGATAATTAGTAATGTTAGCAGTGTTAGTGCAGTTATTAATACACAATACTTGTGTATTACTATAGAATGCATAAGACCTATACTGTATCTTGGCACGAGTGTAAAACAAGGCAAAGCTCGATTAGACGCGACTCCTTACATTTCATATAAACAAGGCCCCATTAAAATTGCATTGCTTTGTGCATAGTGCGCTCGATGCTTACGCAACCATGAAAACACAAATGATATTTCATTTTTCTCTTCTTCATGACTTCACAGCAACACATTACTGCACTCCACAGAAGCCAACATTAACACAAGAAATAAAAGGTTTCACCCTTGCGGCTGAGACATGTGAGCAGCTTAATGGGACGATAGTCCTTAAAGATGCTCTGTGTGTATTTCCACTGTAGTAATTAATGAGATGAGATAATTAGAATACACTGGTAGGTACATCAGGGCGGCTTCTCATGCCTGAAACTATATGAATGATGTGTGTCGTCCATCATGTCACCAGTTGATTAGAAGAAAATATATATTTTTAAACTTTTTATCTGAACAAATTATTCAGTTAAAAAAAATATTGTTCAAAAATGAAACACTCCCGATTTAAAATCAGATAATTCTGATAAATCCTGTTGACAGCCTTCTTTAGTCATCACTGTAACCAAGATTACATTAAAAGCACAATGCTTGTACATATAGTGGTGCATTTGTTGGCAAGAGCAGATCTGTGTTCGTTTAGTCTCCTCCTGTACTGAACTGGGCGCTGTATAGAAGGAGGGTGGCCACGTCTCTGAGCTGTCAAAGCTCTGACTGGGATCAGCCTCATTACAATGATTGAGAGAACAGGCCTTTGCCGCAAAAATACCATCCAAAGGGACTAGAAAGGCCACAATCATACAACCGAGTTCACACATTTGTCTTCATTAATCCGATTCTGTTCTGTTTTGTCATTTTTACTACCAAACAGTTACACAGTTACACAATCAGTGAAGAGATAAAAAAGCAGAGGTCAGTAAGTAGGAGAGCTTCATGTTGCAGTAGGGATTTTTAGCTTAGAAGGTCCCTCATATGCTGTTTTAAATTTTTTTTTTACCCTTTTAACACTATGTGTGATGATGGTGACTTTTAATGTACTGTATCGCTGATTTATCATTGAAGAAATTGATTAAGAACATGGTTTATCCAAAAAGTGGATTTTTGACATTGCACGGTCCTCAAGGGCTTTAATCATCCGTCTTCTTTCCTTTAGACGTTCAAACTGTGGTTATAAAAGACAGGAAAATGAGTCAGAATTAAGAATTTTGGATTAATTTAGCATATGTTGTTAGCATGTTATTTTGCTGTTGAGGCCTATAACATTCATGCCAAATAATAACTAAAACCCACACTTGAGAGGCCCAGGAATGAAGGACATCATTATGGCCATATCTTCAGAGATGGGGCAAAGGTGTCAATGCCACTTCTGCTGCATGCAGGCAGCAGCTGAGCTGTGACATGTTCTGGTGCATAAAGTGGCCTTCCTGGCCAAAGCTTTATGCCCAACACCCCGAAACTTTACCTTCTAAGAACAGGAGTGTTCATGGTTTATAGAGGCTACATTCATGGACCTACGCAAGGTTTTAGAAATACCAAGATCCAAAAACTGAAGTCAGCCACCCCTTTATCAGGTTCCACTCAAAAATGTAATGGTTACATGCCCGATGCTCCCACCAAGTTTCATGAAAACCCGTCCTGCAGTTTTTGTGTAATCCTGCTAACAGACAGACAAATAAACCGAACTGATTACTTAACCTTCATGATGGAGGTCACTTATGCCTCATCATGCAGGAGACACGGGTCATTCTACCCTCACAGCATCAATGTATAATTAAGCTTTATTCTCCTCTTCGTTCATATTGTGTATCTGCTCTCTTAGTATCCATCCTTTGGTGTTCTGACCTGCTGTAGAGCAGAGAGACAGAAAGCTCATATAGCAAACCTCTTCACCTGCTCCCTTCACCCCTCCTCCTCTCCGCCACGTGTACCTGCAACCCTGGGCTGCACTGCATCATGGGTGCAGCTGAGGCCATGCCAAAACCCAATTTGGAACGTGGCCAGCACTTCATTGGAAAGTAATGGTTTTCACTGAACTGAGTTATGACCAGCTGTTTGCAGACAGTCTGTGACATACTGATGGAGCAGAACACCGTATGTTGCTTTCCAAATCAAATGATACAAGGAGTGTGACAGTGTGGAGAAACATCTGTCATTAGCAATTTTCAGCACGCTCCACTAGTTCTGGACAAAATACGCCTAATGAAGTTACTGCAGGAAACTTCAAATATTGTCAGTGCAACAAGGCCATAAGAAGCCAGTGCTCACCAAGCCCTGTAATCTGATTCATTTGTTGTGAGAAAAATACAGAAGGAGGAGGGTAATTATTTTTGATCATTACGTTTTAAATGCAAATCGCAAACTTCTTTAATCTAAGAACAAAAAACAACAACAAAAAAACAACAACAAGAAATCAAGGACGAAGGGTGCTGTTTTTTCCTTATTGATGTCCCCTACCTTATTGTGGTGCTTCATCGATGAAGTTTCCATATGTGGGGACGCAAAAGCTTTGATGGACATGGTTATCAAGTTCACTCTCCATACATCAAACCCTTTTGTTCATTGTTCAGGGGATCAGGTTGCTGTCCACATTATCTCACAGGTTGTCTCTTCAATGAATTTGAAATATCGACATAAAATTAGTCTAAAATTCAATCCATACCGTCTTTTAAAAAGACCACATATTTCCTAATGTGCTGGGACAAAACACTAAGCAGGATTTGCCTCCCCGTTGTCTATAAGGTTAAATATTGAGCACAAAGGATGACTATAAGTCTAGCATTAACAATATTCACTTGGCTACTCCTTGTTTTAATTTGCCAGTTTCCAAACATTTATTCAGTCTCTGCTGTGCGGATGAGAGCGCTGGTGACAGGCAGCTCTGCTGAAAGTGGTCCTCTCCTCTAGAACAGTTGTTGTAGTGAGAAGTGTTAGAGACGGGTGGGCGTCTGGACCCAAGTATGCTGATCAAACACAAGGCCTGTGTCTATCTGGCAGCCATCTCCTGGCGGCAGAAGGGCCATAAACCCGCCTGTGTTAATTCTGCCGTAATTATCATGGGTGCCACATGTTATGCAGGATGTCCTACCACTATAGATCCACTCAAAAGTTTGCAGTGAAATCCTTCCACACTGCTCAGAGCCGTGGCAGACGAGTGGATGCAGAGGGTGACAGTTGGCTATTGTGATTAGAAAGGGCTGCTCCTGGAGCCCTGCCCCACATCTCATTTCCTGTTGTGGCCCTTTGTAATGATGTGTTTCATGCGGTGCATGTTGTTGAATAACTGGCTGCACTGAGATGACAATTATCACCCATAATGCCCCTGGGGAGGGGGCGGCCTCTCTACGGGACGGCATTAGTCATAAATATGCAAAACGGCTGCTGTCCTTACTGAGTGCTATTTCACAAACACGCTTTGTTTCACATCAAGGTAGCTTTGACTTAAGATATGTTATTTAGGAAGATATACTCATGTGCAGAAGTAGATATATTTGATAACAAATGAGACTCCTCAGTAAATTTAGCATAATTGGAACTCAGAGCGTCTTACATCAGGATGCACAAGATGAAACCAAACTCAAGCAGAATAAGATAAATAATACAATAATGCAACTGTTGATAAATCTGGACTATTATAATTAACCGTCACTCTCAGCCTCAGTTGTTCTCTTGATGTCAGAGCTCATAAGTGCTCCTCTCCACTGCCTCATCTTGAGTCTTGGGATTTCCCTGGAGAGTCAGCCCCCCCCCTCAGGCTCCTCTGGCCGTGCTTTGGAAGGACTAGACGGTTTAGCACCTTGAGAAATCGCACACTCTCTGTCAGTCAGTGTGGAAGGCTTTGTGTCTCTCCCATCTTGACCATCTCCCACTCCTGCCCCTCTGCCATCCATTTATTGTAGAACGGCTTTTTCCTGTTGTCCTGTGATTCTGACAGGATCGCCCACACGCTCCCATCTTGGTTTCTGTTCACATGGAGACAAAATGCACCTTCATCGTTCTGTCACGTACGTGTACACTTACTATACATATGTAATTAAAACTAGTCTGTTTAGTAATATCTGTAATTGTAATATCGAGCTCTCTGATTTACCCTATCAATACTCTCATCAATCTGAGCAGGGAGTGATGGGCAGTGAAACCTCGACATATCTGTCAGGTTAGTGAATCTTCATGCCTAAATCTGCTGACGTTGATTTGTGAGCATAATGCCTGATTATAGGATGGGTGACAGATAAATTTTATCAAAATTAAGGCACAATTAAACATTTCATCTTCACTAATTACTAGCTGTAGATTTGGCAAGATGACCATGTGCTGTAGGAAATCAGCAACCATAACACATTTTAATGGGGCACAGCTGTCTTACAGCTTGGTAATATTTGCACAGTGCACCAGAACTGTAATTTATGAGACAGAAAGAGGGAGAAAATCTGCACTGGATTGAGTGCCAGAATAGATTTTGAATTTACAATCTTTAATGAGCTTTGGATTTGTTGCTGCTGGTTCTTATATGCGGATGCCCTGGTGTCTCGGTGCATCAGGGAAGAGACCATTATTCCTTACACGTGCATATTATGGAAATATTCACTAAAGTAATCTTAACGTGGCATCGTGCAGCCTTGCACGTGCAATATTTAGATTTCTTTAAGATGATCACTGAAACAAGAGGAAGGTATAGCGGGTTTGAGTGTGTACACTTTGCAGGCACTGGACAGACTTGACGGGTTCCTTGTAAAGTAATCAGCCCCAGTATGCACTTGTGCCAAGGAATAAGCCTGGGAAATTCACCAAAATGTGGGAACAGCTTGGGAACAGATTGATGCAGAAGGGTGAAAAAGGCTGCGAGTGAGTGTATGTGTGTGCTGAAATGGGTGTGTATGTGTGTATGTGATCTCAGAGCTAATTCCAAGGCAAACAAGAGGAAGCTTCTCCTAAGTAACTCAGCTCTGGTGTACTCCTATGGTATGTCTCTGGTGGAGTCGAGCATCGCCTCTTCAATTATATGGAGGTTTGGCCACCAAATCCCCTCTGAAACCGATAGTTGATGTATTATGAATAGTGTGAATTTATGCTTTTCACATTGCTTAGATTTAATTCGCCTAGAATTGGCTGTTACTGGATGTTTTATGTCTGAACCTTCATCTCAGCGGGGCCTGGAGGTTTGAAATGCTGCACCATTACAGGAAGGTGACCTTAGCAGCAGCCATTGTTTAAATCCTTGTAAAGTTCTCTTGAGCAACACACTACCACTGTAGTGCTGCTCCAGTATATTAGTCTCATATGCATGCATTACCTGTGCTTGATGTGGAAATAAGCATGACTTATCAGTAATATGCGTCATCCTATAAATGGTGACAGGATGGCCTTCAAAAGCAGAACAATTTGATCAATTGAGATATTTCCTGATTGATTTTATAGGCCTATCACACTCATTTCAGTCCACTAATATCACCCCAGCATGGTTTCACCATATCTTCAGTGGACCAGGCACAGACATAAAAAAAGGGCTTGATTTGACTGTGCTGGCATGCTGCAGGCTGTGTTTGGTTGGAGCCCATTGAGGTTAATGTAACTGCTGTTTCCTGGGTGACACCTTCAGTCTGTGACAGGCCTGTGAGGGCTGTGTGCTTGTTGCATTTTTCATGATACCCCACTGATCTGTACCTGGGTCCAGTTCAGATACTGCTTAGTATAGTACACCCCCTGAAGGCTGTGTTGACCTTCTTTCACGAATGATTATTTTCGAGTTACTGTGGTAATATTATGGTGTCGTGTGGTCATTTTGCAGGTCAGACACTTTGTCTCTGTGATGGACTTGCAGCAGGTAACTGCAGGAGTCCATGCTGTAGTGAGTTTTCACATGAAATAGCGAAAGATGACATGGAGATTGTGGCATAATGGCTCTATGGACAAATACTCTTGGTTGAGTAGGTAAAACACGAGTGGGATGGTTACTTTTTTCTAAATTAATGGACATATTTTCAGTGTTTTTTAGGTTGTCTTGCTTTAGTTTGACCAAAGTGATGCCACAGACTGAGACCACGGAACCTTTCGGCTTTGCCCTGAGCTGCAATGTGACCACAGGCTGGCGTAGAGCATGTCAGTTTGTGCACCGTGCTGGAGACTGATGAGGGGGCTTACCCTTGCAGATAACCGGCTGTTGTCTTAAAAGTGCAGCACATTGCCGCATCGCCCCAGGACAGAAAATCAGGGACAGCAAAGGACAATAGAGTGCAGGCTGGACGGATATAAACTCACTCTTTTGACAAACAGGCAGAAATCTAGTGGGTTTCCAGGACTCATAAAAATAAATTATGTTAATTTTTATTCAATGGATATGCTACAGTGAAAATTCTGAGACATTATTTATGCAAGGGAGTGTTTCTTCACTCATTAGGTCAGCTATGCGCTTGAGTAGTGCATCTTTGCTGAGGGAATCCAAACATTAGATTAGATGTAATTGAGAGAAATGAAGCCATGCTTCAAGCAGTTAAGCCTTTTGCATTAAAGCGTGCACTGAAATGCTCTTTGTTAATCTCTGATCAAGTGGGATATTACCTCTCATGAAGAGCTTAGTAAATGCTCATTAAAGGCATTACACCGTAAATGCCTGAATAATTATGAATTCCATTTTGCCTCCCTATAAAATCACACAGTTTACCAAACAGTGAGTGGCATTAAAGTGAATGAACTTGGGTTCTAAAGGAGCATGACAAATATGTGGTGACGTTACACATGTCAGTTTTTAAGCCTGAACATACTCTTCACCCTCCTGGTCATGCAGTACATATGTCAGGGATAGGGACAACAGCCTCCTGCCAATGTCTCATACCAGGCTGAATCTGTTTGCATCAGACTCATGCATGAATGGACATTTGCGCACACATACTCTGTTGCAGAGTATAGTGCTCTGATTATTTTATTATGACAGTTTCCAGACACACACACACTGATGTCTCTTTAGAAGCATTTGTTAGTGTTGATCAGCTGACCCATGGTTTCACACAGACTTTGCCATGATCCTTTAGGATACTGTCAACATACAGTAGTATACGACGGTGTGATAATGTGAATGTCAATAACCTTTGATGCAACACATTAAATCACAATTTCTATTACATGACAGTACTGTATGTTACCAAGACAACGACAAACACCTATCCCACCTAACATTTTGCCACATGCCATATTTTCCTATTATTCAGGAATAGAAACAGGTGTTAGTGTGTGTCTATGTGTATGCAGATGTATTAACACAACCTATCACATGCCCTGAGTAGATCTGTGTTTGTTTTTTTGACAAGTGGTTCTGTGTGCTGTTTGTGTGTGTGTGCGTGTTATCGTAGGCCAGTGACAGCTGAGGAAGAGGACTGTATTTGTGGAGGAACAGCATGGCTGCAGAGAGGAGTGGAGATCCTGAGGGAGGCCTAATGGTTCCACTCCTTCCTGCACAGAGATAAAGACTCATAATAAGCGTGTATGCTCACCATCTGGCCCTGTGCATGTGGCCCTTATGGAGGCGAAAGCAGCGCAATCTGTAAACGATCAGGAGCCATGGCGCTCCCCCCAGAGAGGCCGCCATGCAATCAAGGTGACAGATGGCAGCACCACTGCTGTGGCCTCATGGAGGAGATCAAAATCACCTTCAATAAACTCTGACTGGAATGGGCACGGGCCCCTCAAAAAGTCAGTTTGTCAGTCAAACTGTGGCAGCTTGCTGAAACAGGGGGAACACACAGCGGTCCGTCCATCCACCGCCTGATTTCCATATTTTACGTCTGACTGAGCCTGAACTGTGATCTTTCTCCAGTTGTCCTCTCGACTCGTGCCGGCGTGGGTGAGCTGGCTGCCAGAACTAGCAATTCTACTGGGGGGAAAAATTGAGAACATGATGCTGCTAATGTGGGGCAATAAGAACGGATGGTGGCAGAGAGACATTAAGCAACAAACTGGTGCTCTATTTTTGATATGACAGGACCCCCGTGATTTGCCTCTCTTTGTTTATTTAATTACACATTTACACACACAAACACACATATGCAACCACACAAAAACCACCATCATCATACAGTATGTAGTAGTAACTCTTCACTATTTGAATGCTGTGCATTGACTAGAGGGTTCATACAGAATCCTTTGATATTTTTTTTTGTTTGTTTTAACATCTGATGGAGCAGCATGGTCCATCCTCCGCACTGTGTCTGTATCTGACTGTCTGTGTCCTGAGCATGGAGATAGAAAGGCTTGGGAATGCTATTTCACACATCCCCTTCATCTGATGCGCAGCTTCTGTCAGTGATGTGAGAAAAACAGCCTGACTCTCCAAGCTTTTTTTTTTTTGCACCAGTGCAAAAGTTCAAAATTGAAACGCCATCTGTTCAATAAAACTAATCTAGGCATGGAGAGTTGCTTCCAAGGCTGTCCTGATTTGATGTGTTTCTTGTATTTAAACTCCCTGCTGTAAGGTTTAGAACCAACCCAGCCCTGTATGTTATCAGGATATTGTCATTTTGTGAAAGAAGACACTTTTCAATCAAAGTCTTTCCATAATTTAATTAGTTTTGCACATTTCCTTTGCTTTTTAAGTTCCGCTTTAGATCATATTCAACATTCCTCTATGTCCAAGTTCCTCTGTTAATAATTCAGCTGCAGGCACTTTTATTATATAGTGTATCTCTGGATTCAGACTCTTGACCACCTTAACTCTTTAGTTCTAATGAAATGAGAGGCCTTAAGTACTTTTAGTGAAAATCAATTGTCCTCTTTGCTGCTGTAGCCCTTAAAAACTCACTTAGTTAATTGCTACACTTATTTAATTAATTGGACAAGTTCCATTGTAGTCTCTCTTTACCTCCCATGTTTTATAGAGGTGTCCTGAAGTGCTCTTAATCATCCACTTTTAAACATTTTTCAAATGTTAAATATGTGCACTTTAACTAATAATTAGATCAATTACATTAATTAGTATCACAAGTTGAATTGAAAACTGTAAAGAGGCTTTTAGGTTTCATATCCATAGTGTGCTGTCTTTTTGACTCCAGTCTTAAATCTGTGGCCAGAGGCTGGATAAATGTTCTGCAAGGACATTAGGGGTCTGGTCATTTCATTTAAGGTTAACATAATAATATTAAAATATTCACTCAAATTGAATTGGTTTTATTTAGCCAAGAAATATATGAGCTGTAAAACCAGCGATGTTTCATTATTGTTATTTGTATGCAATGCAATGTGTACATTTTCAAGTGTTTTAACGTTTGAAATTGATTATGAAACTGTCATGGTATGAAACTGTTTCGAAGGTTCGGTGTTTTCTGTTTTCTTTTGATAGTTATGTTCTCCAGGATGCTTTACACTTCCTGTACACTTCCAGTTTTCCCTCCATTGAGATTGTTAGTTGCTTTCACCTGTGTTCAGTCCTCACCTGTTCCCTATTTCCCCTTGTTAACCCTCTGCATGTAGTCAGTGTGTTTAATGTTCTTCAGTGTCTGATCCTCTGTGATCTCCTGTGTTCTTCCCTGATGATTCTCAGATTTTTTTTTTCTCATGTCATTTTTGGAACTTTGCCTGTTTATTGGATTTAGTTTTTACTTTGGGTATGTGTTGGATTTTGTTACCTCCTGTGTTTCACACCATTCTGCCTTCATTGTGGATTTTTTGCCTTTGCCTCTCAGTTTTGATAATTTAGTTTATGCCTGACCTGCACTCTCTGCCTCCTGTGTTGTCTGCATTTGTGTCCTGTTTTGAACTGAAGCCTTAACAAGCATTTGATTGAAATTGATACACGTCCTTAGAGCTTAATCTTTCAAATGCAAAGGAAAAATAGCCCACTGAGTGGTAACATTGTGATTCAGATGCGTCCTACAGTGGTGGCACACTCTACCAACAGTTCTGCCCTGTATTATGGTTCTTGCAGGTCCCTGCACTACACCACTTCTCCATCTTTATGCACTGGCACTGCCCAAAATATAAATATTTTAGAGTAATGACCTGCATGATGGTGTGATCTCAGTGCTGATGACCTCTTTGTTTGCACCTCCAATAAAATGTCATTAGTCACTGCCTTCAAATACCCATATGTGTTTTTCATGCATTTTTAATGCTCTCGCATACAAAAAATGCATAATTATCAGGCATCCACAGGATCCTACAAAGCACTGCGCTCAGCGCAGCCCCAGGTCCATAAATTGCATGACTTTTTGGGGGATTTATACTAAAGCAAGATATCAAAAGTGATGGGTCATGTCTTCTCACCCAATCATGAAACCCAGTGTTGAAACCTATACAGAAAAAAATCTGTACATTCTTAAATTAATGCATTCAATTAAATGACCAAACCTGATTCCAGATAGCATTCCAGTACAGGAATAGTTGGCTACAAACGTTACACCGAGAGCAGGAAAAATAGTGCTCGACTTTTGCGCTAGCAGATTAATGTAACCGTTGAGTGAGCAAACATTAAATTTTGACAAATTAATATTTGCATATAACTCACTCTGGATTTTCCTTTATCATTTTATGTATGTGTGTGTGTACCTGCACACTTGTGAATGTGCACTAGCAGCTGGTAAAGGTGGGGCTAATTTTAATTACTTTACATACCGCTGATGATAGTGCATCATAATTTATTACTTGATTTATATTATATATTAACATTCTAATTAAAAATTGAGTGGTACCATAAAATAGCTGCAAGAATGAAAATCCTCGAGTTGTCTTTTTCCAAATGGAATATATGGGCTGATGGCTTTCTTCTCTTGAAACTTCTGTCAGCTCCAGCTGCACGTATATAAATGTAACTCTTCATTATAGATTTTATTAATTGTTCACCTTAGATCAGCGTGAAAATGCACACTGCATTTCGACAGAGCCTGAGGTGACATACAGTAGATGCTTGTCTGTCCAATCAACACTCCAAAAACCAAATAGAGAGAACATTTGTGTTTGAAAAATTACTCAAACAATTAATTGTAACAATGAATCAAAATAGTTATAAAATGTTTTTTTGTTCTAGAATCAGTGGTTGATTAATTAACTAATGGTTTTCCTCCATATTAAAAAGAAACACAAGCCCTTGTCAGTAGATTTGTTGACATTCTTTTTTATTTTCAGTGGTTTCAACTACACATGGTCCTGGGTAATGCAATGTTTTCAGTTATTTTCTCTGTGAAACATGGAGCACTGTCAACCCTTTATAAGAATGTGCAGTGCCTTCCATTGCAATGCAACTAGTGTGTATGAATGTAAGGACTGGTCTTTTAGAGGAAGTGCGATAAAATGTCAAAGAGAAGATCAGGCTTTTACGAAACATGACATGATATAATGTTTGGTTCATTTAGTTTCTTTTGGGTTTTCTTTTGCGATCATAGAGAAAATGTGGTTTCAAATTTGAACCGGTTGACTGTTGGGTTTAAATGTTTCCTTCCTTAATGATGAAAATGTGCAAAAAAGGAAGTTGGGTTGATGTCGACTGGAAATTTTAGCTTTGGGGTCTCATACGATTTGATTAAATCACACTGATTCACGAGTCATACCGTCCCCATTGCGTTGTCAGATGAGAATTTTAATTTGAGCCTCACCTGATGGATGCTGATAATTTATGCTGATTAAAAATAAATCGTTTATCGGCCCCCACCCATCTGAAGAGAAGAAGATTCTTCCAGAAGGTTATAAGGAGACTTGATTAGTTGTAATGTGACTGCAGTACCCCACAGGCTGAAATTTATGTCCTCCATTTGAACTGTGGCTGTGTGTGCTGTATACATCAAGTTTGTTAATGAAATTTGTCGCCAGGAGGGAGTCGGTGGATGCACTTGTTCAGCACCTTGACACCTAACTGTGTGAAATCTAACCTTTCAAACTTGTCAGCACTACTTTAATTATATTATCAAAACATAATACATCAGGTTTCTTTATGGACTATTGCTTTTAGACTGTTAAGCTATTAGAAATAAATAATTGTGTTGGCTTTATTTAATTATCGTTGGTATTGTCTCATTGTTGTTGAAAATGTTAAACAGACATGGATGAAAAGCAATTTGTTTGACATGGGTCACAATAGGAGTATCACCATGCAACAACACTACTATACCTGCTGTGTGTGTGGATGAGTAATAAAGTTCAGTGCTGTGTTGCAGTACCATGTGGAGATGTGTTTGCTGCTGTCCTCTCCATGCTGTCTGTGAGTCTATGACTGACGGGTGTCAGGCTTGTCATGGCTGCCCAGACTTCTGCGGGTGAAATTTGCAGGGACAGGGAGAGATGGTGGCAGTGGAGGAGAGGCCCAGTGAGAGTCTGTCATTTCATTCAGGCTGTTCTGTTTCTGACACGCATCCTCACCCCCGTATTGTCTATCAGCATCAGCAGATGATTGACAAAGGAACTGCTCAGCTACAGACAGGTCCACATCAAGACTTTGTGTGTGTCTCTGTGCTCTTTGTGCTTGAACGGCTTACACAAGTGTTAACACATAATCTACGCCATGCCGCTGCTTTGCAAAATCAGCATATCCTCACAGAGACGTTGCAGAGTTAGCATTCAACACAGTAAAACTGAACCTGCTGCCTCTTCTCTGCCCTCTACCCTTTAGACTCAGTGACTCGACCATCAAAATGCTCCCTGCTTTCCAAAAACTTGATTTCACAATTGGAAAAACAGCATCTGCTTTCCTACAGCTTCACATATGGCAGCCATAGCTACTCGTATGGACTGAAGCAGGTATGCTGGGTAGGGGGTTGGCCCCTTATGGGACCTTAAACAGAGGGCCTGGCCCTGGGGACTCTTTTGGGCCACTCTGCACTGAGGGCCACGCTGTACTGAGCCAGATGAAGCTGCATATGAAATGAGGCCACAGATCACTGGAGACCATGAACATGGAGGAAAATGGAGGATGTATAGAACATCCGTTGTGTGGTAGTTAAAAAAAACACCGTTTTTGGAATGGGTTGATTTTTTGTTAATTATTGCAGGTTAGATGATGTGTTTGAGATCACCAATAAATACGTGTACTTTAAACCACTGACTCAGAACACTGAGATTGTCTGCATGTTGTCTGCAGCTCCATCCACTGCCGATTTATGAAGGTCAGTTGGTTATACCTATAATAACCTATATATGATGTCAGCTCTGATGGCCTGGTCACATAATATTTTGCTCCGCATTCATTCCTGTATGGAGTCTTTTAGGTGTAGTCATATGATCTGTCCTTTTTTTTTTTTTGTGGACTGCCTCCAACTTCCTCCCCTTCTTCTGGTCTCGCTCTCCTGGCCGCGGCATCGATGATCAGTGTGACAGACCGTCCTTGGGGAGCCAGGAGCACCGTTTACAACTCTTTTGGTCTGTCTGCTCCAATTTCCACCTCACCACTGCAGCTCCTGCCCTTGCCCCACACTTGTCCCTATACTCAGGACGTGCACATCTATTATACACTGTTATACAGAGAGGGAAATGGATCAAAGTGAACGCTGGCAGATTAATATACTGGTAGCCCAGGATTTTTAACCTTTGTGTGGGTTGTGCTCTATTAAACAAACGCACAGATGCACTTGGGCTCAAACACACACAAATTAGATACTAGCTCAGTTGGTTAAATCATCACCAATATCCACCTGTGGGCAACGCAGAGTAGAATGTCTAATGATTGTTAATTGGCTTGTTAGTATGAAAACAAAGCAGTGGTTTTTTTTTCTTGTGCTGAAGGGCTAAATTACCAGAAAACAAACAAGTGGAGGGGAACATGTGAATAAGGATGTTTTTCATGAGCATCTGTGGA
Organism: Chaunax sp. Z400; assembly: GCA_037577475.1. Classification (NCBI taxonomy): domain Eukaryota; kingdom Metazoa; phylum Chordata; class Actinopteri; order Lophiiformes; family Chaunacidae; genus Chaunax; species Chaunax sp. Z400. The sequence goes on along the minus strand of CM075206.1, from coordinate 9,402,935 downwards.
TACAGCTGCTGCTCGCTCTGAGTATCCTGCCTTCTCCTCTCTGTTTCTCAGGCTCAAACAAACAAAGCCAAACAAGACAGCAGCCTCATGCGCCCGCTTTGGGCAAGTGTTATAATATACAGACCCTTTTGTTTGTGACACCAGTTCATGTCTCTCGAACAGTAGGCAGCGACATCCGTCTACCTCTTATGACGTTCCCCCACCACTGGCGTATCCCGTGGTGATGATGGTGACAAATAGCCCTCCTGGGAATTTGTTTCCACTACAGTGGAGCATAACTTTAGCAGAAAACACCATGCTGATGATGATAGACACATTCACATGCCGCCATGGTCTTGTCTCTTACTCTGTTTTTAAATGCACCTCCCTCTTCATTGCCAGAGGAATGTTTACCTCTGCAGTCACCTGCCCCTGTGGGAGCCAGAGTGAGATTCAAGGGTCTTTTGTCCCAATCAGCTTTTCCTATCACGCTAAATGCTCTCAGGAGATGGGGCTTATTACACGACATGATCCTCAGAGTGGATAAATGGTCGTCCATGTCACAAGCTGGACCCCACTCGTTTGGGGGGGATGGGTGCGTTTGAGGAGACAGACAGCTTGGGGCCCAAGAGATGAAAAGAGCCCACAGCTTTACTGACATTTTAATCAAAAACAGTTAGCGCTGAATCTGTTTGCAGGCAGACTTTTTCATTGATGCCTATTCAAAATATGCAATAATTGAAATGAAGACCTCACTGACATATCATTTACCTGCTGTCAGTCTGTATGAGCCTGTTTCTATCATGAGTGCTTGTTGCGATGGCCCTCCACCAACCAGCACTGAGGGCTGACACATAAGACATGCTCTCATCCCTTCACACCTTCTGCCACCTGTTTCAAAATCAAACATATGCTGAAAAGCTAAGAGTTTTTGTGCTGCATTACTTACATTTTCTTCTGGGGTTATGAGTCTATAGTGAAGTTAGTTTGAGGTTTAGTGAGTTGTAAATGCTATATTGAGGACAGAGCATGAACAAGTAAGGGCCAGGAAACAATGCAGAGGTTCTGTTGTGAAAGTATTATTTTAAAGGCCCCTCACACTTATATAGATGTTTTTACTTATTCATCTACTTCAGCTTCAGTATGCTGTGAATTATCCTCTTACAGCAGATTTTTACCTCTGCCAATAAAAGGTTATGTGATCACCCATGTTTGTTTGTCTGCAAGATATCTCAAACGTTGTTGACTAATTTTGATTAATTTTTGTATGGGGTGGATCTTGGGTCAAACAAGAGTTGATTAAATTTTGAGGCAGATCTGGGTATGGATGCAGATTCTAGATCACTTTCTTCAACATTGTGAGATTGGAATTTTTTTTATTTAATATTTTCCCAACATCATGACAATAATAATAATAAAAATGATAATGGAGCAATTGCCAGGCATGGACAACTCATGATGTTCCACCACCACGTGCAATTGAATCCAGATCATAATCTGGATCTGGGAGATTAAAATCTATATTTGTAGCGGGGGGCACAGAGAGGGGTGGAGACATGACACTGCCATCAATATGCAGATGAGATAATGCAGAGGTGATAGGTGATAAATGACATCTAGATGAGATAGATCCTGATCTTGCCACTATGGAAAATCACATTTTTATTGATAACTCGTAAAACAGAATTCCAGCTGCTGGGAGTAGGATTCCAGTGTCAATGAATTAAATGATTTTACTTAATTTGGCATGAGGCAGATCCAAGTAAAGTAACATCATCATGGTGACATCACTATTGTGTTTGCTATGCCTTGAGTGGTTGTCTCTACATGTGAGCCCTGTGATTAACTGGTGACCAGTCCAGGGTTTACCATGCCTCTCGACCAATGTCAGCTGATATTCTCCCACCCACCCCGAGTCCCTGCAAAAGATAATGTTGAGAGATCAATGTTGTGATTTTAAAGGGAAAATTTATCCCAAAATAAAAATTCATATTTTTCTCCTGATGTGCTGAATATATCTAAGTCTGGTGTGAGTTGTCTAGTGTCGGAGATATTGGCTGTAGAGAAAATAGTTCCTCCTTGAAACTGTTCACAACAAAGTCTGTGGATTATATTGAGTAGCCGGGTCATGATTTCTGAAAAGACAAGAAAAGAAAAGAAAAAAAAAGAAGGGAAGGCACATATCTCCAATATAAATATGCATTATAAATATACTGTATTTCAAATTGATGAGCTTAGGTCACAATCTTACATGGTCAGGGTTGTGTGAGCATGAAGTATTCACATGCTATAGGCTTTTTAAGGTCAAGTAATTTAGTACGCAGGATTAGAGCAATTCAAACATTGTGTATAATTAATATCCAATGTATGTGTATTTTTATGGGACAGTGTCCTCTGAGTAAAGTCTCCTCTGGTTCTTATGAATGTTACCTTAGTTTACCTCTGTCATATCTGTATTCTCCTCCAGGATTATACATTTTAGAGAATGTCATACACTGGGAGTCTCAAACATTAGCATTTCTGTTAAATTATTCATTTTGCATGCTTTAATCTGAGTCGGAGAATGCAGCAAACAATTTTCCACACTCTTCACAACTAATTGTTAAACACCCTCCACTGGGTTTTAAAGATTTTGTCACAGACTTTTCATCAAACATTAACACGTGCTGCCAATGATTTCATGCAGTGTGCTCTTAACATCTCGCTTTTAATGACGCTCTGAAAAAATGCACTAAAATAAATCGTAAATTACAAAATGATGATGGTAGGAGGGAGAAGGAGAAAAGGCCGTGCTCCCCGACCGGTCATATGGTGATCATCTTAAAATCTGAGCTGTAGGTAGGCGGTGACAGCTGCTTAATTTGGTTTTGTCACCGGGGTGACTTAATCCTGAAACGGGCCCCAGTGACAGCGGACTCACAGATGACTGAGAGACAGAACGACACTCTGGTTGCCCGTTTACAGATGCAGCAATAGAAACCAAGGTCACTTTAATTAACTGCCAAATTACAATTTAACTGATAATACTAATCACTCACTTTTGTGGTAGCAAGAAGCTACTGGCTGTCATGTTAATTTAAGGCTGCAGGGGAAAATGGACATTTCCACCTCTGCTTCGTAGACAGGCCTGAGTCTGTATTTCTCTTTTTTGCATTTGCTCTGTATGATGTTACAACTTTGCCAGATCAGGGATAGGGAGACTTAACTGTTTTATACAGTTAAGCCTCCCATTCAATCCCTGTCATCCTTTTTCTCTCCGAAGTATTTCAATTAGATACCAGAGAGACTTAAGAACCTCACTGCTGCAGCCTTTCACTATTAAGTGTCTGGAAATGAGTATAATAGCATATGGAAATCCACAGAGACTTTCAAAATTCTTTGTCTGTGGCTTTGAGTAGATATATTGAATTTAAATGTATAATCACAAACAATTTCCATATGTAAAACAAGAGGAAATTGGCAGTAATAGTCTCTGTTGGCGTTGAGCATAGCTCAGAGTTGTGATTATCAGTGGAGCCATGTTTTGAATTTTAATTTTGTAGAGCAAAGACAAATATTTTCATTTCAAAAGTACATTGGATTGGTACAATACAGACAACAGCCACCTCTCCTTCGGTTGTGCAACTAACAGACTTTATCATTATTTTCAATTTAATATGCTAACTAACTTTTTTATTATGTTTTTTCTTTTTGTGCAAACAGCAGACAAAAATCCAAGATTCAGTTATCAAAGACATTTAAACTAACTTATCATATTTACGGCCTGAATGAATAATCACAAAAGATTAATTTTTGATAGATTAACTAATCTATTAATTGACTACTCGGTTTGGCTCTACTCTGTGTCTTTCTTTTGTTGTGCTATGGAGCCTGGTTGGATGCTGAAGAGACGAGGTAAGTTCCAGACCATGAGATATTTATTCCAGCCAACCTCCACCCCATTACTGTTACTGCCCATCTGCCACTGCTGCCACTCGGAGCCCTCCTAAAGGTTACTCATTTACATATGGGTGGGGGGGGGGTGTCCACTGATAACAGAGCCTCAATCAATCAGTGCTTCATGATTAGTCCCAAGTAAAATCCCAGCAGTTTGTAAAAACTGTATGCCTCGTTGCCACTTTTCAAATAAGGTCTCGGAATGTCATGACAACTCACTGGGAAGAACTGAATGGCAAAATTCATAATTTCCGGGATAAATTATGACAGGGTGCCTGAAATTGATGTATTATTGTGATCGTTAGCCATATGGCACAGACCGCTTCCCCCCTTCTAACTTTGAAAAATGTATGATTACAGGGCTAGTTCACGGCAGCCTTTACCATTGCACAAATGAATCTTAGGCTAATAAGAAAGGAAGGACAACAAAGTAATTAACCTGTTTTTCTTAATGCTGCATTTACATTATTAACAGTAGAGGATAAAAATATCAAATAAATAAATATAAATATACTCTCAAGAGATGGAATTTGACAAGCTGTCTTACGTTGAAATTTCCACTTTTATGAGTATTTTAGGAATTAAAAGGTAGGATTGTTGATCATTATTAACTTTTCAAATTCCAGTAGATAAAATAATCTCCTTTCAAAATTAATTTCTAAACTATTCTTGAACTGTAAGCACTGATGGGGAATTTTTTTTGTTTTTAAGCTGCTAAATACCACACTGTGTTCACCAGCTAGTTGCTAATATGGGATCAGACTATAGGAATTTTAAAATCCAATTTTGAAATTTGGTTGAGGGAGAAACTTTAAAGATTTTCTTCCCTAATTTCAAACATGCACACACTGCTAGATTTGAAAATGGTGGCACTTCAGACACTACAGGATATTGAGATTATTGTATGGATCAGCATGCCACCTCACGTTATCACACGTGGAAGCAAAATGGAGATTGAGGCGCTACCACAACATTCTTAAATGATGCTTTACAGTGAGATTAAAAAAAAATGGAAGGCTAAATGAGTCAACAGGGGTTGTTCATGCTTTATCGGGAAGTGGAGGTGAGATTTTAAATGTAATTCAAGCCTAAATGCCTAGAAAATTTACCATTGCTTCGGAGCACAGTCAGCTGCTGTAGGATCTTGGATGTTGACGTCAGCTATTGTGGTCCCACTCAGAAAGTTCTGATGTACAGTAATCATCCAGATTTTAAATCATGAATATCAAAAATGTTTATTAATCAGAGCAGCTCTAATGAAACTGTTAGCAGACTGGGAGATTTAGGAATCTGTAAACACCTCACATTCCCACATAATCTGTGCCAAATTTAGGTATTGACCAAAGTCCCAGACCAGAATTCTCTCCTGATTCTCAGGAGGGGCAAATTGGGATTAAATCGGCTTCAAACCTGTGCAGTCTGATACCAGCATAGGTTTGTCTGTTTTCCCATTGCTGCAGAACATGCAGTGTAGGGAGGGTTTCTGGAGCTGCTTTGTGTGGGGGAAAAAAAAAAGAAAAGAAAAATGAACCAAAACAGTAACTTTGCAAACTGGTTTTAAGGACTTTTTTGATAAAAATGTTTTTTTTTTAAGATCAATTTTAAACAAATGGTCTATGGCCTAAAAAATATAACAAAAATTACTGTGTTGTAATATTTAACGTAACACATTTTGTGTTGAGAGATTTTTTTTTCTTCTAAAATCAAACAATTGTCTACATGTTCCCTTTTTTCACCAAGGGAATTAATGGACAACCTTACATGATTTATTACATGGTTTATTAATGAAATCATTTTTGGCGTGCTTCTAGGCTGTCATCTTTTCGGAAATGTACCCTCTTGAGTCTTTACCCCTCCTTCATATTGTACAAGCAATTACACCAGAAGTTCAAGCTTGAAGAGAAAAAAAAACTATTTGTAATTATTTGCATGTGTCCTGCCAACATTTACATTGTAATCTCCGTCTCATAATAATTGCCAGGTTCTTCCCATTGGCTCAAGGCAAATTTGTATTAGATTGTAATCTCTTAACACTGTTTCCTGACACAAACTTGATGTGTCACTGTGATTGGCATGGAGGAGATGACATGACAGAGCTGGTTTTGGGGGACTGACAGATAGTTGGCAGGTTAAGGCTCCCCTGTTGTGTACTGTGCTGCCTCAGGACAGTCACCTGTCAACTCAGGTGAAGGCTCGTCATAGCTGATGACTGGGAGCAGCAGAGTGGATATAATGGGATGAGCCGACAGACACAAACGTACTGCAGGTCTCCCTTTGTCTGTGGGCAAAGGAGTAGACCTTGTTTCAGTCAAGTGTGGCTCGATGCTGCATGAAGTGTATGTCGAGTTTTAGCACTGTGGGTGATTTGCTGGCATTTATGTCCTGAACACTCAACTGATCCAACTGATGTTCAAGATAACTTGAGCAAAGCACCTAAGAGGTATCGACTGTAATAACCAAGTAGAATCAGAACTTCTCCAGACAATACCTGCATTTGAACCTTTTTGTACCCAAACCTAGAAAAAGGTGACTATTTGTATGGTTATTTACTCACAGCTAATAACCACAAGCATTCTTTGATTTAATGTAACGCATCATTGGCCTATTGCTGCAGCAGCTACTAACCCATACAACCATATGGTGTGGTGAAGTCTAGCACAGTGTGTTTCTGTGTACCATGTTCTCAAAGTAAGTACTTCACTGGTATCACTTTAACGGCTGGTATTGGTGGTAATGTTTTAAACAGATGACACTGTCGCCCAAGAAACTCCCATTCTGCTTTCTTTGTCAGACATTATCCTCAAATCGTCCAAACAAGATGATGAACGTCGTCCTGAGGAATAAAGATTTGTGCTTCTGTGTATGTGTATGTCTGATCCTTGGGAGTTGCAGTCTGCGGGTTTCGTGGGTGTGTGTCGACCCAATAGCTGTTGCCATTTCTTTTTTTTTTGTGAGTTTCCTCAAAAGTCCGTCCTGCCAAACACAGAGGGAGCATGTGTCCATCAAAGTCAGGCTGATATGAGGCCTGCTTGCGATGTGGAAGGTTGAGACTGACTCACACAGAAGCTCAGGAATCAGCATGTCGCTCTCAGCACAGCTCACCACCACAGTGCAGCAACAGACGCTGACTGTAGCCTATAGAAAAGCTTCAAGTACAATATGTAACAGTATCGAGTGATGAGCAGGAAAAACGTACAATATGTAGTATTCAGAGATTATTTCAAAGATAGGCCTATGTCACATGCATATATTCTAGGGAAGAATTTGCCTTTTTTTGTGCATCTCCTTTATTTTGATGATTTTCTCATCAATTAAAATGACACTGGAAAGATATTAAAATCCACCTAAAAACCTTTAAAAAGCTAAATCCATGCTCCAAAGTGTCTCAGTTAAAATTTGACTCTACTTATCCCACACAACATTTTATGTTTGTTTATTTGAATGCCTTATAAGATTTTGATATAAATAGACTTTTTTAATGTACTTACTGTCTGATCTAAAACTGTGGAAATATTCCTTTTTTTATTTCTGCACAGTTTAAACTCAGTGTATGAGCTTTTTATTTTCTACATTTTTTACATCATTTTTGATGACAATCATGACAACTCTGACAGTTTTCACTCGCGTATACATCTCTCTCACTACAGCTGCTGCTCACCTGTCCGCCTGTTCTGTAGTAGCAGGTTTCTATATCTTCCTGTCAAATCATCTGCCTAGTCCCAGAGGCCCAGTGCATCCATCAGTGAGGCCTGTCAGTTATGAGGTCCGATCTGTATTCATAACTTCTGTCAAAGCAGCATCCTTCAGCCTCTGTGAAGAGCAGCAGCAACAGTGCTCAGTAACCTGGATATAATCTGTCTAACCTTCTCATATGATGTGGCTTTGTGGCCACATACAGTACAGAGGTAAACCATTTGAATGTTACTGCTTGACCTAAATGTTATCAGGGAACCTCAAAGGTCCTTAGTGTTGATCAAACCTTGGATCCTCCAACATCTGATTTATTCAGCTTATGAACTGTAATAAACTATAGTTGTGATAATATAATAATAATTGTTACTTGTCCTGGTGGAGCTTTGACTTGACAGCTTGTGGTGGAATACTAATGTATTCATTGGTAAATAAATACATGCAGTAATCAAATGTAGTCCCTGGATCGCTTTGTGAGAACCTTGTTTTCATCTTGTCGCTGTCATCGCACATTCCTGCAGGTGGTTTTTCAGCTCCGCTCTGTTCAGAGGCGATCTTCAAAAAGGACACCTGCACAGTTAAAACTGAGTTATGCATTGGTCTTTGTGGGGAGACTTGTGTTTTACAGCAGCCCCTTGGTACATTTAGCCAAACCTTGCCATAGGAAAGCTGATTCCAACATTTTCCCTCCCCCCCCCTGAGGGCCATATTTAACCACTGCTCAGTCAAGAGAGAGATCAGCATTCATACGCCAAAGATTTGCAGATTCAGAACATCAAAAAACAAAATAGTAGTCAAGAGTGGTTAACTCAAGGCTGTGGTTATTTGTTGTTTTACTTAGCATGTGTTTTTTTCCTGATTGCAAGCCTAACTAGGGGCATCTTCATTCTCTAAATGACTTTTTAATTAGTGCCTCTGCTCTCCATGACCCCACTGACTGGCAGGCCATTCTAATTCCTTTTTCACAAGGGGAAAAGCCTTTACTGCAGCCTCTAGATGGTTTGTTTTGCCCTAGCCCACAACGTACGTCATTTTACACGCTCATAATTAAATAGCTGAAGCCAAATCAACCTGCCCAAGCTGAGGCTGCTGGGTGGCGTAATTGACAGATGAGCGAGGGAGAGTTCAAGTCCTTTTAAAATGTACACAGACAAATTAATAGAACAGCTTTGAATAGACCTGAACTAGTGGAGAGTTTGGGTGAATATATAAATAACTCTGAATGATATTATAGTAGTAGTTGTTGTGTTAACAGGTCTGTTTTCGCTAATCACAGCAAAGTTAATGTATTAAACTGAGATAAGAACTCAGATAATATTTACAGTATATGTAATAATATTAGGGAGTCTTGACAGTGTCCCTACTTGCCATTTATCCTGTTCTTTTCAAGCCAGCTGGGTGAAGGATACTTTCCCCACCCAAACTCTAGGTCCCATCTGCTCACAGAAAGGCACAACATTTGTCAAAGTAGACTGGATAATGGCTTTGGCATCCTTATTATAATCTCAACATAATCTTCATTCGTCCACTTTTGGCATCGGGACACTTCTGGCTTTGGTAAATCGGCCAGGCCTCTTAGGTGTCCTCGTTTAGTTTTCATTAGCTCAAATCTAGGCATGAAAGCTCATTTAATTCCAATTTCAAAAAAAAAAAAAAGGTGGTTCTGAGTTTTTTGGAGGCATACGGTGAGCTGAGGTTGTTTTCCATCCCACTATGATTAGCCAGAATTGAAGACCCCAAATTAAAACAGTCATAGAAATAAAAACCTGATCAGTCTGAGTCTGTTGTACTTCATACTTTGGGGGTTGTGTGTCCTGACTGATGCTTCTCTTTGACACATTTCTGGCATCTACTGTGGCATAAATGAGGATTAGCTGAAAGTCAAATTCCTTTATCATTAGTTCAATATCATATCAATTGCTGCAAAGTGCAAAGTCATGGAACCACTTGGAAAACGTCCTAACATCAGTGACTAATCATACATCAATAGAATACATGCTAAGCTTCATTTTGACTTTCTGTTTAGACAATAGAGGGACAAACTTCACATGGCGTCTCTCCATTAAGGTTGTATCTCTCAGTTGACTACTGCTCCCCCTGTATGTGGGTCACAGACACCGTTCCCAGCTGTGCAGCCCAGTCAGCTGTGCCTTTTGCCATGCCCGCCAACATCTGCTCCACAAAAACAATATCCAGCTTTTAGCACTCAAATGGAGGTTACACCATATGCCAGCAAGCCACTTAGTTTCTGCCAAGGGAGCTGGGGCCTGGCTGCACTCGACGAGGTAACAATGAAGGAGAGCTCATCTTTCTCTCTCCTCTTCTTTTCTCTTTTATTTATTCTTTATCACACTTTCCTCCTTCCCCTTCATCTATTACTTTTTCTTCTCCTTAAATTTTCTCTCTGTGTAAACCCTTTTATCTCTCGTACCGTTTTCTCTGCAGCTCCCCCCGCTCAGGCCATCAATGTGTGCCAGTTTGCATCTGCTCAAGGTGCTTTGGCAGCATCACCTTTTGAATATTAATGCACCACCGAAACAAGTTTTCCTTGCAAGGTCTGCCACAAGGTCTGGTGAAGTGCATGTGTATATACACACTAATGTATAAGAATCATTGTAGATGGAAAGAATCACTTTTAACAAGAAAATACACTATTTGCATTTTTTGTTTACTTCTTTTTAAGAATTTGAAGATGGATTGCATGAAAAGCAATTTAGCTTTAAGGCCAATTAAGAGTGCAGATCTGGACAGTATGGGCTGAAGTGCTGCTCACTATGCTGAGAGGTGATAATGGATTTTTAATTAAATATGGGAACCACAGGTCCCAAAATGGAGCTTACAACTAACCAAGCAGTAGCCATTTGGTGACGGTACAGACAAGGTCCATTATTGTCTCTGTGGCCTTGAGTCTCCTCACTTCTTGCTTTGTGGTTCAGCCACCATCCAATCATTTACAGCTAAGACACCGGCTTCTTTTTAATCAGCAAATGTGTGCAGTGGAAACCGACACAATGTAGGATAAACTATGCAAAACAAGTGTGAACGATTATTTTGAAGGTGTTGATTTGTTCTGTGACTCAACATTCATTTCATTTTTAGAGCTGGTGATATATTTTTTACTTTTATCATATAATGAACATCAGTTAAGTGTAACCATGTTTTTTTTTTCATTAAGGCAAACAAAACACTGATGTTTTCACGCACAAACTGACAATTGAACATATTGCGTTGGTGTCTTATCTTATTCCTCCTATGTGAGCTGTTGTCCTTGTTCAGTCTGGGGGGGGCAGACAGAGCACGGCACTTGGAGGGTGGATCCACAGAGAGGCTCTAGGATGGCAGGTCGGGGCTGCATTCTGCAGGTCATGGTTTCACTTGTGGGTAGGTTTTAATTTGGGAGGGAACTGGGAGGGTGTGTGTGTGTGTGTGTGTGGCCACGGTGAGTGCTGCTAAAGGAGAGAGAAATCACCTTGACAGGGCCTTAACTGTATATCATACTGGAAGCTGATGACATTCATGAATGCTGATTAGAGTCTACTGGGGGTTTAATCACTTTTTGCTCAGATGCTGTCACTATTTGTGATTTGAATCGCACAAAAATGTAGAAAATTGATCTCCTTTTGGCTTGAAAATGACTTTTGATTGTCATCTAATTACCAGCTGGTTGAGCTTAGAACAAATAAAAACTCACTAAAAAAGCTATGCTTGCAACGAGGATATATTTGTACTGTTGAAAATAACATAGCAACATACTGTAATTATTTTTCCAAGTTGTTTATACCCACCTCTAGCTTGTATTTATTTAATCCGATTGCTATTTTTTGTCCAAATTCGCACATTTGTCACACTTTATTTGATCAGATCACATCCGTCTCAGAGTCGCTGCTTGTGTCGTAGAAATGCCAGCGCTTTTGGCAACGGCAGCAGATTTCTGTCAGCGTCTATCTTTGAACACCTCCCACATCATGTTCTGAGGAAGTGATTCCTATCCGCTGCCAAAGGGGTGCAGTCCAACAACAAATGGCAGTGGATGGGGGCTGGAGGGGGATGGGGAGGCCTCTCTCATCCACAGTCTGTGGACTCTCCACAAGTAATAAAACCAATCTTGAAGTCTTTTTTCGCTTCGGATAGGGGTAATAACTGCAAGCAGTGATGAGGAGCACTTGCCATTGCTTGTATGCATTTCCTTGGACAGTCAGAGGAGGGCAGTGCTTAAGTGGAAACAAAACAGGCTGTCAGGTTACAATCAGCTCCATGCTGTGTGTTTGTGAAGCTGTTGTGTGCATCCTTGCTTATATTCTCTGAGCTGTGTGGGTCCCTCACAGGTCAATAAGAACGTGTGGTCTGCTATTATCTGCAGTGAGAAGCGTGCTGCTGGGTGTCTCTGTTTTGCTATACATTAGAGTAAGTAGCATGGACAAACAAGCACAGAAATTATGCTAATGATGACAGTGATTATGTTAATTTGACTCTACCAGGCAAGCGCAGTGATGCTGAGCCTACATGATTATTAATAGGATCACAACATGTTAGATCACATAATAGTTAAGATATGCTTGCAGTCATATGAATTGTCTGAGACAAAAACTAGACAGCAAAATAAGAAATACTTAACTTATTGTTTTATTATTGATATTTTTATTATTAGATTTTATATTTCAGTATGACTATATGACAAGTAGCATAGTATTTTTTAATTCACACATTTATTGAAATAGATCGACAATGACTTATTTTCTACATTTGTTGCTCCTAAAAGCAAAGCAAATCTTACCTTTGATTGAATTGGAGCTTGACTTGATGTTTGTCACATTTAAGTGCGTTCTATCTTTGCTCCAGCTGTGGCTTCTCTTACAGACAACCTTCCTTTTTAGGCCGTCGCATGACTTCATAGAATTAGAGTGAGACCTAAACAAATGCACTCAGCTATCACATCTGGGTGTGATGCATCATGAAGACCTGTCAAAAAACTTTGATCCTGATCAGTGTGAAAAGTGTAGACAAGGATGTAATATTGAACGTCCAGATGGTTTCTAAGCAGAGACAGACGCGCGGTGGCTTGGCGTTATCTTTAATTCATATCTGCTCAGCCGTTCTCCCTGCTTTGTTAGACCCTGTCTCTGGGCACTGGGAGATGTGCAACTAATTTAATATGGGGGAACAAACAAACTAAGTTTAGTCAGTGTCACTTTGCCTGGCACTCCAGCTAATCTGTGTGAACAGTATAGTGTATGATATAGTGCAACGTGGTGAGTGCTTTCTCGTACAACTGGAAACGACTTTTTGGGGTGTGTTGCCAAGAGCTTGATGATGATGCTCAGACACCAAGTATGGTTCACGCCTCACTGCTTCAAAGCTACTGCTAAGCTCTTTTTAATGATATGACATACACCATTATTGTGGTTGACTTAGCCTCATACACCTGTACATGCCTTTTTGTCTGTCTTATTTATACAAAGAATAAAGTGATAGTAATGCCACATTTGAAATATTTCTATCTCTTGACTTATCCTGAATTTGCACCTCTTCTGTGGACCCTGCAATGCTTATCAGCAGCAGTTTTCAGCCAAAAGATTTTATAGCTGTGGCTATGAAACAGATGCTTCATTTATAAAATGGACTTGCGATCAATTTTGACAATATGTATGATTCAAGAAGAAAACCTCGATTCGAAGTGATCTAGTCAAGACTTGATGTGATTTTTCAGCTGGTTATATAGATGCATAGCTTGATAAACAATGTTAGGATTTAACAGACCTTACAGTTACAATTTAAAGACACACTTCATCAATTAATCTTTTCATATTGATTTCTGATGTAACCCTAACCCTTTCTGGTGTTTCTCTGTTTGTTTTTAATCCTCTGTGAATTATATAAGAGTTGCTTCCTTGTCATGGTTTTGTTTGTAAACCACAAAATATGATTTGATTTAAACTTATTTTGAAAATGAATACCAATAAACACAGTTCCCAAACTGTGTGTTTTGGCTTTATTTTATTTTCATAACTTATTTAACTTATTAAAACTTAATATTAAACTTTAGTTTTCAGCTACCTTTTTGCCACAATGACACACAGTACATCTTAATGTTTTTGATGCCCCCATCCTTGTTCCTTTTCTGTTTGCCTTCCCCAGATGAAGTATGAATCTAAAAAATATTTTTTTAAATGAGACCCCGATGCAGAGGAGCAGCATGCCCCCTTTCTCTGGGCCATGATTTAACCATGTAGGTCTTGGGGAGTAACGTGATAAAAGTTTCAGCGACTTAGACACAGTCATCTCCAACAGTATAATTATGATGCAGATGTGTGAGCATGTCTGTGGCATTTTCAGTGACTTTGTGTGAGAGTCTTGACAGCAGAGTGGAATAGTTTAGCAGGTAAGTGCAAATGCATGAACAAATCCTGCAGGGTGTTTGCTTGTACATCTAAGTTAGTGAAGAATCTTGGAACCTGTATATTTCTTTATATTCATTGTCAGTGAGGGATACAATTGCAATGCCAATATTGATCAGGTGTTGAGTTGATGAACTTTCTCTCCTTGGAGGATTCTTGGCTTCCAAAATTCAATGCATCTGCTTTTCAGAAGCAAACTGACAAATGTATGTTAATGTGTTGGCAGGATTTAAAAAGTGAAATGAGGCAGCCCATCTTTTCAGATCAGTCATGTGTCACAAAGCCAGAACCTAAGCTCTTTCCTCTCTCCTCCATGGGGCCGGGATGACCTCAATAATTAAGTGACAATTTTAAAATGCATTTCTAATTTTCTACCAGACTGAAAAGCTTTATTATGGAATAGCTGACAAAAACCCTCCCCTTGAATGGGGGTGACTCCTGGGCTTCCACTAAACTGGTCATGAATGCACAAACCATCTGTTTTTTTGGCCGTTTGTCAGTGTGAGCGTGGCGGAGGCAGCTGTCGGAGTGGCCCCGGTTTGAATGATGGAGCACACAACCTTTGTTTCGCTCGGCAGTGGCTTTGTGAGCTCTGGCTCATCCTGCTCATGCTGCCCTGCACTGGAATAAGGCGGGAGGTTTATGTTTTCGGCCCACCAGTCACCACCAAGTTGCCAGAAAGGCAGAGTCACAGAGGCGAGAGATGCTAAGAATGAGTTTGAGGAAATTAAATATACTAAGAGAGTGAATGGGAGGAAAAGAAAATGTAGGGGATATACAGAAGGGAAGTGGTGAGAGAGTTAAAGCGAAGGAAAGGTGTGTGGCTGGTGAGTGCATTGTGTTGGTGAATGAGGATCTGGGGCATTGTGTGCCGGCCAATCTGTAGCTCAGTGGGTGAGGTTGTCAGGGGCCAGAGCCAAGGATGAGGGCCAGAGGGCCAGGAGAGAAAGGTGAGAGCAGCCAGCTGGGCTGAGGAGAGTGGAAGCATGAGGAAAAGAAACAACGAGAGCAGAGAGAGGACACAAGGAGTAGAAAAATGTTTCTATAGGTATCATAGTAATGATGCAACGAGTTTCTCTGATAAAAAAGTTATGTTTAAATGGTTTAAAGCAGTGGTTGTTGTATGGGTCAGTGTCAGGCCTCAGGTCATCAGGTTATTACCTATTAAAAACATAATTTCCTGTCACAGTTTGCCTTTTCAATTTTCCAAATTGAAGGCCAGCGCTGTGTAAGCACAGCATATTGGAGGATAATTTAATTCTTATCATGCACAGTGCTCCTGCTCCCTCTGCTTTATTTATTAAGGTGATTCAAACAATTGTACCCCAAGTGCCCTGATAGGATTTTATTTTATTGGCAATGACTGTTGTATCCTGAAGGGTCACACTGGCCAACGTGACCTAAATGCATACATTTGCCTGACTGATGCACTTGACCGAAAAGAGAGGCCGTGCTTTTTAGGATACGGGGTCAAGTCCGTGTAGTTGGGGGGTAGAAGATGTGCAGTGTGTGTGTCTTATATCACATGACGCTAAGCCAACGTATGTCGGCAATATGACGGCATTATCAAAAAGGATGTGTGTGGAAATAAAAGCTAACGTAATATTGTTTGGTAGTCTTTTAGAAACTATAATGGTTGTGAAACTTCTGGCCATTTTCACTGACAGAGCTACTGAAAGAAAAAAAAGCTGTTCTTACGTGTGTTTTTACAGCTGAATGGAAGAGGAACTGTACGGGTCTGTTCCTTGTGTCACAACACAAAGCTTATTTCACTTGATTTGCTGTTTATTCAAGACTTACATCATTTTCCCTTGCAGTTTATTATTTGCAGAACTTCATAGGATCAGCAGATCAAATTAAGATGATAAGATAGGAAGCTTTTGAGTATATGGCTATACAACATGCCCATAAAACTTTTATTGCTTTATGGGTTTTAAATGTAGCACTTTTGGTGGACATTATGCCAATATGATTTTCAGGGAATCCCCAAGCATTGAAATGACTGCTCGTTCTATTACTTGCATGCACACAATTATTATTACTATTATTCCTTTCATTGTTCTTATTGCCTTTCATTCTGTTGTAATGGCACAGTGATGTGGGCTGGTGGAGCTTATGGTGGTACAGCAGAGCTTAGCAGAAAGCAGTTGTGTTCTCTCACACGGCAGTCTGAGCATGGCGCTTTTCTGTAGCCCCGGGGCAGGCAGGCACCCAGCGTTAGCACTGCCTGTGCCCAGCCCCTCCTCATCTGTGTGTCACGAGTCAGATCTCGTTAGGGATGATGGCTCTCTGATGTGGACAAATTGTCACTAAGGGGGGACCTGGAGACTGAGAGGCACAGCTTTGGCTACTTCAAGGGGAGAGAGTGTAGGGGAAATGCGTGTCTAGAGGAAGCCCCCACAGATAGCAGAGGGGTAATTCTGCAGCCTGCTCCTCGCTGTGAGGTGTGGAGTATCTCAGGCGTTTCATCCAGCTCCTCTGTGGTTTCATGTGTAGCTAACTGCATGCCTGGCTGCTTATATTGACCAGGAGGTCTGGCTTCAAATTTAGCTGCACTTTCTATAAGACAATAGGTGAGAGTCTATATGCACCAGCCTTTGCAATGATGTTGAAAATCAGTTTGCTAATTTTTAAAAACATAACACCTAATGGAGTAACAAAGAAAAACAAAGTATCGGCTTTCCTCTTGCAAAATAGTTGCTTGAATTGCCTCAGGTGCAGATTCTCAGTTCAATTGTGTTGGTTGAAACCTCCAATAGACTGCCAAGCACTCATTCATGATCTCACACTTTTGTCTCTTAACCTCGAAAGCCCACAATAGGCAGTGTGGTGACAGAGTGGGCCCCTCTTTTAATGGTTAACGGGCCAAGAGAGGCCAAGCATCAACACCAGACTTTGAGAGGAGGCTGGAGAAGCATATGGAGCTCTAAATAAAATTCAGATCAAGCACAATGATGGCTGAGGTCTGCTTTGTGTTTGGATGGCATGGTGGAAAAAAAAGGGGGTGGAGTGGAAAGTTAGATCCCCATAGTAAGATCGTGAAGCATGAGCAAATGAATGTATGGCTCTGTGATTCGGTATGCTTTAGAGTCTAGAGGAAAATTGCAGCAGCAGTGTTTTTGTCAGGGACCAACTCTTCAATCTTAGCCCTTTATTACTCTTCAACGGTTGGCTCCAATGAAACCTCATCATCTGCTTTGAGTTCTGCTCCCAATCAATGACACTGACAGTTGACAGATTTTCCAAGCTTGCTGTCTTTGTTAGAGGCTGATGACCTGAAAGGGCTTGGGTGGTAGGGCAATGAATAAGATGTTTAAAGCTAATAAATAAGCCCTCCAAAGGCGGCTGCTATGGTGTGTCTGGCAGTAGTCAGTGGTGTGGGGGGATTTTTTCTTTTCCTTTTTTCCTCCCTCTTTTTTCACACTTACAGAATCTGCGGCCTTTGAAGGACTTGTGAAGCCGAAGGCGTCCCATTGCTCAATCAAACAGATTAAGTCAGTCAGACAAGCAGCGATCTGTCCCATTCAATAAAGTTACTTTTGTCATGCTGGATCTCAGAGGGCCTCATATATGCATAACACCAGGGTTGGACATGTCACTGTTTTATCACACTGTGATCAGACCTTCTCTGGGTTTTAGTTTACAGTTTTTCTTAGATTCTCAGATCGTGTAAATTCCTGCAATTATGTGGTATTATTTGTTTAAAAATATTGTTTAGAGATAAACAGAGTCTCATCTTGCTGATTATTTTTAGGCTAACTGCTAAGCTACAGAAAAAATATGTGAAAAATCAACCTTGCGATGTTTCTTAATCCTCTGATGTATGAAAAGGTGAATATATAGTATATTTTAAGCACAGGCGACTGAGTAATGAGGACATCTGTTTTCATATGGTCCTTGACACGTAGCACCAGAAATTTGATGTCATCCTGTCCAAACTGGTACATGGCTGGCAGACAGCATGGCATCCTGTGATTGGTTCTGACAAGCCACTGACAGCTCTGGAGGTGAGGAGCGTGCATGACAAAGGGCAAGCAGAGGATCAGGGGGAACGGAGTCAGGCTATAGGTTTTTTCTTTTTTTTTTTTTTCTTTTCTGCCTCTTCTAACCACAACCCCCACCCCCCACCCCCCAAAAAAGAAGAAAAAACAACAACAAAACAACAAAAAAACGACAGAAAAAACAATGCTCCCATCCAAGATTAATTTCATTCTAGATTTGGTAGATTTTGTCATGATTTGGAGCATGGTATGTGTTTGAGGCAGATGTAATGTTCTGATATGGTCAGTATCGTTTAGCTCTCTGATGCAGAGATGGCCACCTGCCATTATGAAAATCAGGGGCTGCTATGCTTTTGCACACAGCTGAGCTCTGTGGGAGCCAGTGAAGCCTCCTTGACAGTGAGCATACAACAGATTTTTTGGCAGTGATACCCTTTATCATTTTCTCCTCCAGCAGACATAAATGGGATTATAGAGAAGCACTATTTATTAGAGCTGCTAATGAAAAAGACCCCAGTTTAACATACTGACATTTTATTGTAGGACATGATGATTACATGAGTAGCTTGTGCCTGTGCTGGGCTCACAAGGCAAATTGAGTGGCTGGTTGGTTTTTTTCCCTCATGTGGCCAGTCTCTAGTGTGACCTTGCATTAGTGCATATGCTCACAGCAGGGTCACTGGTTGAGGGCATGATCTGTCAGCCTTTGTTTATGAAAGGCAGACAGCACAAGCCTGTAAGATAACATATTTCATGTAATTAGTGGTCTGCTGTACAGCATTACCATTTCTGTGCAACCACAGTAAACAACATAGATTTAAACACACAGTATATAGTTTCTGCCACCAAGGTCTCTCCATCAAAATACTGTACAGTAATTAGCACGGCAACATTACAGTTTTCTTCATTGTAAAATAACCTTACTTGGCTATGGAAATCTGAGTAAAAATATGGATTTCTCTGGGTTTGAATACTGGAAACATTTGGGATTACGTAGGTACAAAACAAAAACAAAAAAAACATAAAGAAAGTTTTCTCATTTTAAATGCAAACATTTTACACAAGTGTAGTTTTTTCAGCTTAATGTATTTATGCATGTTTTCATACAGTATAAGGAATTTAAAGAATGGCCTATAAAGTCCTTTTGCAGTGCTTGAATTTTGATGGTAAGCGATCATATATCAACGACCCTTACCTACATACCTTTTGCTACAGTAGTATAACGCTGGTTATGTTAACTATGAATTTATGAACTTAATCATTACAGAGGCCACCTTTAAAACTGACACGGGCACAGCTGTTAAAGAGTGTGTTGAAGTTCACAATGGGATCGTGCACCTTAAGAACTCTGATGAGCAAGGCAAGTCCACTTTAAGATTGTAGAGTCCAGAGTAACATGAGTCCGTTTTATTCCACCAGCACACCGACCAAATTGCTGGCTTAGCATTGGGGAAAAAAAGCTATCTTTTACAAGATTTTTGAAAATAAACATATTGTATTTTTATGTGGCTAATAATAAGAATAAAGGATTCACCACAAATTTTCCTTAAGATGTGTACAGGTTGGATCCATATACTTCCTGGGTGAGTCCGATGTTCACATTATTGAGATGGTTTGATATGATAGAGAGGTTGACAGAGTCTGTCAGTGCGGAGTCAGCAGCAGCTCTGATGACTGCCGCCCTCTGACAGTCGCTCTATAAGGCTTGGTAACCAGCCTTTTTCCTGGGAGGTGTTTACTGTCACTGTACGTTGTGGGTGCCTGGCTGCAATATTTCTCCAGGCTGTCAATCTCCATAGACACTAACCTGCCATGTTAAATTTGACCTCCATAGGCGAGATTACTGTCTCCACGCTTTGGAGGCATCCTTCATTCCTCCTCTGCTCTGTAGGGATAACTGGGAGAGACGAGGCAGGCCTTCATGCAATATTTACAACATTTAGATTAGGCCTAAAAATATTAATCCTGAAAATAATCTCATCATTGCACTGTGATGAGTACACAGTGAGCAGGGATTTCTTTTTGTGTTTTAGCATCTGATTTGCAAATCAGCACATTTCCAGGAATTGCAGCACTAGTATTCCTGTATTCCTAATTGAGTTTATTTCACTTTCTCATAATACCTTCTCTCAATATGCAGTATGTGTTTTAAGAATATTGGTTTGTTTTGTGGTTATTGGTTATTCTTGTGTCTGTAGAGCAGAGATGGGTTTTGGATAAGGACTCTGGCTGTGGGTTTGATGCAGTAAGTGTGTGGGAGGCTTCAGAGATGCCTGTTAATTAATGGCATCATCATGTTGCATGATAGCTTTCAGCAGAAGCAATACAATCTCAGACTGAAGTAGCCTTTACTAGGTAGTATTTTTGATTGTGATATCTTTTGGAGATAAACCTTTTTAACAGGAAGCAGCGTTGATGGGCCCTTGTACCCCCACGCCTGTCAGGACATGCAGTAGCCGCGGCCTTACTACCAGACAGCTGCTGGCTGAGATAGCTTTGTATTTTAGCATGTTATGCATATTGTACAAGGGATTACAATGTCACTTCCTGTCTCCACTATGACTCTACACTTAAGGCCCATTTATGCTCCCTCTACTTATGTAAATGGATACATCCGTCCATAAACGGTCTTTCGTCATCACCTACACACTTCCGTACGTCCTTTATGTCGACACTGATACAACCATAGGAGGACAGTGAAGTGTCAAAAGTTCTGACAACAACAAATATGGTGACGGCCGTAGTAGGTTGTAATAATGTACCTAGTAGGCCTAACTACAAAGCGACTAAAGCGGAGGTAGAGATGTACTCGGTGGTTGTCTATTAGGTACATCGAGACGGAGACTTTCTTCACTTCACTTTTTTCTTCTTCGTTGTGTCCGTACACATTTGTCGTGCCTTGATTGAATTGTAGCTACACTGCCCTCAACCATTTCTGGTGGTATTGATCCGTTTTGTCCGTCTGAAAATGTACCCAAATATGTATGAAATGAACGCAAAGTACGTAAGGAAGGCTTCATCCGTATCCGTTTTTAAAGTAGACCTTCAACGTAGCCTTTAGCCGTTGACGCCAGAAGATGATGACCAATAGGTTCAGAAGTTAGTCAAATGCTGTTGCCCCACTCCACAATCTGAAAATAATGACATTCAAGGACAATGAGCTAGAAGCTATTCATGCAGTTGAAACCAAACTGTTCTGTGGAAGTTCCTTTTCAGTTATTACACCTAATTTGAATACATGATAATGTTTTTTAATGTTATGAATATTGAATTTTCTTTACTGCTCTTTCAACATGTTGTGAGTATGGATACAGCTCCCTATCAGAGGCTGGGTCGTTCTGTAATGATGTTGTTTAAGATGGGCCATCGCGCATAAATTTACAGCTTTATCCACTCTTATCATAAATTGACTGGTGCACTGAGACCAGGGTTTATACAGTCACATAAAACCTCCAGTTATGGCCTGTGTTCTGTTTAGCTCTTGATAGAAACGTGGCGTTGCTTCCTGGTGTATTTCTGACCATGAAAATTATAATATGGAACAAAGATTAGAATGAAATTATCGTGGCCGGAAGGCATTTACCCATCGTGTTGAGGGTTAGGGGAGGGGAAAAAAACCTGGTCCCTAAGAATAATGATAATACATTAGGCTGCGAGCATGCTGGTATTATTGCTGTACATTATGTATGTTCCATTTATACTACCTCACACAGCCCAACCGCTGCTGACGGATAGGTCATTACTCCCCGCACCGATGAACACTTATCAGGCCCCACTGCTGTTTATGGCCAGAATGAAGAGCACTTGTCAGTCAAGGTCACTGCTTTGTGTGTCCTCTTTAATGGTTCCATCTTCACAGTTGTTGAACTTTGCATGCTAGCTCGGGCCCCCCCCCCCTCTAAGTGGTGAGAGAGATTGGTTGGCTGCTTTAACAGGGAGATTCAGTCTTTTATGTTGTGTAGAGGGACATCCCTGCTGCTGGTGTTAACAGCCCCTGTGTGTTTGACCAGAAGAGATTATGGAGAGGTTTCAGTAATCTGAACAATGTTGAATTATGGTCCATGTGTGAGTGAGCGGTATCTACGTATTTGTGTGCCTCAGAGCGAATAGGAAACTGAGATATGGGTAGGCGATCTTACGAAACAATAATATCACAATCTGTTGGATGGGAACCATGATTCACAATGTAAACTGTGATTTCTTTTTCTCTCAATGCCCTTTAGAACAAAGCCAAACTTTAAATTGACTATGGATTTCTCCACATGACCCTTAAAACACAATATTCCATCAATGACAGCTGTTTTTTGCCACATGCCATAACATGCTAGCCATAACATATATTGCATTACAATACATCACCTAAGGAAGAGCCAAGTAAGTGATGTAATTCATCCAATCAGCATTGACATATAGTTGATTACATCACTCTATTGGAATGTGGCAAGGATCCCCCAATCAATGAGGTCATGTGAAGTTGTGACACAGAAGTAAGAGGACATTGAAAATACCAATCTCTACCATTCTCCTGATAGAATATGGACGCCTTCCAGATCTATCAAGATTTAAATTAATCAGATAGCCGAGCCCTGCATTTAATAAAGGTCTGTGCACACTCGCTGCAGCCAACAAGCTGCTTTTTTTGTAGTGTATGTATCTGTGTGAGAGTGTATGATAAGTTTGGGTGACAGGATCCAAAGAGCCTGTTCTAACTGGAGGGCCAATGCTAATGCATGGCTGGTTGCGTTACACCAGCTAGTGCTGAAATCAGAAGTGGCCCACAGTGCAGTGCAGAGTTTGGCCCTTGGACAAAAACAGATTTTGGTTGCCTTGGATTGTATTAGCCTCAAGCCTATACTATTTGTCACTGCTGCAGCTGTATCTCTGTATCTTGTAGCAGTATAGGCACAAGCAAAGACGCACTCACTTGTTTATCCAGACTGCTTAGGTATAAAGGCTTGCCCCGTGGCAACTGTCGATGTAATTTTGTGTTATGCTCCGTTCTTTTTTTTGTCTTGCTGTGCTTCTTTCTTTACTTTAGTTATTAAGCTTTTACTAATAAAAGCGTACACATTTGTGCACATTTGTAGCAGTGTGTATTCTCAGCTGTCTATTTACAGTTTCCCCCAGTGTTGGCGACAATCCAGCAAAAAAGAAGAAGCAAAAAACAGAAACAATGCTTCCTCATAAGATATAAGATGAAACCACTATGTTGCACCGTGCAGGCAACAGTATGAGGTTCACATGGAACATTGCTTTTGATGCAAGGAAACCATCTCTCTGATAATCACCCAAACTCATCTTTGTCTCAAAAGTCTCCCTGCAACTTTTGCAGCTTTATTGTTACTCTGCTGTCAGAAATCCAAATGGGTGTTGGTTGACAAAGTGCTTTTCATTGTCATGATTTTTTCCTGTAAATCACCCAGCACAATTTACACTGTTGACCTTCCCACCCTGTTTCCCCAGAAAGCCCCCCTCCACAGTCCAACTCTCAGCTGTAAAAATGAACAGTTCCTGCTTCTCTGCATTGATGCAATGCTGACAGGAGTCACTTTGATATACTTGGAAGTATGCAATTTTGATCTGTCCAGTTTTTTTTCTTCCTCCCGAGGCTTCGTCTTTGCAGACATTGGGAGCTGTCATTTCACAAAACCCTGTGACGTGGGTGATGCTCAGCAGATATGACAGGTGCTGGACAGCAGACACTCTCATAGCCAAGCTGGCAATATTTCTTCAGGTGAAATGCCGAAATGTGTAAATCTATACATTTATCTGTGAATCCTTTAAAAATAGATATCACAAACATACTTCTTCACTGGACATGCAGAAATACTCTAAAAGATAGATTTGAACAATTATTTTTTTTACTGCTCCTATTATCTCCTATTAATATACAAATTAAATGTCAAATAGAGAGAAATGGGGGGAGGGGAGCAAACCCTTTTGAGATTGAGGGAATGTCTACATGGATATGTTCAAAATTTACATTGATACAAATTTCACATAATGCACTCAAGCGATTTCTTTATGCACTCTGTATTTCGCTGCAAAATCACCCATCCTAAAAAAGTCATATTCGATTTAGCCTTCAAGAAGTCTTGAAACAAACTGATTTCCATCAGAACCAAATAAAATCCCGGTGCTCCATTTGACATGTTTAAGGTTGTACGACTCAACAGTAGACACAGTGGCTTGTTAAAACGGAGGATTTGTTGCAGTTTATGCTGAGATGTAGTTTGTACAGGGCACTGTGTGAACCCACGGGGTGTATCTTCAGTGTTTCCTGGATTAGACACCTTGATATGGCCTGTGGAGAGATGTTCGTAGTCCGCTGTTCACACAATCTGCCTGCTACAGCTGAGCTGCCCTTTGCCAACAGGCCTGGAGACAGGACGAACAGATTTAGATCCACATGTCGCAGCTCTCTTTTGGTGCTGCCCACTATTTATTGTTTTCGTGTTTACAGCTGTTATCATCCAGAGATTCTTCTGTGGACAGATGAGGATGTCCTATCTTGTATATTTTCTCATTAATGTGTGTTGGGATATATACATGTTGTCACACTGCTTATATAAGTGTTATCAGCAAGCAATTACAACAAGTGAGTGTTCTCAGTCCATCTGTGTGAGGCCAAATACTGTGAACCAAAGTCAGTAAAAAAAAAAGCAACATTCACAAAGTGTCTACACTAATTTTGTGTGTCTGTGCCCACATGCATATGTGCATTTGCTTTATTTATTTATATGCATGTTACCATGTCTAATAATTGTCCTGTTAACCTGGCATTTGTGTCCATAGAGGCCTATTGTTTCACCACACACACGCACACACAAACGTGTTGACATGCTCATCTGTCACTAGGAAAACCGCCACAGGCTGTGGCCTTGGCACCAAGACATTCTCGGAGCAGAGTGAAGATGCTTGGAGCCAAAATGCGGCCAGTCAAAATGTTAAGAATTTCCGATGCCAGAATAGAGAAGTAAAGGCGTTGATTTGAGGAGAAATGATGTTGAAGCCACTGCAACACAGCAGATCTATTTTACAAAGATGGCCTGTTTGTTGCTGACAGCTACAGAAACTCACTGATTGGTTGTTGGAGGTTTTAAAAACAGATTCTTGAAAATTGAAAGTGTTAATTGTTAATTGAGAACAAAAACTAATTTTTTTTTTCCTCTAACAAGGCATTAATGCTTGCCAAAAACTCTTGCTGCCTCTAAAGTTAAATCTCCACAAGAGCTATGACCATCCAGAGCGAATAAGACACACACAAGGTGTGGTCAAGAGGGATTGTTTCCTTGTAAGCAGGAGCTGTAAGTAGACATTATTATCATTATTTTGCATCTGCATTCGTTCAAGAAACAGCTGTTGAATTTTGAGCGAGAGTTAAAGTGGCAGGGCCTGGAGTTGTTCTTGTTCATTCAGCTAACTTCGCTTTGACGTGATGGCTTCTGGCAGAGTTTTGTGCTGAACTCAACATCTGCGACAACCATCAGCACCACTGACCAGTCCTTCCTCCTTTTCTCTGTCTCGCTTTCTCTTCTGTGTTTACATATTTCTCTTTGTCCTGAATTCTTTTCTTGCCTTCCAGGATTGCCTAAATGGGGGGTTTAAGACCAACACAGAAAGAGTGGGAAAAATGGGGACCTCTGAAGCCACTAGATCAGTTTCTTCTGCCAGTACCCATCTCCATCACTGCCACATCAGCTGTTCCCAAGGTTGTGAGGTCATCTGAACATCTGGCCCCTCCGCCATGTTTTCTGAGGTCAGTGGGTAGCATCTGTTTATGGACCCCACCACCTTCAATGTTTCTGAATAAGAGGATCACGCTGATATAAACGGGCAAAATGTTTTGATCAGACATAAGTGTTGACAAGCTGTATGCAAGCAAAATGTCCACAGTGCCTCTGCATATGGTACATACATAAAACCATTGTTTGTTCAAATAATAGAAGTATTAATCATTAAAAAAACATTTTCAAAATAAAAAAAACATCTACTGCAATATAAAAAGCATTAGCAATGAAGTAAGCAATTAAGATGACAATTTCTTTATTATTATTGTTATTATTATTATTACCTCCGCCAAGGAAGTTATGTTTTCACTTGTGTTCGTTTGTTAGTTGGTTTGTCGGCAGGATTATGCAAAACCTAGAGGGTGAAATTCCCTGAAACTTGGTGGGAGGATGGATCTTGGGCCATTCACCCATTTCCTGTAACCGCTTATCCTGTGCAGGGTCACGGGGAGACTGGAGCCTATCCCAGCTGGCACTGGGCGAGAGGCGGGGTACACCGCCAGTTCATCACAGGGCCACATACGATAGAAAGACAAGCAACCATTCACACTGACATTGATCTTGGGCCAGAATAGATCAAACTGATTGTGGTGCAGATCCAGTTAAAAGAACTGAACCAGGATTTTTTTTTCACTCTCTTTAAAAATGCGTTAGAGGGCATTTTTCAACATTTTCTTTAATTTCTTTAATTTCTACCAAATATTTTTTGATTCCTACGATGTTGTCTTCTATGTTTGCATTGCCAGACTTCTTTTAGTTGTCGAATTCTGCAAAATTATTGTATTTGAGTTCGTAACCATGATCATTTCAAGTCCATTTCCATAAGACATACATGTACATGACATACGAACTGAAATAGAGGAGCATGTAATCTTTCAGCTGAAGTTAAAATAAATAAATAAAATAAGCTCATATTAAGTTGCTCTGTTTTCACTTAAATCAATGATACAATGTCTTATTAATTCTTGTATTATATATGTAGGACACTATCTGGGTCACTGTCAGTAATTCAGTTTTACCAGTCAGATGATTCGGTAGCAGGTACCTGTCCGTTTGTGTCTGGTCCTTGTGAAGTCTGAACAGCAGCCGGTGCTGTGATGCGAGGGCCTCTTAGGGGTCAGGACAGGAATTATTGAACAGAGGGTGGCTGACGAAGCGAGCTGGCGCTGGGAGTAAACAGATGTTGCAATCATAAAGAAATACACAACCTCTGAATTAAATATAGAGCAGGGGCAGCAAGAACAGCGGACGATGGTGACTTAGCTTCCTGGCCAATAACGGTAATCTGTTGCAAGTTGAAGCACCGTTGATTGGTCAGTTGTTGCTGCGACGAGAAGCAGATGAATGATCTCAAATTATGCTGTGTTTTAAAAAAGGATTTGAGAGATGCACCCGAAGGCCTAAAAAAAGCTCCTTGCAAGAAGACAGCTGTTTGGAACATACTGTAGATTCATTATGCAGAAGCAGAAGGTCTCTGGACGCAGCATGTTATGTCAAAGTGTTTTAAAGCATTTACGCCACAGCAGCTCAGTGATGAAATCTGTAAAACAGAGAGGAATCTGACAGAATAACCTAAGAAACATCCTTTTACCACAAGTGTTTTGTTTCCCACTCATTTTTACAGGGCTGCTCATTCATATGGAATTACAAATCTGTCTGAATATCTGATCCCAGTAGAAATCATTTCTGTCTTTCCTTGCAAAATGAGGAAGTTCAAGGTTTTCATTGGAAAAAGTCCTTTTTAAAAAGATGAATTGAAATGAGGCCGTTGATCTGTATTGTACTGATAACTCTTATTAATCTCATGTTATCTTTTAAAGAATGTGCAAATTAGCTGCTTTTAAAATTTGTTTTTGCATGAAGCTGTTGCAAAAATCTATATTTCCTTTTAGTTTTTTTCTGTAGTTAGAACCCGGAGTTTGGATATGACTAAAAAACTATAAAGGTATTTGTATCATACAGTCTATCATTATGTCGTAAATTTTCCGGAGTATCAACTTGAATTAAATTCCAAAACTTCATCACATGAATAAAACTATACTAAATGAAAATTTTACTGACAATTAACCTTTATAAACACAAAAATATTGAATAGTCATATTCATATAATTTTGCAGTATATATCATCATATTGTCTACCCCTTCTTTGAACCTAAAATAATAGTGCTGAGTAAGCAGAGCATAGAGTGTCATGTTTTTGTCATTTATTTAATTTCTTTGTCGTTGATACACAATGAAAATACCATCAGCGGTGACTTTCTCAAGTGGACATACTCCATCTGAAAACCATGATCTTTTCTCACTCAAAGGGTGCTCCTGCAGGCTAAGTGCTCTTCTCGTATTATCAAAAAGCATGAGGTATTTGAGCCTTAAATTTGCTGCTGCATATTTCTGTCCGTTCATCTCTAAAGTGGATGGCCCTCTGCCAGTTGGGCCTGGCTCCGAGTGCAGCAGTGTCAACACAGAAGAGTGAGGGCCAGAGGGGTGATGTAAGTATTGATACACTCCTTGAAATCACATTGTCAGGGCCAGAGATACCGAGCTGCAAAAGCAGCAAGGTGACTGTAAATTCTTGACAGAGAGTTGAGGGATGCCATTAAAAAGGCAAATGTGATTAATTTTTCGTGAGAACGCCCTCTTCTTGGTGATTGTCAGTGAGGTCAGGCTAAAGGGATGTGACACAGAAATTACTCTTCCTCCTGGCATCTAATGTGACTCGTCACTCTGAGGAAATTTCTGGGAGACGGGGAGACTGACAAAAACACTTTCATCCAATAGACTATTTGTCCAGGACTCAGGCAGCAGAGGTCTGGCTTAATAGCACAAAGTGATCTATTGCTTAAACGCGACAGATCTTTTGTGATTCAACACAAAGAAGAATGTTTTAACCCAAATCATCGCTCAGGGCTCACATTTATATGGATGAGGAATGAAAGCGATTCAAAACTTCGGAAGCATAAAATATAGAAACAATACCTTCTACCTGTAAGGGCCTCATATTTTGTCCTTAAATACCCGTTAGCTGTCAGGGTTTTCTTAAACCTGCTTGAACGCAGCCAAACTCCCCCCCCTGTGGAGTGACATTTTCCATGAGACACAATAGTGTAAACCAGATTTTACTCCAGCCTTTCATAAACACAGAAGGGATGCAGCACTTTGACCGCTGCCTCTGTCTCTTCCTGTAGACGTGTTAACAACAAAAGACAGCTCACAGCTCACACTAAAGGTTACGTCTATATCCATTTCATGCAATTTATGACAAACATTTTTTTTAATGTATTATTATCAGTCTTATCAGTTCTGCATTTTTTTTTTTGTTTCTGCCAAACAGTCCAAGCTTAATTCCTTGATGCTGAGGGATACTGCTTTGCTCAAAATAAGGATATGTACAGTTGGTTTTACTGTCTTCAAGGATGCACAAGTTTAGTAAAAAAAAATTAAAAATTAAATGTATAATTAACAACTGAATACATCTGGATACATCTTCCTGATGAATTCATGGAGGCTCCTTGTTTCATCTTGGATAGTGAATCTGACACTTATCCTGGCCCTCCCCCTTTACTCTTTGTGTTACTTGGGGAGTCTCTGGCTGCTGGACTTTGGATGGAGTCCTCCATGTCTTCCGTTAGGCAGCTTCTGCGCTTCTCTGGGGTTCTCAGGGGGTTCTTCTGCTCCTCTGTTATGGACTGACTTCTCTCCAGGCTTCCATGACCTTCTGGCTGCTTTCCAGGTTCTCATCTTGGCAGCATGGAGGTTCCTTCCCGGACCGGGTATCGGAACAGCTGACCTAGTGATCCAAAAGCAACAACACATGGACTTGGAAGGAATTGTAAAATTCTCCCCCAAAGTGAACAGTTTATTTAAAAATGAGCTGTGCTCCTGCATAACTAACGTCCCTCTGAGTGCTGAATCTATTATAAAAGTCATATTATAAGCCACAAGAGACCACATTTGCTTAATCCCCTCTTGCTTTTAATCTTGGCTTGTATGTCCTCCTCAGTAAATAAGTATCCCACTGCTGCATGCTGGCAGAAAAGGCTACCGCAAACAGCGCTGTAGTCTACTTTGTGTGAAAACCGCTCACGTTCTTGTATCCCATTACCACCACCACCTTGAGATAAATGGCTTTTTCTCCCCTCTGCCATAAGGTTTCATATCAAACGACACGTGTTTAGTAACTGACTGCAGGTTGTTTTGTTTCAGCGGAAATAAAACAATGACATCTGGAGCTGTTTCAGACCTCCTGCCTGTGGTAGGTCACCGCTGGCCAACCTATACACACTGTTTATAGATGTAGGAGCGAGGACAGTGGCAGGTGACAGGTTAAATCCAGTCTGTAAATTCGTGGGCCGTGTACGATGTAGCCTGGGATCCTGCAGTTGTTGATTAGATCTGAGCTAGTAAATATCCTGTGATTAATCAAAGGGGCTTGTTCTGCGTGTAGCACCCCCGTGTCACCTTCACAGCTGGGGAGCAGGGCTGCCTTGTTTACCGCTCTACACCTCCAACTCAGACCCCATCCTAATTTCAAAGCTAGTCACAGAGGACAAACATATAAGGCAGAGTGGCATGTTCTCTATAAAAATGAACAGGAGCATTTTAGTTTATTTTAAACACCCCAGCCATCCACTGTCTTTTAGCTGGAAATACTAGTTTACCAAATGTGTAAACAATTCCCAACAAATGCACTAATTCCTCCTGTTTGAGTAATGCTTACTAAAAACTAGTGTTTGACTTGTTTTGGGAAATTACTAAGCTTTTTCTTTTCTTTTTTTTTAATAAAATTTTATGTGTGACCCATTTTTTATTTTTTCACCGTTATCAGTTGGGACAAAGTGGGCTTGAGCCTGTGTGCTACAGGAAGGGTAGCGAAGTTTGAAAATATTATGAAAAGGACTAAAATCTATTCTGGCTTTGGCTTATTTAATGGGATTTCTTTACAATAAGAACGTAGCCCAATACGAGGCTTATCCTTTAATTACAAAATAATTAGCACTCGAGCAGAGAATATCCCCTGGAAGCAGCTTCGCTGCAGGCTTGACACATCCATGAAACAAGTTAAAATGAAGGCCTACATGATAATGGGTGATTATAGTAATTAATAGACTGAACTAATTACTTCAGCCAGGAAAGATTCATGAAATGCTTGAGTGTTTTTTTTTTTCACAGCACAGCTTGTCCAACTGAAACTGAACCTTTTCTAATTAACAATCCTGCTCTACTAAATTACATTAGTGCTTGTTTTGTATTATAACTGATGCTATTTCACCTACTTAGTATTTGTTCAAAAACTCCTGTTTGGTGTTTTCTATATGGATCCTTTTTATCTGCAGGACACGTCACTTGAAAATACATTCTGATGTCCCAACGCAACAAAGTCTTGTCTGCAGAGCTGTGATTTAACTGATTGCTGCCCCCTTTTCCATGATGACCATTTGATTGTCATTCAAAGACTATGTAAGAGACATGCATGTCATGTTAATAAAGACAATAAACTGCATGTATTCCCCTACCATAGTACGAAGTCTGGACCTGTCTGGGAATATAGATCTCTAATTGCTTTTGCGTGGTGGTGCAGCAGAACTGTGCTTCCCAGATGTCACCTCTGCCAAACCCAAGTGCATGTCACTGTCAATAGGACTGAGAAATCTCCATAACAAGCTTGAGATTACATAAATCTAAAGCCGCTCCAGATATTGCATCTAAGAGACTGAACAACTTTCAAGGAGACTGCATGTTTGATGTTCCAGGGCTTGATTGCATTTTGAAAAAAAGGGAAACCCACTGTATTGGGAACGTGTCCAAACAGTCTAGGTTTGCTAATTTTGTCATAGTCAATTTCATAGTGCAGCCGTGAGGATGGGCGGCGATGGAATGAAGTTCCTGAGTGCTTTGCAGAGGGGTGTGAGTGGGTTTGACAGGCCCAGTGAAATATGCTCCGATGTACCTTTTTCCATTACAGGAGCTGGGACCAAAAATGCAAATCAGAGTCCTCTCTCTGGAGATCATTAGAAAAGTGACACGTCAAACAAGTGGATTCAAGTGGCAGACAAAGTCTTACATTACTGCTACATCAGTGTTTTCATATTTTAATTTATGATATTATTACTGTGGCTTTTCAAATTCACATTTTCAATGAAGAGACGTTTTGTTTTGAGCAGCTCTCTAAAGTCATTGCTTAGACTTGGCCTCAGCGCTCACATCCGTTTAATACGGCAGAAATCCTTGATCGTCAGAATAGTAACTACATCCTAAGGAGAGAGACTCATAGACTGGATCTGTCTCATGGCCTTCTGAAGAGGTGATGAATTGTTTTAATGGTGAGTAGACAAGAGAGCCGGGCAAAGGGGGGTAAGAGGGGGCATTAAATGGCATGGTTTTATAGTCTATCAGCATTGTCATGCCCCCGCTGTAATTTCAACCTCTTTTTTTTTCTGCACCATAAGGCAGCTTGGATGTTAGGCCTTAAGCTCGGTTAAACATACAGCTCTCGGCCCTGATGCCATGTGTCATCGCAGAAAAGAAAAGTGACATGCTGATTGAAGCGCAAACAGTCAGAACTGACACCTTATTAATACCTTTATATAAGTATATTTATTGTAATGATTTTAGTGATGGCAAGGTTAATAGGTCAGCTGGTCCGTCCACCACTTTGATCCAGAGTGAAATATCTCAAATGAGTAGATTCACAGGAGAATTTGTACAGATATCCATGTTCCCAAGAGAAATAATTACAATTACTTTAGTTTCATCTCTAAATGTTGTGCATTCGTCTCTAAATCCATTTTACCTTCTTCTGTTTTCATCCATTGCTTGTAAAGCACTTTGAACATGTAAATTGTTTGAAAAGTGCTTTATAAATAAAGTTTGGTTGATTTTCACCTTTAGCACCAACATTAGGTCAAATTTTTAATTTCTCCTATACTTTATGATCAAATAGCTGCAAAGCTAATGACTTTCCCACCAGTTTCTTCTATACTCTGTATTTAGTGCTAATTAGCAAGTGTTTACATGCTAATGTGCTAAACTGATGTTGCCGTACACGGTAAATATTGGGCTTAGCATTAGAATGTTAGCATTTTTTTTTTTTTGTATGCTTGGTTGTATGCTGCAATTAGCATTTAGCTCCCAGCACCACACATGAACACAGCCTCACAGAGCTGCTTGCATGCCTGTAGACTCTTAGTCTTGTTAACACGAGGCAATTAAGCCAAATAAGCAATAAAGTCTAGGATTTGTCCATAGCACTTTGAAGCTACATGTAATAAGATCATGTTTATTTGAACCCGCTCCAACATGCACACCAGAAGCCGTCCCATTAGAGTGATATTCGCCTTGAGTATTTACCAGCCTGTTTTCAGCACAACTCATTTGTGATAAATTAGCAGGCTGATTATAGTGATATGTTCTAATTTGTAAATGAGTGGGTTGCACCTGTCAGTAAGACTCATTTGCCAATAACGACCATCGACTGAATAATTAATGATCGTTCTAATTTCAGTTGACTTCTTCACCGTCTGGTTTGTATTATTCTGCCATTTCATTTTGCTGCAGATTGATTCCTCCTTTCAAACCTTGCTTATCATCATTCCTCCTTCTATTTTCAGCTAGTTGTCTAAAAGGTGAAAAGAGCTGAAACAATTAGTTGGAGCATTGATCAGTTTATCGACAGAAAATTGATAAATTATCATAATGATCAGATAATCCTCGCGTTTCGAGTGAAACAGGTTCCAGCTTCACATATTTTAGGATTTGATGCTTTTCTTTGCCATGTACGACAATAAATTGAATACCTTGGGTTTTGGGAACTAATAATAAGTATTTTTCCCCTACATGGAAAGTGTTGAAACCTTAAGGAACAGCAACAGAAGGAGCAGCAGGTTGGAATATCTGGTTTCCTATTAAAAGATACTGCCCTGTAACTTTAAAAAGGCCCCATCATAACACAAGACAAGGGGGAATGTGACCTTCAGCCATTAAACCACCCTGTTAATAGTCTAATAATAAAATGTTTTTATTGTGCAAAGAAACATTTAGTATAATTGAATTTCACTCTGCGTTTCACTCATTTTTATTTCTCTTTGCTGAAGCTCTGAAACTTCACCATTACTGGTTATAATGACAACATGGGATTGGTTTTCCAGGATTGCTGTTCAAAGCTCCATCCGTCCATCTCAACCTTCCCACTCTGCTCCCTGCAAACTTAACATTTAAATCACTCTCATTAGAGCACAGATTACAGAGGCCTATTGGTCCTCATTAGCGCCCACTGATCCTTGGCTGGGCCCATGTTCTAACATCTTTTAATTAGCATTCTGGAAATCTAATCAATGTAATAACTCAGAATAATCTCCCCTTTTGCACTTATTTTCTCCCACACTTTTATTCCAGGATGTTCTTGGCTCGCAGGCTCAAAGGCTGATAGAACGTGGAATTTTTTTTTTCTGTGGCTGCCAGGTACAGTATGTGACACAAGGGTTGAGGAGACCTTGAAGTGCTCGTTGTTGAGGAGCAAAATGGATCACTGAGGTGATTCGATTGTACTTTGTGAAATTTGATAAGAAATCGACAAAAAAAAGAAAACAAAAAAATATATATGCACCTAAAAACACAAAACACATGTCTGAGACGTAATAAAGTAATTGTGTTTTGAAGCATGTGTGTAATGAAGGTTGTGGTGCTGTGGAGGAACATGAAAAGCTATATATACCTGCTCATGACAGATATAGAGTTTTTCTCTAAATGCCCTGTAAAGCCTTCAGTACCCAGCCAGGCCTTGTGGTGTGATATGAAGTGAAAGCTGAGGCGGGGTTTGGCGCTGGACGGCCATTTTGGGTCTGATCTGATGCATGGCTTCACTGGGTGTCACTTTGGCTACATATCAGAGTCAGTGGTGGCGGCGAGTGAAGCTGCAGGTCTCATGTTTACTGTAACAGTTGCAGCGTGAGCAAAAAAAAACCCAAAACAGAACCAAAACTAAATCTGAACACATGTTTACAGAGATTGTGGCATAAAACTTCTGTGTATAGGTTAAGGTTAAATATCTTAAACCCAAACACCAACATCAATTTTATTTGCCCATTATGCAAAATAGGACGACTGCTATTAAGCCGTTGTGACAGTGTCTTACATACTAGAGAAAGCAGCCTCTGCCAGTAGTATTCACACACCTTTGTGTACAGTAAAGTGTTGTGTGTGTGCCAGGTATCCAGGGTAGACACTTTGGCGCAGCTTTGGTTGTACAGACAAAGACGCCAGGGTGTGATGGGACACAGACCTGCCATCTCCCAGCAGCACTGGCATGCCTCTCATTGTAGAATGATGAATGGTTGCATGCACATGGCACATATATGCTCATGCACACATATGACACACATACACACTCACTCATGCTAAAACATACAGGCAACCCTCCCGGTCAGGTCAGCCAGGCTTCACTCACATCCCTTGTACAATCACACAAAGATAGACAGACATCCTTACTGCAGCGCCGCATTATTCAGAGCCAGGTGTAGGAGGAAAGGGGAATAAGGTTGTGTTTATTAGCTGCTCCCTTGGTGTTCTCTAAATTACCTTGTTTGCTCGGCACAAGCACACAAACAGATGCTGTCCTCTCTGCTCTGGGTAATTCTCAGGGTCTCTGGGTATTTAGTGAAAGGCCCACCGTACCACACACACAGAGCCTCATTAGTGCTATGCATAAAAACACACACATCAAACCGGGCTACTTGAAAAACACATTTGCGTGCTAATTTTGTGCTGACATTCAGAAGAACTGTTTGATTCATGCAAAGAAGACATTGTCTCTCCACATAATTGCAGTACCAAATGTAGCAACCCTCACAGTCCCTAACCCTCTCAGCGACACAATTTCACTCTTATTAAGAAAATCTGCATTTAGGAGGGACCAATGCTATCAGTCGAAATTAATCTGCTTTGACTGATCCCTAATGTGACCACAGTCATCGAGTAATTATTGTCTGGATGGCTGTGCACCAGTCTCATAACCACTGTCCGCCTCCTCCTCCCCCAAAAAAGGGCTAGTCTTGGTGTGTGGATGCCTCTGCAGTGGGCCGGTTACAGTGGCTACGACAGGCACGTCATTTAGTGCTTGATCAGTGAGTCATGATTAGCCTGCCCTGTATTATTGTGATTAACGTCCACCCGGCGGACGACTGTCCTGTTGTCACCAGTGATACCATCTGAGATCTTGAGACTCTGGGATGAGGGCCAGTGGAAGAAGCTGGTAGTATGGCAGCATAAAACTGCTCCCCCTGATAAAGGCTGCTCCTCTAAAACATTCGTATTAGCATTTCCGTCAGGCCGTAAGGCCTTATATCAAATGCAGGGAAAAGCATAACCTCATCTTTCTACAGTCTTCTATTCCCCCCTTCATCCTACCCCTTCCTCAAACAACAAAGTGGATTTGACCGCGGCTTATTATAGTAACAAAGGCAGTCTAAGAGAATATGCACTTTCTCACTGTATGTCAAATTAGATCACAGCAAGGGTGTGGGGGGTAGGGGTGGGTGCTGCACGCTGACCTCCCATCTCTTCTTCTCCTACGATCGGTCGCTTACACTGAGGGAGGTTTGGGAACAGGCCTGCGGACCAAACTGTGGTTTATGGCTCACTGCTACGACACACAGGACAAAGGGAGATATCCGAGGGATACTAGAGACTCAGATTGAATGGAAAACTTGATCCTAGAGTAAGCTGGAATGAAAGAGCACCTATTTGTATGGGTGGGAGTAATTGGATTTAGAGTTTTGCGACTTTATGCGACAATTTGGCACTATTTCCGTCTTTGTGCATCAGTATCTCATTTTAAAAACCCACAAGTAAATCTACAGATAAGATTTTTTATTTTTATTATTTTTTTCCTAAAGATTATGGTTATTTTTATTGACGTAGATTTTTGTGCATGAGCCTATGTATGTGTGTATCATTCCTTTGTAATTACTCGACTAAACTCTGACCCCCTTCGCATGGTTCTTGTGCATCCGCCGGTGGAAAAGAAGTCAGTTTTGATTACAAAGTAAACGCTGCAGCATCAGACAGGGGGGGTTACGTGCTGATATGTATTCTATCAGGATGATTTATGCAAATTATGCACATTATTCCCGCAGGAATCTCTCTTCTGAAAGTGCCAGGATAAATTGTCGGAAATTAGCCATAAAATTCACTGTGCAGGGAGTGTGAGGTGAAGGCCGCCATGGAGCCAAGGACATTGGGCCACCGTGGTTACGCTTGGCCTGGCCTGCCTCCCCCATGCTTGGCATTCATGGCTGTTAAAGACCTCTGCTCAGACGGATACACTGAAGCCTCGAGTAGCACTCAGCACATCAGGAAGATCAGCCAAGCAAGTGTTACACCAACGGCCAAGGTTTCATGCTCTAGTAACATGACAGATTTTCAACATAGCAGATCGCCTTTTTTTTCTGTCCACGTTTTAAAATTGAAATTCGCCTCATGATTCCACATTTCTAGGAAAGTCAGGAAACCTCAAAACTAGTCGATCTTTGGACATATGGACAATAGAGTTTGTCTTGTTTGTAGTGCATCAGAATATATCTGAGATCAGTCCAGCAATCAGGTAGGAAACTGCTTTTTGAACAGCATGTAAACAAGTAGCTGTCGGTATCCGAACAAACAACTCAGGCTGCATTAGACTACGCCTTCTTTAAAGGATCTCTAATGGTTGGCCTTTCTCTGAGTCTATGTGAGGGAAACAAAGAAAAAGTGTGTGTGTGTGTGTGTGTGTGTGAGTGTGTGTCTATGAAACGTTCAGTGAGTGATTCACGATGTTATTGTGTCATCCTCATGTCTTTATTTCAATCTGGAAGCCATAGTTAATGAATATCAGAGACTGGAGATGAAATCCATCTCGCTTTAGCGTTAATGAACCCTGAGAGGGTCAGGATCTGCATATTGATCAGGATAAGTGATCCCTGCCTCTCTCACCGAAGCCACACAAGAACACACACATGGCCATGCACACACAGACATAGACCAGATAGAGATTCCAGAAAGCCCAGGATGAAATAATTTCTTTGTTTTACCTTTTTAAAAGCTTTGACTATCTATGAAGTTGTGGCCATGTGTGTGTCATGCTGTTTTTGCCTTTTCACATGATCCATGGGAGGCTGTTGGGTCACTGTGAGCTCATATCCACTCTGATCAGGTTCACAGAAATGGTTGAAAGTTCACAGCTGTCTTGAGAGCCACGAGTACCACAAAATCATTGTGTATAAATAGTAATACACAAAAGGTTATTTTGAGTTGCTGTGACATTATACATATCATTTAAGCTAATTGAAAACTAAGATCATTTTGTGTTAGCATTTTTCATTTATGTATATTTTGATTAGGTGTGTTGAGGAATTTCTCAACTCGCAACTTTTGAATAAAAACAAACAAACAGATAAGCTCAATGTTTTTTTTAAGCAGGAGCACCGTATAATCTCAGCAAATCAAAGGCATGGTCCTCCAACAGCGTTCATAATTAGATTTTTTGGTACAAATATTTGTGCAGTGAAAAAGCTCCACTGCACCTGTTTTTGTTTGCTTGAATCCAGATTGGATTGTAGAGAAAAACAACCTGTGCAGTGACAGAGCCTGCTTTGTCCAAAACAACACCACAAATTACTGCACTCTGCCATGACACATTTTAATCCCAGAGGAATAAAAGAACACCAGATTACGGCACAAAAACAGAGCCATCGGTAAACAGGGATTAGGGGATTGGGACTGTAATCTGATTAATATGGAGGCAGTTTGAATATCAGAGATGTTACTCAACAATTGCATTCCAGATGAGAGGATAATCACACATTACTACGTCATATATTGTACCATGTTAGAGCGTTCACAGCTGAACACGCCACCATATGTTTACCTGACCTCAAAACTGCCTCAGAGAAGGAAAAAAAATCCCACGATAATGAATTAGGAGCTCATTAAGCAAGCAGGAAAACATACAGTTGCATAGAATGCAGTTACTAATAAGAGTTTGGCCTTAATGAACTTCTCTTGATAAAAAGTTAAAATGTCATTAAATGAAGTTCAGAGAATGTGTTTTATTAGAATATAGCCACTTTGTTTTTACTGCTTAAATACAACAACACTGAGAAAAACACAATGTAATGAAGATTTGCATACCTTGCTTGAAAGATTAACACAGGTTTTTATAGTTATTTATAAAGACAATCCTAAGTGTGTCAGTAGAGTTTAGAACCTATGCGTAGTCTACTATAGTTTCTTTTTCTCCATTGGAACCTCTACATATAGGTTCACTTCTCTCAGAGGGTCTTTGGCTATTCTACATCAGTAAAATGGAGTAAACTGTGCTACAAAGGCAGCAGCCATATATTTGGCTTCGGTTTAAGTGACTATTCTCCCTTGAGATCTCAGATACAGCAATCACAAAATTCGGTTGTCTCAGGCGCACAATAACACTTGACAGAGTTTTAAAAACGGAACTCCAAACGTTGAATAATTTAAGTCATTGCCAAAACATGTGAGCAACATGAAGTGCCACACACTGCAGGCTATCTAGTCCAAATTAAAGCTATATGTACTAGAACCTCTTCTCATGTAGAATACATAATATAAATAATGAGGAATTCTGCAGGTTGGACAGTTGTTCATAAATACTATAGAAGATCTTGATTCTCAAGCTGAGAGTTGTAAGAAAAACAATGTTTCTTCCTTTCTTTAACAGTAGATTGACAAACTTTAAAGACATGATTGCTTAGATGTGAGAAAAATCCCATTTATGCAGAGCGAGGTCAAACTTAAAATCCCCTCCCATGGTAGCACAAAGTAAAAAATAAATACTGGATATAATACAACTTGAATTGAGCCCTTGAGTTGTGCAGTTTTATTAGACTGTGCACAACACAAAGGCAACATTATACCTTACTATCAGTAGCCTGACAAAAGTGAGTTACCACCCAGGAGTTGATTTGGTGCCTCAGCCAGTGCTGCACATATATCTTTATACACAGTGTATGACACAGCATGGATGAATCCATGCCAGAGGTTTGCCTGTTACTGATATGAAGGAGACATTTCAATTCAATACTCATGTATATTTTGACTTCCATGTTTATCATCTTTAGCATACATCACATCCGTGTTATGAATAGGCACCCTGCTGGCCCTTGATATGGTAAATTGGACATTTTATGGTTTATGAAAATGGGTGTTTTTTATCTTCCACTTTTATTCATGAGCCCTGAATCTCGCCGTAAACGCCTTTAAGACAGATTCAGCTTTATTAGACTCATGAATAAAAACGCCGGTGCCCATTACGACTACTGGTTGGTGGTCAGAGAAGAGAGCTTGAGCCTCCTGGTCTTCTCTTTCCATGAGACTTCTGAGTGCTTGCATCGTTGCCAGGTCCAAACCACCACCATAACATTTCAGAGGCCGTTGTGTGTAAATGACATTTCAGCAGCTTGTAATGGTAGCTGAAACATCACTGAGTATCAAGCTGTTCCCTCATCAAGAGGAGCATGACTGTCTTACTTAAATCATGTGATGCTTCACCTACATGCTGCCATGCCCTTGGCAGTTGAAACAATGTTCTGCCTTTGAACTTATTTTTTTGTGCTGTGGTCTCTTTTCCTCACACATATGGCTCTGCCTCACCCTGGGGAATTTCCTCTTCTGGGCTAATGTGAATATTAGTATGGGTTAAATGCTCCAGTCATTTGTGCATTAATGCATATTGCATAATTAATGTTTTTTGTTTTTTTGTGATGTCTCACATGCCAAACAGCAGTGGGGAAAAATGCATCTCTGTGTTCCAACTTAAAATATAGTGAAGTCCTGAAAGGAGATGATACCCAACATGAACTGCTGACAGGATTTTCATGCCAGAGCTGTTTTGATGTCTCCTGATTATTTCCGTTCTCGATTAAGGGCTGTTCTGTGAAGATTCAAGGCATTCAGGGGTGTGATGGGATTAAATGGGACACTGTAATGACCCTATTGTCCGAATGGCTCATCATACAGACACAAAGCTGAAATCAGAGGGAGGCGAAAACCGGACTCACTGATGTAAACTGGGAACACAGTGTCATTGTTGCTGCTCTTTTTGCAGAAAGAGATAAAGATTAAGCCTTTTTGTGTAAATTATTAGAAGAAAACATGAATCAAATTTAATTGTTTGTTTTTATTTATGTACAGTCATTTTAAAATCAGTTTGAGGAATTGAAATTATATCTGCATATACTGTCTTGCCTTAATTGCTGCAATTGTTTAAGTTCTAAATGAAATTTTACACATGAACTAAAATTGAATTTTTAGAAAAGAGGATAATAGTTTGCCTTCATAAAATGTAATAATATACATTTACAAATATTTTTTTTAGATGCACTGTCCACTTGCATGGCTTTAAAAACAATCTTCACTGTATTGAATTTAGACTAGGCATAAAACTCTGAATCTAAATAATCTAAATCTAAATTTTAAAGAAAACAATTAATGGTTCAAAACTATATATAAAATTTATTAGCATATTTCAATTCATCTGATGGAAAAAAAAATTGTCATGATTCATGTTGCCTCTGTCCATGGTGCTGAAGTCTTCCGAGAACCTCCACTGGCTTCACTGTGACAAAATATTAAGTATTAATAACATTAAAATACTGTTTTAATGTGGTTTTAATAGCAGCACTCACATTGTGGCTTTAGTAGGGTCTGTGCAACCTTTGTGCATATATTGGAAAATGTTTCAAGAGCTCAAAATGTCCAACTTCGCACTTCTGAAGATCTATGAAAAGTGGTTGATTTTTAGGATGATGTAAAATACTTAAGTAGAATTTGTTCGACTTTTTCAGGCCTCATCAAAATGTTTGGGTTTGGACAGACGACTGAAGAGGACAAAGGGTGAGTCGATGCAGTGCAGCTGATGGCTGCGTTGTGATTAAAGACACCAATTTACGGCAACGAATTGTGTCGTAATTACATTCTTTAATCACATTCTGGAGGTCTAATTGCCTAAACGATGTTTCATTATGTGAAGCCAGGTATGAGCCGACCGTTTTCACACACAGTTGTTTTCGAATGATTATTTCAGGTCGTCAATGAAATTGTTTTAATAATCGCAATAATGGTGGCCAGAGTTTGTTTTGTTTTAATTCGAGGAGAACAAACATTTTGTTTCTGCCTGTGGGCGATATTCTCCCACCACGTCTGGCCTTCACTCCCAAGAAGTGGCGTCACTTTTAGCTCAAGAAAAGAAAAGTTACCGCTTTTGATGGAGGAGAAAATAGTTGAATAAATCTCTGTCCTCGACACCAAGTGAGAGTCCGAGACTGTAAAACAAGAGCCACAAATCTCCCAGTGATTGTCTAATTCTATAATGTGCTCTTAAAAATCTTAAATTGATCTTTTTACGATTGAACCATGATAAAAATGTCAAATTCAGGTAGAAAATTAAAGTGTATTCATCAAATCCGAAAAAGAAGCCACTTTTTTACACTGACACTAAACTTCACACCAGATGAATAATCAGAAATATTTCCGTTGCTCAAAATATTTTAATAAAGCTTTTCAACACTGAAATACATACAAATGGCCCTCTCTGCTCATATAATAACTAAGGTATCTACAATAATCCACAGTTTGACCTGACAACGTGATTCATCTGTAGACCTCGAGCCTCTTGTGTGAGGAGAAAAGAACGGAAGAGATACAGCAACTAAGAAAAAAGACTATTATGTGCAATATATGAAACATGTCCAATAAAAATATCCAATCTAAGAAATTACAAGTGACTCATCAAAACCTCGAAACCGTCAACCAGATTTTCTATTATGTCTGAAGTTGTATTATCACAGTGCCCCCAAAAAAGGCGTGCGCATCTATCAATAAGTGTCAGGATTAGTACACAAACATCTAACTTGTCATCTTTTTCTTTCAACCTTTCCTTGTTCATGACATTCCACGTGCTCAAAAGAAAAGTTCATGAAAACAGAGCAGTCAGCAAAGAGCTAATGTTTCGGAGGTGAATGAAAGAAAATGCGCTGAAAAGAAATAAAGGAGGAAGCAGCAGAAAGAAAGGTTGGACTAACGCTCCAGCGGGGTGTCCATCTATTCAAGTGGAAAAAAATCTCTAGTTGTCAGGTCACCCAAATGTCCAAAAGGGTCCATGACAGAGCAAGTAATCAACAAACTCACTCAACCACTCTTACAGGCCTACTGTACTTCTGTTTGGTCTTCACTGTCATACCAGCACTTTAAGGATGAATTATATACACAATCAAGTATTGTTTAAACAGAAAAGCGCGTCTTAATGCATTTAGTAAATATTATAAAAGTATTCATCGCCTTTACTGCTTTGTCTCGAGCCTACTGACTTTAACAGCATTGGCCTCACAGGTTTCCACTCTCCAAAAGTGT
The DNA here is from genome assembly GCA_037577475.1 of Chaunax sp. Z400. Classification (NCBI taxonomy): domain Eukaryota; kingdom Metazoa; phylum Chordata; class Actinopteri; order Lophiiformes; family Chaunacidae; genus Chaunax; species Chaunax sp. Z400. The sequence goes on along the minus strand of CM075206.1, from coordinate 9,359,732 downwards.
TCTTAAAAGTGGCATCTGCTGTCTCATGTGCTTCTTAGTGAGTCTTTGTCAGCCGCAGTTAAGGCTTGTCAGTGCATTGTTTACAGAGGCTGGAGGTTGCGTTGTTGAACAGGGCACATTTATCAGGGCAGGAGGACGCAGCCACTCCGGTGGGGAAGGGGGGATATCCAGGCGGCTGCTCGTACGCGCTCAAGCCTGGAGCAGTGATAGCAGTGGTGGCAGGTATCGAGGCAGCAGAGATGGCTTGGCCCTGGTTGAGATATGCCACTAGCCGCCTCATCTCCTCCAGTGCTTGCGCCTGCATGAGGATGTAGTTTTTTGCGAGCAGCAAAGTAGCGATTTTGGAGAGTTTCCGCACCGAGGGACTGTGCGCGTAAGGGATGACAGCTCTGAGCTCATCCAGCGCGTCGTTCAGATCGTGCATCCGTCGTCTTTCTCTGGCATTGATGTTTAGCCTCAGTGTTTTCTGCTCGCTGGTTTTCTTACCTCCTTCTCCTTTCCCCCCGGCCACCGTCCGAAGGACCATGTCACACCTGCCGTCACTGTCATCATCCGGACTCTGCTCTCCGCCGCTGCTCTCCGCTACCGAGGTCCTGTTGGCGCTCTCACCGAAATTGACGCACAAAGATCCGGTGGGCAGACCCAGTGACCCCTCTCTACCTCCTGCCAGTCCACCAGGCTGAATCGGGTCTGGGTCGGTCTGGTCAAAGCAGCTGATCGGTGACTGGCGGTCTCTAGCTGGAAGTTCAATGCCGACCGATGACCTGAAATGGTCCATTTTTTTAGTGGACACGGCGCTGAGAGTTTTGTGAAAAATGTCCCCTGGGCCGCCGTTCAAGCTCATCCGTCTGTCCATAGCTTCCGCGTTGTTGCAGGAAATTGTCGCTTGTGGAAAGTCTTTACGCGTCTGTATGAGTTTCTTCCTTTATGAGTTTGGATGTGTGTCAGTGGTGAAGTTGCGGGCTGGCCCGACTTGTCAGCTGAGGTGTGGAGACGAGGAGGAGACTCGTGTAATAAGTGCTGCTCTCTCCTGCGCCCCTCTCTCTCTCTCTCTCTCTCTCCCTCTCTCCCTCTCTTTCTGTCTCTATGCCTCACCTTCACCGGATCTCCACGATGATCCTCGTTACGCACGAGACGACCGAGTCTTTTTACATCATTATCACGAGGCGGGTTATTAAAAAAGATTCGCCTATAGGGATAGAGACACCCTCTCTCCCTCTCACTTTCTACCCAATCAGGTTAACGTTTTAATTAATGGCATTTAAAGATGACAAACAATACATCATGCGCTCTGTCTCTCCTGTTGATTTTATGTGTTATAAAATGGTTTTTAAAAAGCCCCTTGATCATAAAACGAACTGCCTCGCTTATTTACTTGTGTGATATTAACTTGTGTGTGTTTCATGAAAAAACTGTCAAAACAAAGTAACGTTTGCCTCTTGTCAATCTCTTATTTAACATTGGGGGAAGGGTATGAAGTTCATTCAGCTTAATTCATATGATAATCACAAGTCGTTAAGTGTGTTTTCTCTCTTTTATATATATATATATATATATATATACAGTACCAGTCAAAAATTTGGACACAGTTTCACATTCAAGTGGATGGGAAGGTATGTCCAAACTATTGACTGGTATTACATATATATATATATATATATATATATATATATATATATATATATATATATATATACACACTATTTACTATGCTGTTTGCTCCCAATTCAAGTGACACCAAACTTCACTTGCTTTTAAAGAGACAAGCTTACTGTAATTAAACTTGACAGGAAACTCTGCTACGGTCGAATTGTTCTGAAAACCAAAACCAGCAAATACCTTCTCCTTCATTTTTTCTTCTTGCAGGCTTTTAATTTTACTCAGATGTCACTCAGAATAAACAGAATATTCTGTTTCACTATTGTAGTGAACATCTCATATCCAGCATCAGCGTTCCCATGATAAGATCCTGTGCTCATACTGCCATCTACTGGACTTTATAGTGTAGTACAGCCATAATGTAAAGTAAAACGTCATCAGGATTCACATCCAGCTTTTTTTTCATCCCAGGATTCATTTGGCATGCCATGATGACCAAATGCATGTTGAGGACTGAAAAATCCTTATTCATTTTTCATAATTATATCCAACATTTTGCATGTTCTGCTCGTGTCTGCATAGGTTCCCTCCGGGTACCCCAGCTTCCTCCCACAGTCCAAAAACATGCAACATAGGTGAATTGGTGACTCTTAATGTCAGTGTGAATGGTTGTTTGTCTTTCTATGAGTTGGCCCTGTGATGGACTGGCGACTTGTCCAGGTTGTACCACGCTCTTAACCCTCCTGTAACCCTGCACAGGATAAGGGGTTACAGAAAATGGGTGGATGGATGGATATTCACCATTTTACAGTGTCAAATAATTCATTGAGCATTCCAAATATATCATAGATAATTTCACTGTTGGGCAGGAAGCCCCACACTGCACTAAGATTTGACAAACTCACATTACTGTTCAACTCCGAAATTCCAAACTTAATAAAAAAGCAGTTTCAGTCATGAGAAAAGGAAAATTCAGCTTCCTATTGGACAAATACCTTCTACTATGAATGAAGAGTAGTAAGTGTTGATTTTTACTGAACCCTCTGCTCTAGTTTTGCTAGCTTTTGGCTGATTAAATGTTGAATCCTACATTTTCTCATAGAATTTTACAGATTTGTAATTCAAATGGACTAGATTGACTATTTTAAAGTGTAATTTAAAATCAAATCAAGCAAAGAATCTTGTGTTTTCATGCTGAATGCTGTTAGGCTGTATTTTTACTGTGTTGGCTTAGTACCTATATGCCAAATGAGCTCTTAGCAGCTGAATCACAAACACCATTTGGCCAATACTTTCTTAATCCATTCAAGGTTAATGTTTTATCACTTTCCCAACCATATTTCAATTAGCCTATGTTCAGTCTCTCTGCTCAGGCCCAATGAGAGTCCATCAGTGCAGAATACTTGAGGAATTATGATCTAACGAGTGCCAGAGACAGTCACTTTATCCTGGGACAGCAAGAGAACACCTTCATGGCCAATCAGGTCCAGCTAATGAGACAAGATGGGCCAGGACGGTGCCACTGCCATTACAGCAACAGTCTGTCAGCACTTTGGTAATGAAGAGCAGCAAGAGAACAAGTATCAAATTAGACTGGGACCAAGAGTAGTTTAGAAACAGGAGCATGACTGGTAGGGTTCTAAACATTAATGAAACGTCTAAACAGAACTTATAGATTGTAAACTCTGCATTATATCCACTAGTTTTGGATCTTTGATGCGCTGGGTTTGGTTACATGTCGTTTCATCTTTTTAATCCTTGAAAGAGGACACGCAACTTTACTAATTAATCAGCATGTCTAATTTTAAACTTTTAAAGTATCCAAATGTGTGGAAAAAAATAAATATTAAATTTTCATTTTCCATTTTGCAGATCCTCCAAAGTGAGACTGATTTTAATTAATCACAGCTTAATTTAATCAGACTTTTTTTTTAATTATTTGGACCATTTAAAATGAATCTCTTGTGCATCCAAATAAAGCTTCTTCTTTTTTGTAGTTTCCACCTCAAGAGGGCAGTCAGTGACTACTAATGTAAGAACCAGCAAGCGCTGGAGGAGCTCTGGGTAAACCAGCAGCATGATGAGCATGCTTTATGACAGCCTGGTGGATTTCATTCAACTTTGAAGATTTTGGTTATCAGTGGAAGGCAGACTCTAGGGCTGAAGAGACCTGATATGAAATTTCAATTTTGTCATGTGGTGCTCTACGGTGAGACCCACCAGTGTGCCATACCCATGACACGGCATGTTTCTATTCATACTGTAAACTTATAGTTATATTTAAAGTGTGTGCGTGCCTCGTTCATTCATTGTTGTGTTTCTATTTAGGACTCTCTGTTCATTTTGGTGAACCCATTCTCACACCGTGTTGGTTGTAGGGTTGATTATTCTCACCACGCATTCATTATTTGAACCATTTAAGGAAATAACATCAATAACTTGGTGAAATGATCTGATAAGCCCTCTCCCCATCATGCCCTTCTTCCATCCATCACTCCTCACGTCGTTGCTCCACAATTCTTATCACAATTTCTGCAGTTTCATGTCAAATTCTCAGAGAAACATGAGCCTCCTATGCGCTCTGCCAGAGTGCGGCGGCCCTAAGCGCCACTAGGGGGCAGACTTTAACAGCAAGATGTTATTTCATCCGGCGCAATTTACTCTTCGGCTACTGGACTGTATTCACCGCTTTAACCAAAAGGTTTGTTGGGCGGTGTTTTCTAAACCCCTTAATATTAATTTGATGTGACATTTGAGTTGGTGTCTGTGGAGGTCCTTAGCCCACATCCTCATTTACATCCCATAACCTACTGGCACCGTACTCACAGAAAATTAATATGCAGCAAAGAAATCATAGTTTAATATCCTTGTCATGCCAGGCCTTTTCAGTTTATTGCAGGATGACAAAAATGAACCTACCTCAATGCGAAAATGAATGCAGAATAAATGGGAGAACAACGTGTCGCTGAGATTCCTTGTTCACTTACTGCAGAGCTGCTATACGAATAATAAGCGACAGTAAATATGATTTCATCGGGGCTTTCGTTTAAAGTCATTATGTTATGTTTAAAAGAAAGGATGTTAGACAGTTTTATCCTTGTTTAATTTAGAAAAATAAATTCCGAAGACTGCTTGCTTTGAATGAAGATATTTATCTGATAATATTCTCGTTTGTGTGTGTGTGTGTGTGTGTGTGTGTGTGTCTGTGTGTGTGTTTACGCGGTTTATATGGCGCCTGGCCCGGACTGCATTCCTGCACTACAGTGAAATAGTGGAGCCTTTCCGCTTCTGCACCGGCAGGCATGTGAAACAAAGGGCTAATCTGTGGTGCGCAGATTTCAGCACCACAGAGGATGGACAGCGCTCCAGGGCAGCGTGTGTGCGGATGGACAGCTCCCAACGACACACACTCACTCTCACATACACGTCTGTTCACATACAAAAAAAACACCAGATCTTTTACACCGTCGTGTGTATTTCCTTTATTGAACCAAAGGAGGGGAAACAGTACATGAATAATGCATTACAGTTTGAGACGGAACAAACCTTCACTGTGAGAGCGACGCCAATAGGCTGTTGTTTAAAGATGTAAATGATTTAATGCTGTGATGTATCTCTTGGTTCTGCAGACAGGCGCAGAAAGAAGGATCAGCTCTTGGCATTCACCGCGTGCCTTAATTGTAAGACATTAAATCAAGGTCCGCTGTGAACACGGAGAGACAACCCGCTCGTCTGTGTGTGTGTGTGTGTGTATGAGAGTGGGTGTGTGGGTGTGGGTGTGTGTGGATGTCAGTCCACCAGCTGCATTCACTCTGCTGAAGACACCTCTCCATGAAACCTCTCATTACAAATAGAATTTAATTATTTTTGCCTTTGAGGCCTGGGTTGTGTGACTAAAAACTGTATTAGGGTGTCAAGTTTGGCCAAGAAATGGAAATGAAAACAAAAATCCCAAGCATCCCGTCCAAAGAGATCAAATCCTATCGCGGTTGTTGTGCAGGCCCTACTTATGTGTGTGTGTGTGGGAGGGAAATAAGAAAAAGAAAGAAAAAACATTCATTTGGAGGAAAAAGAGGTTAAGTTACATGATTTAAACGCAAACAGCCAGCAGGTAGTTTTGCAGACGAATGATTATATGTCCCAGGCCCCTTTCGCAGGCGTAAAATGACTCCGTTTGATGTTTTCTCCGTCGACTGCTTTGGTCCAAAACTGCAGAAACCTTAAAAGTCCGCCATTATCCAATAATGAACCTGAAAAGAAGAAAACAAATGAATTTAATATAAATTTGCAGAAGACAAAATCTCTTTGACCTCTTAAAAAAAACAGCTTGCGTCCATCACTGTCGACGTCCAAAATATTGATTTTTTTTTTTCCACAACACACATTCACACAAGTCTGCAGCCTCTACTGGGCCACACGTTAGACCTGCCGCAAATCACAAACGGGGCAATTGCAATTCCTTGATAACTGCGGGTATATCCTGAACACAACTCAGCTGCATACAAACGTCCCTGCACGCGTTTCTCCCAAAGGCAAACTGTCCGGGACACCGAGACCGAGCTATGCAGCGCGAGCCCAGCACCGACACCGCCTGAATGTGACTGATCTCTCTCCGTCCGGTCTTTTCCTCTGACTTTGGGATTAATGGTGGTCCAGCCAAACAAATGAGGCATCTGGCTTCAGCACAAGAGGATTGGGATTTGGTGAGGGTGGGGGGTGGGTGCTGACGTCACCGGGCAAACAGATGTTCCTCTATATTACCAGCGTCCTCCTCATGACTACCCCGTGTCCTTGAAACTAGGAGGGAAATTGACGACTTCCCATTCGGAGTATTAACGTGGATCACTTAAATGTGTTAAATAGTTCTGCAGTTGTTTGGTGAAGTCTCCCTCTGTGTGTGCGTGTGTGTGTGTGTGTGTGTGTGTACGGTTCGGCAGAGGAAATGCCAACAATGGTCCCGCAAATTGTGAAGCCCTAAATTTGGCATTGGCGCGGTTATGCAACATGGCACTATTCAAAAAGAAAAGAGAACACACGTGTACGTACACACACACACATTTTCTACAGAATCACACTCGTGCACGGGCGTGCGCACATGCAACCCCCCCCACACACACGCACACACACACACACACGCACACACATACACACTCAGGGATTAGGGAGGGATGCTCATGTCAGCCTGAGTCTGCTGTTTGATGTTAGAACAGTTGTAACTGATTTAAATATATATTGTAGGCTATGATGACTTTGATGGAAACGTGCATATTTAAGGATAAATGGTTTCCATACTGATGACCCTGTACGAGTGCTGACAGATACGAGATCCATACATTCCTAATCCAGTCTAATCTGCAGTGGTGCAGCGTACATGGAACCTATTGATTTGCATATCTACTATTAACAGATGAAAATCAAATGAAGTCAATGTTGTCTAATCATAATTAGGAGTCGCAGGCTTGTTTTCCCATCTAATGCTGACGAAGCCCCTGAACTCACCACAGTGAAGACCACATCTACATCTGACAGCCCCCATTCTAACATAAAAGAGCAAAATTCTCTGCGTAAAAACCAATGTAGTGACGATGAAAAGGCGCAGGCTCGTATAGATATGGTAGTTGCAATACATTACACACTCGCTAAAATAGAGGGGAGAGGCATGAAACAATGGGAAACGCCATTTTACACTGAAACGTCCCCATCCCTTTTAAATCGGGCGAATCTCCTGTCAGCCGATGTTATGGCGCTTTATCTCACCGTATTTCGGGTCCATCTATCTGCCCACCGACCCCTATTGTCCTTAACCACCGCGCAACGAACAAACGACGTGGCTCCGAAATCCACCTTAATGATTATGCAACCGTTGACATAAAACGATCTGCCTGCCATGCTCGGGTTTGCTGATGTTTTGTGTTCGCTCTCCTCTTAAATTGGTTTATTCCCCGCAACAACAATGGCAAGTGCAAAGCGCACGGGGAAGCGTAAGGGACCGATATCCCTCTGCAGAAAGAAATGGTCATTATTCTCCTCGAATCTATTTAAATACACATTCTACCGACACTTGAAGCAAAAACGCATATTTATCTTCACAGGCTCATAAACGTCGAGCTTCAAACAAACGCTACATTAGATACTCACCATGATTTGGTCCACGCCATATGGTGTATCCCAGTAGCCTACACTGTGCTCCGCTAATATTTATCCGTGATGCTGATGTTTCTCTTTCTATCATTACTTCACTGCAGATCTTTTACACCGTGGAGGCAGTGGTTTGTATTCCCGGTTCCTGTCGGTGTAGCGGCGGACAAGCAAGGACTCCGTTTGGCGAGAGGCTCGTACTACCAATGAGAGCGATGCTGTAGCCTCTGCAAAGCATGGCTGCGCTTTCTCGCTTTTTTTTTTTCAAAAGAGGGCAGGTCGTTTTGTGCATTACAATAAAATCTCTCTCTCTCTCTCTCTTCACTCTGTCTCTCTCTCCCTCTCCTAACATGCGCGCGCACACGCTTTTATACATAAATGCGCGCTCCGTCGCACCGACACGCATATGTATCCCATGCGCGTTCTCGATAATGGTATTAATCCAGCATTTTATGTTATAATTCATATTTAATTTTATTATTTTGTTGCAGCCTGTGTTGCAGCTTCTAAACTGCCTTTCAGTGCTCATTGTAACACGCCGTTGCAGGCCTGTATTATGGTTTTATATGTGCAGCAATAACGATTCTATAATCTAGTCAAGCTCTACATTAGGAGTATGTGCAGTCGCTTCGTCGGCCACAATTAATCATGTTTAATGCCGTTTGTCTTGAGAGGTCCATTAGTGTGTTGCAGTTTCACGCATCAGGCCTCTGGATTGCAACTCAATTTTTACAGGCTGTTTTAGTCAAATTGCATGTTAAGGCTGCCCAGACAAACTAAAGGGTATTTTACACAAAGAATGACAAAAAAAATGCGTTTATGTCCTGTTTGTAATGGTGTTTCAATGCAAAGGATTTCTCCCTTTCCTGCTGCAAAGTCAAACATTTTCTCATTTGTTTCCTCGTTTGCTGAATTTATTTCTGTTCCACCAATGTTGACATGCATAAGGACAGAGTCTCTGTAGTTCGGATTCAAGACTGAGGCAATAATTGATTGAAGCAAGTAGCAGTCCTGCACTGCTCGTTTGTATCCCCCTCACTTCCTGTCGTGATTGATTCCCAGGCAAAGATCCAATCGAAACCAGGGCCTCGTGTATGATGTCATTTGAGTAACCTCACTAACCCTGTAGGCAAGGCAGAGCACACCGGTCTGCTAATGCCGTCTTATACCTCCAACCTTTTATATATAAACAACAGTAGCATCTCTAGATGTTTTGTTTGCTATTTCCAGCTTTAGAAGTATCGTGTCTATTTCTGTCATCTCCTCCTCTGCACACCCATTCTCTCTTTCACAGTTTCACTCTGTTACAGTGTTGGCCTTTGACGGCTGCAAGAACCCAGTCAGTGCAGTGATGCAACATTGGTGTGTGATGCAATATGGGTGATCATAGAGCGCTAACATTTTGTCAACAGTTTTATTCTTTATTTTAAGGGTTAAAGGGAAGTGCTGGGGCTTGCATCAGGCAACGTTTAGGATAGAGAGAAGTTTGAAAGCTGCTTTCTCTCCGACAGAGAGGGGGCTCAAACTATTGTTCCCGCTGAAACAATGGGAGCTGCGGGGCGACATGCAGTGGTGCGCACATGAATGGCAGGGCTCTGGGATGTGTGTGGGTCAGTAGCCCGGGGTCTCCGTCCCAAAGCCCCTTTCCCAGCGCCTCACAATGAGCCTGCACAAGGTCGGGGCTCCTAGGGGTCACAGGGCAGCCCCTTTTGTCCCGCACTTCAAAACACATAAACATTTATAAATCAAGAGCCAGCCTGGGCCCCTTGTTTAAAAAAGGAGGGTTATGGGGTGGTGTGAAGGGGGGAAGAAGAGAGGGAGGGGGGAAAAAAAGAAAGAAATAACTAGTGGCTGCAGATGCAAATTCCATCATTTGGACAGAGGTGGAAGTTTGTCAAAGTTTCAGCCCTGTAGTAGAAGTTTGGGCTCTGCAGCAGGCAGTCGGATGGAAATACGCGGCCATGTGAGACTGGATTTGGACTTATTATTGAACTGTACCCCGTCCATCTGTTTCACTCTTCTGTTGGATATGCGTTCAACATCTCCGGAATGGGATTTGTGTCGCACAGTGACATGTGGTTCTCCACACCTGAGGACTCAAAAGACAAAAGGGGGTAGGCCTATATAACCGCCAGCACAGCACTGAACCGAACTGACGAAATTGCACAAAATAATGTAGTCAGTGGCAGCGCATTATAGTATGGTGAATAGTATTATTTTACATCAAACACACGGAGGCTGCAGGATCGAAACGCCCTGAATATAAGCTCAGCTTTCTTCAGTACACGTGAACTCCCGCAAAACTGGGCTCCAACTAAGACGACATCGAAATGCTTTTTTTGTTTATAGGTGCATTTTCGTCCGAAGCCATGCATTTATGGACAAGTTAAGTCCTAAAAGAGGCCTCTTCCCTCAGCAGACTGGACACATGAAACGTACCTGAGAATTAACTAGAAAAAAATATACTCACGATAGAATAACATTTAGGACCGATCCATAGTAACCTGCTATGATTTCATTTGAATCGTGCGTTTGATAATTCAACTGCCCAATAAGCATTGATGTTCGTCTTTTTGAGAAGTAGTGTAACGAATTGAAACCAGAAGAAAAGGTGTCTGTCTGTGGGGAAACGGGTCCAGGCTGCTGCAGGCTCTGGTTTGCGCTGCAGCAGTAAACGCTGTATAGTTGCATCAGTTTTAGCAACGGGATGCTTTAATAACCGCAGCCTTTCCATCAGCCCCCCTTATTTTTTGCATCATGCATCAGGCCTCCCCCCCCCCAGCCTCACAGCCTGAACGATGTCGCTCTTTGTGCTGTAATATTCTCCTTAATCAGCGCTGGTTTGACGTGTTGATCTATTTGTTCTACATTTTTTTTTCGTACACATCAGTAATGGGTAAAAATTCTTATTGTAACACAAATGTACAAAGAGTCGTTCTGTTATCAGTGCGATTTTTTCGAGATTTTTTTCTTTATTCACAATTTGTTTTGAAGGCCTAATAGTAAATTGGTTTGAGCTAAAGTTTGATTCTTGCTTTCTTATGTATGAAAGTGTGTCGTTGATAATTGTGAGGCAGCAACTTAAATATATTAGTGTAATTATTTTAACATTTCTTTTTGGTTTCCTGGTTGAAATCAAATGATGCTTATTCTAGTTAGGAGGACATACATGTAAACATACCTGCAGTACCACATAAGAAAGAGGGGGCATACTGTGTGTTTCCACAGTTTTTAGCAGAAAGAAAATGGAATATATGATGAGAGGAATATTTGGTGAACATGTTTCTTAAATTATAGCAGCTTCACAGAGTCATGTTATGCACAAATATGATTAACAGCATAACCACAAGAACCTTTTGCATGAATTAACTACAGCCCGATGAACATTTGTATTGATGTTATTATTTAAAAAATAAATTCATTTAAAAATACAATGCTGTACAATGCAGTTCTATTTGTATTGGCTTGTTTGTCGCTGGGTGAATATTTGCATTTGGACACAAATGAATTCCAAATAAGTTTCTAGAAAAAAATACAAAATGTCAACATTGCATTTGTTTCACTCCAAAGACTGAATGCAATTTTGCTATATAACAAAATATGTGTGGATTTCATGGAAACCATTTAGAAAGTACAGTATCAAGCAGACATATAAAAGTAGTTTGTCGTCTTTTTGCCTCCTTCCACACATTTACGCGAATACATTTTTTGACATGTCTACATGATTAAGCATTGGGGCATTCAATATCAAAAAGTCTTTTTGTGTAATTTAAAACAAATGTGTGACTACAGTATGTAATGTCTGGCACCAGTTCAGACCTGCAATGAACAGACAGCAGATTTAGGAAATAACCTAGTAGATCCAGCTTTGTTTCAGGACATGACCTTACTGCAATTTTTTTCTTTCCCCCTTTTGTTTTTAATATGTGGCTGTTTAGCCCGAGCAGGGACAGTCTGCTCCCCAAGCTAACATCAAACACCAAACAGCAGTTGTTATTTCATGGTTGCGTGCAAGCAGAACCAGGTCATCTGCGATGGGTTACAGGCCTGCTGGCTGTGTTTGTAGTGTCCTCCAAAGTGTGCATCTTCCCTTACAGACACTGAATGCTCCGCATAGTATAAGAAAAACCTCATTCTTTTACAGCTCTGCCTTAATTGCTGTTAAATTTACACAATTTAATAATACATGCACTTTCAAGGATACATTACAAAGGAAGTGTATAATAAAATTCAAGCTATTTGAGATTAAATTTTGCATAGGCGGTTTGTAATTTGACTTTGTTTAGGTTAATTTAAACTACATCAAAAGAAATGTCATTATGGGCCCCCTGCTTTCTCACCTGGTCAGCGTCAGACCACCATGTATGGAGACTGAGATCTCAGCAGCAGCATGGGTTTGATTCCAACCCATGGCCATTTGCTGCATGTCACTTCATCTCTGTCCTGTCAGTGTCTATAAGCATTCATATCCATAGAAAGATTAAATGCTAAAAAAAAAGAAAAAAGAATTAGCCTTATTTTTCTTACTATCATGCAATATCAAATGCATATTTTACAATAGAAAACTAAACTGAACAGATTACTGTTATCTACAATTATATCTTGCACCTCCTGCAGCATAAACATACATAACAGAAAACGAAGCCCTGTCTGTAATTAGTGATATAGATACTTTGTACTTTGTGCCCTTGTAGTGCTTTGTGTGAGTCAAGCAGGGGTGAGGGTGTGGGACCTTCCTCCTCTGACATTACCAGGGGGTCAAATGTGCATGTAGGGCACCTGGCTCTCCACATCCCCTCTCTCTGTGATGTTAAATGTCAACGAGCAGCATACAAAGAAAGCTAGGTGAGCTTCCATTTTAATGCTTATACCAGGAGATTATCACGTCTGACTCCCAAAGTCATGTTTCTCTTGTGTAAGAACAATTAGAGCTGTAAGGGAAAGGGACTTCAGAGAATCATTAACCTAAGCTTTTCTTTTTATGGAAAGTCTTAAAATGTGGTGCATACTTTCATGCTCCTTGTGTAATCGAATTAAGCAAATGAATGAATTTATTCTGGACACAGGTGCTCATGCTTCTGAAAATCATCTTGCTCTAATAGGTTGTATTCCAGCATAGCCGCCTCACGTTGCTCGGCCGCAGTCAGGTTTTTAAAATAGAAGCAGCAGGAGTGATATGATCAGATCACTGATTTTACAAGGCACAGTGTGGATTAATATATAGTTCAATAACTGCATTGCACGCTTATCCAATTGTCTCCCAGATCGGAGATACAGTTCAGCGTGGCCGTCTCACCCGAGGTGCACAAGATGTTAGATGTAAATCTGTCCTATCAGGCAGAGAAGCATCCTTGCTCAGAAATGGCAGCAGTCAGGACCTTCCGCTGCACTGCACTGTTCCCTAATAGAAAGCCTGTTGAGACCCAATCAGCAGGTCTGTTCCAGGCTCCTAAGTGGATTTCTCCCATACCCCCAAGGTTTGTGAAATGAGGGTCAATGGGTCTGTTATTGTTTTTCTCTGCCTCTTTATCCCCACATAGCTCTGTGATGTCAACAGTGAAGTGACAAAGAGAGCTGGGCCCTGGAATAAAAGAAACCCAGAGAGGAAATAACTGCTATTATGATCTCTGTGCATGTTTATTCTCAGCAGGGCTGAAATTGTTCCACAGGGCATGGATGTGTACCCATATGAAGAAGGGATTGAGGTAAATATCACTTATTCCCCCAACAGGTTGGAATGAAAAAATATTGAGTTTAGTCTTAAATTTATTTCAAAGCACAACCCTTACTGTTTGTCAGGTGATGTACGGTTCACTGTGCATTAAGGTTCATGAAATGATTTGATATAATATAGATGTGCCATTTGTAAAGGCTGCTTATACAATTCACAGCCGACAAACTCTTGTGTTATTAACAGTTACAGCAGGATGTATACAGCTTTTCACCTTGATGCTTTCAAAGGAAAATGGAAACAAATGCTCCACTGCTGCACTAAATAGAAACATTTTTAACAGATAGGTTTTTGTCAGTGGCTAAATATTATTATTTTCCATTGTGTTACAGCCCACAGCCATTTATTAAATGAGAGAGGGGATCTGTTATGAGGGAGAATCTTACGTCTCTGCCTGCAATGTGATCATTGCACCAAAGCGAAGCCATAAATTTCTTTTGATATAATTGTATTAATGCAGCGAGTAATGGATGAGCATATGTTTCATACTGATTACTATCTCTCTCTGACTGTGTGTCCTAGTTGCCTTCCCATCGCCTGACTATCGGAATGAGAATATGTGCCTTGAGTTAATGCTGATTGCAGCAGCTGCCAACACATGAATCTCCATGGCAACAATAATGGTTGCCAGGCAACCATGCTCTTTTAGGGACACTGAAAGAAGCCCAAAGGCTTACTAAAAATATATGTGGGTATAGTACTTCAGCACCTCAGCCTCATGCACATTATGCACAGAGTCACAAACTATTAAATGCTTTAAGAATCTGTGTGTTAGTTCCTCCTATTCAGCTGCAGTGGGTGGTTCTACTGATTTTTGCATGAGTGCTCAGCTCTAAATAGCAGCCGCAAATACAAATACTTTCATGACATTAACACACAGAGGCATGACAGAAGAGTGCATCCTTCTTTAAGGTTATGTGCTGCATAGTGGACACGGACAGCCTGCTCCAAGGAGATAGTGATGGTTTTTTTACTCTTGAAAAATGGGGCATCTGTCAGCCATCTTGGCTCCTGTATCGAGCTTCCCCTCGCAGCTCGCACAGAACCCAGGTGGTATGCGCACACGCTGTGGAACAAAGCATTCCATCAGCGCAAGTGACATCACTGCAGTCAGCTCAGCTGTTTCTGCCTGCGCTATAAATAGTGTGGCGGAAAGAGCGGATTGCCTATGCAGAAAATATTTAACTCCTGACCCTGAGCCTTGAGAGAAATAGATTTTTTTTCTTGCATGGAAGTGGGGAACTGGATGTTTGCCAGGGCTTCAATTATGAGATTTTGTTCATGCTTTCCTTATGGTTGTATGTCCAAATTTGGACATACAGTACAACCATATGGAAAGTAAGTATTATTAGTATTATCAGTATAAGTATTATTAGGATTATAGAAAGTATTGTCTTGTGCTCTGTGGTGAATTTATGATAAGTGTCTGTGCTTCAAGATGGATAGAAAGGAATTTAAAGGTTACCATTTGTGATATACATCTGACTTTTCAGATCAGATTTGAAACAGAGATACTGAGATAACTGAGATATTTTGTGTCACAGTGTTGATTTTATTTTCTGAAAACGAGGCTTAATGTCTTTGTAGCATATGCATATGGTTTTCTTGGTGTATTAAAAATTTTTCCAAATTTAATTTTCCCCCAAAATTTGCAAATCAAGGACTCAAATTGTTTTCGGACTTAATTTAAGGAGACAATGTTGTTTTATGCAGCCTCTAGTTATGAAGCAAGTATAAAATAGCTCTTACAGAGGTTAAACCTGCACCTTGACTGATAACACAGAATGTATCACAGACATTGTGTTGAGGCACCTAACTGGACTGGTGGTTGTGGTCAGGGCAGAACCCGAGCTTAATATGATTTGTGAATGTTCTCTAGTTATTGCCTTGTTAGCTGTGAGTTGTTTGAACCAAAAAAAGGGAAGAATGTCGAGTTGGAGCCACAGCGAGGGAATGCAAAGGTAAAGTGAAGAGGAAAGCAGGTCAAACAGCTCAGTCACACACATCCTGAGAGCCGGAGAACCAAATGCTGTCATTGATAAGGTAGCTTTTGCACATTCTCTTTAAAAAAAAAAAAAGAAGAAAAAAAAACTCTGACACACAGCAGGTTACAGCTGGTGAGTTCCTCCTTTGCTCCTATGTTGAACGCTGCTAGTCCAACCAGCCAGGCTGAGGGTCGTAGTGTGGCTGGCCATGCTCCAGGGCGTGTGCAGGGGGCTCTGCCATGGCGTTGGCCCTCGCAGGCTGGCAGCATTGAGGAGCGTAAAGGCATTCAGTAGCGTGAATGTCCCTTTGTCTCAGAGCAGCATGCAAGGCTAGCTCTAATGAGGCAACTCTTTGTGGCAGGCCTCTCAACATCAAGTGGGCTGGTGGACTCATTAACCTGACTACCGCAAATAAAGCAGGCAGGCACAAGAGACGCTTATGATAGCACACTTAAGGCCCCGTTGAATCCACCCCACCGCCGCCATCATCCCTCCACCTCCCCTCTCTCCTCTTTTCCCTCCAGTGTCTCAGTCTTCCCAGGGCTCCTCTGATAGGAGGAAATCAGCCTCTGGCCTATTTCAGGTGTCCCAAATAAGGGATGAGGGTGATTTCCTCTTTCCTTATTCTGTCACCTTCATACCTTGAGCGTTAATTGGTGTTTTTTTTCTTGGTTTTTTGTCTCTGTACTGTAACATTGTTTTTGCTAAGAAATGAATGAACTGTGTTTGCTTGCTTCTTAGAAACAGACTATTCTGTTAGTGCAAATGTTATCCCAGTGTATATCTTTGTTAAGCACATTTCTTTCTGTAGATATATGTCAATGAACTGGTTAAAGCTTTCTCTATTGTAGTAGAGAATGCATACTTCCTATTGCTACATATACGTAATGTTCAAATTTAATCTAACGGATATAGTTGGTGCTCAAATACTTTAGATATTTGCAGGTCGAGATGCATTTTTATTTTAGTCACACTGTCCTCCCAACAATCTATAATTGTCATTTGTTCTGGATTAACATTTAATTGCAGTTTTATCAGTAGCAGCGCGACAGAACCACGGCTAGAAAAGCTGCAGTATATGATTGTTTTAGTTTATGCAAAAGTGGAAAAGGGAAAAGGAGATATGAGTGATGTATGGTAGGAAATAATCAATCATCTTCTATTTAATTATTAGATAAACTTTATGTAGAATGTGTTGTTCTTCACGGTTCACTTTTTTGTGTGATATATAGGTGGAATCGTGCTTCCAAACAAATTTTGACTGTCAAGGTGCTGCCATGTTACTTTCTGTATTTGTTGAACTGCTGTCAGTCTGATTTAAGTTTCCTGCTTAATGAGTCTTTTTAGTCTTTTTATACCATCTTGAATCTTTAAAACTTATCAGCTTGGACAACGTGTTAATCAACTTGACTTATTGAGGTCAGAGGAACCTTCTCCCAACATTTGAAGCAGTTGTAATGTGGAGATGAGGGATCGTACGCGAGCCTGCTGAAAGAGATTGCTAACTTGTTTTGATGAATATTTTTTTTTTAGCGATTTGGAAGTCCTATATCTCTCCACTGAATTATGTATCCATGTGAAATTGGGTCATGTGAAGCTGTTCTCTAACACTGACAAGGACAGGTTAAATACCTCTCATGGTATCACAGCGTGTTGTTTCATATTTATTATGCGTTATCTGTGCTGGTTATTAAAGCACAGCTTTATTTCTTATGGGCGTGGACCTCTCAGATATTGATTCAATGTTAATGTCATGTACTGTTTTATATATGGCCTTTGAAATTGCTCAAGCATTTGATCAGGTTGCTTGTATGTAGATTAGATTCATTAGATATTCCCCCTGCTATTTTTTTATTGTGTTTCCCCACATTCATTTTATGGCCTGTCATCGCCTCCCTGCAAAGTAAATGATTTTATTCTGGTGACACTGGGTACCCTTGATAAGCTCAGAAGATAGGGAGAGGCTCACGCCACAATAAGCGCTAATCATGCAAGTGCCTCATTTTCTGAAAAGGAATATTCATACCAACATCAAAGGGGTTAGCAGTCCTGACACTGACAAATTGATGAGGTTTCATTAAATAAGTAGGCCACTAATGTTTATTTAAATGAAATTTACGGTTGCATTATTGATTTGCCACTACAAAATTATCTGACACGATGCACATGGATTGTGAGCAGTGGCTCTCTGCGGGGGCAGACAGACAGCGGGAGTGTGGAATGGGGGATGGATAGACTGTAGCCTAAAGATTGGAAGCACAGGGAGGAAGGTTAGGAATTAGTATAGCCTTTTGCCTGTATGTTCTCAAAATGAAGCCAGCGCTTGTGCAGAAAAGGACGTTTGTGTTTGCATTTAAATCGCAGACTACATGGGGGTAAAGAAACCCCTGCCAGCATTATTTCTGCTTTTATAGGATGTGGCAAAGTAGTAATGTCTGACAAAATATACATCCAATTCACTCGGCTTCATTCAGGGTAGATAATACGAACAGCAAAGGCTCATATCTCTTCTCAACATTTGCAAAATGTCAGCATTGCATCATTGTACAGTCTGCCCTCTAGTTTTCTGCCTCTCTAACCGGTGAATGTCTATTTCAGGTGTCCTATCTCCATCACGGTCATCCTTTTATGTCTTTAAAACTGCATATTAAAATAGTACACCATACATGGTAATGGTTTCAATTTAGAAAATCTTCAATGTAATATATTGCAAAACTATTTCATATTATTTTTTTTCTCCTATTGTTCCCAAGGGTAGGATCAAGGAGAGAAGTCTAAACAGTGTGAATTTATGCACATGCACATGTTTGTGAGGTGCACATGCACACTTGGCGCTGTTTGTCAACACAACACATGTACGGATTGCTATTGACAAGTATACAGAACACACCAAGGGCTACTGAGACGACTCAATAAAATTGAAGGATAGGCTTGTTGCAATCCAAGGCCATTCTAATTTCCTGTAATAGACTCCGCTATGCTTTGAAATGTGATTTGGGCTGGAGTAGTGGGTTTTTGTAGTCTGTTAGCTACTCTATCCATCGCTCCTCCTTGTAACGGAGAGCATCGGAGTCACAAACTGTTTGTTTTTTTTACCAGGCAGCGGCAGACACACCGCAGTATTCATGCAACAACCACAGGCTCTCATCTGTACCACAGCAAAACATTTGACTGAACAAAAATCAATCGTAATCAGATCAGAAGAAATGAATCCAGGTGCCACAGTTGAATATTATACTAATAAACTAAAGTGTGTTCACTGGGTTTGTATCATGATTTAATGCTCATCCTGTGTGTGAGGGAGGCTTCTTGCTGCAGCGTTTGCTCATTTTTTTTTTATGTCAGTGTTGTTTCACAGTCTGAAAGGGTTTATTTTTCAGACTGTAAAATTGTAAATAGTATAGTAGCTGTGCATTGTTTGAGCTCACATACAAACATGTACACATAAGTGGCTTTTATTGTATTTGTGCAATGACTCAAGACAGACAACACACATGCTTGTGTCAGGTTCCATACGCTGTGCTTTTATTTTAGGAACAGCTCTCAGCTCTCTCTGTGTTTGTGTGTGAGCTGAGCAGATGAAACTGTTTCTGTTCTCCTCTTCCTCTCAGGCATCGCTCTGATGGCTGGTCCAACAGGATGACTGCCTGCCATCTGTCCAGGTATTATGCCACACATTCCTTCACCCCACAGCTCTGTGACAGTCTCTGAACGTGTGTGTATTCCTGTGTGTGTGTGTGTGTGTGTGTGTGATTGTTTGGGGGGGATCTGACAGTTACACTCTCTCACAAGCCTAAATTTAATCTTCAACAATTTTGTCCACTCTTCTCTCAATTATTATTTTGCATCATATATTTATTGAACAGGTATTAGTCCATCACACAGTGCCTTCTAGCATGCACAGGCACTCCCACTGTAAAGGGATATGCCGGTGTGTGTGTGTGTGTGTGTGTGTGTGTGTGTGTGTGTGTGTGTGTGTGTGTGTGTGTGTGTGTGTGGCAGGTAGGAAATGACATTATGACAATGACACCTTTGCTAAATTATCAACTGGGTTTCTTGAAACTGTACAGACACTACTGCCCACAATATTGCTATCTACACCAACGCCAACAAGGAAACAGTCACACACACATTCACAGAAATCATAAAGAAAAGTAATGGCTTTATTGCTTTTTGCAGCAGCACTGCATTCCATCTGTAGCACCAGTTTTTTAACACAAAGGATTACCTTAGAAAATAAAAAATATGTTGTGTCTATGAGGACGCCAGGAGATGCAGAATTCATTTTAATAGCAGCATTTTAAATTATCTGCAGTGTTTTTTTTATCAGCAAAGTCAATAACCTTCTTTGTTTTCCCTGGTAAGATTTGGTCACATTGATTTGATTTAATAGAGTAATATAATAAAAACATTTAATAATGATGGTTTAGAATACACCACACTGTAATGTTAAGCCGATATAAGGATATTTTCTGTTTGTCAACATTTTTTATATTATTACAACTGTATTTAACTATAATGTGATCCTTTTTTGATCTGTTTAGACGGCAGCCTCCACTTATGGATGCTCACAGGAGGAGTTATGGTTCTTGTCAAATACATTATTATCTGTTTAGAGCTGTATTATATTCTGCTTATGTTGTACTAAATAAGGAGACTTCTTTCTAGGTTTTTCTATTTTTATTTTCTTTTAGTATCTGTTGAAAAGTGCTTCCATACAATGTGAAATCAAACTGAAGACATGTTCAGCGCTCAAAATTGCTTGATGGCGTGGCGAGTCTTGGTTATTGCGTCGCTCTATCTACACCACCCTCTCAAATTAGAAGAAAAAAACTTCTGCCTTGCTCTCTTTTTTTTTTTTTTTCTTTTTTTTTTTTGCAGAAAGTCATGCTTCAACAGACCGTTGTGCCGTTTGACCCACTTTAACTCAATATTTCATCCTCAAGAAAACCAAATACTACGGTGCATTTGCAGTGGATGGAGAATGATAAAATTCAGCACCATAAACACTTGGAGTTAATATCTTTGTTACGGGAATGTATAGAGTGTATGTGCTTGGTGTGATAAAGTATTTCCATACTGGTAGGCGGACAGTGATGAAGAGAGATATTTTGCAGCAGGTGTTGGTTACCATTGGTTATGTCTCCATACCAGAAGTGTGTATTTGGAGGAAAGTAGGTCACAAAATATAACAGCAATATTTTGTGATTTTACCCCCGTAGAGAGATCCTCTCTACGTACCAATGTATGGTCGACCGCTGGAAAGACCCCAAATTTACATCTGAGGTTAGGAGGCAGGGATGGATAGAGAGATGTTGAGGAGATGGGGGAAGGGATGGGATGAAGAGAGAAAGAAAGGAGCGAGGGCACAGCAGCTGGCTTCCTTTTTCCTGTCATTATCCCTCGCCGCTGTTTCAGTCAGTCCCATTTGATGAAAGTCAAATAGTACACTAGCCCTGATTATGTGACAACTGGAATTCACCTACTTAGTTAATCCTGCATCAGGGTTTAGATTTCAATTAATTACTCTCTGGTTGCTCCATCCTCCCAGGGGGTGGTGAGGGAAGGGTGGGGGAGGGAGCCTGCTGTGTGGGTGAGGAGAATACAGTATGATGGAGAGGGTGGGGGGAGGGGAAGCCATACATAGAGAACAGAGATGGCGAAAATGCCTGCACAGCACATTGAGATATACCACACAGGGCACGGAGATAGTGCCTGTCTGGTTTTCCTCCTTTAACAGTGTAGCCATGGAGCAATCCGCGGAATATTTCTATAGCCTTTCCCTCATTTGCAGGAGATCCATGGTGCATGTGTGAGTGCAGCATATGCATGCATGTCTTTGTGCCTCCTTGCACTGCGTTCAGCGAGCTGTCGGATACCATCATGCTTACTAGTGTGTACTTTGAATGCTTTTGTTCATATAAATCTGAGCATGTGCGACACACATTTCAGAGCATGTATTTATGTCTGTGTTTCACACAAAAAAGCTGCATATTAATCAGGTCTCAGAGGCCCTTTAGAGGATCAAACCCCCCAGGTTGTGATTTTCTGCCATTAGTCTTACGAGGTTGAGGGGACTGGGACTGTTTAGGCCAGCTGAGCCATCTGCACTGAGGGAACAATGCTACTGTATCCCTTCTCTCCTTCTTTCTCCTCCTCTCATTGTCTTTTACCTTCTCTCATGCTGACATTCCTTGACATTCTGGGGAAGGTTTGAGTTAGAGCCTCCTGGCCTTGATGCAGTGCTAAATCTTTCACCATATGGCACCCGGGCGCACTGATGTCTGTGATGGGCAGAGTGCCTGATGTGAGGCTCATACACAAGCATTAACATATAAGCAGGTAAATTTCAGTAGCCAGTATAAGATTAATGTCATATCTAAAATCTCTACAGATATTTAGATCATTATAAGTATGAATGTAAAAGGAAATTTCCAGTTCTTTTTTTTTGCAGTTTAAAATTGATCTAATATGAAAACAACCAATACTAAGTTCATCAATTGGCATTTTATTATTCATTCCATGAATGTCATTAGAATGAATTATATTATCTTTAGTATAAAATACAAGAGACCATCTTATATAATTTCAAATGTATAATTTATTCAAGAATGAAAAGCCTGCTTACTGATAATGAGCAAAGTGTCCTCACTATGACATTTTATGTTGAGCATGTGGGATTTTGTTAGTTTGCCCTTTTAGTCACTGACATAATTCACAATGCTCTTTATCAGAAAAGGCTATATGTGAATAATTTAAATGAATTCAAATGCTCTGCTTAAAGCACCAGGTCTTTCGTATTTATAAATCTTTTTATTTTTGACGATGATTACAAAAACAAAATGCTGTTTTATTTCAGACTTATCAGAATTTCCTCCATTGTTATTAAAGAACAATGCCATTTGTGGAAGATAAAGCTGTATTATTTTAAATAATCCTCCAATATTCAACGGTAGGATTCTCTTAATGCATGCTACTGCAGCTTTTAGGTCTGAATTATAGTCATTTACTATAATGAGGAACATTTCCTCTGTTTATCCCTATAGCTGCTGCACATCACAAACACATTTCTTTTCATAACAACCTTTAATTTATTCCATCCAACAATTCATTTAATCCTCATTCAATTAATCATGTCAAGAAGGAACTTCTTTTGTTCTTTTGTGAAACATGCCATCATGTAATGTGAAACAGAGAGCATCTAAGCAGTGATCAAGGACCCTCTGCTAATGGGGAAGCTAATGGAGGTGGTAGCTAAAGCTAATACAATGTAGAGCTCCTGCAGGGAGTCCTCACTCTCCATCAGTTGTCATTATGGTGCTGTGGTGCAAGAGCTGATCCTTGATACACTGTCAACCTCCTGTAATCTGCTTTTAACAGGAGAACTGGATACTTCTCCTTACCCAGGCCTGTACCTCCTCCCCCATCTCCTCAACATCTCTCTATCCATCCCTGCCTCCTAACCTCAGACGTAAATTTGGGGTCTTTCCAGCGGTCGACCATCCATCGGTACGTACAGAGGATCTCTCAACGGAGGTAAAATCACAAAATGTGAACCATCCCCACATGGGCCTCCTCCTTGCAAAGGTGAGGCCCTCAATGCAAAGGTTCCTGGGACATTAATGGTGTTTGGCATCCCAGCTCAGTAACAGCACCTCTGGTGCCTCTGGTCTTGATGATGGCAGTGTGAAGATAAAATAAGGCAATGAAGGAAATATCATCCAAAAATAATGATTTTGGAGATTTGTTAAGAACTGTGTATTAAAAGAGAAGGAAGGAAACCAAGGAAAGGAAACCAGGAAAAGGGCAGGAAACATCGCTGCAGATCCATCACACCCCGGACACAAATTGTTTTAACTTCTCCCCTGACCTGCACGCTATAACAACAAGACACAAGAATATATTCCTGATTCCTGAGTCCTGATTTTTACACCTTGTTTTTTGCACAGATTAAAAACACTCAATATAACTTCTTCTTCTTTTTAAATTTTGGACACAATAGGGCTGAATAGCTGTGTGTTACGCCCTGTTTCCAGTCTTTATGCTAAGCTATGCTAACTGCCTCCTGGCTGTGGCCTCATATTAACCCAATAGGCATGAGGGGGGACGCAAAATAAATCATCTCCTAAAATGTTGAACAACCCCTTTAATGCACATGCATGTATGTGATCGGAAAGAAGAAGCTGCTAATTCTGAGTGAGAATGATCAAACAGAGAGTCAGAGAGAGAGAGAGAGAGACATGCACAGAGAGTTTTCTGTATTTGTAATGGCTGCCATCCTCTCTCTTTCTCTAAACCCCCTCCTCCTCTCACGGCTGCGGCTCTGTGGATCCTCTTTGCCCAGGCATGCTGTACTGAACATGCATAGCAGCATGTCTCCTCCTGTAGCAAGCTACCTCCTGCACCATTCCTCCCGCTATTTCAAGGAAAGTGCAACCTTTGCCTTGGGTCTTAATTATGTTCAATTTGCCAAGCTGGGCCTGAAACCATTGGGGGTGGAAAAGCTCTCTGACCTATTTATCAATGCAGCTTTTTCTTTCCTCTGACTGAGACCGAATCAAAAAGATTCACAGAGAGAGAGAGATAGACTTAACTCATTTTTCACATTAAGCAGAGTGCAGCAACAGCATAAGATGTCTGGAAAAATAAGGTTTAACATTGGAATAAAATAGTTTCCTTTAGCGGTCTCAAAAGTCTATGCAGAAAAAAAAGAAACCGTGTTCATGTTTGTTTCACCTGCATCTAACACTACCATGTTATCTCCCAACCAGACTGTTGCTCTTTCACAAGCGACTGAAGAAGCTTCTTCAAACCACATGATTGGAGGTAAACACTGAGGAGGCCATTGACCTTTCATTATAGCTTCTGATAAGGCCAACTATCTCCCCTCTCTTCACTGTGCCCTAAATGTCAAGTCACTGTATGTGTTATAATTACTCTGAGTTGGTATTTTCCTTCCCTTTACATTTCAATGCATGGAGAGCAAATCCCTCTAGTTGAGGTCTACTGAGGACATGTCAAACTGCAGTAGACGTGTGGTTAATTTAGCTGTTCCTGGGATGATAAATGTCCTTGTAACATTTTCCAAAGATGGAAGGCATCTTTACACTGAGAATTTACCTGCTCGGTGTCAAGAGCTCCTTAATACATTCTCATTAAGAGGTTTTATGCATGGACAAACAAGCAAATGCTAATAAACTTCTAATTTCTTTTCTCACAGCCAATTGAGGGATTCTGAATATTGACAAAAAGTATTGCAATCATGTCTCCTTTGCCTGATTACTGAACGTGCTATTTTTATAAAGCCTCTTTTTAAAACTATTTGACAGTCAGAAAATTAGTTCAAGAACAAAGGGGTTACTCTTGAGGTCGACTGTTGGTGTATGCTTAGATTAAAGATTAAATTTGAGTGATTGTTGAAAGAACATTTTGATTACCCCACTAAAGATTAAAAAAAGGCTCTAAAATGATCAGATTGTGCTTTTCTTGTGTGATTATATAACTGGATGATTAATAATTTTTTTTCTTTTATGCAGGCAATTCCAGTCAAGGATTTTTTCCAGCAGCTGTTCTGTTGATTTTATCTTGTTGTGAGAGATAATGTCAAAGTCGTGCAGTGTTTCCCTTAAAAGAGGTACATCCTCCAAACATTGACTCAATACAATGTGCCATATTTCAGCTCTATTGTGATTTTTTTTTTCTTTTCATGTGGAAACGTTGTGCATCACTAATGCGATTTGACTTCCCGGTGCAATTGTGTGGAAGAAGGTAGGCCCATTTCGCTGAGCGTCAAGGAAGGCTTTTAAACTGTCACCTCACTCTCTCCTTCCTTCATACAGACACCTTTTAGAGGTCCTCTTCGCTGACTTAGACAACCGATTGTAAACGTTTTTGTCCTACTCTGGTGTTTTGTTGAGTTATTTGGTCTAATGACTGATCGGGTCTCAGGAACCTTGTCTCTTTTCCGGAATGAATATTTCATGTCAGTGAAGGAATGTTAGTATGGTGGGTTTTGACATTGTGAAACATATGAGTATGGGCTTTAACACACACCGACATACACTATCAGAAGTCCAAATCTAGTTTGCATGTCGACAGACTGCGATGATTCAAGATGGCACCTGTCTTCTCCAGCTTAGTGACAGCCAGCGTCTTCACTGACAAGAAAACTCAGTGAGAACCAAAGACAGGATCTAATATTAGGACTGTTGTAAGCAGTGAGATGCGTGAATCTCTCTATTGAGGACGGGGCTCTATATTAGTCGTTAGATTAAAAACTGTGGGGTGCTGAGGACGTTAGTCAGACTCGCTCCATGTGGTGATTTGCTGCATGCCTTTTAACGAGAGCAGGCTTCACTTGCACGTGGAAGAAAATGAAGTGAGGAGAAAATGAAATTATGATTTGTGATGACAAAAATGAGACGTGCGCGTCCTGCCACAAAACAGCAACAAACCATGAATAATGCATGGCTGCCATGGGCTATAGATTAAGTGTGAATATTCATTAATTTGCTTGCCCTTTGGGAGGTGTTGCAAATTCATACAAAGACACACTGGCAACTGGGTTAGCTACCACTCTCATGAGTAAATAAGGGAAACTAGGAATGGCAGTGGTTGGTTCCTCATAAACACCCAAGCTGTCCGCCAACTGAAGGACAGTATCAGCCCCGTTAAGAAGTTTTAACAGGGTTTTCTTCAAGTAGTGACACCCCCCTCCCCATGACCAGCTTTTAAGTGCTAAGTCACCAGAGCAGGGAAAGCCCATTAGCGTAAAGACAGTGGGGAAGGCAAGAGTTTGAGTGATTAGGCTGATTGGATATAGCAGCACTAGGTTGCTCAGGTCAGGACTAATCAGCTTCAGAATACAAGGAAGGTCCTCAACGAGTAAAAGAGAGGAAGACAGACGGATGTGACTGCTGTCCAATGCAAACAAGCATCATGTCTTTCAGACAAACAAAAAAATAGCACTCACATACAGCCCCCTGGGCACAGTGCAGTTACTGAGTGAGCATGGAGATGGATGATCCATCACAGAGAATTGTAAAAACAGCTAATATTTGATGGATCTCTTTAGTCATTCCAGTTTGTGCATTCAGACGGAGCCACCGGACCCCAAAACCGCTTGAAAATCAGAAAAGAAAAAACAAATTGGGAAACCGTGCACTTTGAAAAGATCAGTGTCTGCACATCTACGGTCCGCATCAAGACATTTCACTGATAATACAACTACAAACAGAGCTGAGGAACATTTTAATGAAATCCCCTCCTGTAGTTTTGCTTGGAATGACAAACTGCAGACTCAACTCTCTATGGCACATAATTTCCCATCGTTGACTTATTTTGACAATATTTTGGCTCACTTACGGCACTCTGTCCCTCACCAGCACTTGGCTGTGGCTTCCTTTCAACAATCACCGTCTCCAATTTCCTCCACTATGAAAAAAAAAAAGTGATTTTGTTAATGGCATCGTTTGCACATTTATCCATAATATATGGTGGACACCACTATGAGCATGGCACTGGTAGGGGGAAGAGCAGGGAGTAGACGGAGATAAACGACTCATTAACCCTAAATTGATTGTGAGCTGCACACTCGTGAGCAGGATAGTTCATCATGAATATTTCATCTTAATTATTTGTGCTTGTGTTGACTCTGAGGCTCTAATTTACACATCACAGTGTGATGTATGAATTATTGTAATGAACAATATTTGAGCAGTTATTTCTTCCCCCTGCCACCATTTTTCTTCTACCCCCCTCTCCTTGTCTTCCACCTTTCTGTCCTGATATTTCTCTGTGTGCAGAAATAATTTGGCCTCAAGATAAACTCATGTCGTGAGAGCTTAAATCCTGAGGCCTGTCACTTACAAATCAAGCTCTGCTGGCTGAGGGGATTCTGCTTAAAGGTTTCTGATTAGAGCGTTGTTTCCTTCAATCTAAAGCATTTCTGGTATAAAAAAAAAACACATTAGAGAAATGCTGTCAGTTGGGATTGAATTTCTCATGAGTGCCAGTGAGATCAGCAAAGCATTTTCATGAATTTTCATGTTTGGCTGAGCTGTTTCCTGCACTTTCCCATCTTTTATTCTATATGACATGTAGGAGGAGGTGGAGTGTCTGCTTAGCTTTGTTTACCTTCTCCCCTGATGTCCTTGTCACTTGTGCTCAGGCAGATAGCAGCAACAGAGAGAAACTTTCATTTCCGCTAACCCATCGCCTTCACCGTGTGGACAATTTAGAGTATCCACACTCCACAAATCACTCTGTACACTTGTCTTATAACATCAAACTGCAAATAAACATGTGAAGATAGACAGCAGGTGTGCTCTGAATCGCTCATACCAACATGTCAACGGCTCTAACAAGACATCTCATTTTAACCACGAAGACTGTTGCCACATCTCAATAGACTTCTCTTGAGGTTCAGAGCAGAGAGCCAGATTGAGAGGTTTGGGGATTGGAGGTGAGTGCAAACCTGTGCATCAGCATGTCTTAATCCCAGAGAGCCATAATCTGGGATTAGGGACCCTCTCCTCATTGGATCCAGATTAGAGCATCCGCTCATGCAGCAGGCTCTGCACCAACGGCTGGCGCCACCTCCCCATCCACTGTGGGTGGAGCTTGGAGAGGCCGTGGTACTCCCTGATTGGAGGGTGCTCCGGATAAACTGTGTGGTGACAGGGTTGCCAAGGCAATCATGCTGGCTTTGTGATGATTGGTTGTGTCAGAGCTCAGGATGGCTGGCTGTCCTCCTGTAGATCACTTACTGAAGAGGTGCTTGTATTAACATATGGACGCACACACACACACTTTTGAACATCCATGCAAACTGAAAGATTTTCACTCTTCATACCAACAAATTTAACAACGTACTCGTTAGAACAAAGAGACATTGATTTATGGATCCGAAATTGAGCCGTGCAAGCAATAATTCATTTGTGTGTGTGTGTGCAGCAACCCACATGGGTCAATCTCATCACCCTGCTCAGAGGCACATGGAGGAACCATAATCCTAAGGGTCAGAGGGCAGCATCATGCTGCTTGCCTGGCTGAAAGGGCAGATGGGACACAAACACACACACAGGCACAGGTCAGCCTCATGCTGCCGGGCCGGTTTGAAGGACAGATGGGTACATTGTGTCATCATGGCGGCTAGGCTACAGCTTGTGGGGGTGGCCATGTTGACATTGAGAGGACACTCACTGGGTCAGGTGTACAGAAGTGGACACTGACTGTAGTGTATTATGTGGAGGCCTTCATTTTGGGTGTGTATTTATTCCTGCTGGTAATATTCATGATCTCTCTCTCTCACACCTGCGGTAAAATCACCTGCAAGTCATGTAAATGCCATTTAAAGTACTTGTAATTTTCTTTTGCATATCTTATTTAGTAGGTCATTGTAAATGTTTTTCTTCAGAATTCATTAAAGAAGTGATTTTGAGTGTGTGCAGGAAGCCTGTAAGGCAGAAAGTTAGCTGAATTGTTCTTTTTGCCCACTTCCATGCTTTCATTTGGAGCTAACCCACACTTGGGGGTTTTAAAGAGGCAGAAGTGGGAAAGTGTTATTATATTGATTAGTAAAGCAACATTAGTAAATTTAGAAAAACATTTTTAAGTGCAACTATTTGGGTTGGTCACAGTGCACAATCAATTGCGCACACACATTTATTACCCGTGTTAGCAGTCTTCACAATCACTTATTTTTCTCCCTTGTGGATGGGGGAGCATTTTCTTCTTACTTTCTTACAAAGAAACATCATCAGTGGAACAATATCTTTTCAGAAGCATCATAATCGTGCTTCATTTCCCTCTCATGTCTCAACCTCTTTATCGCGGCAGAGACACAGTTTGGGAGGTTTATGTTTTGTAAGCTGCAAATGTGGTATTAAAAATACTGCAATTTTAAGGAATTTAATAGATGTATAATCTGCTTTTGCTGGATTAGGCTCCCACATTGGAACAAATCAGGAAGACACAAAGGGCAGGGACTGGGGTCTAAATATATTCCCTTTATCCCTCACAGCATCAGCCCCGTTCTTGGGTGATACGCTTCTGGTGATGAGCGCTGGTGCTTTGTTTTTAGAGAAGGATCAGAGGGTCTGTAAAAAATGTATTTATTTTGTGTGTGTGTATATATATATATATATATATATATATATATATATATATATATATATATATATATATATATATATATATATATATATATATATACACACACACACACACACACATACCTGCAGGTAGAAGCCACAAGTTGTCTAATACTTGATTGTGTACAGTATGTGTGTGCATGTGAGTGAGAGCATAAGATAGAAGTGGTGTTATATGCTAGGAGAGAGGTTGGCAGAGGGTGACAGCACTCAGTTAGGTCTGTCAGACCCTGGGACTCAGCAGGCTGTCAGTCCCAGGATAGCAGAGAGAAAATGGTATACACTTTATCCCTGGTCTCCTGCAGGTCAACTCTGACAGGGTTGGCCCTCAATTACTGAGTATCAGCACCTCGCCTCTCCTCCTCTCACCCCTTTTTTTTCTCCCCTCTTCCTCATGCTCGCTGCAGTATGTCTGTGTGTGCTTTGCAAGAGCAGCGTGCAGTGAAGAAAAATAGAGAGTGGGGGCAGGGTGGCAAGTACCTACAATAGGCTGCCTGGAGATTCCATAAAGCAGAAGATATTTTCCAGAGGCGTTTGTACCTCGGTTTGTTGTGTGACTGTATCTCCTCACCTGCGAGGATTTGTTTTCTGTCACCCAGCATAACAATAGACTGTATGTTTTATTGCAATTTGAATACCGATCGTCCCTTCAGATATCGCAGCCATACTCAGCATTGACTATCATGTCTTTAAGCGAATCACATACATCTAATGATTCTAAACTTCATGTTTTATGTATCCACCTTAACTAATAAGGTCAACTAGCAGTGAAATGGCTGACAGAAATCTATGCATTTTAATGCTTCTGCAGAACAATGGGCACGCGCCAAACACAATAGGGTGGATGTGGAATCAGTCAATGAGGAGGTAGTGTGACCAGCTGGAGCCCTCTACCCCCTGACCCCGAGGTCACCAACCGCTACACTTCTTTTTCATCCACCTCTCTTGGTCAACTCATGAAAATGCATGGAATAAAAAAGTTGCTTTGTCATACAGATAACCCTGACGCGTGGAGGTCGAAGAGTGCACCATTATGAAATCACTCCCCTTTATTTGGAGAGGGTGATTGCTCAAACACCCCTTGACATGTCATCTTCTGCATGTTTGTGATGGAAAGCGAGGTCTGACCTGGAGCAGATGGACTGGGGTTGTGTCTGGAAGTTGAGCAGTATAACTGAACACCCTTGTTTAACCTTGACCCTGTATAAACCCACTGCACTGCTTTAAGGTCACTTGGGGTTTAATTTATTTTGAGTAAGTATTAGAGACAACGGGGCAACTCCCATTAAGCGGACCAGTCTTGCAGTAGCTATTCTGCTTTATTCAATCCAGGCTTCAGAAGAGCTGCAGGCCAAACAGAAAGGGACTCAAACTGGCTTCTGTGTATCCCAGTCCCTTTGTATTCGGACACTAAAGAGCTCTGTCTTGGTCCTCTGTCCTCTGTAGTGGCATAGTGAGCAGGCCTCGCCGCCTCCAGCTGTCAGGCTGCACATTGCTGAGGCTCAGAGATGATAATAAACCAAAATGTGAAGAGAAAAAACTCCAACCCACAGAGCAACTGATCTGCCACCATTGTCCCCCTGCACTTTAATGATCATATGACCCATTAGCGGGAGATGGGCCTTTCACAGAGATTGGGCCTTGAAGCTTTTTGGTGCTGGAACACACTGCCAGCCTGCAAATGCAGTTTGTACACAGAACAGCCAAAGGCTCGCACCTCCAGTTGGACGAGGTGTATGAGGCTTGTGTTTTGTTGTGTTGTCTTTCTGTTTGATTGTACTGCAATCAGTGGATACAACAGAAATATTGAATTTTCCCATCACTGGATTCAATGTCTGACTTTTCAATCTATTATCATGTCTATAAAGCTCAGCCTCAGCCTGTGTTGTCCGAGTATTAGAATTGGGAGAGAGCGTCGATTTGCTTATACTCTCGGGAAGGAGGCATGAGACAAGAGAGAGCTACAGATAACCAACCCAAACATCCATGGATATCTCTGTGCCCGACTTCCCTGGTCTTATATTTCCAGGGTTAAAAATCAATAGGACTGATGTAATTTGACGCATGAGTGCGTGTCAGAGTCTGCAAAGTAGACCTGGACCAAGGCACTTCTCTTCACTCACCCAAATTCACTTTTGTTCCATTCTGTTTTTAAATGCAAAGGGATTTCATTTCATTCTCCCTTTGCCATTTTAGCTCTTTTTTTGCTCTAAATCCAGCTTTTATAACGCCAAGGGGCTGAGTAAATGTGATCGATTTCTGGCGAGTGTGTCATCTAGGCCGCCCTTTTAGGAGTGGTTTTGTAACAGAGGCACAAAGGCGCGTGGAGCCATCATTCAGTCAGCTCTCCCATTGTTCACTTAATTCATGCTGAAGGATCCAGGTCAGGCCAGCAAGCCCCCTTCACAGGTTAGAAGTCAGGACTCCTCTCCCATAAACCACAGCCAAGAACAAAACCACTGAGGTCCAGAGGTGTGACGTCTTACTAGAAATATATTTCCACAACTATTTCTCCCTCTCTCTCTCTCTCTCTATTTGTAACATGACTGTGAAACTAATGAGACCTGAATCTCCCTGAAATTGTATTTGTTCAACAAAGTTTGCAGAACGGGGATCTGATATGAGATAGGATGAGAACATCATGTGTGGTTATTAGTTGAGCATTGGAGGAGCAGGTCCGAGATGATTTTGAATCTACACTGGCCTACTTTGTCTAACACTGTGGTGGGATGAGAGTGATACAGACTGGAGTCTGAATTAACCATAGCAACATGCCATTAATGTACATTTGATAAGGATACAGCTAGTTTTTTTCAGCTTTTATCTATCTCAAAGTATCCTCCATCCTGGCTAAGTCTACAACATTAAGCTCCTCCTGTATTAGAATATCCCACAGAAGCTATCTTCTCCTCGTCACTGAGGCAGCCATGCAGCTGGGCTCTCCTCCGAAGGAGAATTAATCTGCTCCAAACAACCTTTTATTTTCTCTACACAACTACTTGTCAGCCTCCACTGAAAGCAATTTGTTTTTGGCCCGCTTCTTCAGGCTCATGTAGCAGGACTGAGAGAGCAGTGTGGCATGTTGTTTCAAAAAGGAGATGGGGGGGAACAGTGCTTTAATCTGATTAGACCTGGCTAAAATCCCAAACCAGGGCTGAAGTGCACTGCTTGTGGTTTCTGAACAGCTTACGCTAAGTCTGTACCATGGAAATAATCTACTCTTAAAACCCAGGAAACAAATCAAGTATGGTAAGGACATAAGTCGCTGTCATTAAGGGGTCATTAGGAGAAACATTTCCATACAGCGCGCAGGCCAGTAGTCCTGGCAGAAGGGGGCAGTGTGTGTGTGTGTATGTGTGTGTGTGTGTGTGTATGTGTGTGCACATTAGTGATCATGTCTTTATATGTAAGTGTGTCTGATCATGTTTGTCACAATAGAAGCGACAATGTCTGTTTCTACATATTTGTGTGAATTTCTATACTTACAAAATATTTATGTGTTTGCGTGCATTCTCTCTCTGTGTGTGCACTATTTTTTTTCCGTGCATGTCTATATGCATTTCTTTGTGCTGCTGTGGGATTGGAGGACGACTTCTGGGGTGCTGAATAATGAATCAAAGCATGGGAGAGGAGCAATGTCACACTGCAGCAGCTTCTCTCTCTGCACTGCTTTTACTTTAGCTCAGTTAGATGAATAGAGCCTGGAAGAAGCTCACCCTAATAGGGCCAAGACCCTGCTCTCACCTCCACAACAACGCAGCAGGAAGTAACAAAATTCTCTTTGATATGTGGTCAAATACAAGATGGACCACAGAGTCATCAGAGATTATTTCTAATTTAAATTTTAGCATATATTTCATTGGTAGTATTTGTCAACTGGAAGTACATTGAGTCAGACAAGAGGAAGAGGCCATTTAGGAAGATCAATAAAAAAAAAACCTCATGAACATGCACTCCAATAGATGGGTTTCATCATCAATAAACGTAGAAAAGAAAACCAGTTGGTGATCAATATTCAATCAATTTTGGTAAAAAAAAAGGAGCAAAGAGAGAAAGGAAGCATGGAGAGGAGGATGACATATTAACTTTCACTTCCACCTTGTAAGCTTGGAGCGATAACATGAAACAAGATCTTCCTAATGACACTATTAAACTGTTTTACCACAGCTTACCATGTTGTCAGCCACAGTGTTTCATTGTCTCATTAATAGTCTCCCAACACAGCGCAGATTTCAATATCAGTTTGCTCTCATTATCTCTATTTTCTGATACCGTTTCATTTTGCGCAGGCTAAATTAAATGTAAAAACCATAATGCAATTTTGCTGGAGGAGAACATGGCGGCTAATTGCATTAAGCTGAACTGTCGGTGGCGTCTGCAGCAGCTAGGCCCCCATTACTCTCCCGCAATTAGTGCTGGCTACTCCCCTCAGCAGCAGGTGTTGCTCTGCTCATGCCAGCACTCCAGCTGATTACCTAAGCCAAGCGCTGCGAGCGGCTCTTCATCCATCTAGGTTACCTCACCACCACAACTCTGTGCAGATACTCAGCGAGCCGCAATTACATTACTGTAGAGCCCACAGATACAGATGGTGGGCTATGTACACCACTGTCACTCTGAGAGCAGGAGAGGCTATTGCAGAAATGGCTGGGGTTGTCATGTTGCAGGTGGTTAGCTACAAACTTGGGCTTGGAGGTTGTGGTGTTTTGAAGTGAGAAGCCAAGAGGATGAGGAAGAGTGGGCTGTAAGTGAGTTTTAGAGACTCGGGGTGGTAGACAATGAATTCTCTCTCTCATACACACACACACACACACACAATCTCCACACAAACTCAGCATGAGGTTGGCAGCATTCCAACAGACTCTGAGAGCAGTTGGGCTAACCAAATTATAAAATTACAAGGACTAAATTACATAGCTAGTGTACACACATGCTGTCACATCAGAGACAGCCACAGGCACTCATATTGACGCCCTCCTTTTCTTGCTGTCTCACCTCTCTCACATGCACAGACCCATCTGAACACACACACACACATACACACACCAGGGACACAGAAACGGGCAACATCAAACATCTGACATTGGGTCTACCTTTGGACAGGTAGGGTTCTGTGCATGACCTGAATAAAAACATGTCTCAGGCCCAAAGAAAGCTCAAAAAGTCTACAGCTTTTTGATGCATTTGGTGATCCTTCCTTGTTTCCTCCCATGTCAATATCTCTGACACTGCAACGCATGAAAAATGGGAATAATTTTACATTTTAACCATATTTGATTCTAAAGTGCATGAAGGTACAATTCAGGCCAGTTTCACTGGCCTGTCAGAATTACTACAGATGGACGTCTGACCTCTAAAGCTGGAATTGATATTTGAAACAAAAGGGGATCACACTAGTTTAATTGCAAATAAGATAAGATAAGATAAGATATCCCTTTATTACATAATACCATATGTTCTCATACATGATCAGGCCATATCATAGCTTAATTATTGTATATTCCAGTAGAGCTGCATTATATACTGTTTTGTCAACATCTTGATGTGCGCTTGCGCATTAGCCACATGGCAGGATACACAACATTAAGGCAAATTAACCCAAACATGCTATGCTACAACTGTTTTGCTGCTTGACAAAAGGAGAAAATGTGTTATTGAAAAAATAATCTTTGCCTTCCCTCTTTACGTTGCCCTTAGGGTCTCAGCTTGCTGGACTTTGGGTGGAACCCTCCATTCATTGTGAAGAGTTTCGTTACTTGGCATCAGTGGCATCTCTTCCCTCCTGTGGCAAGCTTACTATTCCGGCTGGGTATACATGAATGGTAGGGCATACATGTTGATGGCATGGGTCTTCTTCCAACCACTGAGATGGCTTCTCAGCACCTGTCTTACCTTCTGGAGGTACGTGGTTGACCACCTTAAATCCTCATCATGGTTCCCTTCAGCCTGCGGGACACCTGGATACTTGTAGCTGTCCTTTATGCCTGCCCCTGCCTGCCTAACCCTTCAGTCCTAATCATATTCCTTCTCATTGCCACCATAGTTGCACACCTTTCCAGACTGCATGACATCCTAATGTCCTCGTTCTAGATTCTGGTTAATATCTTCTTCATTCCTGACATACAGATTGATATCATCCATGTATAGGAGGTGACTGATGGTCACTCCACTACTGAGTCTGTATCCTCTTTGCGATGATCTTGCTGAGGGGTTTCAGGTCTATGCAAAGCAACAGCAAAGACAGGACATCGCTAGTATACGCTGCACTTAATGATGATTTGTGTGATGGTCTTGGAGTTGGCTTCCAGAGTTGCTGCAGATTTCCAGCTGCATTGAGTTCTTGATGAAGGCGAGTGCTCTATTAGCCTTGCATAGTGCCAAGCACTCTGTGGGGCATTGATTCGTAGGCTTTCTTGTGGTCAATGCAGACAGCGCTCAGGTTGGTCTGGCTAGTCTTAGAGTCTTGCGTGAATGTTCTGTCGACCAGTACCTCGTGCTTCAGCACTCTGGTATTGTTTTTGATGCCCTTCTGAGCTTTGCTCGTGTATTGAATCATGGGCCTATTCAGCCTAGCTGTGTTGATGCTTGAGAGGAGCTTCCATGCTATGGATAGGTAGGTTATTGGCCAGTAGTTTTAAGGTGTTGGTCCCTCGTGTGGATCCTTCATGATCAGGATTGTCCTGCCCTGTGTTAGCCAGTCAAGGTGTGTGTCTGTTGTCAGCAGCTTAGTCATTTGTGCTGCCAGGCCATCATGGAGCACTGTTAGCTTCTTCAACTAGTAGGAGTGCTGTCCGGTTCTTCATGTGTGAGTCTCAGTGGATGCCTGCCTTTGCGATATTGACTTGTTCCTCTTCTGAGAGGGTTGATCTGCTTTTAGGTTCATGAGCCACTGGTAATGGTGTGGTGTAATTATTTTTTTCCACACATGTCCTACCAGTATCACTCAGTGTTAGCTCTGGGTGTGTCTATAGTCGGTGCTGTTATTCCCTTGCAGCTTGGAGTACATCCTGGATGGGTCTTTGGCAAACAGGCCATTTATTCTCTGGTTCTCAGTTTTCCCTGGTGTATTTCGTCAGTCTAGCAGCCAGAGCTGTGAGTCTTTGTTTGTCTCTAGTTACATCTTGCTGTTTCTTTTCCATCCAGGACCTGTCTCTCGTGATACCCTTCTGCACTTCTGTTAGCCAACTAACTTCACTCTGGGCTTTCTCGATCATGGTATCCAACCTTCCTCTCTATGGGGGGCACTCTCTGCATCTGGAATTCTTGATCTTGTAATCTTGTATTCAAGCATCTCCAAGATAACCGTCATATATTCATATTCGAGTTCATTGATTATATTATTATTATAGTAGGATATGCATCCGTGTCTTTTCATTCGCTGTTACATTTTCTGAGACAGTTGCTAATGAAAGCAGAATGGTACATCTGAATTTACGATGGACATGTACATTTTTTTTTTTTATATTTGAATTGAAAAACAAGCTAAATATGTGATTGGAAAAGATAAGCACCAGTAGGCCTACGTGCTGTTAAAAGCAACAGTGGTCATAGTCTGGACTTTCCCAGGTCATGTTTTTGGCTGTATTTTGATGATAATGTTGTAGGAGGTAGAGCAGCTCTTGCTCACATCCATGGAGACAATGCACACTTGTCTCTCCCATGGTTAATTGCTGTTCATGTTACTCCAAGTGAGACACCCCTTCCCTATATCAGCCCTCAGCCAATTTACATCTTATTATGTCTATCTGTGCTGAGACCTAGTAT
Source organism: Chaunax sp. Z400 (assembly GCA_037577475.1). Classification (NCBI taxonomy): domain Eukaryota; kingdom Metazoa; phylum Chordata; class Actinopteri; order Lophiiformes; family Chaunacidae; genus Chaunax; species Chaunax sp. Z400. The sequence continues at coordinate 9,322,362 of CM075206.1, read as the reverse complement.
CTCAAATAGAGAGAAAATTACTCTCCATTTCTGGGGGAAATAGTGACTCGTTCTCGCAACCCCAACATTGATGCATTCTGTCACTGTGTCAGAGGTGCTCATGAAGACGTTGCATAAATTATGGCCATGCAGTATGGGCATTGTTCCATATTCTCACTCTATTATTAGAGTAGTCTTAAACTGCACAAATGGCCAGTTTGCAAAATAACTGAAGGGTGGAGAAAGAATTGAAAACCCTACATACAGTAGAGGTATGTTGGTGTAAATGTTTCCCTTTAAATCTCTTTGATCAGTGTTTGTATGTTTGAGGAAATGATGCTGACATTAAGTAGAAGTTATTTTTCCTTTCTCATATATAAAGAGTATATGGAGAGGTGTTTAAAATCATCTGTGCTACATCATTTTTATTATTTACACATCTTCCAGTGTTGGCATTTAAATCCTGATTGAAAAACAGCATAAATCCAATTATTATTTCACTGCTAGACTGCAGAGTCACACACAATTCAACGCAGCCATCCTTGTTTATCATATGTTGGAGGAATCTGAACACAGCGTTTCAATACAATGAATAATTATTGTTAGATTAAACAGAACAAACATCCTGAAGGATGGATATTCGTTTGTTATCTGTTGATGTTAGATCCAGGCTTGGCGTTTAAGTCATGCTGATGAAGTGCTGTATTTATAAACTTGAGTGAGAGAGGAAAAGGCCTACAGTGGGACAATTAGTTTTGTTTTAAGCCCCCTGCATACAAATGGAGTGTCTTTGCTCCCAAGGTTTCCACATATCACCAGTGAGTGACAAAGCCTATCTATTAAGGCAACTAGAATTTTACTGGTGTTCAAAATTGATCCTCTGCCTATGAAATAATGCATCGTAATGAGGTGTGGGGGGCCTTTAATGTATGATGGGAAACACTGTCTGAGTGAAATTCCAATGTTTTGTCCACATTTTATTCTTCAATTTTAGACGCACTATGAAACATTCAGTTATAATTCAATTTCCATCAAACTCCCACGTGCACAGTCAGTGACATCCAAATCAGCTGCTGACATTATTCCAGATGAATGCCATAAAAACCAGTAATGGTGCTGAGGACGCTGTAATTGTTTCTGACAACAAGATCAAATCATAAACATCAAAACATTAACATATAAAGGGAGGTGCAGGCAGTAAATATTTATATGCATGTACGTATTGTCTGTTTTTCATTAAGCTCCTCTTATCTCAACCACAAGCACCCTATTATTCAGGTTTCTGTGAAAATATCACTGTTGTAGTCAATCATTGGATTTTGCTCTGTCTCTGTCGCTCATCTGCATGTTCACACACACAGTGGTGGTGAGGTGGGATCCTCTGATGCAGCAAATCAAAGGCCTCTCCTCCTGTCCATATTATCGACGCTGCTGGAGGGCCATAGAGGATGCCGGGGCACAAGGCAGGGTGGGGGTGGGAAGAGCTGGCAGATCTGTGGGGGGCAGGGCAGGCAGGGCTGGAGCTGCAGATTATTCTGGAAATTGCCAGCTGCAGTGTCTGCAATCAGGATCAAACCGGTTCCGGGTGGGGGAGGAGGAAGTCACTGTCGATTTTTGTCAAGCCAGCTTGTGCTGTGTTTCTCCCGGCTGAGTTGGATGACATTCGCGAGGGCGATGGTGAAAATGTCCCACCACCTCATCCTCTCCTTAATAATTCATCTGCCTGCCCGGGCTCTCTGCAGGTCTGTGGCTGCAGCCGTGCCGCCTGCCTTTTAATGGAGCCGGCGATTACCAACACCGACATCTTAAAATTTAAATAATACACAGACCCTGGGCCAGAGCAGAATCAATAGCACCTGGAAAAAGCGGAATGAAGAGCCCAGCACATCCAGAAGCCATCTTGTTTATTACAGGTTACACAGTGTATAGAGATGCAAAAACACACCATGCTCTGCAGGCTGCCTCCCCCACCCTATTCCCAATGATATCATGGGGTCTCCTTTTTCTTTCTCTCTCTCTCTTCCTCATCTTCTTCTCCTCACTGTGCTGCCTCTTTTGCATTCCACACCTTTTTTGTTTTTTCCCTCTATCTCCGGTTCTCCTGCTCTCTGAGGATTGAAAGGCTCCTGAGGCGAGCAGCAGAGCCCTTATAGGACAGACTCTGATTAAAATGGCCTGTTAATGACAAAGGCCCCAACGCTGCAGCCCATGCTCTAATCCTAATCTGTATGCATCTGCAGTAGCGCATATTTCCTCCCTTTGCTCAGCCGCCTGACACCAGACAAACGGAAACACAGAGGCAGCCATTTTGGAACAGCTGCATGGAGCTTCGTGTAATGGAGGAGCTCTGCCCAGGACACCAACGGTGACAGAACCGCTGCAACAAATCCACTTGTACATGTGTTTGACCACGCTGTGCTCTCCTCATCCCTCCAGGTCCATGTGTGTCAACGAGTTGCTACAAGAGGAAAAAGAGAGGAAGGTGCATGCTGTCACCCTGAAGCTTTTTAGTTATTTTAGCAAGATGCTCAATTTAAGCATGAGCCACCATTTAATTTGAGACAATTTTAAATAACACACAGGGGAGGCTTGAGAGCACAAGAGAAGCAGCCTGTTCACCTGAAAGCGAACAATACAGAAGGAAGGTGAGCAGTTTATTTTAGCAGAGAGGGAGGGGGGGTCTGCATGTCTCCAGTGATGCGCGGGTGATTTCTTTCGGCAGGCCTACGAGTGCCCCGAGGCGAGAGGGATAAGGGCCATGCAGGAGAGGGGAAGAGAAAGAATCTAGCCTAGAGAGACTTTGCAACATTAGTGCAGTGGAGCCATTAAAAATATAACAAGAGAGGAGTGTAATGGTGTATATTTAGCTTTGGAGAGAGAACCTGCTAGGCTGTGTTGTGTGCAGCGCTGGTCGTTCCCATATTTTGCTCTCTGCAGGAGCTCAAATCAAAGCAGGAAAACAGAGAAGAATGGAAAAACGCCCGAGAAGCAAAACTGAGGTGTTTATCAGTTGATGTTGTTGCTGCCGGTGTGTAAAAAGAAACACACCACATCTTTCACAGCGATAAAAAAAAACAAAAAAACAATGGAGTTTTAAAATTAACAAGAGGATTGGTTCAGTGTTTAGACTTATGGATGCTGGGAAAGGATCTTGGCTGTGGGAAAGAACGGGGAGGGGGGGGGGATTATGAATTTCAGCAAATCAGAGAAGGCAATGGGACAAATCTCAGCATTGCTTTATGTTTTCTCTCTCTCCATTCTTCACTCCTTTTTCACACTTTAATTCCCTATCCCTCCCTCTTTTGTCTCTATCTTGAGCTCCTTCGCCGTCTTTGAAATAGTGGAGTTTTTCCATCGACGTCTGCCTGCATTTCAACTGTCCACCGCTCCCATTCTGTAAACCACTCGTACATCTAAAATGCATGAGCAGCTCCTTTTCTCCTCGACGTTATCATTGTAGTGCTCTAGTATCTATTCAAACGTCTCAGTTCTCTTTTTTTTTAAAATCATGAATCTTGCTGCTTCGCTCCCTCTTTTATCATTTGGCAGGATTTCCTTTTTAATGAGAACAATTTAGAAGTTTTTTATCCCTCTAATAATTCCATACATATCAAATAATATGCAATTCACTGTTTTGTGCCTAGTTATAGGAGGAGAATGACGCAATTCTCTTGTCTGTTCGCCTGACTTACAATTAGCTTCACCTACCTGCATCTCTAAAGCTCACACATTAACACATGATTTCTCATTAAACTGTACAAAAACCAAAGCCTACAAATTCAGCTTTTCTGTGGTGTTATGGAGTCTCCTCTGTTTGACAATACTCAGAGGGTCCTTGTACCTCTCTCAAGAAATAGCCACATAAAGCCACACTTAACTTTTTGAATGGAATAAGAGGCCGGTATGTGGATTTATTTGCCAATGGACAAAGCTAGGAAAGCTGTTTCTGCTTGCTCCAAGTCTTTATGCTAACAGAGAACTGTATCAATCTTCTCATTTAATTCTTGTCATGAAGGTGAATAGGCGCATGTCCCAAAATGTCAAACTCGTGAATGGAAATGGTAATTACCCCTCCTCATCTGTGGATTGCATTTATTTTGTTAATCTATATCAGGATGGCAACTCCTTTTTTTTTTCTTTGACTGAATTTTTATTTGTATTTAATCTGAAAATAAATTTAGCCCTCTGCTTACAGTAATCAGGCTGTCTAGTGTACAGAAGCCAATCAAACTCACAGGCATTTTCATTCTGTCCTCCGATGAATAGGAGATGTGCTTGTAATTACGGGGTTCTTTTGCAGAGTATGATTGCCGAGCACCGAGGGTCAGCAAGAGCAAGGTTCAAGCTTCTTGATATTTCCCAGAGAAATAAATAGAACCAAGAGGTGTGCCCAGGCTCCTGCACATCACAAAGCCGTGGTCCCCTTTGTGTAGCCACCTTTGGCTTCAGAGGGTCAAGTCAGTGATTTAGTGATCTGTAAAAGCTCTGGGGTGCCAGAAAGGAAGTGACAATCATGGATAAATTAAAGGGTAGAGCTTCTTTAATCTGCATTTGGTGATTGGAGCAGATTGGTTTGGAGCTAAAAAGCATGTCGCTGTCTCTGCCAAGGAGTGCTGAAGTCTTTCGCCCAACTCTAGCAAAGAGGCGCAACATGGGAGAAAAGGCTTCTCTCTGAACCAGCAAGGCGGAGCACATACAATGTGTCAAGCTCAATACATCCAATGCCTGAAGGAGGACTTCTTACAATGAGAGCCGCATTATTCTCTCAACTTAAATGACGCTAATGGCTCTTCTTGCAAACTCTCATCATTGAAATGACTCGCCTGTTAGCACCATGCATTCACGGATAATACACGGTAGTCTGGCACATATTGGAATCTCCATTACAACAAAGCACTAGTAGATCTCACATCCTCCTCTTAGCTGCAATAGTGGAAACATCAAATATTGAACTTGATAATTCAATATTTAAATTGCATGAACTTCTGGATGGAGACAAAAGACAAGCGCCCATCCAACCTCTTCACATGTGTAATTTAAATCAGGGGTCACCATTCTCCAGCTCTAAATCTACAATCAAGGCTGAGGGTTGGGAAATATTTTCAGTTCGAACCTGTCCATTTCGATATGAATAATACACAAATTGGAGTGCATTATGATAATAGCCTTCAATTACACAAGATATCTGCATATCTATCTCCTTTACTTCTTGAATGCCGTGAAGAGGAGTATTAGACTTTTGAGGATGCTCTGAGCAGGAGAGCAGCATGAATGTTGTATCGTTATTTCTCCCTGGCCTCTAAGAGTCACTTGCTTAGTCTCAGCATTCACAGACAACTTCAATCAATATCAATTAATTATCACGAGTCCTCCAAAATGATAAATGCTTTTTATCTATCACTTCACAAATCAATGGCTTCACTGTGACCATGCTAACATTTCCCTCATCTTTCGGCTCAATCAATCGAAAAGTGGCAGAGGACAATTTACATTGAAGATGTATGATGAAGGGGAATCGATATTATTAGCAGCGAGAGTGAAGGGGAGTGTGATCTTTGTGACGAAGAATTTAAAAAGAGGCTGTAGCATCAACAACTCAACAAATAATGTCACATAAGCTCAAAAGGCAGAGTTACCTGCATTGATTACAACACACCAAGTCCTTGCATATCCTTTATGCAGCCGTATATCACAGCAACTGTAATTCTTAGACTTTGCTCAGGTGGAACATCTGACAGGATGTTGAGTCAAAGGTTAATCTTTACACATTGGCTATGTTTTCCTGTCATGCGGCGGTTGTAGCTCTTGTCTTGGAGTCCCCACAGTCCACTGCAGCTTTGTGACCAAGAAGCCAGTGACCTGCTGTGGATGTTGTCTGACCCCGGGGGTCAGGGTGTGCAGGCTGAGTGTGACAGGCGACGCCTCTCTTTGACGTGATACTGCTGACCTTTGACATTTTGTTTGAAAGCTTGGCTTCCAGAGTAGCTACATAAATCTTATGGAGAGATGCTACAATCATTCTTACATATGTATAGGCTTTGCAATGATTAAAAAGTGCGTAGTGTCCCATTTATTTGAATCATGCAAACATAGTTGACCCATCGCCCACTGTAAGTTGAAAATTAGAATAGGTATTTATACACATTTAAAATGCCACCCACATTCAAAGTGGTACAGAAAGGATCCTCAACTTAAACGAAAGCAGTGCAACAACATAAAAAGTATCCTAATTATTAGAAATTAAAGTCCTGCATTCAAAAGAAGTACAGACATATTGTACATATTGTATGTATAAAAGTATGTTATTATCTGTCCCATTATTAGGTTGTTATAGCTACAGTAATGAATGTTTACCAGTCATGGTTTTACAAAGTGTACCTGAGCCCAACTAATAATATCCTTTTATTTATACAATCATGTGTTTTATAAAGTGGTGAATGCCGCCCGATCTTTGCTTTGTGACTGAGCCTTTTGAGGATGGCCCTTTCATACATAATCATGATAATATCATCGATGACCAATTAACTTGTTTACGTGTAGAATGTCCCAATCAGGTGTTTGAGCCTCACACAAAGTTTCCTGTATTTTGCTGCCTCGTCCCATCTTTTTATCCCCATGACATACAGGTATTCTGTGGGGGGATATAGCTAAAGCTCAATCAATCAGCCTGTAAACATTTTTGTCTGGGGCATAACTCATAACATTTTCAATATTTTTTCATGAAACTTGTCACATCAAACACACAGTATGTAAGAGTGGTGCCTTTTGGTATTTTGGGGTTATCGACATTTTTATTTTTATCCTCTTGGAGAAATATACTCAACTTGGGTTTCATATTTTTTCAGCAACTTGTACATAAACATCAAGCACATGCTTGAAATGATGGTTTTTGCTATTTAGAAAAGTTCAGAATTTTCTTCTTTTTTTTTTTCCCCCCGGAAACAATTTCTACCTATGCTTCAGAAAACAGTGAGCTTCGTTTTTGAAGCTCATCTTGCAAACTGTGGATTATTTCTTTCACAAATGAATACCAGGAATGATCTTTTTAGTTTTGATTAGCACCATGATGCTTATTCCTTACTGACTGCTACACTGAAAGAGCTTTTATTCATGCAAATACACTCAGTTTGATTTTGCGGGGGCCGGGGGATATGCCATCTCCTGATGGCTCTTCTTTTGAAATGTGTCGCTGGCTTCAAATTTAGATAAAGCATATATTTGCATAAGTCAATGAAGTTGGTGAGGTAAAACTTTAAATATGTTGTATTTGTACTGTTTTCAATTAAGAAAATGTAAGAGAGGATTAGAAAATAATCATATTCTGGTTTATTTATTCTTACACATTGCACATAACCTGGGTTAATGCATTTGTGTGTCCATTTATTTAGTGAAAGAAACACAATTAAAAACTAATCCATTGTGTCAACAGATGTAGGTTACATAATCATCATTAGGGATGGAGAGAGCTCCATCCTTATATTCTAGTGAGGGGGCCAAAGGTTTTTCTCTCTGTATTTAATGTCAAAGACATTTTACTGCATTTTCTCGAGTGACACGGGTTAGTCTCTATACATATTTACTTGATTTGGGTGGAATAGATTGTTCACAATGGTCTAATTTCCATAAATATCAATGTTGCTATGGAAACCCATGAGTCCAAGTTTGATTCATTATGTTTTCCCTCCCAGAGAGTTTTAATTTTTGTAATGTGAGATAAGAAATGACATTTGGCATTTTCAGCTACATCACAATTGCTTTTTTAACAGCTCCATTGGAGCTTCCTTCAGCCACGGCCTTGTTTAGTGTACACTGTCACACCTGTATCTGTCCAGAAACCAGTGAATGATTATTCTAAGGTGGTGTAAACTTTACTTGATATAATGTAATGTTAATGATGGAAAGTAAATATTCAAAGATTCATTCAGAGAATTTGTCACTAATTCAATAATTTGAAAAAAAAAAGGAAAAGAAAAAGTTGTTTGACTATTGACTATGAAATCACAGCTATAAGTGAATTAACTACTTTTACAATTACAGCAGTTTTTGTTGCAACAACAAAACGAATTGAAAATACATGTCCAATTGCCGATGTTGCTTCGCATCATGAAACCCCAGAGCCAGGGGTTTCCTCTAAAAAGGACTTTGTGTGCACAGAGGACAGGACTCAGATCCACATATCTAATGCAACAGGGCCTGGACACAACCCTCTCTGTTACAGAGCTATTGATCATTCGGATAAACAATAAGGGCCAAATGTTCCATGATTGATAACACTGTGAAACAAAAATTATTGGAAACAATAATGGAATGGGGGAGTTGAGAAAGATGAAGAGTGGAAACCGGCATGTACAGTGTAATGGTTTGTGACCCACTGATAAATCTGCAGAAGTATTGAGTTCTAAATTAGTGAAAATAGTTGTCTCTATATGTCTGAATAATTTGATTAGACCTTAACTTCTAACCTGGTTTTAATGTGATACATATTCCACCAGTGGTGGAATGTAAGGTGGAAATCCTTTGACTCTACATTTTGAGGCTCTTGACTTATTCTCATTTTCTGCTATTTTATACTACAAAACTATTTGAGGGGAAATTATGTAGTTTTTACTCCACTGAAGTTACTTTGCAAATTAAAAATTTACATAAATGATTAGCTTGTCAAATATACATTAATATAATTTAAACAGGCAAAAAGTACATTAATTGGCTTTGGTCCACATTCAGCTACACTATTAAAATGTGGCTTAGACATTCAATAATCATAATAATTATATAATTATAATTATAGGGTGTGGGTACTGTACTCTCACCTCACAGACAGAGGGTTCTGGGTTTGATACCAGACATGGGGCCTTTCTCTGTGGAGTTTGCATATTCTCCCTGTATCTGCCTGCTTCAGCTTCCTCCCACAGTCCAATAACATGCAGTATAGGTCAATTGATGACCAGCCCTGTGATGAACTGGCAACGTGTCCACGGTATACTCCGCCTCTCATACAGTGTTTGCTGGGATAGGCAGCAAACCCCTCCCTCCCTCCCTCCCTCTCTCCACCTATGACCCTGCAAAGGATGCACTGATGGAAAATGGATGGATTATATAATGATATACATATATTATTCTAAAAGGTGAAACTGTGCATGAGTTCTTCTGTGTTTGATACTTTTAAGTAAATTTGCTGCCAGTACATTTGTATTTTTACTATAGGTAAGACTTGAATTATTGTTCATGCCTACTAGCACAAGTATTAAAAAAAAGATGCTTGCACAGACACACACACACACACTATGCACCATATTGCATGTTATGACTCTCAAGGTAATAATTTCCTCAGGTGATAGTTGACGTGACATGGAACTGAATGATATTGCTCTGCAACTCGTGGAAAGTTTGTTATGTAAACTCCTGTTGATGTGTTTGAATCACTGTAGGCTGCATCAGAATGCGCTCCAAATCCCTCATCTGTTGCACCGCTGCTGAAAAGCTTTCAGGCGACACAGATTTGCGTTTATTCGCCGAAGTGTGCTACCCGTGAAGCAAAGGTGACCGAGAAAATAGAGTAGAATAGCGAAATCTTATAGCTCTGTTATTTATGTGCTCCATCTCTCCCTGTCTCTCGGTCTCCCTCAGCTGTGCTATTTTCTGCTCTCCCTCTGCAGCACAGCCCCTGCTCAGGCAGACTCGGGCTCCCAGCTCTAATTCTGCAGCACTCACCGCCGTCCTTCATTTGACCTTGGCTCACCACGATGCCCTCTATCGCCGCGCTTCTAGCCACATTGTGGCCCCAGTGGCTCGCCGACGCATCATTAGAGACACACTCTCCAACACATACGTTCTGCCATCCTGCTAATCAATAGTGCATCGGGCTGCGGGTCAACTGAGGGAATTAACTGAGCGTGCCCAATCACGTGGAGGGGGCCTCTGGGAAAAATCATTGGCTCTGCGGCGTTATGACCAGTCACACGTGCAGGGTGGAGTGTATGTATGCCTGTGTGTGCTTACTTCTTCTGGTGTGTGTTTTCAGTAATGAGCCAGGTGCGAAGGCTAAATGAGATATTTCAGTGATGACCTGTTGGTCGCTGCACAGAGTTGAGTTTGACAATGTGGGTTGTTTGATCATGTATGTTTGCTGAGTGTGTCAGGATTATGTAGGCTCCTGAACCTCCTCGATAGAGGTTCCACTTGGATCATCCAGTCCTCCCCCTCCACCTCGCTGTGCCCTGCTGCTGAACAGGGGCACTTAAACACCCGTGTGTTTGTTTCTACCTACTTAAACTGTAGAAACACAACACCAGCTTTTCCTTTCTGTGAAACACCAGGCAGCTGCTTGCAACATATCTTAGTGGTTATTTCTGTCTTGGTAAGAATTAACCCCTGCTCATACTTGTGTACTGTGACTATGTACTTGTGTACTAGTAATTAAAATAGGCAGGATCATTATTTTACAGGTTATGAGTGCATAAAATAGTACAAGCTGTAATAATCTGCTTTAATTCTTCTCTGACTGAAGAATGTAACCACACCTCACATGCCTATGGATGCATGTTATGCAGAGATGAATGTAAGATTTCATGAGTCTACATTCTACTCATTCTAGTATGAGTCTGTATGAAAAGGCTGACCAGTAAGATAGAAGAGTGTGTGGCTTTCTGCTCTATGCCTGCCGCTCCAATCCACTCATCTGTCCCCAGGGCCAGAGTCAGAGCGGCGGGATCAAAAGTAAAATCAGAGCGGAGAGCTGTATCCAATCGTGTCAGCCGGAGAGGTCTCTCCCTCTACTGTAGTCTGGCAATGTCCAGGGCTGAGGGCAGTGATCTCTATCAACAAGGATAAATTCAGTCAAGCCTCTAAAATGTGTGGCGGTGGACCTCAAGTGATTTAAATCATTAAAATGAGGCCAGCTGCATCATGCAGTCGGAGCACGCAGTAGGGGCATCCAGCAGTCTGGTACAGAGAGAAGACTGCCATCATCTGGCTCTTGCTGATACATCCATCCCTCTGCAGAGAGCTGTGTGTGGAGAGATACAGCAGCAGATCTGTGTAAGCTTTAGTGTGGGTATCTGAATGTGTACGGCCATGAAATAATGTGCTAAAAGTGTTTTGAGTTTCCTGGCAACTTCTGAGGCATATAGACCCCTCTATAAGTCCTTGTAAGTGCTTGTAATACATGTATAATGGATGTGTGCAATGCCAAACCACAATGAATATACTTCTGTCATCAAACTATTTGCTTTTTCGTGTGCGGCCTGTGTAATAGCACGATTATTGGGGCAGATTGAGTGTGGAACTTCTGTGCTCAGGAGAAAAAGGCGTACCAGGCTGACAACATCTTAAGGATGAACAAACAGCTTTTACCAGACACAGACAACAATCACACATCAACCGTTCCATTTTCGCAAATAATAGAGCGGTGCTTCCTGCAATCATTATATGGGCCTGCGAGAGGGAGAGAGGGTGCCTTGTATAATTGTAGGGTTATAGGTAAATGTTTGTATTCATTCTTCTCAATGTAAAACGGTTGTGAGGTATTCATTTACCTTTCAGCGTGTAATTGAAATAGAAAATCGCTACAAGTCATTCAGCCTGGCAGTCTCCAAGAGAAAAAAAGTGCTTTTGGCGAGAAAACGAACTGACTTGCATTTAGTGCTTGACTTTTCTCTCCCTCTCTCTCTGGTTTTTGTGCCAGCAATCAAAGTTCCTGCATCATACAAGTCACAGATTCAACCTAAAACAGTTTCATGAAATGCAAAATTATTTTAGCACTCGCTCTTTTTCACACGCATGCATCTTTTCATATGCAAAGCACAGTATGTTCCAATGCACAGACCGCTTTGACAAGCTCTTTGGGCTCCATGAAATCTCTGCTGAACCAAACCTGCAAACACCAAGAGCAAAACAAGCCGGTGGAATTACCTGTGACACATACCAGACAGCAAAATCACAGAGGAGCATCTCAGTCAATCAACAATCATGCCTGTCCTGAGCATAAACACACCTATTACACACGCCAAGCGATGTCAGTGTAAACAATGGAGAACAATACACTCTGCATTTCTAGCTGCAGTGGCTTCTCCAATTGGCTGGATCGATCGTCAAAGGCATTTGATGTAATAGTAGGAGAGGTTAGGCATATTGATTGGAGGATAATCAGAGTCGAGCTGGTTTGGTCCTCTTCAATAATACAAAGGAAGGATTTTGGGTGACATTCCCTTAGATCAGGTGTGAGATGTACATTTCATGCATGTGTGTGTGTGTGTGTTTGTGCTGATGTTTGTGTGATTGGGGAAGGATGAGGGGTGTGGATGGCGGTCATGCGAGCTCAAAAAAGGGACATCTTTTAAACCAATCGCACCGAATGCATGAAGTGATGCTGTTATCCCTTTTCTACAAACTACACTGAAAAATACTATTAACAATTTCTCTGTTGTGTCAAGTACATGCATGCACTTGCATTTGTATGCTCGTGTTCATGTACTTACTGCACATATTTCCCCTCTATGGAGGCTTTTTGCAACATTCCTGAGGCAGAATATATAGCAAACTGTGTTTATCCCACCCAGAGGACCTTACAGTGCATTGCAATCATTGATTTTCCTCTAACACCTTCAGCTCTGTATGTATGACTAGGCCAGTTTCACCGGCCATGACATTTCTGAGAAAAACAGGCATAAATATTTTACTTCTGTTCCCTCTGATTTCACTGTGCATTAATTTCAGGACCAACATATGACGTTCACATCAGATGAGAGAGGATGTTGAGTCAAATGAACTTTGTCTGATCGGATGTGGAGTTTAATGGTTTAGCTAGTATGTCATAACTTTGACCTGTCTGTATTAATGTTGATGTGTTAGAACACTATTTTGCCTTATTGGCATCAAGTACAGCTTCTAAACAAATACATATTTCATGGAATTTATTCTTATGTGCGTGTCCAGATTCAAAACATGTTACCTGGCTCCCCTCTGGACATTAACACAATGTGTGCATGACTTTTTATTATTATTTTCGTAACTATAAAACACTTTAAAACACTATGAATTAATATAAGACAGAGACAGAGGTGGACACACAATTTAAATACCTCAAAGTAAAAATTAACAACTAAACTTAACCATGTTCACAGAAAAATTCACAAATCACTCACAAAAGTTTACATTGCTTATTTATAATAGTGAAGACATTAGAATTTATATTAATTCAATTGTCCATCTTGCATTTTTATAGGCTTTTGAGACAAAGTTATCAAATCTTAAACACATTAAAGTTAAACAAGCATAGCAATTATTTTAATAGTCTAGACTAGTGGATGTAAGCACAGTTCTTTGGTTTATTATCTGCTTTATTTCCTCTATGCCAGTGACATACTGTTGTAGTTAATGCTGTGCAGTTGAAACAATCCTTGGTGGCTCTTAAATAAATAGCACACCTACCTTACAACAAATTATAACCAAGGTAAATTGCAAATACAACAATCCGAACCATTACAGTGCTATCACACTATCAAAAAGAATTTAGACTCGCTCCTCATACTGCATATCTCTACAAATCATAAGAGAAATCAAAGTGAAATTATAACAATACAGCACAAAAACATGTTCTGAGAAATAATTTTCATACAAGGAGACAATTGTGGGAGCTGTTTGAAAAATCACATTTACAAGTCTTTATAAAGACCAGACATGATTTATAGAAAATGCTTTTTGGAGAAGTTGAAAGCATCCATGCATCCTGAGATTTGCCCTGTGACCGCTGTCATGGTTAAAACATCGGTTTCAGACCGCTGCTTGGAAATAATTTCAGAAAGCCAAGCTCAAGGTGTCTTTTGTGACCTACAGAGGCTTTACTGTCTTCATATTTGTAACCTCTGCTGTGGATCGATGCAGTGCTAGTCATACGTGTCTGCAATCAGACTGCATCCAAATGGTCACACTGGGCTATAACACATGGTTTTCTCCCAGTGCTTATCTCCTAATCATTGCAATTACTACACCAACACTTGTTTGTTTGTTTGTTTGTTTGCTGGAAGGTTGCATTAGTGTGTTTGTGTCCCGCTCAGCAGTGGAAACGTGTCAGGAGGGCGTCAGGGGAGGGACACTGCGGTTAGAGGCAATGCTGGCTGCAGATATGGGACCTAGATAGAGGAGCCACCAAATCTTCATCATCATCATCTTAAACATCACCATCATCATCTTGATCATGTGTCTCTCTTTGTGGGTTCTCTGCCTGTCGCTGTCTTCCTCTCAAAGTGATGCACGTACCACTGGGGAATTATTGGATCATGTCATCTGTCAGTCTCCACACTGCACCACACAATTCACCAAAGATGCTGCCTTAAGTGTATTGAGTTGTTGAGGTTATGCCCTTCCTATATGATCCTCTTATTTATTATAAATGCTTGCTTATTGGCTTCAAATATGCTACCAATTATTTATTTTCTCACCTCTGACACATTCTTCTTTCCCTCCTCTTGTCTATTTTTTTAATTTACACAGGAGCCTTCTTCCTCTGTGGCCGCCCTTGTCTTGCTCAGCCTCCAACTCCACCACCATTCCACTCACTATTCGAGAAGAGGAGGTGAGCATGTGTAGACAAATGTTCTCTCCCATGCTCTCTGTCACCTCTTACCTGGAATCACATCACCATACACACTCTAATTATCTCATTTAATGAGAAATGGAGCCCCACCACTATACTGCAGCTACTGCTGCTGCTCTGGCTCCAGAGCCTTGCACCTCAAGCAGTTTAGATGCAGGGCTTCTCTCACTCTAATTACTGCAGGCAATACCTATCTGCTATAATAGAGACAGACCTAGATACCAGGGTGACTGGGAGGAGCAGACATTTCATATCCTTCAGTCAAGAAGGATTTGAATATAGGATTAACAAAGTAATTTGACTGCAAAGACACCCCAGAATGCAATCTGGGGTCAAAAATTTTACTTTGATTATCAATTTTTAATGTATACAAATCTCGTTTTCTTTCTTTTTTTGGCTTTTGCAGTTTTTTGCTATTTTAAAAATAATTACATTAATCTCCAGTTAATATGAAAATAAGTTCCGTACCTTAATTCTCTTTTAACAATGCATGAAGTAAATGTCTGATCTCTTTTCTTTTGATAGAAAAAGTGGCACCAATATTATCTTAAGGTCAAGCTGCATTAAACAGATAATAAAGAAATGCTACATTGGAAAGCTGTGGGTGAGCTACATGGCAGGTTCAACTCATTCACACACACACAAACACATAAAATGTACTGTGTGTGTGTGTGTGTGTGTGTGTGTGTGTGTGTGTGTGTGTGTGTGTGTGTGTGTGTGTGTGTGTGTGTGTGTGTGTGTGTGTGTGTGTGTGTGTGTGTGTGTGTATGTACATCCTTTCACCATGACCCAACATGTCCTCTTTCCATCATCTCTATTTTTCTCCCCTTCCATCAATGTAATGCCTCTCTGGCTTTATGCAGCATCATTCACAAACATCACCCAGTCGTTTTCCTTGTCCTTCCCCTGACTCACTCTCTTGTCCTCTCACTCTTTTCAAGCCCTTGATTCACAGATATCCTCCTGAAGAGCTCCTATATGTCAGCCGATCACCCAGAGAGACAAAGACAGGCCTGAGTTAATTACCTATCATTTAGAACAGATGGCTGCAGATGCCATGTAAATGGTTGTGTGTGTGTGTGTGTGTGTGTGCGCGCACGTGTGTGTGTGTGTGTGTGTGTGTGTGTGTGTGTGTGTGTGTGTGTGTGTGTGTGTGTGTGTGTGTGTGTGTGTGTGTGTGTGTGTGCGCGCGCGTGCGCACAAGTGCATGCAAATTCATGTAAAAATGTTTGTGTATCTGTGTGTCTTGCTCATATATGCATGTTTATGTGATTGTGAATATGACTGCCTATGTGTGTGTTATATGTGCATATTAATAAAGATCTTTCTCATGTATGTGTATTCAAACATGTTTTTGACATACACAGGGAGGGAGGCATAAAGATGTCTTCTATTTCTGCAATGAGGGATTTCAATTTAAAATGTGATATTGATTGTTTTATTCCACCCAGATAAAGTGTTAATGACTGAGGCCATAATTATGGGTTGCAATTTTTCTGTAATTACTCACAGCCTCTTTTCGGCTGCTTGCATATTCATTCAAATGTATATTTAAAACTGATTAAAATACTGTGTAATTATTTCAGGTCCATATATTGGTTGGATGAAAGATAATGCACAAGTATTTTTGCAGGAAGTATCCGCTCTAGATTCTTACACTCTGAGGCTGCAGAGCATTAAGTTGAATCTAGGCCATAGTCAATTGAGGCGTTTTTTAGTCCGTTTTTTTATTTTTTTATTTTTTTGGTGGTAGTTTTTTTTTTTTTTTTTTATTTTGACAGCTTCTCCTAAGTATGTTCTCAAAGTCAAGAGAGATTTTTTTTTTTTTTAAGCAAGCTGACTTGACGCCAAACAGTAGCTGCTGTATTCTCTTTCTTGAAGCATGAAGTAAGAGGTAGGGTAAATCAATGATGAATGTGCAATAAATCAGAGATATATGTTACATTGCACTCCATGACACAGGAAGAAATGTCGCCATAGAGGGAAGGCGGGGGGGGGGGAGAAGTAGGTGGGGCTGGGGGCTTTACTCGTCAGATCAATAGTACTTATAGGAAGACATGTTTCTAATTTCTAAAATTTGAAATTAAGCTCATCTATGCCAACAAGAGCAACTGTGTAAATATATATATATATATATATATATATGAAAGTTATAATGCAACCTTTTGTTCAGTGTACTGTAGCTGCTTTAACATGTGTGAAATAATCTGTGTATGTTTATTCTCCACCAACACACCCAGCAGGAGTCTGTGGATGAAGTCAGCATGTGCAACAGTAAGTTTGCAATGCCACAGATGGAGAACTACTAATTTACTCATTATGGAGACTTAATAGAGAATCCTGCTGCAATGATCAGATGTAACTAATAGACGCTATCATCATTCAGTGTTTTTGAGTTTAACATTCAAATTGAGTGTCATTCATATTTAGATGTATGTGGTCTCTGCTACGGTTCACTCATAATACCCAGCCCCTAAATGCCAAATGTAATAATAATAAAATCCTTTTTTATTTATTTTCAAAATGTTTTTATGCCTAAACATGACACAGTCAGTGCAGCAGCAGCAAATGGAGCCAATTCATATGATGGTTAGTCCTCTATTGGCCCCCTGGTGAGCAAAGCTCTGAGAAGTTAAAGCTGCTTCATGATGTCAGAAAAGAAAAAAACTCATTTACTAATTTAGCTAGTCTTCAGGAAATGCTTTCTACTCTCCCATCATGTCACCATATAAAATCAAATTAGGTTTTTAAATTAGACTTAGCAAAAATAGTACATTACAAATTGTGCCTTTGTTGGTATGGCAGGAATTCTCTTGTAATTTCAAAATCTTGTATGTTGACATATATAAAATGATTTTGCCAATTTGATATATTATTAAAGAGTGAGAATTCTTTATTACATGTATTTAAACTAATTCAAAGGCATTGAATCAGCATTGTCCCTGCTCAGGAGTCAAATGAGTGTATGGCTGCTAGAAAATGGAACAGACCAGCGGCATGCTTTGTTATAACAATGCGGCCCTCTCCTGGCAACAAGAGTCTCTGCACAAGCACCGTGTTACAGTATGACATGAAAAAATACAACCAGGATCTCCTCTGTAATTATTTTCAGTTCTAGTCCTTACAGTTCCATATTTATCCCCATTTAGCCTCAGCCATGATAATATTGCCGATTGGAACGTGATGAAAACACTGGTGATATTTCTATTTTACATTCTGGAGACATTCTCAACGTCCTTGTCCACCATTGCTAAATGAATGCAGAGGAAACACCCAGTATACACCGGGTGTCTCCAGATACACCCAGGAGACTCCTGCAATAAGCAGCACCATGTGTCTTTCAGTCCAACTATATCTGCTCCAAAATAAAATGACGTACTCTTCAAAATATACTGACCTAATTAAGACAATAACGGCACAATAAAACTAAATAAAACAGGATTATAATCAACCTTTGACTCTAACTTTGTGTGTTAATCATCAGTTAGAGGCAGAATGACTGACTGCGCAACTCATTTTCACGCTTGTTTTCGCTCTCTGTCGCACAAACACACAGAATCGCTCTTATTCCTGTGCAGGGAAATATGTGTGAGCATCTTTGTTCTGGTTTTGCTTGTAGCCCATATCTCTCCTGAAGGAGAAATCCATTATATACACTTTGTGTCCAGATACACTTGTCATGCAATGGCAAGCTCAGGTCCCATGGAATTAAAGGTGTGGGTGATGCCTCTAGAACCTGCATTAATATGCATGAGAGCGGACGCTGCCCTATGATGTAATTGCAGTAGCGGCGAAGGTCAGTGCCTTTGCCCAGCCTGTGCACAATATCAAAGCTCAGATGTACACACACCGCTTCAGTTTCATTATAATATCCATGCATTTTGAAGACGGAGGATGACTCTGCTCATAGGAGTGTGTAAATAGATGAATGTCTGCTTTTAATTGTTTTACCACCAAACTTTTTATGCTCTCAGGGGTCTGACTCTCATATTATAATGTTGCACTCATGTTCTTTCATTGGACACACATCATAGTGAGCCTTTCATCTAAGGAATAAAGCTATTTACAAGCCTCCAAACCACGCATGTGGTCCTATTCTCAAGTTTATTCTGGTTCTGAATATAATGGTTCTTCTTTTTTATTCATGTTCCAGCTCCAGCCCTGATCTGGCCCTAGGGATTCTACTGTACATCAAAGAAAAGCATGTATTTTGAATATAAAGCCCTTGCTACATTTTAAAAACTATATCATGACTTATAAATGAGTGATAATTAATTGATCTTTACCTTTGTAGTGAGTGATTCATCCTGTGATGACTGGATGTAGTTTCATTTATTCTCTCTGTATTGTTTCCTAGTTGTTTTAGGTCCTGTGAATCCCTCACTGGTGCAGCTGATTGATAGAACCAGGACAGAGAACAACTTCCAACACACAGGTATGAGCGTTATCAGACCCACTCCTGTCACTATGTATGACTTTACTTTAAAACAAAACAATGTGTATTATAGTGTTTTCAACGAGGTATCAGACTGTTCCTTGAAGTATTCAGAGAGGGACAATGAAATGCACATCAGTCAGAGAATCTCAACAGGCAAAATCTTGACTTGATGACCGTCATGTATAATAATTCAAGACAAACTCGACTCACACAGCTGCAGCCCTGGACTCAGTGTATTTGATGTAAACTTTTTTTTCCCACAACTTTTCCTTGCATAGTATTTTGTGCCATGATTTCTCTAAAGAGCAGTGAAGTGAAGAGTGTACAGTAAATACTAATAGGCTGATGTTTACCTTGTAAACTTAGCATGGCAGGCTAACAAATTAGGAACTTTTGCAAGTATTAACATTACAGTATTATGGTTCACCTTGTGTTGAATGCAGCAAATTATTCAGCAGTTATTAAAATATTTATATATATATATATTTTATATATATCAAACGTCAAAACCTAAACCTGCTGGTGGTGCTACAGAGTCAATGGATCACCAGAATCTTCAGGATACATCAATTTCAAAACCAAGATGTGATTCCGACCCCACAGAATTGGGATACAGAGTTGGTAATCCAATCCTGCCCAGAATCCAGATCAAATTATGTTTTGGGGTATTTTAAAACTCTAAGGTGGAGATTATGGCAGGTTTAATGCTTAAAAATTATGATGATCCTTTTCCCACTGGTGGATTCAGCGTGGATTGATGTAGCTAGCAGTGCAAATATCCCTCCTGAGCCACAGTGCAGCATGTCTTGCTCTGATTTCTATAGTTGTAGCCTTTCCCGTTATTGCACTTTCAATTTGTTTGAGTCAACACATAAGTATCAAGAGGAGCACACATTGGGCTGTCTGTCTTCTCCAGACATGTCCCTCTGGTACTGCAATTCTGACCCACATAGGTGAATATAGATAGCATGTTAAATGAGTTACACCTCCCAACATTTTCATGTCTATGTCACTGAAAAATTGTATTACTTTGACCAACAGATAGAGGCCTATTCTAAGACTGCAAATCTAGATTCTGTAATCCTGATTTTGCATATCTGAAAATTCTTAGAAAAACCAGGGGGGGGGGAGCTCCAAGATCATAAATGTCTGCACAAAATTTCATGGCAATCTGTCCAATAGTTGTCAAGATGCCTAACCCAAAAAAAAAATGTTGTAGCACTAGAGTAAGTTACAGACGCACCAAAGTCAGACAGATTCATCCTCTGTGGACCATTGTCATGGTCAATATTGCCACCATCAAGGCGCCAGAGAGCTTTGAGTTTAGGAGTTTCTGGGAGGCAATAGGTTGCCAGTTCTGTGGGAATCCCCCTGAATTAGCAGCATAGTGGGATGCTTCCTGTACAGTAGAAACTAAGGAGATTTCTGTGAGCCTCTGTCAATGCTAATAACCACAGTGGTCTTGCAAAAAGCTCCCCCAGGGCTGTTTGACCATGCAGGCAATGGGAGGGGTTATGTTCGGAGAGGTGGGGGTTGGATGTGTTTGAGCTGACACCTCTCAGTCTGTCTCAACTGATTTAGCTCCTTGGAGCATGGTCGATTCATCTCTCTCATACAGAAATAAGCTTCATCGTGACCCCGCTGTGTTTGGAGATGACTGGTGATGGTTTGAGCACAGAAGCGAGGAATGGGTAAGATGCGTGAGCAGACAGCGAGGCCAAAAGACAAAAATACAGACAGACACGCAAGCAGATATCCAGAGGCTTTTCTAGGGGGGCTCATAGCCTTCTGGGCATGCCCCAGTGCTGACATCAGCAGAGGCGGCGCAACCCCCACAGAGTGCCTTGAACTATGAGGGGTGGGCGAGAGGAAGAAGAGAAGGGGGAAGCAAGGAGGAGAGAAGATGGAGGGGGAGGGGATAAGGATGGGGGTACAACACTTGTAATCGGATCATTGGCTACAGTGGGTTGAGTCAATGTGATCAATAGAAACTGCACATGCAGCAGACAGCCTTTAATGGCCCTTAATCTCCATCAGGCCTAAACAGGAGGGAGGAAGAGGAAGTCACGGGAGCAAAGGCAGCTTGCATCACATTACACACTCAACCTCTACTCGTTCAATGCAGTACACTTCGATTCTCTCTCACACACACATATATAAAGCATAGAGCCTGACCAGTGACTCCCAGGACTACCAGCCTCAGCAGCCATGTCATATTTCATTCTTCGGCACCTTTCCATTTCATTTCAAATGCATTACATTTCAGATCTTGCCATTCTGCGCTACCCCCCTGTGATCCAAAACCTTGGCTTTAACACACCGTCCCAGAGCAGGACACATTCCAGCCTTTGAATTTAATAAGCAGCCTGACCACAGCTAGTGTGTCCTAGAAGGCCGGTGCAGCATAATTAACATATAGACAGAAAATAATGAATAAAAAAACAGAGCAGCAGTCCTCTCCTTGCTCTCATGTTCCTTTACTCCTTTTTTTTCTCTCTCCTCTTTGCACTTTCGTCCTTCATGCTGCTGTCACTTATCCATAAATTGAAGAGTGGATTGACAATACCTTGAAACCTCTGGAAGGAAGCAGGACTGTGTCCTGTAAAATGAATAACAATGGCCAATATATGTTCAGACAATCTTGGGAATCTGCACCAAGTGTGGTGGTCTTTTGTTTGCCTTCTATATTGCTATTGTTTTGGGGGGGTTTTCACCATTAGCCATATGCACTCACTCTCCACTAGCAAGCGGAGAAATTATAATAAAACAGGATTTCTGAAGCTGTCTTTTTTCCATGTTTCTTGTCTCTGAAGGAAATGCAAGGATCTTTACCAGCAGTCGGATACACAGACACTCCTCTTTGCACTGAGACCTATTCTCATCCCTGCTTATTAGTGAGACACAAGGAAAAAATGTTTTTCTTGCTCAAGGATTTGCAACAACATAGTAGTGTTGATTTGATAGGTGCCTCTTGTTGCCAGGAAACATTTGAACTGATTATTAACTCTGGGCCTTGACTTTTTTCTTATTACCTCACTAATACACTAACTTAGTTTTTCCGCCTGTTGAAATAGAGTCATAAATAAACTGAATATGAAGGACTTAAGACATTTGTTGTCTTGTATTTTCAGAATAAGCTATAACTGTAATAGTTGTTGTCTTTAACCACATTCACACCAAGTTATGTCAGGTGTCCTGTGCTCGCTCTTGAGTAATTTCAAATGATCCAAGTATAAATTGTGAGCTGTACTTTTTAAGTATCTCCATTAGCATCCCTCAGTAGTTTCCTGCTCCATGTATTTTATGTTGCATGCTGTGCTGTTCTGAATCAACGCGATCATACATTCATGCTATTTAGACACAAGCTTGTTTCAGAGAAACCAAATGAATTAGGATCTTGTTTTCGTGCGTTCAGATTGAACTTCTCTTGAAGGGGGCACGCCACGGATTTCAGTTTAGTATCGCCCCGTCTGTGAAAGCCTCGTCTGATTCAGAGGTAAACTTTCCAATATTTGAAATAATAACCCTAATGATGGCGCAGTAGGCAGTGAACTTCAGGATATCTTAACATCTGCTCCTTCACTTTTAATCATTCATTCTCATATGTGTCTCTGTGCAGAATAAGTGCTTAATTTGAAGGTCTTGATAATAATAATACCAAAATGTGCAACATAACTGATATTTGAATCTTTATTCTTTGCTGTAAATAGAGACACAAACATAATGTAAATATATGAAATGCGATGGTAAATAATAAAACATGCAAATCTGTTACAATCCAAACGCAGTTTATCTCAATCATTTGCCCCATTCAACACCTGCATTAAGAATTACAGACATGATTGAGAGCGTAGTCATTTGCAAATCTTTCATTTCTCTTTCATTGTATCCCGAGCAATCAGCTCAGATCTACATTATATCATTGTGTTGGGCCAAATGCTCAGCCTCTGCTTTCTCAGATAATGATATAACCATGGCAACAGAGACACCTTGGAAAAGAGCAGGGAGAAAACTTAGAGATTGCTGTCTGTCAAAACCCAATGTTTTCACATGAGAAATAAAACTCTGCTCATTAACATCTGAAAACATATAAGTTAGAATCTCAGCTTTAAATCCTGTTACATTAGTCATTGTTGTTGATGCACTTACATTTACATACCTACCTTACCTCATAATGCCAACTTTTAAGTGACATCTGTGTGTTTTTTTTCTATGATATACAAACAATCAGCGAAGCAGAGACATACATCAGAATAATTTCAGGTTCCTCCGATCAACTGCATGCCAGTTAACATTGTCGTCAATGGGACACGCGCTCTGTGAGAAGTGACACACCATGGCCCAGAGTGCAAAATCCTTCAAAAAGGAAGTGCCAACCCTCAGACTTGCCCTAACCTTGCCTTCAGCCATGTGTTGATGAGTCTTCAGTATGACTGAAACTTCAAAGGCATTTCAGCTCACTAAGCAGAGGATGCTCCTCTCTCATCTTCACTCAGCTGAATCCCTCTTCAGAAGGATATCTGGAAAAAAGAAAAGTTTTGGCACTTTCTTGGAACAGCTTTGACCACTATGGATGGAGGGCAATTAACTGCCTGTAACATTAGAGCCATTAACCAGTTAGTTTGATCCCTAAATTGTAAAAACAACACCATAAGCCACTGACATTAATTGAGAGATGTGAGTGGGCTCGTGGTGCATACGTTTTTCCAGTTTAATTCTAATGATTTAAAAGCCACAGCATCTATCATACTGCACTTTTCATCACTTCAGCGATTGAGGTAAAAACAAATTCGCATCAGAGGTCTCTAATTAAATCAGGGATTTGCATATTTGAGAGTTTGTACATTTCGGCACCATCACACACAACTAGTAATTGTGAGGGCTTTGTGAGGTGAATAAAGCGACTTCTCTGCTTAGTTCGTCTGTTGTGTTCGCAGACAAATGGAGGCAGGAAGAGTGTGGTTCTTTTCAAGGGCTGCCTGTGAAAACCTGATGGATGCACAAATTAACACACAGAGGAGAAAAGTTACAATCCAAAGCCTCCAATGTTATAATAACAGCTCTTTATTCCTCCTTGACAAACATAAAGGGGGATTTTAGCTCACTCTTATCTCACATCCTCTTTCTCTCTCTCTCCCTCTCTCCTCCACTTTTCACTGCACAGCTTGGCGAGCTGGCATTCATTGCTCCAAAAAGCTGTGAAGGCACAACAAGTGCTTCTCATGCTGGTTTAATTGTGTCTGCAGGAGTTGGAGGGCTTGGGAGGAAGGAGGGCTTTGCTGCCTAGAGAAAAGGCTTTGTGGTGAGTCTTGGGAGTGAAGGATGTTTGAAAGAACATGACATGATGGCGCCCTCTGGTGGACAGACAGTGAAAGAAAGGCTCTTTATTTCAGGTTGAAATAAGTGGAAATCAAGGCTAAGTAACATAAAAATATTGTCGACTCACGTTGTTGTTATCCTGCATAAAATCACTCATAGCATAGTCCTTGAATACTAAGTGATATTTCAAAAAATCATAATACAATGCAAACTATACCTTTGAAATTATTCAAATGTAAGACTTATGATAGAAAAATTAAATTTGTCTAAATGTTTTATGTAGTTATTTGTCATTATTTTGTCTTAGATAGGAATACCTGGAATACTTCCATTTAACTACTGTAAATGGAAACAACCTCATTGGTTTGGGCTTTTTCTCTCTTTTGAATTTGATTGTCCATCTACATGTAGGGCAGGTTTTGTGATCATTCTCACCATACAAGGTTTGGTCACGCTTGACTGAATTTTGTGAGTATTGAGTCCCATACCTACATCACTGTGAAGTCCATTCTCAGTGTACAGATGCACACTCTCAGCTTTGAGTTTCACTGTCACAATTTAATGGGTAAGAAATGAAAAGCGTGACC
Organism: Chaunax sp. Z400; assembly: GCA_037577475.1. Taxonomy (NCBI): domain Eukaryota; kingdom Metazoa; phylum Chordata; class Actinopteri; order Lophiiformes; family Chaunacidae; genus Chaunax; species Chaunax sp. Z400. Next base: position 9,297,446 of record CM075206.1, on the reverse strand, counting down.
ACTTTTTATGTAGGAGTCTCTGGTAAAAGCTGCCTCTTGTAGAATTTATTTGTGTTTTCAGATATAATGTATTCACATTCGCTACATAAATACAATTGGTGAAAAACATTATTTGTGTTCACAAGAAATATGCATGCATGCATGCATAAATATATTATATGTTCTCTTGTTTTCAGACATTACTCATCTGTTTATATCTGGATCATTGTTTGTGCATAAAAAAGCTGACCAGATGCGCCAGTGCTTCACACAACTGTCCAAGGTTAACAGTCAGATGCAGCTCATAGAGAACGCTGTGCCTGAGCTGGAAAATGGAATTGATGTCAGGTTTGTAGCAGCAAGGTGATTAACGTCCCTTTCTCCTGAATGTTTCTGAACACTCTTTGAACCATGGGGAAGCATTGTCCTGTTAAAAAGTACATATATCCTGCTCTGATTGTATGAATCATGGCATCAAGTTGTCCCTCACTGTTCAGTAACCATGAATGATTGGTGTATTTCTTTTTTTTTTTTTATAGTACATACTCACTCTACCACCATGTTTGTGTGGCTGATTCATCAGAACAGACAAGCTTCTTCCTGTCATAGTGCTCTTGTCACTTAACTCACTTCAAATGTTTACCATGGACAGCAGTAGTAGTGGTAAAAAAAAAAAAATACTCCATTACAAGTAAAACTCTGCAACATCCCAATTAAGTAAAAGTACAGAAAAATTGAACTGGGAAAGAATAATAATAATAATAACTTAAGGATAAAATACTCAAAAGAGATCATCTGCTTTTGCAGGAGATTACTTAATATGTGAGTGCATGTGATGCTGTGCTATCAACCATAAAAGTGATGCATACATTTTTGAGACACGAGTAAAAACACTCAAGTGAGGTTTGCTCTAAACATGGGTAATTTTTATTCAGCTCGTGAGTTACCTAGAGGAGAAAACTGTCACATCCTTGCAGTTGATATCTTGCAGTTATGGGGGAATCCCAGTCAAGTCAAGCAGGATGGGTGATGTGGGGGTTCTCCCAAAAGTGCTAAGAGGTGTTGAGGACAGTCTGATTGAGCCTGAGTACATCAACATCAGAGCAAAGACACTCATCCACAGGGCCTAAGGAGGCCACTGCTAGTTCTACCAGAGCAGCAGGTTTCTCCTCAGACAAATGCACTTCAGAAAGACAGAATCACAAGAGAGAAAAAAAACAAAGATGTGCACTAGCTGGTGATTGCCAGCCTGCTGCATAATTGCAATATTTCAGTACACAGAAACAAATGCAGAAAGGAAGGGAACAGGTAGAGGAAGGATACACCATATGATTGGCATGATTGTGAAGGTTTCCCAATTATTTCATCCCACCTGTCAATCATCCAAACCTCTGTCTGAAGAGGCTCAGATTCGAGTAAAATATTAATTCACACATATCTTTAATTCTCTTCAGGAGCTGATGAAGATCACCAATATCCCAAACTTTTGAGGCATTACAAAAATTACAAATAAGCCTGGTGAAATCCTCTGACTACTTTGGTTAGTCAGTTAATTGCTCACAAACAAAATCAAAGAAAAACACAGAGTTAGAGAGTTAAGGGTACTGGTAGAGGCTGTTTAAAAGGACTGAAAGTGCTTTATAGACAGTTTTCAGAGTGGGTTATGCTCTTTTTCTCATGAGACAGGAACATGTAGTTTGATGCACCAGTGAACGGATACAAATGAGTCCATCTATTGTCATGTTCAAGTGTTCAGATACATGGTCATCTTCAGCAGAAGGATTCTGAGAGCCTTCCCTCCTTGTGGTTAGGCAAATTTTTATTTAAGGTCCTACGTCATTAGTGTTGCAGTTCTAGCAGGGAGCTTGCTCGGAGGTTATTGTTTATTTCTATTGCGATCCTGGCAAAAGAAGAAGAAAAAAAACAGAAGAAGAGATCGTCAGTGAGTCAGCATCGGAAGAACAGACACAAGGCACATTAACATAAACGGCAGCTAAAAGTGCAACATCGTAGCTGCATCTGGCCAAAGTATAACTGAATCTACACAAAAACAATCTTCAGGTGAAGGACAATATTTTTTCCAGTGTGTTCTCTCTTCCTGAAAGAGGGTAAAGGAAAACGACGTCAAATTGGGGTGCCAATGCGACTGTGGGAGCTCCTTACCCTTCAAACAGTGGACAGACCAACCACCACGTTATAGGGAAGGTAAATTATTGTTTTTGTCCTGTTATTTTGTTGTTTACAAAGTGCTGCTTGACCCATATGTAAAATGTCACACCCCACCCCCACCAAAAATCAATCAACCACCAAAATAAGAATGCATAGAGCTTTCTCTGTTTGGTGTTAAAATAAGTGGGACACAGATCAATTAAAAAGAGATATGTTCTACTCACGGGTGTGTCTTATCTTGCAAAAACAGAGGTATTCTGTTAAACACTCCTTTTTTCATTAAAGATGACAGTGCAGATAAAATGCTACAAATGAAAACATGGAAATAAAGATGACTCCGCGACTTTGACTCTTTGTGTCATTTATTGGGCAGAACAGAGTCCTCTTTAGCCCCTTTTTCACTGCATAGTACCGACTAGACTCGACTCGCCTTCATTTTTTTGCGTTTCCTCTAAGTAAAAAGTACCTGGTACTACTTTTTTAGTACCTGCTGGGCCCGCTGCGGTTCCCAGCTGGCCCAGCAGGTACTAAAAGGTCACATGAAACGTTACAGACCACTGACTGGTCATTGCTCGGCACACACGGAGTACATGCACAGCACAAATCGAAAATTGAGCTGAATTGGTACTACGCAGTGGAAAAGTGCCATTTGAGGAGTGGGGGTCCATGTCAGAGGTCTAGGAAAAGCTGTGTGAGACCCAGGCCCCCAGTGTAACTCTATCCCTATAGCAGGTCTGTTCAGACTAGGCTGTGGTTAATTTATTGAACTCACAAGTGTTTAAATTTTCTTTTTTGTCATACAATCCTCTGCCAAAATAGATTGGGGTCTGATTTTCCAGGTAGTAAAACTCTTTCCTTGTGTAAATAACAACCCAATTAAATACATCTTTATGGTGATGCATTCTAACTACTGATGGCCAAATTAGCTGTATGATAATAAAATCCCGCAGCATCATTTGGATCCAAAGTTATCTTTAAGTAAATCTATTGGAAGGTGTCATAGAGCCGGTAGCTGTGCTGGTTTGACATCTCTCAAAGAACAATAGGGAACAATTAACCTTGTCAGGCAAAGGAGGATGAGGCCTCGGCTGGGCCGATCCTGTCATGTAGGAGGTCAGGGCTACAAAAGCAGCACAGCATAACGCAGGATGAAACAGGCTTTCTACTGACAGGTTGTTTTCAGAAACCTGAAAACATTGACTTGAAATATTAATGAGAAAGTAACCCGGCGCATATTAAAAAGGTCAGGAGTCAATACAACATCAATGAAGCACCAGCAGTAGGGCGTGGGAGAAAAAGCAGGGAGTGGGCCATGGGGGTCTTCCAAACACAGTTAGATAAGCATATCGGTGAGTTTAAGAATGGATGCAGCAGGAATGTTAGCAACGATAGCATGCTATTTGCTCTTTGCCTGCTGTTTCCACAACAGCAGCATCCGACAGTTTTTACCACTGAGACTAACATTTGTGATACACTTGCACTGTGTGCTTTTCAGAACTGCGCCTAGACAAATGTGACTGTGATTTTTATCACATATTTTGCTGGGGAAATTTCTTTTTAAGTCAACCTTTCAGAGGCAAGCTGTACCAACTCTGAGGTACGTTGCAGCCAGTCTGCAGGCCGAGGGCTTATGTTGTTAAAGACTAATAAAGCATGAGGAGCCTGTGGAGAGCACAGAGGCTTGGTGTTCAAAGGGAGATCAGAGATTACATCTGCCTTTGTCTGAAAGATGGAATGCCAGGAATGTAGGCTATTTCAGGAAACCTTTATGTATCCAACTCCACTTGAGCAGATCATCGCAATCTCAACTGCACAAGATGGCTGATGAGGAATCAGCATTTCCTGAACCTGTTTCTGACTAATGGTGGCATGTCAATATGCTGACAGGCCTCTGGGAACTTCCATTAATGCGAGACTCATCATTCAGCCGCAGGAAGTTACAACCTCTGACTCAAAGCAGGTGGAAAAAGATCAGCTGATTACTGGAGCAGTGACTCAGTGAAAGATAGTCAACTCAACGTAACGGTTATTTGACTGTGTCACACATACAAACAACTAATTAAAGGAGACAGATTTTGTTATATGTGTGTTTATCTCACCTTCCTCAGAGCCTCCTCCTCTTCCTGACGTTTTTCATAATGTGCAAAGTCATCAAAGATTGAAGTGGTATGCTTGTAAGTGGCAATTATTTTAAGCACTTGTTTGGCCTTCTCCAGAGGCACTTCCTGAGTGTCCCTGGAGTTGGTCACTGGCTTGTTGTCATTGTTCTCCAGCCGGATGTGTCGCAGCTGGTTGTTGGGCACATCTTTGATGAAAACCCACTTCACCTCAAACTTGCCCTTCCACTTGTCCTGAGACCAGACGCCTGCATAGGCATTGTAGTCCACCGGTGAGCGCATCTCAGCCACACCACAGAAGTGCCCACTGCCGTTAACGCTGAACAACAAGTACAGGGGCCCCTTGTTGCCCAGTGAGCGGTAGGCACCATCCAGGCGCTTGTTGCCATGTTCTGTACTGCACCAGATAGAGTACTTGATTGAACGGTGAATGTCATCTTCCGAATAGCTTTTGATAATGAAAACACGTCCATTTTTCAAGTTCCAGTCAAACTCTTTGGGGTTGTAGTTGTTGAGGGCTCGGAGTTTCTCCAGCACAGGGTGCAGTTCACCAGAGCAAGGGGAGGCACTCATTGGGACTCCCCCTCCCAGACCAAAGCCCTCACCTCGGTTCCTGGGAGCCACCCAACGGTTGGGGGGTGGACCTGGCTGCTGGGGTAAATGTTGATGAAGGGGCTGTGGGGGGCCAGGTTGAGAGGAGAGATGCAGGTGAGGAGGGCCAGGGGTCAGAGGATGGGGGTGTTGAGGGGACTGGAGAGACTGGAGCTGAAAGGGCTGGTGTTGGTGTTGGTGTTGGGGTTGGTGTTGGTGTTGGTGTTGGTGTTGGTGTTGGTGTTGGTGTTGAGGCTGAGGGGGCAACGGGTTCTGCAGTAAGGGCTGGTGCTGTGCAAGGAGAGTCTGTTGCACCAGAGGCTGTGGAGGCATCATAGTCTGAGCTAATGGAGGCTTGTTCAGAGAGCCCTTATCGTCCCAAGTACCAATGTTCATATTGTGCTTTATGGGGGGTGGGGGGATGGTGACGCCTCCCCCCAATCCCATGTTGACTTTGGGTTTGACCTTGGGCTGTAGCTTGGCCGGTTTCTTGGCAATGGCTGCCCAGGAGGCGGGTTTAGGTGCAGATGAGCAGACAGACGGAGGGAGGCTATTGGCTGCCATACTGCTCATACCAGCTGTGCCACCTAGAGGTGAGCCCACGGTTTTGGTGACAGCGGCCACCATGTCTGTACCCAGTTTTAACCCCGTCATACCCTGCTCAATGCTGTTCATCACGGGGACTTTGCTAAGCTGGGTCTCACTTCCAAAGCCTGCCTGTCCGTCCGTGATGGCCCGACCCAGTGAGCTGGGGGCGTACCCATAGCTGTTACTGTACACTGAGCTCTGCGTGGACTGACCCTGAGAGACACTGGTACCCCAGGTGGAAAAGTCTGCATTTCCAGGGAAGAAGTTGAAGCCATGCTGGCCCAGGAAGGGAGGCGTGTTGCCCAGCGCACCTGGCTGGCTGAACACACCATCAGGGATGAAGTGTGGCTCGCCATTGCTCATCTGTCCATAGGTAGTTAGGTAGGGCATAGGCGGGTCTCCTGCGGTGGACCAAGCAGCCTCTCCCAGAGAGTAGGGGAAACCAATTGATGGAGCATAGTAGCTAGGCATGTAGGGGTCAGACATTGGTGGATAGCTGTTACTCTGTGTGACATAGGGAGAGAGTAAGTATATGTACTAAATGACAGACAGTACAATTCAGAAAATAAGCAAATAATTGGGCATGATGACATCATATGAAGAACAGTGTATGTCCAGTTATGCAGTGTATGCACTGATGTCACTTTCCCAGTGAAAAATTAACCCTTGGTCAGACTGAGTGGTTAATGGCTAAGTTTAGTAGGGGAAACTACGAAACGGTGACTAAAACAAACTATTATCTCCTTAAATTAAAGGCAGTTGGACTCAACAGATCCTTACAACTTACCAAAGAAGCAGCTGTGCATGAGAATTAACATTTGGCCAGGAATTGGGTTCCCTGACATTCATATGTATCAGATTTCAACACTAGGGATATACACACTTAGACTATGCTGATATTGTCTATCAGAACACCTCAGAATCAAGTCTTAATTCCCTAAACGTTGTCTACAATAGCCTATGTAGATTTGTTCTGAGGTGTCCGCATAGAACACATCACTGCTTTATGTATGAATCTCTTAATTGGTTACCACTTAAATCTCAAAGACACTTTCATTGGATGCAGTTTGTTTTTAAATGTATTTTCCATAATTATCCATCGTACCTAAAGCAACTTCTTATTCCACATAGCTCATCATATAGCCTTAGGCACTCTGAGAGTCCATTCTTCTCTATCCCCAGAATCTCCAGGGAAATAAAATTAAAATTTTAGGCACCATCAGACTGGAACAACTTGCCCACTTCTCTTAGATCTTCAACATCCTTCCGCTCATTTAGATCATCTCTATATGCTCATCTTCAGACAACCTGCTCCTGCTTTTGACCAGTCCTGATGTCACAGAATGCTGTTGCAGGTATATGTAATTATATTTATGTATTGTTGTATGGGTATGCGTGTATGTATATGAACATGTATATGCTTGTTGTCATTTTGGGGGGGGACCCAGTGGGTGAGGTGAAACTAGGCCTGGGGGAGCTTTTGTTTGTGAAGTGTGAATGTATTGGCTTGTCTTGTTTTGTTATGTTTATTGTTTGTCGATGTAAACTTGTGTTTTTTGAGGAAACGAGGTGGTTTCATCTCAAGGAATAACAAAGTGTATATACACAAAACAAAGCCTGAAGGTATACAAAAGCCTTGACGCATGGTCGTAGTTCAAGGGGGGGATACGTTGGCGAAATCAAAATGACAAGACCGCCATTGGATATTATGGTTACATGTGGACACATTTGTACAAATATTAATTTATTACAACACTGAGATTTTTTATTTTAGTTATGTTTGGAGTGAGGATGCCAGATCCTACACCATTAGCACAACTTATTGTAGCTGAGAATGTTGGTTTGACCTGCACTGAGGTTGTGATGAGGTCTTTGAGGATTTGTTGATCACAGATGCTCAATCCCAGATCCACTTTTCAGTGCATGAACACTGCTATTTTTTGGAAATTGCAGCGATCCCCTTGCTTATCTTCTGTATCTGGATAAGCAAGTCTCTATAAATATACTGTAGGTCCGATCTCTTGTTGAATCAATTTGTACAATCGATTCCCATCTTAGATGTGATTTTGTGTCTTTGCAGCGTTCAAGCTGAAGGGTAATGCTGCCAATCAGTAAGAGCCTTCTGGCACTCAATGGGTGTAATGTCACGTATAAACACTCTATAGGAAGATGTGGCATCTTTAGGAACAGGAAAATCCCTATCAAACTGGAGTGACCACATTTATGTATCAAGTGTGTGGCACCTAACACATGTGACTACTTTGTCTATAGCTAAAAGCCACAAGTTATAGGTGACACCATTATTATGGTGTATAATTTACTGTATGAAGTTACCTGATTTGTCTGGCCGCTTAGGTAAGGCTCAAAATCATCATCATTCACACCATCCTTTTGATGCATTGATCCGTTTTGCACTAAGGATGAAAAGGACATTAAATAATCATATGTGCTGTATTTGACTGTCAAATATTCCAGTGGTCAAATCTAGAACAGGAGGAGATCTCAACACAGAAGCAGAATCAGGAACAATCAGTAATGGTAATAGGCAGCATTTCAGGCTACAATTTCTCTGCACCCCTGATAGCATGTAAGCTCAGTATAAAATAGATTTATTAAACAAGGGTTTGGGCACCATTTTAACACCACTGTTAAAGGCTTACCTTTATTTCCTTGTCCTTTGGGTCTCTGGAATAATGAGCAGCACAGGAAAAAAGAGATTAGACTGTCGTCAAATTAATAAATCGTAATAACCCCAAAGCTCCAACCATCAGCCCTGGTGTTATCATTTGCAGGTTGCTTGGTGTTGTTGACCCTGTCAGCCGCTCTAACATCCAGTAAAGGCTGCCGCATTGGCAACCTGCTCCAGCTTGTTTGGCAATACAGTCGGCCTACATTACAGCTAACAGCTATCATACAGAAATGACTCTTCTTTTTTTTAGCCCATTTGATCTGGCATACCGAACAAGATCAAACTGCTGTCAGCAAAGTTTTATTTCGCCTCGCGTTTTAATTTATAGCACATTTTCGCTGTCAGCACACGAACCTGATCGACTGTGGTCGCAGACATCCTCCAGGAACCGAAGCTGATGGCTATATTTGTGAGACTGTCCACGGCTCCCCCACTGCCTCTCTATGCACTCCGGTGCTTTCCTGGCTCGTCTCTCGGGCTGTCCAATCTCTCCGTAGCGGCTACAAGGCGGCGTTTTCCTCCCGTGGTCAGAACATACGACGATCCGGTTCTTCTGGTTGTTATAAACGGTGGTTTTGTGTCTGTGGAGATGGCGTCACTTAAGGTGTCCGATCCAGCCGGAGATTGTACTGAACAGTCAATCTGAAACTGACTAGTTCCTTACTAGAATATCCCTTACCATATTCCACAATGGCGGATAGGCTCTTTACTCCGCTTCCGTTCCGTTCTGCTGCTCCTGCGACCTTCCGCCTGTGACGCTCTGAGTCATGTTACAAACACCTAACATGACAGTCACTAACACAAGTTCCCTGCTGCTGGCATTTTATTCTGTATACACGGCTATTTTAGCTGCTTTACCGACCTGCTGTTGGCCGATCTGCATTAGGCAGCCAGTAAATCAAACCCAATATCGGTTGGACTCCTCTATTTCGCCATGAGTATGAAATAGCAGTAGCATGAAAAATATTAACACATGCAGACGAGGTGTTGGATTTTAAGTAAGCCGATTTACTTAATTACTATAATTAAGTACAGTGTTGTGGTATTTACCATTTCTGCTCCTCTCTACCAACAGGGAAGTATTTCATATTTGATTAATCGTTTACAAACAAACACATGATCAATCAATAAAATATGATGCATGCTTTAGATTAAAATACCTAATGGTATACATCAAATACATTAATATTGATGCATCATCATTAACAATCTATTATCATGAAGGACTACAACATAGGCCTAATACTTAAAGGAGCCAAACAAAAACCCTTAGCTGATTAAGACATAATATTGCATGATGTAAATTTTTTAAAAAGTAGGCTTAAGTTTGCGCATTTGAGTCATTGGAAATTTAATATGCTTAAACTCTTTTTGATCACAAGACTTTTACTTGTAATTGTATTTTTACACTGTTACTACTACAGGATCCGATTACTTATTCCACCACTAAGCTGCGCTGCAGTTGCCAGGTCGCTGTTGACGAACTGATGCGCTCCGTAAATGAGGGTCTGCTATTCTCGCGATACTTCCTATGTGGGTCGGGAGGCGTCAGCATGGCAGCCGTCGCGTTGAGGTCCTGCCGCAGAGGACTTTCACATATATTAAGTAATGGAGGGCTCGCAGCTTTGTCTTCAAATCGTGTGGGAGGTTTGTTCAAGTCTCCGCTTTAGACACAACCAATTTCACAGCGCTTGAGTTTCATATAAGCGTATTTAAAGGCTGAGAGGGGGTGTGGTTCACGTTGTGTGTCGTCTTTAAAATGCAGGGCTTGTAAATGGGTGCTGCGTTTGCGCTTGTGACTGGTTTTGCGCCGTCTACGTTCATTCTTGTCCTATTATAAATATTTCCACATCAGTTAACCTCACTTATATGTCTACATGTGTTTTAAGTTCTTCTACGCCCAGTAACTTACACACGTTTCCTGTCTACATCAAGAGAAATCTGATTTTGTGTGTGATTTTCAGTGGGATGTGACATTGTTGTCGAAAATGTTGTTCTATTATAGCTAATATACCTTACATGAAACAATTTACAGAATATGTTTGTGGCGTAGCAATAACACCTTGAACCATGTCAACCAGGGGACAGGAGACACAAGTCTACAGTTCAGTATGCTTCAAGACCAGACCTCCCAAAGTTGGCCTACAGAAGAGTGAAGGGGAAGAGCCCAGGGGTGGTCTTTCTCCCAGGATATAACTCCAGTATGAATGGGCAGAAAGCTGAGTCACTGGAGGAGTTCTGTAAGTCACTAGGGCACTCATACCTTAGGTAAGTCCTCCAAACGCAACACCCAAGAGAGATGCATGCTGAGAACATACCTCGCTCATACTTTTATATTGAATGGAGAATAGATCGGATCAAATACACATACCTCACACATATAGTGTTGGTCCTGGAAGTGCATAGTCTTGGTTTTGTCTTTTAAAGGTCAGAATACCCTGCAATAACTACAAAACATTATAAACCCAGTATTCAGTCCAATTACATTCATTCATTAACTATTCATTTGTTATGCCTGATAGAAGGAAGTTGTTTTATTTTTGTGGGACTGTTAATGAAAAGACCTGGTCATCATATGATTACGTTGCAGTGCATGAAGAGGTGTGTCAAGTGACTTGACTAAGCAGCATTTTATGAGTCCATAAATAGATTGAATTGAATTTGTTTTTAATTAAATATCTGATTTTGTCTGGAAGTTTGCATGATGCCCAAAAGATAACAGAGTACATACAAATAAATGTTGTAAAATTGGAGGGTTTTTTTTTTTGTTTGCACACAATATTTTGAATAAGTTTTAACAAGCTGGGGTCTTTTTCATTGAGATGTGCACTTTATTTCAACAGACCTGAAAGAGTTCTGTTCAATAATTTCACATTTTAAACCAAAGGATTGTATTTACAGTGATGTGGACCACAGAAAAGCAGCTACTGGTAATGCATGAAGGACCATAACTAGCAATTGATCATGTAAATAAGTTAGTCTTTAATTTTCTCAAATTACAATCAGTCACTTCTGTATTTTAAAATACCTCTAGCCTTTGCAAGCCTCTCATTGACCTGCAAAGCCTCCGTGACTTAGGTGGTTGGATATAGAAGATATGGCTCAATCATACTAGGGTTCGGTAGGTTTCAATTTTTCCCCTCCGGTTTGGTGTGCAAACTTTTAATGTCATGCAAACTAGCAGGTGGCAAGTGTAGGTGGAGAGAGCTAGCACCTTGCGGCTTGTGAGCATATGCACCAGAATAGCTGATTAGCTCAGCTTCACAGGAAGAGGACTTGTGCCGGTTTAAAAGCTTGCACACCTGCCCAACTGTACATTATACTGGACAGTCAGAGACCTAATCCCATGTTCAGTATTTTATGTAACTGAATTCCTATACTCATGATGTCTAAGAAAAAATAGCTTTGTTCCTGGCCTCTCATGGCTTCCCCGTTTTACCCACTGATTCCTATGGTTCTATGTTTTCCCAGGTTTGACTACACAGGACATGGGGCCTCAGAGGGGGTGCTAGCAGAAGGAACTATTGGTACCTGGAAAAAAGATGTCCTTTTCGTGTTGGATGAGTTAGCAGAGGGCCCACAGGTAAATATTTCCTGGGGTCGTGCCCCTTTGCAAGTGACTGGAGGTTCATAATCAATTAAGTTATGAAAACCTTACTATTTACGGATGGGAATTGAGAATTGGTTCCCCTTTAGAACAGGGTTCAAATGATTGTTGAGAAACTGACACAGTCAGTTATTGATTTTTACGTCCTGGGTTTTCAGTGAGACTTGTGTCAAGAAAGGAAACATCTTTAAACATATGGATGTATTTTAACAAGAGGGGTAAAATGTATGACTCTCAAATCATTACTTTCAGTCTAGACTTACAATTATATACAATTTTATTTGATATATATGCATGAATTACATGAAAAGAATATGTTTTTATGAACATACAGCCCATGGGGCATCCTCCCAAGTGTATCTGTGTCGCATCTAAAATTAAAAAATTCTATTTCGCAAACACATAATGAATATTCAAATGTGTCACATATTCCATGTAAAAAATACTTAGATTTGAATAATAACATGTTACTGGTATGGCCTTCCCACAAAACAAAAATCAATTACCTTTTTAAGAAGTCTTGAAAGTATTATGCATTAAATATCTACTTCTTTGTATTTCAAAAATCTGAATTCCAACATATATGTATATGTAAACATTGTTCACAAGTTTATGTGCAGGACAAAAGCTGCTTCCTGCTTCACCAAAAAGCCTATTCTGAGTGTCTGTGCAATGGAAACTACACATTTTCACAATACACCTATTTGAGCACAATTGGCTTCAAACTAGTCGAGATGTCACAAATCCTGCTTGTATGTCCATAAGTTAAAGTCAGATTTAAGGTGAGCACAGAGACCATTTTCCACCTTCAGCCAATGGATGTGAAAACTAGCCTTCTAATATCAATTGATTTATCACAAACATCATTCAGCACAGTGAAGGTCAAACATATATATATATATAAAGTAAATATATTATTGTCATCAAGCTTAGCTTTTTACAAACCTGTATTTAAAGCCTCATTTTTACTCAACAAATCACTAAAAGCAGGATTTATCAGACAACAATAAAAGAATAGGTCAAACAGCAGAATCGTTAATGGAATGAATAAACTCCTAAACCGCCAACACTTGTTTTCATTGTATGTTCCACCTTTTATCCAGAAGATGGCGCTGTGTTACAGCATTTATTCATTAGTCATTTCATCTTAGTCTTCATCTTATTTAGTTTATTCACCTATTTATGGTGTTTTTCGTTTCCCTGTAGATACTGGTGGGTTCCAGTATAGGTGGTTGGCTCATGTTGTTGGCAGCCATTGCTAGACCAGAGAAGACTGCAGCACTCGTTGGCATTTCCACTGCCGCTGATCACATTGTCACATCGTTCAACTCTCTTCCGTTGGAGGTAGGTATATGTAATATGATCAAATATGTCACTTTTGGGGCATTTTCATTTAAGTATTTTCTGACTGGCATTTGTCCATGTTTGATTGCACAGATACGCAAGGAGTTTGAGGAGAAGGGGGAGTGGACAGTGCCCACCAAACACTCAGAGGAGGGTCATTACAAGTTTAACATGGACTTTCTGCGCGAGGCTGAAAATCACTGTGTGCTCCAGAGTCCCATCCCCATCACCTGCCCCGTTCGGCTCATTCATGGGCTCAAAGATGAGGACGTCCCCTGGCACATCTCCATGCAGGTTGCAGAACGTGTCCTCAGCCCAGACGTGGATGTCATCCTGCGGCGACACGGCCAGCACCGCATGTCAGAGAAGGACGACATCAAGCTCATGGTCTACACTATTGACGATCTTATAGACAAGTTGACCACTTTGGTCTGAGGAAGGAATGGGGGAGCTTGAGAGGTTGCTGAGATATGGAGAGGACTGCTAACTGTGAAGTCAACCCTCAAGAAATTTACCAAACGATGGCATGTTCCTCTGCCAAGTATGACCCTCTATCCATCTGTGTTATTCTCCCTGTACTTCATCTTTCCGTTCAACACCATCACAGTGCAAACTATATTGAAAGGGAGCACTGCTGCTAGCTGTTTCCATATATCTTCAGGTTGCATTTGTATGTTTTTCAGGTTATCATGTTGAGTGTTATGTTGGCCTTTGTTAGGTCTGCAGTTGCTGCTGCCTCTACCGTACTTATTGTTTGACAGTTTTTCCCTTCTTCTTTGCTTAGACGAATAGTTTTCCTGTGCCTTTTTTAAATCACTTTTCACCTTTTTGGTCAATAAAACCTCTGCACGACTGAGTGCAGGTCTCAGTTTGTTCTCTCAACTAGCATCTTCTGTGTGAATTAAGAAGGGTACTGTTGACACTTGGATGCATACATAAAACTAAAGTATTTACAATTGTAGGAAAATTAGCACTACATTACATTAACCTAATTTGTGTTATAAGTTATGTACTCAAGTGTGTTTTTGCATGATGCTTATGAAGGCTGTACATTTTAAAGTGTCAAACTCAAACTTTTAGCACCTTGACAGCTAAAACAATAAAAAGCTTTCAAAATTACAGAATATTTTCCCAGATGGAGTAAATAGAGAAACATTGAGCAGAAATTCAACACACTTCACATTTCAACAAAATCAATCACAGTTCTATATCGTTAGTTAAAATCATCAAACTGTTGGCTGCAGCCATGGGAGGTTTATTTTTTTTAATGCAGAACATTCTGTTAGATGACTCCCCGTACCTGTTGGCCTTCAGCCTAGAGAGGCCTGCTGAATGGAGCCACTGGACTGTTTATTATTAACACATAATTGGCCACTAGCTGCACTGTGCTCAATGGGGCGAAACCAACCACTTGACTATCTCAGGTCCACTTTACTGCAGCGGTGACCTTTAACTCATGGTTGAGCTATGAGCCATCTTTTGTGTCAAAACTAAAACATACTGGAGCATACAGCATTGCAATTATAATGCAAGCAGAGGGCATGGCACAAAAAGGCATAGCATATATTGCATATGATATCTGTGTAGTTTTTACAAAAAAGTATATTTTTCCACCACAGATCTATGCTAACCAGAAAATACTTTGTAAGTAGTAAACTTTTGATGTTTTTTTTCTCCATTAAATAAGGCAACATGTTTCCTACATTGAGCCACAGCTCTCTGAATTTAATATACAGATGCTATAACATACAAGTCAAAGTCAAACGGACAATAATAACTCGTATAATAACTGTTCTAAAAGTATAACAAACATCCACTGAGTAGGTCAGTGATTCTACTTATCAGGTAAAAGGGATTTTTTCAATATTGTATACAGTTGATTAACGTCAAGTATCCATTTAAAGACAAGAGATAAAGTACAGCACCATTATGTGCATTGGTTTGCTGATGGTCACTTTGTACGGCCTAAAGCTGAGCATGCACTACACTGACTTCTGTTCGGACGCGATGTCACGTCGCATTTTGTGTCTCCAGGGACCCCTTCTGGAGGAGCCAGCATATAAAACGTGTGACTCCCCCCTCCCGGACAAACTAGATGCAGGCTGGCCCGACGCGCCTGTGCTGCGCTTCATGGATGTCTCAGCAATACAGCATCCTCAGCCCTGCCCAACACAGAAGAACTGAAACACATAGTGACTCGGACAAATCGGGACGCTCTCTCCTCTTCAGTAAGTACGAGTGGTCTTTACGAAATAAAACTGCTTAGACTGCATGGTATATTGTGTGTGATGTCTATGCAGATGCAGTGTCGCAGCAGGTTCGTGAGATTTGCACAGTTGCATTTGGGTTCGTAGAATGTTCATGTTTTTAAAAAGCTGCAGAATGCGTGACAATATGATGTTTAACAGAGAATTGCGCACAATAATGGATGCAGTGAAGACATCTGCAAGAAGCATATGCGGCACAGGGGACTGACGTGATTTCATTAAACTAAATATAGAACTGTTGTTTAATATATGAATGCATGTTTTGTAAGAGAGCAAACTTTCTAAAAATACATTTGATTATTTAATTTACGCCATGATGACTGCCTACCGGAGGTCATACTTGAGACATCCATAGTATACCACAGCGCATTAATGCACACAGTGCCGTAAACGGGCTTGATTGTTACAGTAGCAATTTGTCCCTGTTCGGGACATTAGTCAGGGACCACACCCTTCTCGTCTACGTCCTCATCCTCCAGAGATGTGCAGGAGTGGAGTGCTGAGCTGTGGAAGTAAAACGTGCTTATCTTCAAATATTGAGATTGTTTTATAGTGATTTAGTCCCACTCACTTTCATTGTAGTAATCAGGGGGAAAAAAGAACTCAAAAATATTATGTAGATATTGACATTTAATCGGGATACAAAATAATCACTAATATAACAGAACAGGTGTATTATAAGAATACGATGATTGTGGGTGTTTTGTTTTGTTTTGTTTTGTTTTGTTTTTGTCAGATATTTTGCAGAAGTTGCAGAGAAATGTTTTTTCAACCTCATTTGAACCACTTGATCTCTTCAGGGTAACTAAATAGGCCTACCCTACATACACTAGAGTGCTGCAATGGCAAACAGAGGGCCCAGCTATGGACTGAGCCGAGAGGTGCAGGAGAAGATCGAGCAGAAATACGACCCAGACCTGGAGCAGCGGTTGGTGGACTGGATAGTTGCACAGTGTGGGGGAAACCTGGAGAGGCCTCAGCCGGGCAGAGAAAACTTCCAGAAATGGTTGATGGATGGAACAGTGAGTGCCGCTCTACCTGTACCTAAAATAGAAGTCACTATTAAATTATTCAAAGTACATATACCAGCAATGTCAGACTTAAAGTGCCTATGAAAAAAAGGCTAAAATAAGCAACCAGATTTATGTGTTTAGTTATTTTTGAAATCTTCAGTAGATATTACTGGTCTGAATTTACCGTTCTGCAACATTGTATTTGGTTATTTGAATAATTATCATCACTCCGCTGAAAGAGGGGTCCATGTGCAGAAAAGCAAAGCAAGAAATGGACTAAAAAAGGAATCTTTTTTCACCAGAAGTGAATGTCAAGATGTAAATTGTTGTGGCCCATGGTTTTGCAAGCATAGAATTTTGTAATGAGTCATTCTCCCCACTGGAAATGTATTGCACTGTAAGCCCTAATTAACATCCAATTATAAAACGCACCCTTGCACATTGCTGAAATGGCTTTTTGCTCGACACTCCCGCTGACTCTTATGATGGATTCGGAGAAATCTATCTTGGACCAGGCAGAGACATAAAGTTCTCCACCATTAACAGAGAACAATGTGATTCAGCCACAAATTATGTCGAATCCATTCGTCTTGGCAAATGACATTTGACATAGGCATGACAGTTATTTTTGCAAATATTTGAAAGGATCCTGTACTGTCCTTTTGATGTGATCGAGTCAGATTCCTGACTTCCTTTGTCACAGATCCTCTGTAGGCTTATCAACAGCCTTTATCCGAGGGGGAAGGAGCCCATCAAGAAGATACCAGAGACACAGATGGCCTTCAAACAAATGGAGAAGATCTCTCAGTTCCTGCAAGCAGCTGAAGCTTATGGAGTCACAGCCACTGATATATTTCAAACAGTGGATCTCTGGGAAGGTTATTTTACCTCTTGATACTTACTTATAATTTTTACAATCATATTAAGTTTTCTCTAGCCTACATATCATGACAACGATATCCTTTGTGTTCTTGCTTTAGGAAAGGACATGGCAACAGTCCAAAGAACTCTAATGGCTCTGGGGAGTCTGGCTGTCACTAAGGATGATGGTCATTATAAAGGTGACCGAGACTGGTTTCACAGGTAAAGAGAAACTTCACTGCAACATAAAAGCTTCACGTTTTCACAACTGCATGCCCATGATGCTTCACGTTCCTGTAACTTTCTAACTGTTGGACATATATAGGAAAGCCCAGGGTTATCGTCGAGAGTTCAGTCAAGAGCAGCTCCGGCAAGGACAGAGTTTGATCGGTCTACAGATGGGCAGCAACCGCGGTGCTTCTCAAGCTGGTATGACGGGCTATGGTATGCATCGCCAGATCATGTAGACCACCTACTAGCAAACCCACACCCCTGCTTCCAGACCTTATTTTTTACTAACACAACAAAAATTATAACGCTCATATCCTTTGTAGCACCTGCCATGTTTCAAACTCAAATTCCCTGGAACTGCTGCTGCTCACAGAGTGCTGTGTCTTAAAAATGATGTCAGATGCTGTAGATTTCCTTCTTCAAGCTCTCCTCCTGTTCCTCTACTTCCCTTTGATCGTGTGCTGTGCTCTGGAGCTTAGTTTATTCTTTTTCCTTACTTACCATGACTAAATGATTAATGTGGGACCCAAAGTTATTCAACACCAATTTAGTCTTTTAGAGAATTCAACATTAAAATCTATACACAAAAGAAGCCATCAGTGTTATACACATTTCATATCTGAAATACTGTGATAGCATGTTGTATACTATTTATTTGTATTTATATATATATTCATTTATGTTCACCATTGGCTATTGTTTCAGACTGATTGTTTACTGTGTAATTGTTTAGCCTTAAACATAATGGAATGTAACAACTGACAATATCTCCACTATCCCGTTTGTAGCATTGTTGCAATATCCTCTGTAACCAACTCAACCTCATGTTGTGTCTGGTTGTGGGACTACAGAGACTGAATCATGATATATTGGCCTCAAATTATTAATGGGTGTCATTCCTTCTGAGCCACGCCCTTGTGAATTGTTTATTAGATGACATCTTTGTTTATGATGTATCAATTTTGTGTTCCAAGCAAGTAAATGTGTCGTAGCCAACATGTATGACAGCAGAGTGTCCATTTCTGGTGCTAGGTAAGGACATTGCTTGAATGTGCACTTTCATGTGTTGTCATGTTTATATTTTATAAATATATTTATATCTGGAGGCTTGTGCGAAGAATTATTGAAAAAATAAAGTATGTGAAAATGTATTTGTGTCAGTGTGTAAAACACAAGCTGGGTGTCATGATAGCGGAGAAGTCAGGGGTATATCCTGTGTGCTCAGTGTTTTCTTATCTTGGTTTAATGCTCCAGCTCCTCCCTTGTGCCAATCCCTCCACTCTCTCCTCACTGTACACAATCTAATAAAGGGGCAGGAGCCCAGTACAATCATCAGGATGACGGATCCTCTACCAGATAGTCTTGATTCAGGCCTGTGTGCCAGAAAACCTTTCCTTGCTAAGTGACCTTGAGAATTAAATCCGTAGCTGGTCCAATTATGCTGTTTATTGGCTGATCGTATGTTTCTGGAGGGTGTAGCAAAAACAGAAGAGTGCCGAAACTGCCATCTAATGTTTCTAAAATACATATTGTGTTGGTATTTGGGAATAGTTGTGGTTCTTCAATTCTTTTGAATAGATTTTACCGGCCTATGGAAATTCAGTGACCAAATCTTTACCCTAAATGTGGTTAATGCTAAAATTGGTTCACTATCTTTAAGATAAGCAGAGACATTTCTAAGGCATTCTAGAGAGGGTGGGTTGGGCTTTGAGTCACAAAAGGTCACATTTTATGTTAATGAATGAGTTTCATGGGGTCAATTGCTCTTGACTGTTGCCATTTTAAAGAGCACACACGACAAGAGAATGCATCACATTCTATCTTGCAATGATCATCCAGCAACTAAAGTGAGCTCATTACAGTGCAGTGCTTTAAATCTTGGAAATAAACAAGTAATTTTATTTTAAGGCATGCATTCCTTACACAATTTTTAATTGCTCAATAAAAAAAAATTCAACCATGCAGATGTGCGGTGACGATACGCAATAATTTGCTTTATTTAATATCCTGTTTGCTTCATTGCACAGGAAAGCAGCATTTGAGAAAGTGTGGCCTTTTGCATGTCTAACCCTCACATACAGTCTGTTATGCTCCATGTTCATTATTAGCCTCTAGACTGGAGAGGCATCTAAAGGGGCACAGGTGATGTATAACTGACAGACTCAATGAGTAAGCCAAAGCACAGTCAGACCAATGAAATGACTTTGAGGCCAGTCTTGTCCAAAGTTCTTGTCCAGCTTATGTTTTCTTTGGTTGGTGCCTTGATTGTCTGTTGTTCCACTGTGCTCCTCTGGCCCTGTGTGAAAATTATTTGAAGATCCATTATACTGCAAGTTCGCATTTGAGTTGTGCATGTGGTTATGAGTCGGATTATGCAGTGGTGTGAACTTCTTTTAGTCTAAGAGTTTTTCGTAGTAGAATATTAGATTAGATATAGATTTTTTTTTAAACAAGTGCATCAAGAACAATGTTGGAAAGGAGGTTAGCAGTCGCTCTCTTGCTCCTTCTATTGATGGTCAGGTGTGTTGCACAAGAAGAAACCCCAAATAAAGGCTGTGTTTGTGGATACCCTGGAATACCAGGGGACCCTGGACACAATGGAACACCTGGCAGAGATGGCAGAGATGGACTCAAAGGTGATAAAGGTGATCGAGGTGAGTTTAGAAGAGAAAACTCCTCCTTTCTAACTTGACTCGAAGCAAATTTTTCTCTAATGTATCAAGCTTCAACTTTGCAGTTTATAATAACAATCATTTGTGAATCAACCATGAAAAGGTGAAGTTGGCCCTGTTGGACGACCAGGCAATGATGGCCACAAGGGAGACAACGGAGAACCTGGTACGGAAAAACAGACACATCTGGAAAGTAACCTGTAGTGAAACATTAATTTATTTTTACCACCTGTACTTAATTTGCACATACTCCTGTACATATTGATTTATTCCTATATTTGCTTTACCTTATTTGTATTTCTGGAATATATATGTACTTAATAGCAAACCCTGAGTGTAAAAGGATATGGAATTTTACTGTGTGCTTGTCATTTACAGGTCCAGTCGGCCCAACAGGGCTCAAAGGGAAAAGGGGAGAAAATGGAGAGCAGGGGCCTCCTGGAAAAATGGGTCCCCAAGGAGTCCAAGGGGCTATTGGCCTGAAAGGAAATAAGGGAGAACTCGGGCTGCCTGGACCCCAAGGACCTAAAGGTGATTTGGGGCCTCCTGGTATGAAGGGTCCCAAGGGGGAATCTGGCCTTCGAGGTGACAGAGGCATTCAAGGACCACTGGGACCCCCTGGCAGGCCAGGGCCCAAGGGGGAAATTGGTGTTCCAGGCCACAAAGGCAACATTGGTTATCGTGGCGAAAGAGGGACTCCAGGAGAGAAGGGTGATAATGGTGAGAAGGGAGATGCACTTGTTATCTCTAAAAGTGCCTTCTCTGTGGGACTCACAGCACAAACTAAACTCCCAGCAGCTAATACACCGATCCGCTTTGACAAGATAATTTATAATCAACAGAATAACTACGATCCACAAACAGGAAGATTCACATGCTCCACAGCAGGAGCTTATTTCTTCACCTACTACATCACTGTCTTCTCCCGAAACGTGAAGGTGGCTCTCATGAAGAATGGTGCCAAGATCATTCACACCACTGATAACTACCAAAGTAGCGAGGATCAGGCAGCAGGGGGCGTTGTACTGCACCTGGAAGTGGGGGACAAGGTGTGGCTGCAGGTGGTTGGGGGAGAACTGTTCAATGGGCTGTTTGCGGATGACGATGATGACACTACATTCTCTGGATTCTTAATCTTTGGGTCTTAAATTTGGCATAATTGCTTTAACTGCTGGTGTGACAATGCAAATAAAAAAATACAAAGTCAGAAGAGATCAGGCTTCATGAACTTTAGTTTAGTTAGGATACTCATACTTTACTTGAGTATTTCCATTCTTTGCTACTTGATACATATAATCGGCTATATTTCAGAGAGAATCATTATACATTTAACTCCATTGCAGTAATTTGACTACTACTTTGCTGATCAAACTTTTACATTCAAAACGGCAGGCTTGTAAAATATAGTTAATGGTTGGAGATTGAATATCTAGCTATGTTGAATAGTTCAAAACTATCTTGACTAACAACAACAGCAAAATACTTACTACAAATTTGTGCATTCGTGATAATAACCCAATAAAATAATATAGACAACATTCACAGGTGCATTCTTTTGTATTAAGAATTTTCTTTTTAATGGTTTAAGTAAAGTTTGCTGGTCATAGTTCCATATTTTCACTTTTAACAACATTTTAAACGCAGGACTTGTAATGAAGTATTACACATTTGACATTTGTGTTGCTATTTGCACTTACATCAAAATCTAAACTTGCTCCCAGCTCTGACCTTGTATGTGCATAAATCTTTTTATTTTTTCTCGCATGATCTTGAACACTAAATTCTATTGACGCGAGCATCAGCGTGTAAATAAAAAAATACATTAAACAGATTAAAATTGAGATGTTGTGTCATGTTTCTTACAAGCAAGATACTTGCTACAAACCTCACTCAGTTTTGTGTTTTTTTTTCTACTCTGCTTATTGTGTTACGGTTAAACGCAATATTCACTAAATTATCCAGTTTCTTCCTCTAGTATTTGGGGATGGGCATACACACACCAGATATAACCAAGACATTGTCTTTGCATGATACAATGACATTAGACTGGATGGTCCAGTATTTTTGTCTTTAAAGAAAGGCAGGAAGTGTAGACCTGCTTTTCTTTCTTTTTCTTCAATGATAATCGTTGCACTGTGGGAGTATGTTTGTGGTCACGGATTCTTATACCGACCTCTCATTGGCTGTTAGATGGTTGGTCACAGTGCGGTAAACCAGTAATCTCAATCGTAACCTCTCGAAGCCCCGCCCCTCGCAAACACTGCAACAAGTGCATTAATGATGCTTGCCAGGTCAATCCTCTAAGAAAGACCTCTTTCATCTGGAGCCTTCGGCGAAATTTTGAGCTTTTTTTTGAGCAGCTTCGGAAGAAACGGTTGAGACGTCGTTGTTTTGGACACTGTTTAACGATAGCCAGGTTTTGCCGGTTGTTGAAAGCGAAACTTTAAACCAAAGAGGTTGCGCAATTTAGAAGTTTACCAGTGAGCCCGTGAGCTAGCTTAAGTTGCTAGCCCAAGAAGTCAGCCTACCATTTGATTCAATATGTTGCGGAATAACTTCTGTAGTTAGCAGCGACAGCGAACGTGTCGTGGTTCTTGCACCCGGCATGTTTTTTGCGAGAGAACGAGGAGTGCAAGGCAGCAAGCCGTTGGACCTCAGAGAAACTCAGGCTACCTCACTATGGTTAAACATCTAAAACAGCTGCTCTGTTGATGAGAGGACAAATAGGTCAAGAGGACAACATCAGCGATCATGAGCAGGGTAAGCAAAAACCTTGGTTGTTTTCTTATTAACCATACAGTGGAGTGATTGATAAGTTAATTTAACAGACAAGACTTAAGTAATAAAATAATGCCTGTAAATAATTTATGTTAGTCGTGGCTCTCATTACAATTGCATTGATTTTCCCTCTTGTGTTCTTTGTTGAAATAGGACCAGTGGGGGTTATTGTAGTGCATTACAGCCGTGGTTGTTATAGTGATGTGGGAGATGCCAGGCTGTGCAGGGAGTTGGTGAAGGAGGGGCAGGGGGCCACCAGCTACAAAGAGCTTTATGGCCAAAGAAAGTTAATAAATGCAGAAATAAATAAGCAGTTTGGCCCCGAGCTCTTTATGAGCTTAGAAAATACTCAGTATAATCTCCTTTCATAGGTCCTTGTTTTCAGATTCTGCTTCATTCTTACCATGTTCTAATTTTGCTGCACTTCTTGTAGGAGTCTGCAGTTATCACTACAGTGCAGTCACGTTTAATTAACCTGTTATCTTTGCTCTCCAGATGGACCTTTCTACCAGAACTCAACTGTGGTGTCTAGATCTGCCATTATTATAGTTCATCCGTCTTTATAGCGGATATGTGAAGTCATTTTTACAACAGGATATAACAACTACAATATAAGTCTATATAAACTACTGTGTTTCATACACAGTTGTAATTCTCTCTTAGGAGGAATGTGTGGCATTGGTTTATGAACTTATTTTGAATTAGTTTCCCTCTTATTGTACTGAGGTCCATTGGGCAAAGAACTTGAAACAGCAATTTTCAGTGCTGTGATTCAGTCAATAGGGATGTTTGTGTCGGGGAAATGTTGTGTTCACTATTTTTTTTAAATTACTTCCAACCACTTCCCAGCTCACAAACTGATGGGAATCGATGTTATGATTGTCTCAGATCCCTATGTAATCTAAGGGGATTTGAGCTCTTGACAAGCTCTCTGCTTTTCATGGTGTTAGAATGTTGATGGAGCAGCCTCATGATTATTGTTGTGCATCTGTCAGATTACACTGTTGACGACAAGGCACAATGGTGTTTTGTTCTCACTTGTGTATTGCATGGTTTTGGATATCTGTCTTTCTCTCTTTATGACAGTCAACAGCACGTCAGGTGATTAAGTGGCTGTCTGTTAGAAAGAGGCAACACTCCTTGATTTTGCTTATACCTGTACTTCCCATGCTCTATAGAAAGGGGTGTGGCATCTCTCAATCTGCATTTTTTATTTTAGTTGAAAAAAATGAGTAACTGGGTCATAGTCAAATATGAGACTTTGACAGGAAAGTGTCACCTATTTCAAAATCATGCAACCAAATAAGAGGGAACATTTCTTATGACTACTGGTAGTGGAAGTTTACCTTTTTAACTCTTAAATTTCACCCTTAAAATGTAGAGTGCACACAGGCACAGTTGCTTCCTGCAGTCCTGGTGGACTGTTTACAAGCTTGGATGTCACTCTCAGTCAGTGCTGAAAAGCATAGTTGTGTCACTGATTAGGCTATCATGTGTAGATTAAACCAGTCCTAAACACAGACTGGTAAAGCTCCACTAATCAGATTATTACTGACAGAGAAGAGAAATTGGCTATGCACACGAACATACACACTCCCACACTGCTCCTTGCAAAGTAGATTTTCTTGCTGACACTTTTCATCTTTGCTTTGAAACGGCCTATAAGTTCAGCCAACAAACATCAAGGCTAAAATGATTTTGGTATGGATTAGTTATTTAATACTGAATATTGTTAAGTGTTTCTTTATCTTGCCTGATGGACACAGTTGACACATTAGCATGAAAGACAAAACACAGTGGACTTTTTCCTCCAGTACTGAACATACGCTCAGCTTAAGTTTCACATAACACTAGTTACCAACACCGATTTAGCGAATCACACTATCTGTTTGAAACACTATCTGGTGCTGTTTTAGGACATATAAGAGGTATGTCTTCCTTACAGCTCTCATTCATCGTGACAAAGAGACAACCAGGAAGGTGACGGCTTACAAAGGAATGGTGATCTTGCCCCAGGGTGGTTGTGTCTGTCTCATAGTTAAGGAAGAGAATGGAAAATGAACAGTGAAAATTACTTTCCCTTGATACTCCTTGTCTGTTGGTCTTTCAATTTAATGCTGAGTTTATTTTGGCCTAATGAGTTTTATCCTGGCCTCAGGCAGAGCATACCTCCGCAAAGTGACCTATGTGTAGGAGGTCACGTATCATTGTATGCATTTATGACTCCTTACATAACTGCCTGGGTTTTCTAGCCAAACAGGAAGGGGGTTGATGTTTTAAATGCTTTCCTCCATGTTCGCCTCTGTGTACATACAGGATGCATGTGAGTTTGCTTACACACATATGCACATGGACTTGGTGGACTGGGCTATGAGAAAGGATTCTCTAACTAATTGTGCATGTGTTTTTGGAGTGCATGCTTTAAGCCCTTGTTTGCATGTTTATGTATCTGTGTGCATGTTCATCCTTGTCTCTGGGAATCTAATCTGAGGCTGGCCCAGCTGGCTGCCATGTGTATGTGTGTGTGCGTGTGTGTAGCGGGGGGGGGCTCCTCCCTGAGCTCTTAATTAACTTTGGAGCAGGGCCCTAGAGTGCCGCTCCCATCCACAGTTTAGCAGGAGGAAGTCGAAGAACAACAGTGATCTTGTTGCAAGCAGAGCAAAAACTATTATACATGAAAGTTCAACATAGTAAAAGTGATCTGTATTCACACAGTGGGAGATAATAGCATATACATGAGTAGTGTTTGTTTTGTTGTTGCAATAGGCACAGTTGTAGACCTGGATGTAGATAAAACACATAGTTAAAAATAACATATTTTATATATCTTGGAGTATAAATTACATCGCATATAAACTGTTGATATTTTATTTCTGTGTTGTCTTTTAGCAAAATATCAGTCACCACCTGTATCAGCTTGGTTCCAACTAACAGCATTGCCAAGTATTAGAAGACAAGGCAAGTTTAGAGAGAAGGCAGAAAGGTGTTAAAGGATAGCACAGTTGGCAGAATGACACGAGGAATCAAATCAGAAACAAGCTGTTGGAGCTTTATAGAAATACCTTATCATTTATCTTTCTGCTTGGAATATAGATGAAATAAATAATCCAATCTATTTTTCAACTTGCTTTTCAACGTGA
Organism: Chaunax sp. Z400; assembly: GCA_037577475.1. Taxonomy (NCBI): domain Eukaryota; kingdom Metazoa; phylum Chordata; class Actinopteri; order Lophiiformes; family Chaunacidae; genus Chaunax; species Chaunax sp. Z400. The sequence goes on along the minus strand of CM075206.1, from coordinate 9,271,400 downwards.
TTCTTCAATGGCTGAGGAGGAGGAAAGTACAAGGAGACAATTCAGCATGGCTTTGAAAGCAGCACATTGTTGTTCACGGGGGATGTTTACTGTCTGTCAGCAGTGGTGCTTGGCAGCGGTGGCTCTGTTTACGTAAGTGTTCGGTTTGATAGAGCAAGCTAGTTGAAGTGACAGCAGTTTCCACAGCGAGTTTGACTGAGCCCATCTGCTGATGAACTCAATGGGGATGGGAGGTATGGGAGAGTTCCAGGATCCCTGCAACTACCTGCATGTGTATATGGCAGTCAGTGAAAGCAACACTGCCTCCAATGCTTAAAATAATGCCTTCAGTTTGTGTTGGGACTGGGCAATGCTGACAAAATTAGGGATACAATTGCTCAAAAAATGCTCACAAATGGCCCTTTGCTGCCTTCCTCCCTCTCTCATTTTTCTGTCTCATTTACAGGTGTCCTTTCAATACAAGCCCAAAGAATAATTAAACAATGGTCATCTTATTGTTATTCTGCAATATTTGTAAATTAGTTGCCAGCTATAGAAGGACTATGCAGTGTGATTATATAGCTTTTCCAACAACAAACAAAACTCCAGACATAAGAGACATGGTGTCAGTGTGATTTTAGGAAATAGGCATGAGGCCTTTCTCACTGTAGATTTTTGACACGTCACAGTATGAAAAGCATAAATGTAAAGTCGGTTGAATTCCATTTAGCTGCGTCAGTGTCAGGATGCTGTTGTGGTGCATGCTGGCTCACTGTCACGCTGTCATTGGTTACTGGTACACTCGAATAGAACAGAGGTATTGTTAGTGGTATTAATATTGCCTTTGCTTTACCCGTTACAAGACAAATTTACCCTATGATAAAGCACTTTTGATGAATGCATATCCAGAGGAATCCTTTATAGTTGAATTATGAAGACTGTGTATTGGAATAATGAGTTGAACGATGTCACTGATTTGCAGACCACACAATTGTCCCCTCACTATCACCTCATCATCTATGTAATCTGGAGAAAGCAAGGCAATTTATTTCATTAATCACAAGGGATTAGCAAGTTTCATTGCTTAGTCATGCTCACAAAGCCCCACTTCAAAGGCTCAGATGCATTAGCCACTGCCCTGAATCACACACACTCACTCACATAAAGCTGAGCATAGCTCAACACCACCCCAACCTGGGCCTCAGTTCTCCTTGGACAGCACCAAGGACAAACGTATGTTCTCAGTGCAAGTTGTCCTACTGTTCTGGACCCTGTGAATATTTGCCTTCCTGTTTATCTCTCCCTCTATTCTTCATAAATGCACATGTCTCTCTTTGTAGTTTGCTGAAGTTGTCTGCTTTCATGTCATCAGCAAATCTAATTTCCTCGTAGCAACCTATTTAATACGAATGAAATTTTCCACAATGCAACATGAAAAGATCTCTAAAATGAATCTCTAATTGGTTTTGCAGGTTGAACAAAAGGACAGGGGCTTATCCACCAGTGAAGACCCTCTCCCTTACCTCCAGAACCCCAAAGCTGACCCACTGATTCAAAGCCGACCCCTCAGTGATATATACCCATTCCACAGTTGTGCTGACAGAAATGCAGTCCCATATCTGCTGTCTGGGTGTAGTGCCCAAGTACAGCTGATGACTGCAGGTCCTGATGAAAACAGATTGAATGGAATGAACTCCTCCATCCCTATTATAGGTCAACCTGAGGGAAAACCTTACAACTCAAGAATTATTAAGCTTATTTCTAACTCAAAGAAGGACCCTCTAACTACTGAAAGTCCAACCACTGTGACCTCCACCTCAACCCACAGCAACGGTAACAACAGTGGCCCCCCATCCTGGTCAGGACTTTCAGGGCTGGGTGTTGTGGACTCTTTCAAAAAACTCCGCTCCTCTGTGCTCCAGGGTATACAGAGCAGAGGGGCTATCCCCAACAATGGAGAACATGTCAATTCATCGAATCAGGACATAGCTAATGGCACCGTTGTAGCCAACATTGACTTTGGTCTAGATGATGCAACAAATCATTTCAAGTTTTCATTAGACAATGTTTCGAATGGAAATTCTACTGACCAAAAGTTGTCTCTGATGAGCCAAAGTGAATCAGATATTGAGGACTATGACGATGTGGAAAATGAGGAAGGAGATGGTCTCACACGCAACACACGATTCTCCAGAAGTATCAGGAGAGCGTACGGAGCAGGACGCATCTCTTTATTCGATATGGGGAATGGAAGACTACCAGAAAACCGTACAAATGAAGCTATCGGCAGTCAGAAAACAGAACAGACATCCGAGACAAATGCACAAACAGAGAGCATGAATGAGAACACAAACGTGAAGGTACTGAGCAGACTCAGTATAAGTGCAGAAAATCTTCATATATTTAAAGGACCTTTCAGACGCAAACCTGCATCTCCAGGACGCCTTTTGCCTAAGGAAGACGCCCAGAGGACTCACATGTCAAATGGGTCACCAAGCATTCAGAGGACAGCCAGTGCCTCCTCAGTGGATCTCCAGGGCCATGCTGCTAGCCACAGGAAGAGCCCCGTGACGACCAAGGGGCCGATGCTAAAGCTTGTGGGCAGCGTGACCGACCTGACTGTCCGACGCAGGCGGAGTCCCTCACCAAGCCCCACCTCTCCATCTCTCATGTCACCCCTGAGCCGCCTCCATGACGACTACTCCCGCCGCGTGCCTTGCCTAACAACCAGTGAGCGACAGCGTCGGCCCTCTCCTGTCAGAGCTCGGGTCCTGCCTGTCGGACACACCCCTCAGATTCATCCACAGCCTGAGTACGATGTCGGCTCACAGCAGCACCAGGTCCTCATCAGCCCAGTTTTTGTGGAGCCCCCAGAAAGAAAAGGGCAGATTTCACCTCGTATCTCTGCTCATTATGAATCACCGACTGTAGCCACAACAAGTACGGCAGAATGTGATTCATCACCACTCAGCCAAAAAGAGCCTTCGCAACACAAAAATCCTGAGGTCACCATGCCTCCAAACGAGGTAAGGGAGTAAACTCTTGCTCTACTCGTGCATAAGACTGACTGGTCTGATGTGACATAATTAAATTGTCTTGCTTCTGTTTGGAGTCAATGTTGCTATATCTGTTTCTCCCAGCTTATAAAGATATTCTGACTCAATGCAGCATGTTTATAAAACAATGATGATAACTTCAAGCTAGGGTAATATCTTAATGCAGCTGGTCTGTTTGATTACAAAGCTTTTCACTTCTTATAGAAATGTAAATGTACTGAAACTTTTAAAAAAAACAAGCATGCAAAATGTGTCACATTCATAGCACCTTTATCATTGACTTAGAAACACGGGATTAGAAATCATTAGATAACAGGCTTTCTGTATAGTTTCAAAGAGCAAGGAAGGACTTAAAGACAAAGGAAATATGACACTAATCTTCCAGTTGAATGACATTGACCCTTGTCTTAGGAAATGAAGGATCACTCCTCTAAGAAGTGATTTTATGAAGGGATCTTTGAATCTGGCATGATTCTAACACACTGAGATAAATTTTCATGTCAGTGTTATACTTGTCAGTACAGAGTTCCTATGCTCACAAAACTAGCTCGGCTTGGTGCATGTCCAAAGTCCTCATCAGTGTCAAACAAATAAAGACATAGGTGTAACAGTAGCTGTCCTCTTCCTGTCAAGTTTGTTTGATATCCTGACTTCTCCTGTAGCGGTCACATGCTCAAGACAGCTGTTCTGTGCTACTATGCACACTGAAGGAGCAGACGGAGTTAATGATTAAGTATTGCTTATGATTAGTGACCCTTGTGCAAAAATGGCTCCATAGTCCTGTTGCTGTGGGAGGGTAGGCAGTTATGAGAGAGTACGTTCCCCGCCTCATGTCTCCCCCTCGAGCTGAATCCCAGTTGACCAAAGTCCAACACCATGGACACTGGGCCTGGGACATCTAGCAGCACCGCCAGGTAGACAGGACTATAAACACACGGCTGTAGTGCAAGGTGTTTTGTTTTAGAGTCGAAGTTTGTTTGAAGATGAACCGGAATAATCATATTCGTTTACTTTAGAAATCAAGTGACCTTTACCGCCCTCAAAAGAATTTTGTGGCCTTGGCCTTGAGGACACAGCCAGTCTGTTTTTTTTTGTTTGTTTGTTTTTTCACAATGGTGCTATTCCACTGTGTGCCTTTCCAGTGTGTGTGCCGGGGACCAGACGGAGATCGAGAAAACCAAGAGGTGAGATTTTACATCATTGGCTGACTAAGAGACTTAGAATAACAATTTTCAATTGAGTAACTGTTAGCCAATATTTGACCGTGGAGCATACAAAACCTGCTGACATACATGCAATAAGATAACATTTAATTGTGGGATATTTGTTCAATTTCTGTTGCAGTTCTTGTTTAAACTTGATAAGCACAGGGGTTTGTTGTGTTCTGTATGTGCAGCCAATCACCGTGAGAACTTGAATACTTTCACATGATAATATAGTTTCCCACAAGAGTCCTGATAAAGTTTGATGAAATAATTTCACACTGATTCTTCTGGTTCTGCCCATGAGATCCATCCAAGACAGTTTCTTCCAGTTGAAACTTTTATGACTTGCTGTACCATTTTCCTGTTTCTGATTAACAGATGTTCTTCCTAGCAGACATTATGTCCTTCATCTCAGTACTTTGCAGGTCATTGATCAGGGGAAAGTCAATATGATTGCCCTTATTGAGTTTTGAACTTTATTCCTCTGATCCCAAGGTGACATCAGACCCACAAGGGAAAGAAACACTTCCCCAAACTGAAGACGCCTCTGGAACAACCAGCAGCACCCCTCCTATCTCCCAAAAGTGCCTCTCAGAGTCACTCATATCACCCACAGATGCAGCCCCACCTTCTTCCACAGAAATATCCTCTGTCAAGGCCAGACGAAGGAGTGGGCGCCCAAGACCTCGGCCCATCTCTGACTACGGGCAGCTAGTTTCTAGGAAGCACTCCATTCCTGAGGAAGTTGCAGAACTGCGTACTGAAGAAAGGACAGCAAATGCATCATTGCATAAAGACTACAGTGGTGATAACACGAATGGGAATGGGGAGAGCTCTGAGACATGCTTCATGAACAGCGACGTTCAAAGCAAGAAGCAACGGCCAATCTCAGTGATTGGAGGCGTGGATCTGTTCTCGTCTGATGCTGAGGAGAAGGATGACTGCCTTCCTTCTGTAAGCCTTTACAGTTAAAGTTTAAACCTACCAGAAGCATGCAGTTTTTGAATAAAGTGAAAAAGCTAAACTGGAAATACAGTTGTATGCAGTGAAGTGTTGAATCAAGCTTGACTTCATGCTGATCTATCCACCAATGAAGGAATCCAAATAATGAAATCCATGGTTATGATTACGTTTAAACTCAACTCAGACTTTCCAACGATTTAAAAAATTGTACACACCACATTATGTAGGAATACAATATTCTTCCACCTGCCAATGTGCCACTTGTGGGAGGTGGTAGCTTGATCTTTTAAAGGCATCAAATCAATTTGAACTGATTTTCACTCAGCTTTTACGTCTCCACTTAATTTGTGTTTCCTGCTTCAAAAACACGTAGATTGCATACTGTTATAGAAAACACAGAAGATGTCTTTTACGTAAGTTTATTATCAATGTTGAAACCAATCCTCAGTCTGAGTTGGACCAGGTACTGTTTGTTGCATCTCTCTGTCCCTCATTTCCTGTTCTCTCTTTCAACTGTCTGTAACAAAGTTAAGTCCTAAAATGCAAAAAATACTTTGAAAAAGGCAAGAAGTCCAAAAGAATTGATGATGGTTTTGGTTATCTAGGTTGTCTATCAAGAAGTAAACTCTATTGTGAAAGCCAGAGAAAGTATGCAAATCCTAAAAAGATGTTTCGTCTTGCCCTCTCTGCAGCCCCTTTCGCGGCCTCCCATCCCATCACACCAGGTCCCCCCCTATAAAGGAGTCTCAGCCAGGTTTCGCCCTTCCACCCTCTCTCAGAGCACCCCCATTGGACTGGACCGCGTCGGACGCCGTAAGCTCCACAGACTGCTCAGCGGTGAGAACTAGGGTTGTTTTTGATCCCATAATTAAAGTCTGTGGGGAAGTCTGAGAATGTCAGTGTGTTGGAGGAAAAAGTTGGTGCGGAGCCAGGTTTACATCTGTGAGTTGTTTACTGGATTGATTCAATCTTGTCAGAAAGTTTTCAGCTCTTTGTATGTATTGCAGATGGTATATCTGAGTGCGCGGTGACACTTGATGACAGCGTGAGTGAGGAGGAGGAGGGAGGCAGCTTTGATGAGCTCCCTGATGTCACACCCTACCTCCAGCCAGGGGTGGAGCTCTCTGTGCTCAATGAGGTGAGGCTGATGAGGGGAAGCTTGCCTTGTTGCAAAACTCACAAACATCTAAAAATGTGTATCACATTTGTGATGCAACATGTTTTATCATAAACATGCCTCATGGACAGCCATGTGAAAATGTTTCTGGTGTTCGTGTTTTCAAGATGTTTGGCTGCAGTTCAGCAGAATAGTCAACCACTGCAGTGTCCACAAGTTTGATCATTACTGTACATGTTAAAGATGGGATTAGGCTACATGTAATAGTATCTTTATCTTATCTGTTTGTGTGCTACTCAGTGGATAAGCTCTGGCCACACGGTGTATGCTGAGGCTCTCTGGGACCATGTGACCATGGAGGAGCAGGAGCTGGCATTCAAAGCTGGGGATGTTATCCGTGTCCTGGATGCCTCGCACAAGGACTGGTGGTGGGGTAGGGGGGCCGACCGGGAGGCCTGGTTCCCCTCCAGCTTTGTGAGGGTAAGTGGACTTCCTGACCTCTGTGTTGAACGCATATTACTCTCCAGCACCACTATAAAGACTTGTAAACTGGCTTAGCTCCAAACAAGCCTCACCAGCCCTCTTAACAGTGTGTGTGGAAGAGTTCAAACCTCAGAGGTTCGGCTGGTTTCTGTGGTGACCAGAGCTGATTGACAGTTGAGTCTTAATTAGGCAGGCTGTGGTAACCATGGTGAGGATGGTTGATTGGCAGATATACGTCTGCTGTGTAATTGCTTGTAGCTGAATCAATGTTTCCAACTCGGCTGGTTTAACTTGCACATGCTGCTGCCACAGTGGTCTGGAGTAGATCTGATTTTTTTGTATTTTAAGTACTTATTATTCTGTAATGATATTCATTTCACTTATGAGCTCGACATTTTATTTAGTCAAATCATAAAAATGTGCCAAGGACAGGAAGAAGATCAATATTTGGGCTGAATATGGTTTGGAATTCCTGACTTGAAGATGGCTTTTCACAAAGATGCTTATTTTTGATATGAATGCTGATCAGGAGGTCCAATCGTGTGTGGTGGATGTATTTCAGGTGCGAGTGAACCAGGAGGACTCGAGCGCAGAAAGTGTGGAGAGTGTAGCAGACCAGGAGGAGCATCCGAACCCCAGGGACACACACAGCACTCAGCACAGGGAGCAGATGAGAACCAATGTGGTTCAGGAAATCATGAATACTGAACGGATCTACATCAAGCACCTAAAGGACATCTGTGATGTATGGACCTTTTTAAGTCTACTACTGCTGCATCTGTCATATTTGTGATTTTATTTTTCACTCGAGCTTTTTCTACTTTCTAATAAGTGTCAGCTATATGTTAGAAAATGTTTAGAATAAGCTTATGTGTGTCCTGTATTTTAGAAATGACTTAATCGTCCAGCACCACCTGTTGGTCAGTATGTGAACTGTTTTCATGCCGGTTTTCAGGGCTACATTCGTCAGTGCCGTAAACACCCAGATATGTTCACTGAGCTGCAGCTGATGACCATCTTCAGCAACATAGAGGACATCTACAGGTTTCAGAGGCAGTTTCTCAGAGACCTGGAGAAGAAGTACAACAAAAACCAACCACATCTCAGTGAAATAGGCTCCTGTTTTCTCTTGCAGGTAGTGGCCACTGACCAAACCATTCCCCTGTTAATTTAATTACTGTGTTACCCATTTGTTTCCCTAGCTCTAAATTTCTGTCTTATGTTTCTCTCTTTTCCTCAGGGCGAGGGTTTCTCGATCTACTCGGACTACTGTAACACTCATCCAGCAGCTTGTGCTGAGCTTCAGCGTCTCATGAAGTTGGGCAAATACAAACATTTCTTTGAGGCCTGCCGACTCCTCCAGCAGATGATCGACATTTCTATCGCGGGTTTCTTGCTCACGCCAGTCCAGAAGATCTGTAAATACCCCTTGCAGCTGGGAGAATTACTCAAGTACACCCCCAAAGACCACAGGTAGTCTTCTGGAAATTCATAACTTCTCTACTTGCACCACTTTTTTACTAATTTGGCTAGTTTTAAATTTTTTAACATGTTTGAATCATTATTTACACAGTGGTCACATTTGTAACCATCCTGCACTAACATATACTGTACATAAAATAGTGTACAGTATATGGGTGATGACCTAGTGAGCCTTGTTGGTATGGATACATTCAACAACCACATCTTATGTTAGATTATCATATGTTGAAGACTAAACAACACTCAGAGAGCAAGCCTCCACCAAAGCATCTGTTTCCCCATTATTTCATTGCACTGAAAAGTCATAGTCCATTGATGGTTTGATCCCCATAATGACTCATTGACCATGAAAACTTACCCCTAGATTTGGAATCACATTGGTATCGTGTTTAAAGTTTGATAGTTATTCAAGAAAAACAACATTTGATTTGATGCCAAACTGAGTCAGCAGTTTCAGAATTCACAATTTGGTCTTATTTGTAAGTCTGTAGCATTATTATTTATCACACAGTATCACCTGTGAGCCCTATAAATGCAAATGTGTAATATGACTTGATTATACTTGCATGTCGTCGTGTAATTTTTGTCCAAGTATTGTGGGTGTTATGAAGTTGGAAGCAAAAATCTTGTAATTGCCCCTATCCTGAAAGGGTAAAGAATCCTTTAAAGAAATTCTTTATCCACATGATGATCCTGATCACCACCAAAATGTGATTGTTCCTTTGGCCATACCCTACCTCTCTAATGTATTTCATCAAAATTTGGAAAACTTTGTAAAGCTTTTGTGTCTGTCAAATTGTTTTACACTGACTGTACAACGAAAGCTACAATGATACTTTGAACCTTTACATAGCCTAGCATCAGCTAACATTAAGCAATTCAATTAACATCAATGGTCCATTCATTTATTACTTCATCTAGACTTACAGTGATCTGCATACTGTTCAGAAAAATTTCACCATAGATAAATATTTCATGGTTATCAAGTGGTTTGATTACTCAGTTTTTAATTACTCACTGTAAATGCAAATGTCCTATCAATTTTATGTCTTAGGTGGACAATGTTCTGATTTTTCCTTTGTTTTATTGCAGTGACCACAGTGGAGTAAGCAAAGCTTACGAGGCTATGAAGAATGTGGCTAGTCTGATAAATGAGAGGAAGAGACGTCTGGAGAGTCTTGACACCATTGCTCATTGGCAGGTGGCCATTCTGCACTGGGAGGTGATGATAACTCATCAATGTTACTTTTTTTTTAACAGTTCTTATTAAAAGTAGTCAGGAGGTTTGCCACCCTCATGTAGAGAATATTAGATATATTGTGTAAATATTTTATGTAAACATGTTGCCGTAGGGATCCAATGTGCTGGAGCGCAGCTCAGAGCTGATCCACTCCGGTGAGCTGACTCGAATCGTCCGGCAAGGCAAAATGCAACAGCGCAGCTTCTTCCTGTTTGACCACCAACTGATCTACTGTAAAAAAGATGTCCTGCGCAGAGACCTGCTCCACTACCGTGGACGGCTGGATATGGACCAGACCGAGGTGGTGGACGTACCCGACGGACGGGACCTAGACCTGGGCCTGACCCTGAGGAATGCTCTGCGCCTGCGTAATGCCTCCACTCTGGAATTTGTGTGTGTTCTGTGCTGCAGGAAGGCCCAGGACAAGCATAGGTGGTTACAGGCGTTTGTCAAGGAGAGAAACAGAGTCAAGGAAGACCAAGAAATGGGTGAGTCCTGCTGAATTCTTTTCAATTGTGATGCAAAACTCTTGCTGCGGGGAAGTGTCAGATGACATGTGATCAAACTAAACTGATTGAAGGGAGTGGCTGGAAATATTTTGACTTGTAGGTGTATTTGTTTGTGTTTCTTGGCAGGAATGGACATCAGTGAAGAGCAAAGAAAACAGGCCATTGTTAATGCCAGAAGAGCCAAACACGGCAAGAGCAAATGTAAGCAAACATTTTGGATCCTGCCAACGAGCCTCTCTTTGTGCCAATTTTATACCAATTTCCAGCTCATTTTTCATGTTTAATTGTAATTTAGTTTTTTCTGCTTTGCTTATTCACCTCTTTAGCCGTTGGTTATTCTGGATCTGTCCCACCACACCACCAAAACCTTCACCCACTTCACCAGCGTCACATCACCATTCCAACCAGCGTGCCTCAGCAGCAAGTCTTTTCATTGGCCGAGCCCCCAAAACGAAAACCTTATCACCTGTTGTACAGCATCACCCGCAATTCCTTTTTCAGGAAATGAGGCTTGTGCTCCCTCATTTTTCTCTCCCGGTGCATGTTTAGAGCACACTCAAACTGTCCTGAAGACTCAAAGAACACTTTTCCTGTATTTTCCTGCTTGTGAATGTACCGTCAAGTTCTGTTTTTGTGCCTCGCTTCTTTCGTAATGTGTCTTACGTGTTTTTGTCACTTGTTGAAGTCCAGTGCCTATGATTTGGAAAGTGGCATAACTTCATTGTGAAAATACTCACTCTGTCCATGTTACCAATGTTAAAAATGCTGCTCACTTAAGAGAGACCTACCCCTTTGTCTTATTAATTCCAGCTGAAATATATTTTTATGGATATTATGACAACAATGTATATTCTACTTTTACATTGACAAACGTGGTTTTAGTTTAGTTCCCAATGGATGGACCCTTTTATTGCTGCAAGTCTGTCAACTCTAGGCACAAAGCCAGGGGATAATTACTGACACAGTCACCTTCTCTGTTAACTCTGTAAATAAAACTCTTGTACAAATACACCCGACCAGACTGTTGTCATTAAAAAAAAAAGTTTGCTTATCCAGCTTAACTAGTTGTTAATTCTTATTGCCAAGCAAATACAGTACATGCTAAATATTAGTTCATGTGAATTTGACTGCGATGAATGAAACATTATCCATAGCATTGGAGGAGGTACGTTTCCATCAGCGATCTACCTGCTTCTCCACTGCTCACCTGTTCTGAAGGATCTGGTTTCACACACCTGTCCACTGTGCATTCAGTGTGCTGTGTGGCTCTGCACAGTTTCTGTCTGCTCATGTTTTTAACACAGCTCTTGTTCTGAAGGAAAAAGGAGAATGGATCTTTATAAACCTGAAATCAGGAATTAGATGATAAAGGGCCTGAAGGGATGTCTGTGTCATGGGCACAGTGCGCGAGGAGAACGAGCAGACGAGTGGAGACGATGCCTCTCAACACGACGCTGCCAGTGTGAGTAAAGATGTATCCAATAGTGTTTAAAGTGCTCACGTCCTTGTAATCAGGTTGTTTCTCCAAATTAAACCCTGAAGGTTTGAGGGGACACAAGTCTGTTTACACATCTGAACATTTCATGTTGCATCTTTAGTCCTGTTGCTTAAACGGATATCTCAAATGAATAGCTTTTCCTTTGGGAATCTATATCCCTTTTAACTTGTGATGATTGAAGCTGCTTTCACAGTATGGGATGACACTGAATGAATAATAAATGTGCATCGGGTAACTCAATGAGTGCCTTGCATCTGATGGAGTTACTGTTGTCGTCAGGCGTATCCCTTCACAAGCTAATGTGGCCAGTGATGGAGCTTCATCACCAGTAAACACACTTGTATCTCTTTTGACTGCAACAGTGTTAACAGTTTTGTTGAACTGTATCTCCTTTGAGTACATGCTGTGACATAATGAAGTTTAAACATTTGCCCACATTGCTATGCATTAGGGTTTGTTAAGAATATTGTTCAGTCTACTTTAATGCAAACTACCTGATGTGCATAAGAGATGAGTGTTAGTAGTGGGGTTTTGCTTTCTTGAGGTTTGTCTGCAAATTTAACCTACTTATGGTCCTGAAAGAGAGCCAGCATTATTCTCTTTTGCTCTTTTGACCCAACTCTGAATCCTGAGTGCTCTAATATTCTTGTTGAGGCATCTACAACATCGAGGCACATTAATTTGTGCTTTTCCTATCATTCAAGCATCATTAACCACTTCCCAATTAGAATCCAAACAAGATTGAAATGACAGCTTGAAAGGGCAAGTCATATTTACTCTTACCATAACAGCACACTGTATTGGACTATGAATGTGTGCCCTCCCCCTGCCTGTAGATCGCAGATGTGTCTGTGAATGTGGCCACAGTTGACCACACTCTGCAGAAGATTTGCAGGAAGTACAGGAGGACGAGACGGAAGCCCAAGGGACTCAAGAGGCTGTGGGCCCGTCTGTTGAACATCCCTCACCTCGCTGTCATCATTGCCGCTGTGGTGTTTGTGGTGGTGGTCATCATATGGTCGCTGCTGTGGGTCTTCATATGTAAGAAAGGATTCTCACACTTCACCCCCACAAAGTGAATACATCATTAGCTTTAACTACAACATATAATGCTTAATTTTTTCTTAGTTCGCAGGGAAAGCAATTCTGGAGTGTATTTTGCCGGAATGTTCCGTGTTGCCAACATGGAGTTTATCCCTGAGTACCGCCAGGAAGAGTCCAATGAATTTGTGTCCATGGCTAACAAAATACAACAAGTGGTTTGTATCAAATCAACCCTGTAAGTGTTGGCGCTGAACATGCCATTAGACAAAGTCTTGTTAATTTCTGGTCTCTGCTGGTATAGGTGAGCAATGTTTACAAGATGTCCTCCGTGGCCAAGCTCTACCAGCAAACCATCATTTCAGACCTCAGGTATCGTTGGTTCTCATCATCATGAAGCAAAAAAGCTCACAACTTTGATTTAGTTTGTCTTAACATGAACCTTTTTTCTCACCCAGTAACAACAACAAAGGTGGTGTGTTTGTTCATTTCTGGATGGTTTTTGTGGTGCCTCGACTTAAGAACCCAACAATGTGTGAAGAGTGTATAGGAGCCATTTTCAGAGACTCGGTCCACACCAGCATGAAGAACAGGTCCTCTGTGGGCTACCTCCTGGGTCTCCCAGTGGATATAGACTCCATCCTCATCAACGGTGTGTCAGTAGGTTGACATGTGCATCTCAAGTGTGTTAATCAATGCACAGGTTTGATTGTTGTGTCTTCCTGCAGCTGTTCAACGCTCAGATTATGCATCAGGAGCAGGTAGGCAATAATACTTTTCATTAGGTGTAATAGAAGTTACACTGTTTGTCCTAATGTGAGTTTTTTTCCCCCCTCCTTCCAGGCTCAGAGTGTGGAGATAAGTTGTATGCCAACTTTCCTGGAGCAAAGGTCCCTTTAAATGTCTTCTCATCGTGGGGTGGTGTGAGATGTCACGTAAAACTCATCGCTGTCCCCGGCTGTCTGATCCGTCTGACCATCACCTCATTCCTCATTGAGCCCAGCAGCTGTGTGAGTGATGCTCTGACCGTGTACGACGCTCTGCTGCCCATGAGAGGGCGCATTCTGTACAGGTGAGCCTGCAGCTTTGGCTGATAACTCTGGACTTGTTGCATACAAGATGATATTATACTTTTCCCTATTATTAAATCCGCAAATTCTTGACATATATTATTCAATGTCTTTAAGTTTTTTTTAAAGATTGTATCTACGGGAATGTATTTCTGTGCTGCAGGGTGTGTGAACCAGTGTCCAGCTCCTTCTCCTTGGTGTCCACCTCCAATGTCATGCTGCTGTCCTTCAGAATGACTAATGGCAACAAGAGCTTCAGAGGACACTTTGAGGCCATTGCTGAGGAAAGTATGACACATTCACCTCATTTTATATGCCAATATTTATAGCTCATGTCTACGTGAGATGAAATAACATCTCTATAAATCCACACAGATTTAATGTCTTCTACGCGATTATTCCCTCTGAAATGTATTTTTTAAGAGGCCTGAAGGATAAAACCACCTTCGATTTCATAAGAAACAAAAGAAACATGTAGGAAAATCAGAAAGAAACAAAATTTTAGATAAAAATTATGTTTATGACCCTCCCATTTCATTCTTCATCTTCTTACCCTTCAAATTTGTCTTATACCACTTGTATATCCCAGCACCCAGACTGGGACCTACTGCTATTCCTTAGGTCCGTCTCTGTCCTTCACAGCGTTTATGTCTCAAATTGAGACCCAGTTACAGCCTGATGTCACTGGTCAGATCTACAGCCCCTTCCACCCCAGTCTACTGCCCCCACAGTGCTCCTGCACCTGGAAGTTTGAGGTAGAAAACACACATACATGACTTGCAAAACTGTGGTTGATTTTTTTCTTTTTCTTTTTTTGTTCTTCTTAATGGGTGACTTAAAATACCTTTTTATTCATCACGTATTCTGTTAATATTTCATTCCAGACCCCTAACAGTGCATCAGGAGTTGCTCTGCAGTTTCAGAACTATGAACTAAAACTAAAGGACATGAAGAGCTGTGACCACGGCTGGTGGAAGGTTAATGAAATCATGTATGTGTGCACAGTTACATGCATATATAGGTTTAAAGGAAAAACTGAACTCAGAACAAGATTTACACTGAACTATTTCATACAATTCTGTCCACTTTTACAATTATCTATCAAGCATATTTCCCTAAACTAGAGCCAATAATCTTATCTATTAGTTATCTATTATTTTTACATTTAATTTTGTGTGCACATGTTTATCCCACAATAACATCCTGTTTATCGGTGTTTGCTCTCCTTCCACAGTTTCTGTGGCAGCTATGTAGGACATCATACAGTGTTTCGTATTGCTGACCACAGCCCAGAGGTGGAGTTTCGCTGCAGCTCACGGAATTCTGCGCAGCCTTTTCAAGCATCTTACAGCAGCTACAATATCAGCCAGCGTAAGTAAGATCATAAATGTTTCATTGTACTTCAGTGTGGTGAATAAGTTAATGACTCTGTTTTGATGCAGATTCTAAAAAAAATCACTTTACAGAGAGAAATCTTTGGAAAAAATAATCGTAAATACATTGCATGGAGATTTTTGCTGCATCATAAGGAGAGCTACTTTTGTCACTTTATTATCTAAAATGTTTTTTGTTTTTTTTAAAGCATCACCAAAGAAGCTTCTTTCAGTGCCTTTTAGTCGGTCGCTTTTAATGCACTTAAACTATCATATATTTATTATGACCTCCCTTACCCTGCTCATGTGTGCACCAGCCTGTCCAGAGAGCCACTTCCTGTGCTCCACAGGACTGTGTGTGGAGAAAAGTCGACGCTGTGACGGCCTGGATGATTGCCAGGATGAGAGTGACGAGTTCTTTTGCTGTAAGTCGTCGTATTAGTTCTATTATACTGGTTATTTAAAAGAACAACTAGTACCTTTTTTGCCTGATGAATCAGTCATGCAATGGAAAAATGTTGCTTACCTTCACAGCAAGGCCCACAAGGAACTGTGGTGACAACAGTCCTCTGCATCCTTTGGTTATATGCAATGGAGAGCAAGACTGTTCTGATGGAAGAGATGAAATCAACTGCACTCAGGGTACAGATTTTTACATTCCTTTTTATTAGTGCAGTATGTATGACCTTTCACCCTTTAGCCACTAATAATTGCAATATTTTCTCTGCCTTTGTCAGAATTAGCCTGTTCTGCAATCCGGTATCGGTGCAACAGTGGCTCCTGTATCCTGAAGAAAAATGCAAAGTGCGATGATGTTCATGACTGTGAGGACCAAAGTGATGAGGCAGACTGTGGTGAGCGCTCTGCATTACTTGATACATGTGCACATCTTGAAATCATAGCCAAAAGAAAAAATATATCTTCCATTAATATCACTACACGTGTTTGTTTATTTTCTACTTCCATGTCCAACTAGTTTTTCTTGTCATAAATCACCACTTACCATCTTTAAAGTGATTCCAATGCTAACATGTGGTATGATGGAACAGCACAAAACCTTTTTGTAAGACACAACGCTGTACGTACTCTCTGATAGATGGGATTTATTCATTTTCAAGAATTAAAAGTATTGAATTGCTCAAGTAGATTGGAGTACCGGCACATAAGCAAGTTACCAACACAACCAAAATCACTGTCACACACAATTGATCCCACCTGAAATGTTTCTTAATGAAGGATTTGGTGCACAGCAGCTGTTCTGCCAGTTCCCAGCCAAACACTTCATGTGGCCTCATGAGAAACTTATTTTATAATCCATTGGGCAGCGTGCTCCAAACCCGCTGACCTGCAGCACCGGGGTGACCCAGCTGTAATAGCTTTCTGTGTTGGCTGTTATTTTATCATGATGGGGTCTCAAGGTGATGGGACAGGCTGGTCTTTGATCATTCACTGATACTGGACATTCTGTGCTGTACATGCATACGTGTGCAGGTGCACACACACACACACACACACACACACACACACACACACACACACACACACACACACACACACACACACACACACACACGTCAAAGCTCTACTATTTAATAAGGTGGCGGCAGACCTGTTTGTCATGGTGATGAATGAGCGTGTCAGTATTTGGAGTTAGTGTAGTGTAGTTAAACTTTATGGGCGTGTAGCGTGTACACCCATCAAAGCCAGAGAGCGATTTTTGTTCATGCACACACACCCACACATACGCACACACACACACACACATACGCACACACACACACACACATACGCACACACACACACACACACGACATGTGCTCCTTTGCAACAAAACTAAAGACCAGTAAATATAGCCAACAAAAAACATCATTGTGTACTCCTCAGCCTGTGGTCGTCCCTCCTCGGAGTGGAAGGTGGATTCATCTACAGGATCTGAACGTATTGTGGGTGGAGTTAACTCTGTGGAGGGGGAGTGGCCATGGCAGGTCAGCCTCCACTTCTCTGGTGACCTGTACTGTGGCGCTTCTGTCCTCTCCTCTGATTGGCTCATCTCAGCAGCGCACTGCTTCAGCAAGCAAAGGTGAATCACTCACTGCTAATTATCTCTCTGTTATGGTTTTATGATCACTCTAATACCTGTGTAAAACCCACACATTTAATATATGAGGCAGGCAGCAGGCCAACAGGAACTGGTTTCAGTCCCTTGTTTGGATGAATGCCAGATGCCTGAAGATGAGTAAGAAGAAATTAATTACACAGCACTTACTGACACAGATTACAGTGTGCGTTACATAGAAGCAGATAAACAGGTCATAAAAGGACATTTCAAAATCAAAAATACAAGAGCAGAGCCTTTATGTTAGTACAGAGCATTAAGGACACAGATTCTGCTGATTGGGAGGGAGGGTGGATATTGTTCAAGAGCATTCACTTTTGGTTTTATGTTGTCCTGTAGTCTAAAATTAGAAAGAATGCAGCATTACACAAGAAAAGGGCAAAAATGAGATTAAAAAAAGACCAGAATTTAGTGTGAAATAAATAGTTTTATTTTCTTATCCATTTAATCATTTTGTGTTCGCCAGGATTTCTTTTGGGACAATTTATGGGTCCGGACCCTCAGGTTGGGAACCACTGGGTCAATGTCTTAATGTATCACAAATAATAAAAATAATTTAATTTAATTAAATTCCCTTCTCAATAAGAAACATATTGAATAGAAATCACAAACATCCCATTATTACATAATTTGTTAATACTAATATATACAGCAATTTGTTTGTGAATCCAAATCAAAATATATTCTATAGTGACATTACAATAACTGCATTTTATAACACTAGAAAATCATATTTTACCTCATTACCTCATAACATTATTAATCTTTAACAATCAAAAGGTAATAAAGATGTCATCTGGTGGTTTAAAATATCAAAAGTTAGTAAGTCAATTATTACAGTATCAAATAAAAGGCTTCTGGCTCATCATATTGATTTTATGAACAAACCTGTCATTTACTGCACATATCAACTCATCTCTTATCAAGTTTTATTAGATACAGTATGATCTAAAACACCTTCAGTGTGATTGACCTTTGTCCCCTGACTTTCCCAGGCTGTCTGACCCTCGTTACTGGAGCGCCCATCTTGGCATGCTGACACGGGGTGGTGCCAAACATGTGGCGGATATCCAGCGGATCGTGGTGCACGAGTATTTCAATGCATACACGTTTGACTATGACATCGCCCTGCTGCAGCTAAAGAAGCCCTGGCCTCCCTCCCTCAGCCCGCTGGTCCAGCCAGTGTGCCTGCCACCCCCCTCCCACACTGTCACCGACAGCCACAGCTGCTGGGTCACTGGGTGGGGATACCGCTCTGAGGAGGGTGAGCAATACATTGTAAAGATCTCAGTGGTTTTTATACTTAATATAACTGATATAATTGAGGGGGTTTGTCTGACTAAAAGATCACAGTAATAAAACAGTATGTTATAGAGTAGACATGGTGATGATATGCTATAGCAGAAAGTTTCTCCTGTGCTGCTATGTTCCAGCTGAATCATCTGGGATCCAAGAGAGCATCTTTATGAGCTGCTAATCTAAAGATTTGTGTAGGTTGCATTATATCTGTCCACATCTTACCCCCTGCAGACAAAGTGCTGCCCTCAGTGCTGCAGAAAGCAGAGGTGTCCCTACTAAGTCAGACTGAGTGTAAAAAGCGATACGGACCTGTCTCACCACGCATGCTGTGTGCCGGGGTCCCCACTGGAGACCAGGATGCCTGCAGGGTGAGCTCACATCTGACTGAACCAACTGTAATCACCTCCAGGCTGCTTCTAAATTCACACTAGTGGATGCAAACCATAAAAAGTTGGTGTGCTCTTTTTGTCTCAGGGTGATTCAGGGGGTCCTCTGTCCTGTCAGGCACCAGGAGGGGGTCGCTGGTTCCTGATTGGCATTGTAAGCTGGGGGGTGGGCTGTGGCAGACCAAACCTGCCTGGGGTCTACACCAGGGTCAACAAGTTCACCTCATGGATCTACGGTCACATCAACTGACGTAATCCACTGCCTGTATATGTTTAAATGTTCTGTTATTTACACCAAATAATAAAAGATCAATCACATACAGTGTGCTGTGTATTTTTTTAAGAAAAATGTCTGCCTTTAACTGATATTACTAAGGGTTATTAATGTGTGACGTAGACAGACACTCTGTCCTTGTTATGACCTGTCCCAGCCCACAATGGACAAGTTTTGTGCCACTTTTTAATTGCAGGTCTGTTATGCTATGCGCCCCTGGAGCATCCAAGGACTGAGCAGCCAAGCTCCCATTGAAGGCTAATACCATGAGCAAGTTTCCGTCAGACACCCTTTTGTCCCTCTTAGCTTTAATCCTGCATCCAGAGCACAGAGATGTATCCACAATATCTGTAGGACGGCTGGTTGTGCGGATTGTATCATAACATAGTGGTCTCATTGTCCCCGCACTGCATTCTGGGGCTCCATGTGACACCTGCCGCCCAGTTCAGGTAAACGGGAGGCGGTGAATGCCCGCAGCATCCGAGTCGCTCAGGTCGTATTTCTTCTGCGCTTTTTTCAAAGGACACGACAGCGGGGGTTTCCTCTCTCTCCATCGTTTCTATGCCTGAGGTATTGTTGCATATCGCCTCTCCGGAGCTGAACGGGACAGTGCCATGAGGATTCTCCCCAAAAACAAAACTTGTGAGGTGTACTGCGTCTCCGGGCATGGCCACTCAGGTTGCTCCACTGCAAAGGTAAGGGATCGCTGTGCCTTCATGCGTTGCGCGTAAAAGACTGTGCCAACGGAACTTTTTTATTCTGCAAGAAGTATTTATTCAATACATTCATTTGCAGTCTGCTTATTAAACGTTGTGGGGCTTTGTGCAATAAAAGGACGGATGCATTATAATCAGGAGCCATAAAACCAACTCATCCATGGTTCATCTTAATTGTAAAATCCGTTTCAAGGGTATGTGGTCTCTTTATAATGAATGTCAGTGTCGGCGTGAGCCACTTGATTGAATGCTGAAACTGCAGAGACAGGCCGTGGGAAAGCAGACTCCTCCAGCCACGCTTTGTCTGCTCCCCCGGGGAATCCTGCCAACCCCTTAAATGTTTTAAGGAGATCCTTTCAGCTCAAAGGTGTTCACTGTTACTCTCCCTAAATCAGCGTCTGCTCAGCCATAAAAATCTATGTCTCATTGATTTTGCTAGAGGGGCTGCATTATCTTAATTGCACATCTGCTGTGGCCACAAAAATAAAATCCAATTGGAAGTAACTTGAGCAGAAACATAAAAAGCTGGTTTGATATTTGAGTCATGTCCTTGTTGCTGGAAGGGAGAGGTGGAGTTGAAGGAGCCCACCCAGTCACTGAGCCCCCCCACGAAGCCTGAGGATCAGGGAGAACAGAAGGTGGCAGGGGGCCGAGCTCCAGCCTGTGGCTCCTGGAGGAGATGGATGTTGGGTGTCCTGCCTTTCTTTCCCTTCACTGTTGCCATTGTACTGACTCTCCACTTCTTATCATGTGAGTACAGACCTGTTGTAGACTTTACTTTTCTCCTCCACTGTGTTTATTTTGACTTACATCTGCACTCACACAAGTGCACCTGTCTCAAATCTCTGCCCTCCTCCTCTCCAGCTCCACCCTCCTCAGTGTTCTTCCTTGGTGGCAGCATGGAGTTCCCAAACCTGAGCTTCTCCTCAGAGCTGACTGACTCCACCTCCCCTCAATTCCGCCTGCAGGCTCAGGCTTTGAACCATTATGTAAGTGGAACGGTGGACTTGCCCTCACTGCCTCCCATCTGAATGACACTTGAGGGCTGCTCCACCTTCCTGCTGTGGGCTGAAGTGGACATTGCTGCTCTAACTTGGTTCACAACAGCAGGCTACTAGTCTCTTTTAAGCTGCACTGCTGCCCTCCTCCCCCTTTCCATTCTCCTCTCTTGTTGCCTTTTGTCTTTGCATTGCATTCATTTACTTCTCTTTCTTGGTTTTATCCTCCTCTCTTTTTCTCTGTTTTTTTTTCTGCACGCCTCTTTTCTCTCTTCTCTCCGTCTCTCTCCGGTGGTGTTAAATGTAAAGCTGAAACAGGAGCCGGGCACAGTGTGTGTGCAAGTTCCAGAGACCCCCTGGGACAGGGCCCTTTCAAGACTGAGGACAAGCCCAGCATTTGTGAGCCCAGCTAGACCCAGGCAGCAAGAGTGAGAGGAAGAGCAGGCCTTCAATAAAAACATTGTCTGTGTAGCTTTCACACAATCAGCCGCTCTGTGCACCGCACACAACAGAGAGGAAGAGAACCTCGGTTTGATGCTGGGGCTGAGAGGGAGAGACAGGGCAGTAGGGCAGGATGGGATGAAAGATGGACTGGGGATATCAGAGGGGGAATTTGGGTTTAGGAGATAAAGGTCACATGCACGGCAGCACATTCACGCAGAGCTGCAAAAAAAAAGTGTAAGGCATCCACAAAAGTCTGCAGTAATGCTCCTTTAAGCAGCTGTGAGGGTGAGTTAACATGGTCATAGTATCTGTGTGGCCATCTGTTCATTAAAGAACGGGTGAACTCAAGGCCACTAGCCCATACCACCCTGGGTCCTTACCTCTACACAGCCAGCAGGGAGAGACACAATGGAGCTCTGTGCTACTCAACATACACACATGCAGAGTTTGATACACACACACAAGAACAATGTTTTTGTTGAACTCAGGCTTCATGCTCGACCAGGTGTGTTCATGTGCTAATTACATGGGGAAAGTGACCTCACTTGCACCGCTGTGATGTCACACCTACAGTGCTGTACTGTTTCGAGTGTGGTCAACCCTCCTTTTTTTTGTCTTTTTGTGAAACCAGTTCTCAGAACTCTATGAGTCCTCCCCGTGGAGCTCTTACCACCTGCGCTCAGGAATAACTGCCTTCAGGTATGCTGCACCAACAAAATGCCTACTGATGTGCAACAGTTCATACTTAGAAAGAATATGCATGGGAACAACACACTCAGCTGTATGTTCCCTGTAGAACACAACACTGTAAACCCTTTTGTGTGACAGTGAAGGAGCAGAAGGGCTCAATGTCTTCTACTGGAGTAAATTCTCCGCCCCCGACAACATTGCAATGGCCATCCAGAGGTCGAGCCCAGAGAGGCTGCAGCGCAGGCTTCCCGTGAGCAACAAGGTGCTGCGGTACAGCCGCAACGAGCAGTGGTATTACATGCAGAAAGACGACAACATGCTCCACCTGCTGGGTAGAGGCTCCCACTGTTGTTTGCATGCATACCAGCACAAGCACATTAAGGAAACACACGAACATCTACACAACTTAAAAACTGCTACATGCTACACGCCACTGTAGTTCAAGTAGAAACACTTGAGTTAGAAACAAGTAATTAACAGATAACCTTTTGTAAGTAATTTATACATATATTTTTTTTATATTTTGTTGTGAATAATTATTATGTTATTATTGATAATGTCGCTTTATATGCACGTATTGCTCTGGTGGTTCTGACTCTTTATAGTATTTTGACATCAGCTCTGTTTGTATGCAGGTTTGGACCCTGACGACTTTGAATCAGAAGACAAATCAGACAAGAGTAAGAATCCAAATAGCATCCACGGTGGGAAGTGGCAGCTCGGCTTCCAAGGTGACTTTATATTACAAATCCTTAAGATCTGGTCTCTAATTGAGAGTGAAAAATTAGGAAGAGGTGTGACTGAGGCAGACTGTCTGACAGGAGGTGTCTGTGTTTGTTTCACCAGGGTATACCAATGGCTTGATTGATGATCTCTAGATCACTTTCAATTGCAGTACACTCTATATTATTAATGATGTTTGTTCATTCTAAACATTAGCATTATAGTACAAATAATTAGTCCCATCACTTCTTCTATCTAGCAATGTCTTTTGACCTCTATGCCAAATATGGCAACAACCGCACCCTGAGCCTTGTGAGTCCCAAGAAGCCGTACTACCAGTGGCGTCTGCGTGTGCCATCGGGTCATGTGGTTCGACTGGTCATCCTCAACCTGCACGGTGCCACCCCAGGAAGCTGCACAGCCCACAAGCTCTCAGCCTATGACTTCTTACTTCCACTGCAGAACAAGATAATCGCCAGGTAACGACATTTTAAGGCTTTTTTTTTTTTTTATGTGGAGGTATCGTCACAGCATCTGCGTTGATGTCATACTTATCCTGGATGTATTTGCCTGTCTCAGATGGTGTGGACTGCCTGTTTCGGGTTCATCCCCTGTCATGAAGCTGACGTCCTCTGGGAATGTGATGCTGGTCACCTTCTCCTTCAGCAGGCAGAGGGATGGAGCAATCTTCAAAGCTTACTTCCAAGCCATCCCCAAAGCAGGTTTTAGTGCTCTCACAAACAGACAGAAATATACACAGTTTTGTCTTTGTTATACAAATCTTTTGTAATATGTTCATGTTACTGCTGGAGTAATTTTTTTTTCTTCCCAGTGATGGGTATATGTAGAGCAATGTTGCCTTGGTGTTTTTGTGTATTTTGAACACTAATCTGTGTCACCATCTCCCCCTGCAGGTTGCGGAGGGTCAATTTCCTCCTGGAATGGCTCTATTTCCTCACCATACTACCCATCCTATTACCCTCCTAATATAGACTGCACCTGGACAATACGGGTGAGTCACATGACTATATGTATAGATGCTGGTGTGTGGGAGAAGCTGTGAAATAAGAAAGAGAAAGTGGAAGAGGGTGAATCATCCCTTTATTTTTTGCAATGTCTACATTCCAGTGTGTGAGCTCTGTCTTTAGTCATCTTTGGTTGCTTTATCAGGCGCCGTTGCCAGGATACTTGATCTCCATGACAATCGTGACGATGGACATTCAGGATTCCTCGTCATCCGACAGCTGTGAGAAAGACTGGCTGGACATCGGAGGGGTCAAGTGAGTTGTGAAGCTGAACTGTGTTGCATCCAAGGTGCCCATGAGCAAGGGTCAGGGTTAGCATTTCATCCACATCAAGCACATTTTAAAACACGTTTAAGACATTTAATGTTTTATGTGCCGGTGTGTGTGTGAGGTAAAAGTAAGATTCCTTCGTTTTGTGCTTATCTGTATCCAGACTGTGTAATCCAGTGTCAAGCAGCAGCAAGAAGCGAGTCTACTCCTCTCCTCTCACCCTCCACTTCCATTCCGATGAGTCTCTCACTCACAAAGGCTTCTACTTGATCTACCGAGCCTTCTCTCCAGAGGGCAGTAAGTAAAATCTGATGCTGACGGTGTGTCAGGTTTGCTTGACATGCTGGAGAAAGTACTGCAATTCCAGCGAGTCTCTTCGTGTCTATTTCCAGCCTGTCCCCGGCAGTTTCGTTGCGGAGACGGACGCTGCATCCCTCTAAGGAAAGTATGTGATGGAGTGAAAGACTGCTCAGATGGACGGGATGAGGCTAGATGCTGTAAGTCTGTTGACTCAAGACACGACTGTAGATACAATAGGGCTGTGCGCTTGGCCCGTGCAGTTTTTTTTTAATTCTTATTATCTAATTTCAAAGATGTGACTTTTGTGTCATGCAGCATCCTGCAGGCCAGGTGAAGTGTTGTGTGGCAACGGCCAGTGCAGGCCTCAAAGCAGCCAGTGTGTCAGCCAGAGCAGCTGTACAGACAGCAGTGAGGAGGGCGCCTGTGGTGAGGAGATTGTCACCGTAGTAACGCATTCATGTGATTGAATGGACTGTGATTATAAAATCATTTGTGTTTTTCAGGAGGTAAATGTTATCACGTATGTCCCAACAAGGTCTGTTTGCCAAAGTCTTCAGTGTGTGATGGCGTTGTTGACTGCAAAGACCGCAGTGATGAGTTCAACTGTACCAGAACGTGTGAGTGTTCATGTCATCAGACAACACTGGTTACACCCATCAGTTGAAGTGTATTTTAACACGATACGTCGTTTTTATGAGTACTTTTTTTTTCTATATTGGATGCTTTGTATTTCACTCTGCCTCATTTTGCCTTTCGTTCTCTTCAGATATTAAAGGCTGCTCGTCATCCTCGTACAAATGTGCAAATGGAAAGTGTGTTAGTAAGGTGAACCCAGAGTGTGACGGAGTCAAAGACTGCTTTGACAGCTCTGACGAACTGCGATGTGGTAAGTTTTGCTCACAAATCACCTTAGACTCCTTTAGCTGTGACTCAAAAGTTCTCTTCCTCTGTCTCCCTGTATGTCTGTCCATCTCAGGCTGTGGCACCAGGCCCAGGAAGCGTACTAAGATAGTTGGCGGCTCTGATGCTGGGGCGGGATCGTGGCCGTGGCAGGTCAGCCTCCAGATGGATCGCTACGGCCACGTCTGTGGAGCCACACTGGTCTCCAGCCGCTGGCTTATCTCTGCAGCCCACTGCTTCCAGGACTCAGATGCCATTAAGTAAGGAAGATACCTGAAAGATGATCATCCCATTTTGTGTGTGTACTGTGTTCATGCATGTTGTGTCTGCAGATACTCGGATGCTCGTGCATGGCGGGCCTATATGGGAGTGGGCGTGATGACCACTGGGAACAATGGAGCAACAATGAGACCAATCCGTCGAATACTCCTCCACCCGAAGTACGATCAATTTACCTCTGACTACGACATCGCCCTTCTTGAGCTCAGCGCTCCTGTCTTCTTCAACGACTTGGTGCAGCCCGTATGCATTCCTGCACCCTCACACAGCTTCACTACAGGGACCAGCTGCTACGTCACAGGCTGGGGGGTCCTCGTGGAGGATGGTAAGAAGAAGAAGAGTATCTCATGAAACTAAAGAGCTACTTTACAAAAAGGTTGTTTTAAGATTTTGCTGCTGTTTTCAAATTAATGTCTCAAGATGTTTCCATTTTGTATTTGCTTTAATAATAGGTGAACTGGCCACTCGCTTACAAGAGGCCTCAGTGAAGATCATTAACAGGAACACTTGTAACAAGCTGTATGACGATGCTGTCACTCCCAGGATGCTGTGCGCTGGGAACCTGCAGGGAGGGGTTGACGCCTGTCAGGTAAGTATGGTGGAAAATGCCAGTTTAATAAAAATGCTATAGACCTTAACACAGCGGTACCAGTAGCAGTTTCTGCTAGCAACAAAATGTTGAACTGAAGCTAACTGCTATCACGTCCACGAGCCAAAAATAATCATCAACAAATAACAAAACTGGCCCAGGACGTGTATTTTTATGTCTCTTCTTTATGATCTTTCTCTTCATGTTTTTTTCTGAATATCTATCACTCAGGGCGACTCAGGAGGTCCGTTAGTGTGTCTGGAGCGAGGCAGAAGGTGGTTCCTCGCAGGTATCGTGAGCTGGGGTGAGGGCTGTGCAAGGCTGAACCGTCCTGGTGTCTACACACAGGTGGTCAAGTTCACTGACTGGATCCATCAGCAGACTAAAGGACAAGTGTGATTGTTCACCTGACTGACAGGAACAAATTTACTAAACAATACACAGGATCAAGGTTTCAGACCTGGAGTCCATCTTCAGACTGCTGTCATGATTGCATGACTGCACATTCAGTCCATTTTTTGGGAGTGCATCCATTGCAATGGGCAAGCAGGTGCATCATCCGTGCTCCAAACCAATCAGCTTCCTTCCCGTCTCTAAACCACGACTGTGGCTATGTTGACAAAAAAAAAATGTTTAATTTGGTTATTAAAGCAGCTACAAAGAGTTTCTAACTGGTTGTGGTTGATACTGGTGCAGGATCAGCAAAGACAAAAGAAAAGAATTTGCTGAAGAACCCCCCAAAAAAGCTCATTGGAACAGTGATGGAGTTCTGGCAAAAACACAAATCAACCCTGGTGAGTCATTCAACAGATAGAGAGAATTACAGAATTCATACCGATCCTGCATTGGGCCTCTTGGTATTACAGATATGTAATACATCTACTTAGATATATCCTATTGTGGGACTATTATTATGAAGACACAACAATAGGATACACTACCAGTTTTGTCCACAGGGCTCATCATAATTGACACAAAATGAAACCTCCTTGTAGTTGCTTTGATTTTTTTCTGTTCCTACACATAAATATAATAGATTCGAAGAAATTGGCTGGAATACCTTGTTTTAAATGACAAAATATCAAATTATGATGCAAGATATTATAAAAACACTGTTGGATTTCAGTTTTGGCTGTCTACACACTCTGTGGGTCTATATTTACTGGGATGAGCAAAAATATGTAGGTAAGTGCTACTTACATATTGGGATCCAATGTTTTTCCTCTCTATTAGAGGAAACATAGTTTGCACTCATTATTTTATGTTTGTATTTCTATAAAAAAAAATTCATCCAGTAAAACAATAAGAAATTTATGGCAAACATCAGGTTATTACAAATACCACTTCCTCTGCAGATTTACCTCCATTTATTTTTACTACTATATATGACTCCTCTTGATGATCACCTTATTTTCTTGTTCTGCATATTTGAACTCTTTGCTTTCTGTTATCCATGTTGTATTTGCCCCAAGAGGACCTCAGTTATTGCAAACTGTGGTGAACGTTTTTTTCCTTACAGCTAAACATTTAGTTGTGTAGAAACATAAAAGAGGGTGTATTATTATTTGTCCTTGGCAGGTGTCACCAACAACAAAAAAAATCAGAGTTATAGTTTTAATGAATGTGGAAAAAGTTTTCTCCCCACAAGTATGCAACTACATTTTTGCCCTTGTCTACATTCATCCATGTACTGTATATGTATGTGTTTAAAGGCTGTTATTGTACTGTATGAGTATGTATGTGCATTTGTGTTAACTGACTCATAGCCTTATGTTCAATATATTCTACTGTAGTGAAGTGAGTAATCCCCTAATAGGAGATAATATATTTTCCATGTCAGTTTTATGATTTAATTTATCTTTATGTTGTCTCCTTTATACTTCATGCTCCATGAAAAGCTTGATCACAGCTCACTTTAAAAGTATGAAGTTGGTGCTGTAAGGAGTAATAATTATCAGGAGAGAAGCCACCAATGCCGTTTCTCTTGCTCTCCCTCCTCATTCAGTTCACATCACCACCCAGTGGCCCATCTGCACCATTGTTAATTCTTATTGTCTTGAGGGGATGATGTGCATCACACTCGTGCGATTAAAAAACGTGCAGTTCGGATTATTGTTTAATGGTTTAACAGATTATATGACTTTTTATTAAAGACGCAATTTCCCATGAAACTGTCCAGGTTTGTGTTTCTCAAGAAAACTTTGGAAAGGAAATCTCTAAAGTTAATCTGTGCGTTTTATTGGAAAGAGTTCGATACTATTGAACAGTACAGTAATGCATTCTGATTATCAGTATCAATTCCATTGCATTATGTGTCTTAAAGTGGTGACATCATTATTTTTCTAGTTGGGTCATATGTGCCTATACGGAGCGGTATTGATAAGGTATCAGTTTGAAAAGAGAAACGCGTTTGTCAATTCGTTGATCAGGACACCACCAGTTTCCTGAGGTGCCTACGTGCGGATCATCCCGTTGTCCCGAGATTTAGAGAGCTGCCATGTGCGTAATATGGTTAGTCAGTGGTCCGTATCAGATATTGGCGTATCAGATAGGCTTAAGTTGTAAATGATTGGTTTACAGATTAACAATTCTATTCGTAAAAGGTTGAAAGGTTGTTTTGAACTCTATAGTATACTTTTATTTAATTTATTAATTGCTACCACTGCTGAGGGCTAAATGGAGACTGCTGTTACGCGCCCTGGGTGTGCCAATGGCCGTCACGGAAGTCCGCTATCCGGTGGCTGCACTGTGGGAACTGTATAAATCCGCGCCACTATCCAAAACGATGGGAAAAAAGTTGCACTGAAGTTCAAGCACAGCGTCCTGTTGTGTGATCTCCCGCAGCTATCCTCAGGAAACCAACCGTCTGTATTCACCGGCCATACGCGCTGTGCGCTGCTGAAAAGTGGGCTGTAAGGTCTGGAGGGGGAAACAAGAGCAGGAATAAAACTTGTTTGATGTTTTATATTTGAAAACCACTCGCTGCATCGGATCACCAGAGATGATGAATTTTGTTCTCATCTGCCTGCTATGTGGATTGTACGGTGTTCTTGCAAAAGGTGAGTAATAATTATTGTCACAATACCACCGGGTACAGAACACCTGCTGTAACCGTTTGATCTGGTGTTCACATATTTAATAGCTTATTGATTATTCAAACTTCTTATATAGTCATTTATTACACAGGAAAACTGATTGTTTCTTTCCATTTTAACTCCTGTAAAACTGAAAAGGAGAAGGTTTCTTGCAGAAAAAATTCTCTATTACTTTCATGTGGATTCCAAAAAACTAGAGATACAAATATGGTGATTATGCATCTTGACGCTCTTTAAAAATTATTTTAAAAGTTATTTTCGTTACCCAGGAAGGACATTTAAGTCATTTTCTTTGAAGAAAACAAAAGATGCCCAAATGTGGCTTTTCACTGTGGCGCGCTGTGGAGCTGCTGCTCATTTATAGGCCAATTAAGTCATTCGTGCTGTCGTGTGCCTGAGGCACTCCAGCCTCTAATAGCACCGAGTGCAGGGAGGGAGATAAGCCCTATCCACTGGGACATTTGTTTGATATTGTGGACCTCTGTGGCCCGGCTCCTTGTGCGCTTGGCCCCGGCTGAATGGACGCAGGCAGGGCGTTGTTTCCTGAGACTGATGAGTTTGCCAAATGAAAATTCTGACAAATGAGCAAGGGGTCATGGTCAGCTGAGAAACAACGGCCAGTGAGTAGCAACCGGGGCTGATCTGTTCTTATTGCTACTGCAATCGACAGGTTGATTGTACGCGCTCTGGAGATCTCTGTGGTGTTGCTGGTCGTTTAGAAGTCGTTTGTGCCACAAACAAAAAACAAAACAAACTACTTTGTACTTTATACTTTGTACTCCCTGCAAAATTGATTAATGCGCAATTATAATCGAGTTAAGAACTTCTTGTGCACAGCTGATATTTCTTTAACATAATCTCTTTAAATACAGATAATCTATGCTACAATGTTATCAGATGAACGCATTTGTAGGCTACTTATCTTTTAATTACCCTCAAAACCTTTTTAAACAGGAAACGTTTTCTCTGTTGTCTACTTTTAAAAAGCTAAACTATTCTAGTTTTCTTACTTAATTAAATACTTGATTGGCCAAATCAGCAACTTCAGGCATTATTTGTGTAAATAAGCAAGATTTTACAGAACGCGAATTTTGGATATAGATTTAAATTTGATCTATATTTGTCAATGTAGTCATCTGTTGATGAGCAAAATTATTCAAAAGAAATACAAAATAAGTAAAATAAATATAATATATCATGATATAATTGAGGAGCCGTAGTGTACAGCATGCATTCAATTATATTTACCCTGATGTTACTTTTACCAGTAATGAAATACTATAATTAATCTTATCAAGCTTTTTAAAGATTATATCTGTTTTTTCAGAAAATCGTCATCTAAACATGTAATAAAAATATGAATTTTGTCAAATTAGTGACATTTTAATTACTGTTACTTTAATTATTGACGCTTGTTGCTTGAAACATCAATCTCAGAGATAGATTTAATTATTTTCATCATCGTCTGGCTCTTGAGATTAGATGCTGTGATATGGACTCTATCACAAAAAGGTCTTTATTCAGTGGTGAGTTGTTGAAAACTGACACTTAAAATAGTTCTTTGTGTTGCTAAGTGTCTCTTACAAAATTCCTAAGTCAGTAGAACAGATTTTTTTATATTGTGTCTGAAGGCCTGCCTCAAAATGATAATTCCCACATGATGCCATTTCACTTTTTTTTATTGTTGGATACTTAAAAGCAGACAGCTGAATTAGCAGGAAACTGGAGTGAAATTTGGAAATGTTGCTTGTAGAGACTTCACAGCTTGTTGAAAAATCCCCAGAAGGCCTAGAGGACATCCCAAACTTCCCCTCTGTCTTCCCTTACCCTGCTACATGTGTGTGTGTGCCAGTGTACTTTCTTGCCTACTCATAGACTGAAATTAAAGGAAATAGTAAGGAAGTGCTAGCAGTGAGAGTAATGCTAGATGTACTCAATGGGGCATCCACTGGGAACAATGATACAGACAATGAATGGGAGTAATGGATTTTAGTGGTAAGCTCAATCGCTGCTGTATAAGTGAATCACCTACTCAGAGCAATAAGACAGTTGTGATCCGTGGGTTGTACACTTTGTAAGGAGCGGTCAGACTGAAGGACGGACTTCCCTGAATGATGTTTCCGCTGTTGTTGGGAGGAAGGAAGGGTGGATAGACAGTCGTCTTTATCTCTTATTAATAAACCTCAGCGATGGAGTGGAGAAATGCCTTTATTTGATAAACAAGAGGGACACTGCTTACGCATTTCCACATGAGCTGTCAAGTGGCCTGAGCGAGGAGATGTGAGGAGGGTCACAGATACTGTGGCCTATAGATGGAGGACGTGCTGTGGAACTGGGACCCATGATTGGATCAGGTTAAGAGTCCGGCTTAGTCCATATGCCCTATTATACCATATCATTTCTTTAAAAAAGAAGAAATTCTTCTTCACTGGGTGCCAGGAGTAAACAAACCCTGCCCTCTGAATTCTATGGAAAGTTCCAGATGTCAAAGAATAAGGTTTTATCACATTTTAGTCACCACTAGACAACCCATACTACTCTTTAATGCATTTAATCAGTGATCCTCATGTCTTCTACAATCTCATCCTCTGTTTTGACTTCTGCAGATAAAGATCAAAAGGGGAAGTACAGTGTCCCTATTCTGGATGTGAAAGCTCGGCAGCTGGTCCTGGACACCAACCAGACACTGGTGCTCAGCTGCAGGTGAGATTCAGGTAGATAGATCCAGGCCAGAGAAGCCTAGCTGTAGCAACAGGGTGGAGCTGGAGTGGGACAAGGAAGTGCCAGTCACCATGATTGAAGCATGTGCATGAAACACCCATCTTTAAGCATTAATATCTTAATATCAACATAACAAACCACCACCAAGACATGACTTTTTTTAGGTGTTTACCAATTAAATTTCATTCAAAACAACGCTTCAAACAAAAATCGGTTCCCTTTTTTTTACACTTAACTCAGAGAAAACCTCAACAAACCCAGACTTCTTTTGTCTGTTTCACTCTTGAGTTCTATTCTTATTTCCCACAATTCCCCAAAACACAACAAAATGCAAAAAGCCAATCATAAGGAATTTGAGTTTTAAAACCCGCCTTAATAGCATTAAATAATCTGATCTATCGTCTTTGAAATGTAAGTGTCTGCAACACTGAAGATGGTAAAACAATCAATAGATAATCAGTAGATAATGTGACAGATTTCTCATGATATGATGCAAGCTGAATGTGAATTCCCATACAAAGATGATGAAGTCTTTTCTATGCTAATCCCCTGTTGGCCAGGGGTCGCTGGGAGCTGTCATGGGCGTTCCCATCAGGTTTGACCAGAGATCAGGTGCAGGTCGAGGAGTCCAGATGTGGGAGGTCAGGCCAGCTGTACTGCAGCGTTGTGACAGTGAGCCACAGCCAGGCCCAGCACACCGGCCCATTACGCTGCAGATACCGGCACTGGATCGGAAAACAAACCTCCATCTATGTATACGTCACAGGTAAGATTGTGCTGCACGGCGTCCAGGAGGACCACACACACCTCTGCTCTGTATTTCTTTTAAGCTGGACTGTCTCTATTTGTGTAGATTCTCAGTCATCCAGGTCATGGTAATCATTGAAGGTTGATTCAGAAGCAACTGGACTTCTTTTCTTGCCTTGAAGACGTTTCTCCTCTCATCCAAGAGGCTTCATCAGTTCTCATCAGTTCTTGTTTAGAACTGATGAGAACTGATGAAGCCTCTTGGATGAATTGCTTCTGAATCAACCCTCAAGGATTACAGTCTCTATTGCTTTCATCGAGAAGGGCCACAATCCTTCACCCCCTTATGCTTATTGTTTATATCCCCAGGTTAAACAGGATATGGTGGGTGCTAAATACAGACCAATGCCAGAGAGACAATTATATCTAAACACTGTTTGTCCCAACAACACATCCTTCTAGATGACTTTGGCACAGTTTCACCCACCCCCATGCTCCCCTGTCTTTCTTTTCTCAATCTGCACCTACCTCCCTTTCGTCTAAATATAAAATCCTATTTTACTTTCGTTTACGTGCTACCTCGAGGCCAGGAATAGCCCAGCTGCTGAAAGGCTCAGTCCTGGGCAGAGTTTCCCAGGGCATCAGCCTTATCTGCTCTGCTCAGCCTTGCTTGAAGCATCCTGTGCTTGGGGGAGGAGGGGAAGGGTTTGAAGGCGGTGAGCTGGGAGGGGATGTCACTGTGTCTCTACAAGGTGGCGGCAGGGATGTGTGTGTGTGTGTGTGTGTGTGTGTGTGTGTGTGTGTGTGTGTGTGTGTGTGTGTGTGTGTGTGTGTGTGTGTGTGTGTGTGTGTGTGTGTGTGTGTGTGTGTGTGTGTGTGTGTGTGAGCTGAGAAGGATAAGATGAAGGCCAGTGGCTCAGTGATATCCACGGGCACAATGTCTGCCCAGTCGCTCCTCCCTGTCCTGGAGGGTGACACTGTTTGGGATGGGCTACACTGAGCATGGAACTGGTCTGGAGCCCATGGGTCACAGGGCATGCTACTGTTTGGCCAACAGGACCCTCGGGGGCCATCAATCGCTCAGGTCACCATGTCCATTAAGCATCAGACTTGGCCTGCAGCTCTGCTCAGACGTTGCCTCCCTCCTCAAGTTCTCTATTAGGAATCAAAGCAAGAGAAGGAAGCCCTCAGTCTTCTGGTCCTTGGGGTACTTTTGTTCGAATGTTCAGAGATTTGCTTTCCTTAAATAACACCCTACTGTAACAAACAATACAGTGAGCAACACCCACACTTTTCAATGGCATAGGACTATTACATTAGTCGATCTGGGAGGAGAAAGCACAGAAAGGCCGTTTGATTACTTCTAAACAATCTGTGTGTTTATTGTTGACTACAGGCAGTCATTTGCTGAATGGGTATTCAATGAATGGGTGTGGAGGGCAGTGTATGTTTAGGAGTGTATAGCTGTTTGCTTTTGTTGTTGAGATTGATAGTTGGAAGTGTGTGTTTGTGCATATAGGCAGGGGATTGTTTTCTTTCTATTCTATTTGTGCATGAAATTAAAGGTCAGTCCACAGAAAATGATGAAAAAAAGATGTTTTTTCACTCAACCAATGGGGAAGTGTCCACTGAGGATAGGAGGACACGCCCCCCTCACTATTTTAAAATCACACACTCATTTGTGTCTCCCTCCATTATTATGTGTTCTCAAAGCAATAAGTAGAGAGCAGTTGCAAGTGATGAAGGCCCTGGACCGTTTTTGCCCTGAGTTAGGCCTCTCAGGCTACACAGATAGCCCTACCTTATTCACAAACATTATTGGGCTGAAATGGTAAAAAAAAAAAAGAAAAAAGAAAAGAAATGACAGGAAAGGAAAAAATAGAAGGAGGAGAGATGTTCTTCTTGTCAGTTTCCATTGCTGTGAACACACAAACATAATTTCATTCAACTCCTTGTATGATATCAGATTTTTTTTTTTTAAAACAATACCTGAAAACATTAAGCCTTCCTCCAGCAAAAATATCAAACAATCTCTGGTTCTAACCTCTGATGAATTGATGTTTTTCCCTCTTTTAAAACACTGCAAACTGAATGTCTTTGTTGTTGCTTGTGCAAAACAAGATGTTGGAAGCTCAAATCTTCAAATCTCAGCTGTGATTTACATTTTCCAATATACTGTGACATTACATAGCAGGTGCCTAAAATAAATATATCAAAAAAAAACATTTATCAACAAAATAGTCCGCAGGTTTTTTGATAATGAAAAGGCTTCATCAGTAGTTGAGACCCTAAAGTATAACATACTAGAAATGTGGTGTAGTGACCTACAGTCACATTATTTCATGTAAAAGTATTTTCTGCTATATTTCAATATGTTCAGCTGTTGATGAGAAAAAAAATTCGACTTGATAGTTGGACTGAATTAATCGATTTCTGAAAAGAATGTGAGAGGTGGAAGAAGCTCTGAGATCATTTACTTATGTAAGAGTAGTAATCGTCACAAGTAAAAAGTCCTGGCTAAAAATTCTACTTAAGTAAAAGTATTTTGTTCAGGATGTCTCCATGTTCATATATGGTCCCAAGGATCTTTCATTGTTTTGGCAGAACAATCTGTGGCCTATTTCAGAGCCAGATCCCCCAGCTCAAACTCCATTCTGCCAAAATGGTCCCCCTTACTAGGCTACTATTCATACTATTCAGAGTATATCCAGGCCCTTCATGTGTGACTGACTGTTTCTCCAGTGACATACAGTAACGAGCAAACGGTAAATGTGGAGCCCTTAAATAGTTTTTTTTTTTTTTAAATCTGTTGACATAATTTACAAGTTCCTGCAATTAAAATAATGGTCACCGTGGCTGACATCCTAATTCTAGGTTGAAGTTATAGAGAGATTAACTCTGTCATTTTTGGTATCATCTCTGATTGGCTGGGGATGGAATGGTGAAAGAATGACCCGCCCTAATCGTGCCTTTTTGTACCTCAGAAGAAACAGTTTAACCTCCGGCACATTACTGAATGATGCACAATAGAGGGGTTATAGAACTGGGTATATGCAATACAGACTCAAAAATAAGTAGGTGCACACCATACGCCTGCATGTTCCCTGCACTACACTACTACTCCAAGCCCAGACCAACCTGAATTAGTGTATGGTGAAGATGTAATTGATAAACTATGTTTTTCTATAATTTCAGTCTACACATGGTTGTAAACTCTAAGAAAGAAGGAGTCTGTTAATGCATTTAGTTTACCTTATTTCTGAACCATATGTGTCCCTGACCGCAGTGTTTGGGTTTCAGACAGCCAGCAGCCATTTGTGGAACATCCGGGTCTGAGCCCAGATGTGTTGTACATGAAGGCGAAGCAGCCACTGGTCATCCCCTGCCGGGTCACGCACCCTAATATCACTACCACACTGGTCAAGGTAAGGGAAGGAAATATGAATGAAACAAACAAGCAACCCTTTTAACATATGTGTTTTAACTCCTGTTTGCGTGCAGAGGTAGTTCAGTATATCTACACACTCATGTCACCCTTTGTCCTTCTTTGCCACATCACACCACTCACATTCTCTGCGCATCATCACTCTCAGTTTTTTCCATTAAATCTCACATATGCGCACACTGCGCCATCCCGTTGTTTCTCCCTCTCGATATCATTCACCACATTGTTCTTATCTTGGCAGCCATTACTCTGTGGCGTGTGTGTCCGTCTCTTTGTGTCCGTTTGCGGATATGTGTGAAAGTGTGTGCGGATATGTTTGTGAGTGTTGGTGCTTGAGTGCTAAGTGAGGGGCGGGGGGGGGGGGGGGGGGTGTGAGTGGACAATGTTACTGAGTGCAAAGAGTAGAGAGTTCTTGTTGTCTGCATGTGTATCTGTTTTTGTGTGAGTGCTTATTATTTGCTTGTGAATGAGAGAAAAAAAAAACATGTTTGTCTGCCAAAACCTGCGAGGCAAACTTCCAACCGAAGATGGCCCTTTCATTACCGACTGTTTCTGATTGAGCAGCGCCCACAGCGTCCTGTTGGCGCTGTCTGGAGACAGGACATGGGGTCTGGAGTGCCCCTTTGGCCCACAGCCAGCACAAATTCCCACATCTCACCTTCCACCTCTTGTAGTAGGAATCCTGGCTGCCAACTTCCCTCAACTGATGCTTTAAACAGCTGGTTTGACTGGTGGAGGAAGCAGAGGTAGCTACTGTTGGCCACAACCAATCAAAGTACGGCGTGTTCTCTTTAATCACGAACACTGATCATTAATATGATGACTTGTGCGTCACCGTAGGAAACTTATTGTGGTGTAACTACAATAGAATAGTTGTAAAACTTAGTAAATGCTTTAGACTAGACTGGACACTCCACCAAATATGTAATGCACTTCCATAAAAGGACTTGCAAGAGACAGATTACAACAGAATGATCAAAATTGATGCAGCAGCAGGAGAGATTTCCTCACTACACTTCCTATCACGCAACTCAAA
The DNA here is from genome assembly GCA_037577475.1 of Chaunax sp. Z400. Classification (NCBI taxonomy): domain Eukaryota; kingdom Metazoa; phylum Chordata; class Actinopteri; order Lophiiformes; family Chaunacidae; genus Chaunax; species Chaunax sp. Z400. Next base: position 9,234,331 of record CM075206.1, on the reverse strand, counting down.
AGCAACTTAATAGACCCTCTCTGCCAAGTAAATATCCATATCTCTTAAACACCTCATCCCCAGTCTGTACAACTTGCTTCCTTAAAAAAAAGGTGTAGAGTTGAAGACCATATTAGTCACTCAAGAAATTTGTCAGACTTGACAAAGATCCTCCAGAATATATTAGTAGAAGCTACACAGCACTTGTTCTGACTAATACATTGATTTTGACATTTAAAATCATTGCAGTGTCCTTTTAGGTAAATTAGTCTTTATCTAAAAATGCTAACATCAGCATGCTAATATACAGTACTTACAATACTGACATGCTGGTATTTAGCATGTAAATGATTCCCAGGTTTACCATTTTAAACTTTGACCCTTGCACTAAAAGAAAAGTCAGGGGATGATCTCATTCAGATTGACTCATCATCTGCGGGACATGAATTTCTAAACAAGCCATCTTATCGTTGTCATTCCCATCCATAGATTGCGACTCTATGGCTAAGCCGACTAAAAAGAACAAATGTCTGGGAACTTGAAATTCTCAGGATTGGTATCCAGTAAGGGGGAAACAGAATTAAGACTAACCAGACCCTGCATGAGAAGTCTCGTTTTAATTTTATGAACTATAAATCTGATCCTAAAACAGACATAGCATAAACACACACATACACATAGTTTTTTGTCCTGCTTCCATTTCCGTACAAGTACTTAGAGCAACCAAGATAATTAGTCTAAAAATAGCTCTCCTCCTTTTCCTTCATCTCCCACTTCCTCCTCTAACCTTGCCTTGGCTGGTATAAATTCAAAGTCCACTCACTGTCACAGCTTCTGGAGTGTTTTTTTCCTGGAAGGATTTTGCACTTTGCCTGGATCTCTAGTATGACCTTTGTCATCGGGAACAATACCCAGGAGGCTCCGTTCTCTCGCTGTCACTGTGAAAGTGACCAGGAGGTCCTGGATGACACGGTTCCAGTCAAAATGTCTATATCCTGTAGTAACAGGATGCAAAGAGATGGAGCGGAGTCACATTTTTCATATCCTGACTCCCTTGACTCCTTCGCTCCTTCCCCTTGAAGTCCTCCTCCACCACCTTCACATAATCTCCATGCGTGGTTGGAGTGAGAGGGGCAAAGAGGGCACCAAGGGCGCTCAGACAGGGCGCCAGTGGTTTGGGAGAAGGGAAGAATGGGAAGAATCTACTTCACACGACTGAAAGAGGAGGAGCTCAGTGGCGTCTGAGAGGAGCACCTCACTGTGGGAGGGGGGATACAGGCCAGTTCACACAGGGGGGCTGCAGGAGTCAGGGGAAGTGTGCATGTCAGAGAGAGAGATGGTGATGGGCGGGAGGGTCCACCTGTTCCCTTGAGGGTGGGTGGGAGGCTTCCACTGTGTCACAGGAACTCCAGTAAACATTTCCTTGAGGCTGCAACAAAACAACAAGCTTGAACAGTTACACAAGTGTCCGTGTCAAGGTAGCAATGACGAAAAACAAGTTTTTTTATATGACCACAAAAACTGCAGAGATTCCAAGAGCGACCTGCAACTATCTTTGAGGAGCCTGAGGTGGATTGGTCCGTTAAAAACTCAAACTGAAACCCAAAACAATGATGAAGTGATGAAGCAAAATGGAACCCAGCTCTGGGAAAACCTGTGTGCCAGTGAAGTCAGTTTTGTTCAGGTCTAAAATATCTTCTTAAATGTAAAATGGATAAATTGCTTGGGACTTTACTCAAACATAGACCACTGTTGGCTTCTGTGTATTGTTACTATTTTAACGGGACGTTGCTCATCACATCTCAACATTATCTTTTTCCATCCTTATTTGCACATTTTTACATGGTTTTAACTATCAATATATGTCATTGTGATCATTCCCTTTAGCTGTGATTCTCACTTGTTGTGATCTGACTGCTATAAGTGTCGCCATATACAACTGTGCAATGCAGCAAACAGAGCAGCTGCTCCCCAACTATTAGACTTGATGGAGCAAATGTTACATCCCTACTTTCTCATCATGTCTTTGCTACTTTTGTTTAACATTTGACCTACTTTTAATCACGTGTGAATGAAAAAAAACTCAATTGTCGTCCTTACAGCTCGAAAACTAATCTTATGGAAGATCCATTAACCAGTCTAAGTAAAATCGCCTGTTCCAAACATCTGTCTGGTTGGTTTTCAATCATTGTGCTGCACTTGGATAAGTTCAGACCAATGGTAGCCATTCTGACTCTTTCAGCACAGGCTACAAATTACGGCTGCATATTAAGCTGGGGATACGACTGTATGTGTATTATGATACAGGGGTTATGATTCAATATATCACAATATGTTGGAATATTGTAAGCAAGTGATAAAAAGGATTTTTAACAGCAGTATGTATACATTCTTGCCTTCTGCATGCATATTTTTCCTAGCATGATGTGCTTAATGGTGTTATTTGTGACTCCTGAGGAAATTTCGATCCTCAGCATTCTTGTTGCCCTTTAGGTCCCCTTTTCATGTCACACTGACATTTAACATGCAGGAAAAGCAAACACTTCTCTTCATAAAATTATCTCCTCTTTCTGTCATCTGCTGTGAGTCTGCAGTGTTTTTGTTCCACCCATGATTTCAGCACGCGCCCCTTGTACCGAGGCTATAGTCCTCTAGCGGTTGGCACGGGTTCGATTCCGACCCGTGGCCATCTGCCGCATGTCTTCCGCTCACTCTCTCTCCCACGTTTCCTGTCACCTCTTTGGCAATCCTATCAATTAAGGCAGGAGAAAAAAAACACACACAGTGGAGACTTAGGAAGGACAGAAAGAGACCAGAGCTACAGGTGATGGAAATATCAGTGAGCTCAACAGTGTTGGATGACATAGGCAAATTCAGCCATATACATACGGGTACAGTAGGGAAATGTACATGAGGTAGAATCTGGTCATAAACACAACAAAAACATTTTGATTTGTAATATGCCCAGACAAGTTATTTATCTTTGCTATTTTCCTTTAACTTTTATATTTTACACATTTTATGTGCCACTCACTGCTGACAGTAGAACACAATGGAAAGCTAATGTTTTATATGTAGTGCAATGCAAACTGAGCTTTATTGTGAAAGAGCAGCTTTGTTGGTCATGATTTAAGGCTCTAATACACAAGAAATGGCACTTTCAGGTGTTAATTAAATGGAAAATTGCCTGTCACTAACATTGTACCCCTAATTTTTTCTATCACTAGATGCCCATGATTGCAGCTGTTCTTGTGGTCTTTGTACAGTGAAACATTTGATGGGTCGTGTTTTCTCCTCCTTACTCCCACAGTTCCCAAACCACAGCCTGAGTCCAGACCAAAGGAATATTATTTGGAACAGCAAGCAAGGCTTTACCATCCGAACTCCCACTCTCCACTACATTGGCCTCTTCTACTGCCAGACAATCATTGACGGCAGCATACACAAGTCGCATTTCTTTTTTGTGCACAGACCAGGTCAGCGTCACAAGTACTCCTTTAATGAAATCATATCACCTTTACGTGGTTTCATTTATTAAATATGTATTTTTTTCTTCTATATTTTTCTTTCTCATCACAGTGAGTAATATCATGGAGGTGTATCTGAACAGCAGTGGACCTGTACAGGCCCTAAAGGGAGAGAGGCTGGTCTTGAACTGCACTGCCACTGGGGAGCTGAACACCAGAGTCAACATCACATGGGACTACCCCGGAAAGGTCAGACCAGCATTCAAATCTGTGGAGACGATTGAAGCAGAGAAGCGCAGGTTTAGATGGAAAATTACCTTTGAGAGAGATTTTAGAGAGAGAAATCTGACAACTCTCCAGTTAGTGTCTTCTGTAATGTGATGGCAAGCTGGCATCTTTTAAAGGTCCCTGTTATCGTATTTATGAAGGCACTTCTTAAAAAGGTCATTCTTTAAAGCATTTATTTGAAAAGTAAAAGGTTGCTCCTGGACTCTTTCTTAAATAAGCTCATACTCTGTCTCCATTCAAGATCCTTTCACTTCAAATGTTCAGTGCTTCGCCCACAACATGATGCAAGATGCAATAGATGACTAACCTGACCTAACTGTACCAACCTTTTAATAAGACCTATATCATTATGTTGTTATTAGTAATTATGAATTAATCCTTACCTAATTAATCATATTAAAGCTACATAAGTCTGTGAGAAACTATTTGGTTTTCAGGATTGTAAAAAAAAAAGCCTTTGTAGCATTTATTTGCTGGACTGGAGGACTTCTCACAATTTGGCACAGAATCTTGTCCATTATTAACTATTTATATTTACAAGTCTGGTCTTGATAGATCAGTGTAATAAAAAAAACTTTTGTTAATGACTTACCATTAATAAATCATCAATAAAGTTTTGTAGGTTCCTCACTGATCAAAATGTGGAGATTTTTGAGTCTATTACAATTTGACAGTAGAGACAGACAGTGTGGGGGGTAAGATGAGGGCATGACATGCAACAAAGACCACTAGATCACTGGGAATCCTTGAATTAAAGGGTTGCATAAAGGTAAATGATCGCATACACCAGCCAAAAGGATTTTTAAATCCAAATGCTAACCCCTGTACTGCTAATCTGAAAATAATGAATAAATTGTTTATTAAAAATGTATGACATACTGTATTTACCTGTACAAAGTAGGCTTTATCCGTAAATGTTCCCAATATTCTTAAAGTAAGAAATACTCGAAGAAAAAACAACTCAAGTTTATGCAATAAATTATATTGTCCCAGATATAATAGATTAACTTTCAAGCCTAAAAAACATGCTGTACATGGTGAAAACATCCAGTTATTTTAACTTAAATGTCATAAATGTAGTCCAGAGATGATATGGGTTAAAAAAAAAAGAACGACAGGTGAGCGTTCAGCGTTAATTCTGTGGCTCTGCCTCTCTCTCCATCTTCAGAATAACAACACCGGCTCCACCTCCAAGAGGCTCCTGAAACACCGAACGCACATGTTGTTCTACAATATTCTGACCATCCCGAAACTCCAGCATTCAGACCGAGGCCTCTACACATGCCGAGTTACCAGCGGCGAAAACAGCAAACAGCAGAGAGTCTCTGTTACTGTCTATGGTGATTGTCTTCCTCTGAAACTCCTTAATGTTTAGATTCATCATCACAAGCTTAAGGACAGATCATTTATATGTTCACTGTTCTGAGTGGTGGATGAATGCCATAACAGCAATGAAACATTTGCTTTCTTAATCTTACGCAAACATGTGTTTCCTCAATTTCAGACCATCCATTCATTCGCCTAAAGCCCAGACATGGATCTGTGATGGAGGTGCAGGCAGGACAAAAATCTTACCGAATCTCTCCCAAACTACGAGCATTCCCCACCCCTGAAGTCATCTGGTAAGAGATCACCTCGATCCCTGAAAGCACACCTCACAGCCTCATTTGAATCATTTTGCCTTGAGGTTTTCATTCTCCTTTATTAATGTCTAAATAAAGCCTGTCTTTGAATCTATTTTAATCTCTGGCCAACTTTCTCAGCACCATTTCCTTCTTGGAATTATTCTTGTTTGAGAAACCAATCATTGCTCATCAGATTAAAATTAACCAAAGTAGTTCTGTAATTTTATACTTCTGAGTAATTTTCCTCCTCAAAGCTTCAGTTTTGGACTCTTGCTCACAAAACTTTGTTCATATATCCCGTAGGTTGAAGGATGGCATGGTGGCAGCAGAGCAGTGTTCCAGATACCACATGGATGAGAATTCCCTGGTGATCCGGGATGTAGCAGAGGAGGATGCTGGAAAATATACTGTACGGGTGCGAATCCAGGAGCATGGACTCTACCAGAATCTCACCATCACACTTGTGGTAAATGGTGAGAAACCCTGGCTGAATGCTCTACCCACCAACCACATCGAGCTCTGTCTTCTCCTCTCAGTGATTAAACTTTCATCTTTTGTCTGTTTGTGTGGGCTCCTTGTCTGACAGTGAGTCCTCAGATAGGAGAGAAAGCGGTGTCGTTGCAGGACCCGGGCTCAGTGTCACGGGGGAGCAGGCAAGCCCTTCACTGCACATCCCACGGGGTCCCCCCGCCACACGTCCAGTGGCTCTGGCATCCCTGCCCATCCAAAGGCCTGTAAGTAGCTCAGTAGACAAAACGCAGTGTAGTGAGCACGAAAGTCCAAAATGAGCAGTAAGCCATTTAAAATTGTCGTTCATTATGGGTAGAAACAGAAACTAACCAGGCAAAATATAGATCTCTGTGTTTATTATTAGTGATTATATACAATACATGCATTTTAATCAACTTAGTGTGTTGTACCAATGAAACTGCATTATGCAGAGAGAGTGATAAGAGATATATTCTTGCTGACATAGTCAAATCCATCTAATTAGAAAATAATAATTAGAAATATTTGTTTTACATACTGTACATATTTTGGTTGCAAAATGATACAAAGTTACAAATACATACAGTACACAAAATGTGTCTTGTTTGTTTAATGTTATTTGTTGGTGTGTGTGTGTGTGTGTGTGTGTGTGTATGATTATGAAAAACGAGACATGTTTTGTCTATTTCAGCATGTGTTCAGACACCGTTTCCTTCTGGTAACCAGAACAGACGCCTTTGGGGGCCTTTCATGTGCGGGAATGTGTGAAAATGTGTGTGTGTGTGTGTGTGTGTGTGTGTCTATGCACCTATATAACAGTACATGTGTGTTTCATCATGTCTATGTTCGTATGTTTGCTTGCTTGTGCTCTTCCCTCATATGTTTGTTCTCTTGCTGTCCATGTGTCCTTTTCCATGTTTGTTTAAGTACATCCAAATGCATCGCCTTTGTCTGTGTGTGTGTGTGTGTGTGTGTGTGTGTGTGTGTGTGTGTGTGTGTGTGTGTGTGTGTGTGTGTGTGTGTGTGTGTGTGTGTGTGTGTGTGTGTGTGTGTGTGTGTGTGTGTGAGTGTATGTGTGTGTACACAGTGTATGTCTGACTTGAAAGGACAGAGAAAAAAAAACACACTTCAATAGAAGCCAGTTCCGTGCTCTCAGTCACGATTTGTTGGTTTCCAAATCAAACGCTATGATTTAATGAATTTCCTGTCCAGGACACAGTGTGAGAGGCCTGTTTATTATTTTGATTGCACACTGCATCCTGTGATGCTTTTTCTTATATCTGACACACACACTATATATAAAGTTCTCATGAGAAATGGCCCAACCCTGCGATGCCGACGGACAGTCATTTAGTCAACTCGTGCAGACGCACACAAGAGTACTCAAGCAGGCACTTGGCAGAAACGTTGATTGAGTTATTCTTGGAGGTCATATACTTATTGTGTTGCTTATGACCAAGTCAGAAAGGTTAAGTATTACCTGAGAGCACCACAGCAGCCGCCCATACTCTATTCTCCTTCTGAGGCACAGTGACATCATCAGTGTTCTTGCCCCTTAACCCCGGCACTCTCTTATGGCGCCTTGCCGAGGTGCCTCCAGTGTGGTTTCATCCGTCCATCTCTGCCAAATGTAATTTAGATCATGTAAATGAACATGTGTCAGAGCAGCTGGTCATGACAAAGGATCTCATTGTTGGCTGAATCTAAGGAGAGTGATGTGAACTCTTTGTCCTGCAGAAATGTCCTCAGACAGCATAATTCGATTTTCAGGTACAACAGCATTATTGTGTTACAGTGTAGAAGTGCTGTATGTATGATTGTTATGATCATGAGGAGAGTCACATGTAGTCTGCACATAGATAAAAATCCAATCATTTTGTATTAAATTTGGTGAATCCGTGCTTAATGATTAGATTTAAATTGAGTCTAAGTGGATTGTAAGTCAAATTTCTAAATTTCCAAAAGTCATTTCCGTTTTTTCAGTCTTTTATTAATTGCTCAAACAACAAAATTAGTTCAGTTATTATCTGCAGTAGAAAATAAATCAAAAAAGCTGCAGCTTTTTATAATAATGGAATTCAAGCATAATTGCATAGCAGTATCTCAGCAGATTACACTTGGCCTCTTCAGCGGTCCTTTGTAAAGCTCTGTTCTGGTTCAGTGTCTGTATTGAGTGTGTATCTTTAGACCAGTTTTTGGCTGGATCCTCACTAGGCCCTTGTTCTTTGCAGCCCGGCTGCACCACGAGCCTGACGCCGCGCTGGAGGAGGCTCAGGGACAGGTGACCAGGCTGGGCCAGGCTGATGGGGGGCCCCGCGCCTGGGTCCTGAGCCCACTCCTGGGTCTGGCCCTGGGAACTGCAGCGCTCTTATCTGGCCCGGGCAGGAGACGCACTGGGTTTCCTGTGCGAAAATCAGAGCGGTTTTCCTCTCGTTGTTTGGCTTCCTCTCCGATGCGAGACGCTTCCCAGCAGCGTGATTGTCCCTTCGTCTTCAAACGTGGCACAGTCCGCTTCCTCAAGAGCTTGATCTATTCTTGAGAACCCCCCCACACCCCTTCTTCCAACTCTGCTGCCCCCCCACACATGCCTCCCCAACCCCTTCCCTTACCAGCTCTACCCTCCACCCCAACCCAGCATCCGCCACCTCTACAGAAGAGCAACTCCCCATCCCTCCCTGGGGCCCTCTCCCTCCTCCACCACCACCTCCACACACTCATCAGTGCTTCTCCACAGCAGCCAGAACCCTCAATGACATTACCAGTTATCCTAAGTGATGATCCTGTGCTTGCTAAACTGATTTGGAAATGAGGGAAATGACTTGGAATACTGCTGAGCAGTGAAGACCAGGAGACACAGGAAACAAGGAGGAAAATAAGCCACATCACTACGGATAGAAGGACACCTACTTTACTGATTATTATTTATTTATTTCCTTCATTTCCACAATTTAAGTCCGTCCTCGCACCCAGCCATCCTGTACTCTTTTGCTTGTTACATTTCACAGACTTTTTGAACCAGAAGAAGTGCAATTCCATACATCCACCAGCCACATTTCTGGAGCTGCTTTGCTTGTTTTTTGTGTCCTAGAGTGGTACTATAATGGGTGCATGAACCCGCCTGTCAAAGCCCCGATCTGATTCTGACATCCACAAAAGCTGTGAGTTTCTGTTCAAATTTATAGCCACTGGTAGAAGGTCAAATGTGCTCACCTTGGATGGGTGAAACAGGAGAGAGTGTCATTCACTATGGGATGCTTACAGTTCTCTATTAAAAGACTGATGGTCAGCAGACACCTACCATGTAGGAAGTCTCCACGGACCAGAGACTATGACTGCCCTCTGTCATATGATGTCATCCTTTGTCGTCCAGTGTCATCCCACGTTAAAATGTCTTGTTTGTCAAATGATGTCAGTTTAACAGCCCTGTTGTCTTTGTCTTGTTCTTTAAAATCTAAATCCATGTGTGATACTCCAAGCCATTTTAAGAGAGCGAGCACCATAGGTGTTTTATTAAAGTCCATGTCTGTGCATGTATGTGTGTGCAAAGCAAGTGTGAGAGTGTGCAGGAATGTGTGTGTGGATGTGTGTGTGTGTGTATCATTCTACGGGTGTCTTGTAATGTGATTCATTCCCTATATACAGATGTTCTATGAGTAATATATGAATCTAATATTTAATAATTTTATACAACTAACTTACATATGGCAAATGACAATATTTGCCAGCTATGTATGAATCTGTTAATATGTAATGAAGTGTTATATCAGTTGTTTGTGTTTTTGCATTAAACTTTGCTTATATTTGTGTATTGGTTTATATGGGTTTGTTTATTTGGGGGTTGAAACAGGAATGGACAGGGACAGCAGTAAAGGGTATTTTAAGCAGTGAAACAGGACAGGAAGTAAAGGCAGGCGATGACCCCACTGATACACAACTGAGCAGTTCATTCATATTTCCAGGCGGCTGCTGCTCACCCTGCTGGCAGGCACACACTGTATGAATGTGTCTGTGGTGTGAGTGTGTATGCATGCATGTTCATCCTGTGTTTCTAACCACGCTTATGTCCACACATGCATCTAACGAATCATATTGGTGTGTGAGTGCAATGAGTAACAGAGCTTTTCATGGGATGCATGGGAGTGTTGACTGGTGCAATCTGTGCCTGTGTGGTGTGTGTGTGTGTGTGTCTGTCCTGTGGTGTCATGCACAGGGTGGGTCATTTGTGCAGTCGCGCACTAGATGGCAAAAGGAAGAGTAATCAGGGAGCGGAGAGGAACCAACTCCAGGGAGGAGCTCAGCACAGACAGAGAGGGATGACGACAAGGATACAGACAGAGACAGGGAGTAGAGAGGGGCAGTGACACATAAACAGGATAGATAGATGGATAGATGGATAGAGTGATAGATAGATAGATGGATAGAGTGATAGATAGATAGATAGATAGATAGATAGATAGATGGATAGATAGATAGATAGATAAATAGATAGATAGATAGATAGATAGATAGATAGATAGATAGATAGATAGATAGATAGATAGATAGATAGATAGGTGGATAGAGTGATAGATAGATGGATAGATAGATAGATAGATGGATAGATAGATGGATAGATGGATAGATAGATTGGATCCCCATTAGCTCCCACCACTAATCCTGGGGTCCACACACAACAAAACATACAAAACAAGACATGCAACACATGCAAATCTTCATGATGAGTGAAGAAAAAAATAAAATAACTAAACATCACACTTGGAATTGCATTCATGTTTCTTCACTTAATGAACAGTGGGAGTTACTGTTAATATGTTTTTTATGAGTGTTTTAAAACAAGCCTCACTGATGGTCATGCTTGGTAACTTATTCAACATTATAATACTCTAAACGATATAGATTTACATATTGCATTTTTTCTGGGTTATTGTTTAACTATTGTTAACTATTAACTATTTGAAAAATGAATTGGCCCAAAAACTGGACATATTGATATCAAACATAATTAACAAGACATTTTCTTATAAAGAAATGTCAATTTACATGCAGAAATAAGCATTAATGTAACTTTAAATATTAAATAAGTCAATTAAACTATTCGCACTGGAAATAAAGGGATACACATAGCAATCTTATTGACTGCCAACACAGAAAACATTTAAAAAATAACGTAAAAAATAAAATGTTTCAGATCCTTACATGTGTGAAAGATTAACATTTCATATTCATAAAATCTGCTGAAATATAAATGTTTTGGTACCTTACATTGTTGTTCATAAGTATGAATCAATGAAGACGTTACTTCAATGACAATATATTATAAAATACATCAAAACATTGATGCATTTTGCTCATGTCACTAATGCTTCTTGCACTCAACACAACCACATGTGCTCATTAAAATTACCTTTTTTTCTAAGCACATATACTTGATCATTGTCATAGATTACCAAATACATCTACATGAGAATAGTGTGTTTAGAAGCCCCTCACTACCTCCTGCATGATTTGAGTTTTTCAGCAAAAAGAGTAACTTCCATAAGCTCCACTTCCCACAGCCCCACTGGTGTGCAATCTATGGATTTAGACTTACGAGAGTCATTGAGCGGGACAGGAACTCTTGTCCTGGAAATGTGGGATGATTTGTTAAGAATGGAAGGAAGTTGATGCACAGGATGACCACCTCTGCATCCTATAGCTGAACAATCCAGCATTACATAGCACACCAAAGATCTCCTATTGTCAGCCAGCAATCCTGGGTAAGAGGATGTGATGCTATTGATATAAACTGTTGGTGATGATGATAATGTGGATTAGGCTGAGGAAACATCCAGTAGCAACGATCAAACATTGTCCCTGGTGTTCTGGTCTTCCTCCTGCCGAGCACAGCTGAGAAAAACACCCCCACGCACACACCTGGCGGCGGCATAAAATGACTTGTGTCAACACAGCTGAGCCCTCTCCTCCTCCTTCTCCTCCTTCAAGGTGTGTGTGTCCAACATCATCCTCGCTATGGAGCTCTGTGATGGAGAGAATCCCCGCTACGTCCACAAGCAACCACATCCTGAGTGTTACAGACAGACAGGAAGTTCTTCAGGGGAAGAAGAAGGTAAGTGAAGCCCTGAAATGCACACCTGGACTGACAGAAGAGTCACATTGTGTTAGTAATAGGATTATTTGTTACCCCATAGTAATGAAAATTAGGGTAAGAACCCAAAAAAAGTATGAGCTCAAAGGTACAATAACTACAGTTTGTACTGGAAGGTTTTAATTGCAATTATTAACAGATTCTTTGATGAAAATTTTCCAAAAATGCACCAATCTAAATAGAAGATGAATCTACTGCTCACACACACACACGTACAGACACACACCTATATTAATACTTGCACATTAAGCTGCCCTCTGGGTTGGAAGTGAGCAGAATGTCTGGCTCAGAGACCCTTATTGTCTGCTCAGTGGGCCCGTGGAAAATCCGATTCCTGCCATCAGTGGCAGAGGTAACAATCCCGAACCTTATATGAGAGCATAAATATGTGTTTGTGTGCCTGTTTTCCATGTGCTGGTTTTGTTCATGCGGATGTTTGTGCTTTCCGCAGACAGTGGGGGTCCTGACTGTAGCAGAGGCCTTGGTGTCTGGAGTGTATCGCTGCGTTGCCTCCAACTCTGCAGGCAGAGACGAGCTAGACGTTCACTTCTACATCACAGGTGATCCCACAAAAGATGAATCAACTCCTCAGACATACAACCCACTGGCATTTTTCTTCTTGGCCGCATATGGGAATTTTTGCCAAAGCTAAAATAAGAAATTACATTGACAAAAAAAGTTGCTCAATTAGTTTTATATTGAAGAAATCTAACTTTTCCTGTTATATTGGACAATAATAACTTACTTTGTGATATTTGGTGAAAAATGTCTTGATGGAAACTTAAATAGATAGATAGATAGACCCAAATAGATCATATACATACTGTACCAGTGAAGAACATACAGCCTAAAAGACACATTAATGTAGGAGGAAACAGAGTAGCATACATGCATTGGGTGCATATTGTAGTTTGTTTGTGATGTAAGGTTGGATTTCTTATGAGGCATTCAGTTTAAGGTTATTTTGTGTCTATTAGTTTTCAGGAGTTTGCATGAGCATGTGTGTGTCTGTGCATAAGGCTATGCTGAGCTGTTAGTGTGTAAGCAAGAGTGAAACAGGAACCTGGGGCTCTTATCGTTTCACTTCCCCGTGCAGCGCACTTCCTTGGACTAGCAGGTCCGCTTTATTTCGGGAGGCCTTGGGGTGTTCGGGAAAGATAAACACTATCTGCCACCAGGAAGCTCTTGAGCCGTTTCCACGGGAAGTGTCAAATGGCTAAAGTAAATAAAAAGCCTTTTCACTGTATTCCATTCTCTGCTTTTACCCACAATGGCCATTCAACATTCTCGTCAAAGGTTTAAAAAATGGAGAATCCGTTGAATCACCTCTCCTGGTTTTCGGGACCTGACAGGAACCGTATTCGTGTGTTGAGAAACTGAGATGCCTTATTCGTCAAAGGTCAGAGAAGGTTTACATTTGTTCATGCTCCTTCCCTCTCCTCTTCTCTTTTTCCTGCAGACGTCCCAGGAGGCTTCAGTGTGAGCCAGAGGGAGGAGCCTAGAGAGGGTGGAGACCTCCATCTCACCTGTGTAACCAATAAGTACCTGTACACAGCGTTGTCATGGCAAAGGCTGAATGGCAAAGAGGATACCCATTCTGGTGGTCCTGCTTTGAGCAGTCAACAGCTCACGTCAGGGGAGTTCTCCAACTCTGTAGTCCTGTTCATGAAGAACCTGACAGCCAGAGACTCTGGAGTCTACAGATGCTCCGCCCGTCACCTCGTCACCGGACAGGAAACACACCTGGACACACAGGTGATGGTCACAAGTGAGTACTGTAGACACAATTTATGATCTTTTCTTCATCTTCCTACTCAACATCTAGTCAATACATTTAGTTTCTTATGTGTCTTATAATTTCTTTTTAGATTTTGCCACAAATTTATTTAATAAATTTAAGATTTATTTGTACAGCACTTTTCTAAACTAAAAGTGTATCATAATAAAAGCTTGAAACATAAAACAGACTAGTGAGTAACAAACTCTCTAATCTGTCTGGATGCAGCTCCAAAGTTTGATGATTTCTTCCATGTCATGGGCGCCACCCCTCCACCCAGTTTCATGGTAATCCGTCATGTAGTTTATGTGTGATTGAGAAAAATCCAAAAAGCCCTGTATTTGAAAAAAAAAATCCTGGATCCACCCCTGTATCCAGAATTTAATGGGTTCTTCCCTGCTACATGCCCACCCCCCCACCACCACCACCACCACCACCAAGTTTCATAAAAATACCTCCAGTAGGTTTTGTGTAATCCTGCTAACAGGAAAACAGATAGACAGACAAACCAGCGCCGGCAAAAACATTACTTCCTTGGCAGTGTTAATAACACTGAAACAATAGATTAAAAACAACAAACTATGTAAGCAAACAAGGGCCATAATTACTTCAATTTTATAAGCAAGTGAGTAACAAACCAGCATTTAACCACAACCAAATACCTCGTGTTAAATTTTAGTATTTTACAATAAAGACATAAAAGCGATATGGTTTGATAATAATAATATGGATTGAATTTGAACATAGAAATTTGTACAGAAAATTGTGTCCAGCGATTTCCAGTCACTAATCTAAACTTTATTGTTCTCAGATCATATGACAGACAGAATGTCATCTTGGTCATCTGGATGTTCAAGTTTCAATTCTTCATCTTGAATTTTGGCATTTGAATTTCATGAATCCTTGCAATAACTTGATTTTTTCGTTTATTTTGATTTTATCTTTGACCAACTTTAATATCGTCTTTCTATCTGACTTGGTGATGCTTAAATATAAATAAAAATTAAGATTAGAGGGAAATTCAAACCACATAATGTCAATGTTCAAATGTTTTCCAAAGTAGAATAATTCAGCACTGTCAGTTAAGTACTATTTTAAATCAAGTACAAGCATTAAAATCCATCTTTCAAAACCTGTTAGCCTCTCTTTGCTTGCTTCCATACACATCATGGTGTGCAAGAACTGATGATATGCTCATGGTCACAGGTCTCAGAGCTGAACGAGGGCCCTCAAACATAACAGAGATTAAGCGCATTCATTGTTCTAAGGTTCTATGTAAGGTGTTGTCAGGACCTTGAATTTGTCAAATACATACAATACAGATTTAAGTTTAGCTTCCTCTCTGCTTAAAACTCCCCCTCCCCATGTATTCTGTGTACATATGTCGCACTTACATACAAACAAACAAACAATCACACTCTCTGCTTGGGAATTGGGTCCCCTCGGCTTCCTGAGGCCCCACCCTGCCTTTGCTCTTGCACTCCAGCTCAGCACCTCTTTCACGTGGGAATGAGCACTTGTCTGAAGGAAGAGTACACAATGGCACTTCCCACAATGCCACATTTACAGGCCCCCACACAGGGCCGGAGGAACAATCAGCCGATCAGACACTGTCAGGCCCCGACCCCCGTGGACAATCATCAATTGTTGTCCAGGAGGAAGATAGGGGAAACAACAATCAGTCGCCGCGGTTAAGTGACTTTTCTTCATGTCTTTTACCGCTGTTCTCTATACAATCAGGGCTCAGCGCGTCAACTTCCTCCCAGCGGACCCACGAGAGGGAATTTCTAGAGAGACAGAGAGAAGTGGGGAGCAAAAAAAAAAAAAAAGGCTGAATGAAGATAAAAATTAAATGATGAGGTTGTGGAAATTCAGAGAGTGAGGAGTCATCTGGTCTAATTATAGTGTGTGAATATGGCAATTATAGAACATGAGAAGTAAACAAAAAATTGGATTCAACTCATTGTGTGTCCTCATAGGCCAATAACTGTCCACATGATGAAATACTACATTGTTGTTGCTTTTTAGACATGGGTCTGTATCGCCGGGTACTTCAGGGTGAGCAAGGGGCCCAAGAGGACCCACATGTCAGCTGACTCAGGTTGAAGCCAAGGTCACTCTTCTGGAGAAACGTGTCACTATCATAGCACAGTTATTGTCCAGAAGTGGCACTGGTCCAGATAACAGTGGGGGAAAAAGCACTGGTTTCACTTCATCGTGAATCTGTTTTAGTCTATAAATAACTGCAGCTGTACTGAGACAAACGTAATCACTATAATCACAGTGGTGGAAGAAATATTCAAATTTTGTACTTAAGTAAAAGTAGAAATACCATCATGTCCTCTTTCCAAAGTTTTACTCAACTTAAAGAAAATGTACTGACAGCAAATGTCATTTAAGTACTTATAATGTACATTTTTATATTTGTAATACATTAAATTGTTTAATATGAACAGTGTTGGTCAGAGGAACGAACCCACAGGTAATTATATCAGCTGTACAAAGCATTTTTTGTGTTTCTTAGTGAACTAATTTGGTTTTACAATCCACTTCTTGACAATATTACGTTATTTGACTACAGTATAACTCATTTCTGGTTGTGGCTTGAAGTTGTTTTCAGCAAAAGTTCTCTAAAAATCCATCATAAACAGAAACTGCTCAGCACTGACTAAAAGAAAAAGTTAGCAACTAGCTGGTAAACATAGTAGTTTAGCCTCCAAATGCTTCTCCAAATGGCAAAAAAGCAGTTATGCATTTCAAAGTATCTGAAGTATAAAGTGGCATTAAATAGAAATACTCATTACTGTCTGATTTGCCAAAAGACTACAAAGACTCGGGCACTCATGCAATTCTTGGTGTGTGTGTTTCTCCTTTCAGTTTTAGAACCTCCAGTTCTGCTTAATAATTTGACAGATTATACTGTCAACGTGAGCAGCTCAGTGATCCTCAGCTGTCCCTCTGAAGGAGTCCCACCCCCAACCATCACCTGGTACAAGGATGAACATGCTCTGTCGCAGGGATCAGGTAAAAACAATCAATAAATAACACACAAACACACTAATTCTAGCTGTATTCTGGTGTCTAAGACTTTATGCCACCATCTTCAGGCATTGTGATATCACCAGAAGACGGGACCCTCCATATTGATCGAATCACAGGGGAGGACCAGGGCCTGTATACGTGCCAGGCCACCAATGAGAGAGGATCTGTGGAGAGTTCTGCCTATATATGGGTCAACGGTGGGTCAACCAGTAGTACTTATTAATATCAGCGCCTTTGATTGGCTATGTCTTCTAAAAGGTAGGACTCTTCCATATATGGGCATGTCTGAAAGTCCATTGTTCCCTGTTCTATAAATAGATGTATCATCTGGATGTGCGGACATATAGTACAGTATTTCACTTTGTCTTTATAGATGCAGTAGTTATACACAGATGCATGCTGTGTCAATGCAATTAATGGAAGATGATATGTCTGGTTATCAATTTTTGAGTACACATTGATCTAAAAAGGCCTTTGGATAATCCCAATGAGGGACACACTTTGTCTTTTTTTCAGTTTTCCTCATACACACACACTCATTCAGTCATATATCCATTGGCAGATGTGACAGGCCCAGTGTGGTTCTGCTACATGATCCACTTTGAGCTCCATTTCCTCCAAAGTGGTTGACATGCTCCCCGGTCCAGGTCTAGAGAGAGGAGTGGCTGTGAGTGTGTGTGTGTTTTTGTTGTGTTCTGATCACTCAGAAGGGAAGCTGTCTCTCATTTTTATTTCCTCTGGAAGGACCCGAAAAAGAATAAATAAAATTGGGATTTGATTAGGAGGATGGATGCAAGTGTTTATGGTGCGATGGTGAAATCACAGTGCCCCCATTTGGAAGAGTGGAGAAAAATGAAAACATGAAGCACCCATGTAAAATGATGGATTGTAATTCTCTCAAAGTATCTCAGATTTCTCTGCTATGTAATGTCAAAGCTGCCCATAGGCATAATCTTCCAATTACATTATAACAACCACAATTAACTGATAAAGGTATATATTCAAAGTCCTTTGCAGCTCACCCAGGCCTGCTTATGTGTATTAAGTAAATGCCATTCGATGCAAAATTGAAGATTACTTACCATTAATGTGTACTCTTGGATTTTTATGTGTGTGCAGGAGCCTCAGAGGCCTCTTTTCTGGAAATCCCCGCACTCACCTGTACCTGTGTGGTGGCCACTCTTTTCTGGCTTTTGCTCACGCTCTTCATACGCAAACTAAGACAGGTAGGAGGAAACGTGACAATGTTGTTTTTTGGCATGATGAATAAATATATTGTACATCTTGTGTGTACAGGAATCTTTCTTATCCCTCTTATTTTAATGCCAGAGGTCTAAAAAATTACATGAACCGTTTTACTCCATACATGTTTGATTATTGACTGTCATGCAGGTTTGATTTTTAAATAAAAATGAATCATAATTAAAGTGCTTTCAACAGCATAATTTCAGATCTCAGATGTTGGAGTTTCCTGTAAGCACCTGAATGCATCAAAACAGTCTCTGCTCACAACAAACAAGAGAACAAACAAACTTTTTAACAACAGAAGTGTTGTACATATATTCACATATTAAGTGCTCTTTTCTTTTCTGGAGAACAGGATTTGTTTTGATATTAACTTCTTTTGTTTATTTCACAAAATAAAGCCCAACAACTCAAACACCAAACCAGAGTACCTGTCAATCATTCTGGACACAGGAGAAGGCCCAATAGAGGAGCAGTGTGACAGACTACAGTACAACCCGAGCCAGTGGGAGTTCCCTCGGGAGCGGCTCAAATTAGGTATCCTTCTTTATTTAATGTCAGTAAAACATGTAGAAATTGGTATTTTTAGCATGACTGACATTCGTGAAGGATTCTGTGACTGTAGTACTAACACTGGGAGAGAGGGAAGGTGTTTAAGATCACTGAACAGATACAAGGACTTTCTCAGAGGTCTTATCAGACTATTATTGGGAGTGACTGTCATTCCATTAATCAGACTGTGTGTCTGTGTTGTCTGTGGGGAGCTAATCGACTCCAGCATCCAGCAGGGGGGGCGTGTAAACTGTGTTGACTGGAACTAATGAGTTGTCACTATCATCAGGGTGGAATTCAATTAGATGGATTGTTGATGGGGTCTAAAGTCTTCTTTTATCAGCATTTTACATCCAGGATGGATGAGAATAGTAATTAATTAAGTCGCCCAAATAGACACAAAAACACACCTCCCTTTCCTCCACTGAGTCTCACCCACATTGTTGCTCTCGCTCTCTCTCTCTCTCTCTCTCTCTCTCTCTCTCTCTCTCTCTCAGGGAAACCTCTGGGCCGTGGAGCCTTTGGTAAAGTGGTACAGGCATCTGCTTTTGGTATAGACAACGCCACCAGCTGCAGTACTGTGGCTGTTAAGATGCTCAAAGGTACAAAATCAGGTCTCTGGTATTCTGAGAAAATTAAATACTCTGCTGAAGCATTAGTGCTCTTTTTTCTTTCTTTTTTTTTTTTTTGCTGCATTTTGTCCAATAGAGGGAGCTACAGCCAGCGAACACAAAGCTCTGATGACTGAACTCAAGATCCTCAACCACATAGGACATCATCTGAATGTAGTCAACCTACTGGGAGCCTGCACCAAGCCAGGAGGTGTGTCTGATATATGTCTATTACATTTAAAACTGGAACTATGTGTACAATTATGAAAATATGAATAACTCAAAACTCAACAGCAAAACTACCAAATTACTCCAGACACTCTCCAAGCACAATTACCTTATTTTCACTCATACAGTAATTCTAAGTCACAATTTAGAGGAATAAGAACAAAATGAGGAGGAGGAGGAAGATGAGGAAAAGATTTCTAATGAAATCTGCACAACTTTCATTTGAACTCGAAAATTCTTACAGTATGAGCCATAAGTACGATTCTAGGAAGCTGGGCTGTGAGTTTAGTGCAGCGAGATACACCAATTTGTACTGTAGCCTCTTCTAATACAACAGATTTGTCAGGACAATATTTATATGATATATTTACAGTATTCAATTATAATAAAGCAACAATCTTAAATTAGTATTTAAGTAATTTTTGACGAACAACATTAAAATGGAGAACAATTTATTTTTGCAGTTTTAAACATTTGAATATGTAACAAAATATTACAATATATAATCAGCATTTTGATGGTAGAGTTTTAAATTTATCACACTATATTCATATGATAGTGTAATATTGTGGTGGACAGAATCTGTTCTGACAACAGATAAAATGTTTATTGAGTGCAAAGTTTTGAAAAACTGAGCTATAGTTTTAGCAAATGTTTTTTTTTAAAGTTGGGAAAAACTATATAACATATGCACGAGTTCATTTTCATACTTGAATGCGTTATTAGAATGTCAATACCCATACATGTATGTTTGTGCCACACTCATTATAACTATATACTGTGTACTATATTCTGCCACACTCATTATAACTATATACTGTGTTTTTCTGGGTGTGCAGGACCATTGATGGTCATAGTCGAGTACTGCCACTATGGAAATCTCTCTGCCTTCTTGAAGAGCAAGAGAGAGGCATTTGTGTGCAAAATGGTGAGTCTACAAATGCAATTAAAGAGGGTTTCATGACAGCCACACAAGCTTTCGTGCCCCACACTTCAGCTTCTCCTTGAAGTTGAGCAAAAAGCAAATGCACCACAGTGCTGCACGCAATTACAAAATCATACACTCAAAAGCTCACTTCTGCAATCAGTTTGAGGTTTGAAGATGTTATCTTTTTCACAGGACGTTTACTTCCTTAATTTCTTCACAAGTTTAGACACGAATAAAAATGTGGCCTCACATGTCAATTTCACGGAGCACAACATGTTTATAAATTTATTACATTTATTACGAGTCCATCCTAATGTCGTACAGTCCTAATTTTTACTCTCTATAAGAGAACATGTGATAACAATGAACTAATTTCTCCCCGTCTCAGTCGGCCAGAGTAAAGGATGGAGGGCCAGGTTTTGTTGGGAGGGTGTCTGACAGCCAGGGCAACACTAGAACAGAGTTTGATGAGAGAGACAAGAAAGGTAGGTGCTGTAAAACAGGAGCTTAGTCATGATTATGTTATTATTTGATAAATCAAACTACTTGATTTCCTCTCTGTCTTCCTTTAGATCCCAACTCTGCCTCCGACTTTCCTTTATTCCTGGAGGATCTCATCTCCTTCAGCTTCCAAGTGGCTCGAGGGATGGAGTTTCTGGCCTCTCGGAGGGTCTGAAGCTTTCTATGTGTGCGTCTGGATGCGGGTATACATGTATTTCACAGATGTTAATATTTGTGTTCTCTGTCTTTCTACATTAGTGTATCCACCGAGACTTGGCAGCAAGAAACATTTTGCTTTCTGACAATAAAGTTGTCAAGATCTGTGACTTTGGCCTGGCCAGAGACATCTACAAAGACCTGGACTATGTCCGCAAAGGGGATGTGAGTACACATGAGCAATTTGCCTCCATAATCACCCATCTGAAAAATATTACATCAGCTTTTTAACACAATGACAGATGAGATACTAAAGAAAGCTCACCACTGAATACAAAAGTCAAGCAAAATTCAAAAGTTGGTCCAAAAAAAAGGTCCAAAGTTGATAACAATACCACAGAAAATGAGTGTTTTACACATGTTTTTCTAAGGGTAGGTTTAGGCGTTTCCAAAAATGGACATTTGGAGACTCCAAAAGGACACTTGGTAACTACAGTCACATACCTATGATAAAAATGCTATAACTCTTGAACGCTTCAACGCACAGTCATAATCCTGGGCTCAAATGAAAGGTTACAAGAGCTATCTTATTCACCATCCAGACTCACTCTCAGTATTACTGAAACAGAGTAACGGAAGCATAGACATTTTATGCTGTTTTTTTCCCTTCGTAAAACTGAAGTTTGTGCATACAAAAGAGTAAGTACAAGTGCTATGGTAGAAAAGCAGTTTTTGAAAACACAGCAAACTTTATATTTAACTTATATACAGGGGATGATACAGTGGTCAAGTCCTTTTCTGTTTTTTCACATGTTATTTGCAACATGCCAGTCATTGTAACAGTCGCAGCTGGGGACAAAGCACAAAGGGACATCGCAGGAGGAGCACTTCACAGGTGTGGCATGGCACTGCCTGCACTTCAGCCGACCAGCTGTGCTGCTCCCACTGATGTGTACCAGCCTGTGATGTGTGGAGCAGGAGGATGTATAGGTCTGGCTGTGGAGGGAGACCCCACCTCTGCTGGCTCCATGGCGAGGGTCTCTCTGAACGCCTTCTGGTGCATCGGCACATCTCCTTTACTCTTTTCAACATCTTTATGGAGGAGGAAGGCGTTCACTATTGCAATGTCCATGAAGTGGTAAAAGAAAGTCCTATACCACTTCTGGGTCTTGTGGAGGACTTTGTAATAACCGATGAGGGCGTCTGAGAGGTCAACTCCGCCCATACACCTGTGTGGCCAGAAAAACACATCATTGAGAAAAATATACCAAAACATAAATATATCAAACACACAAATTATTACATCTCAAAGGGCATAACACATATAACAATGTTGAATATATAGTACGTACCGGTTGTACTCATTCACTGCCGGTGGAATTGGGATGTTCTTCTCCTTCCAGTGCCCATCTGCATCTTTGACCCTCCTCTGCACCATGTCACCTGCATGGGCCGTGTGGAGTGTTGAGAACAGGAAGACGTCCCTTGTGTCTCTCCACTGAACAAAGAGAAGGGAGTCCTTCCGGATCCAGCGAATGCTTCCTCGGGGAGCCTGTGAGTCCAGACTGTTGGTCTTGGTTTTTTTACAAACAGCTTGTCAGCCGGTGCCAAGCAATCCTGTGTCGATTAGCTCCATCACCGACTCATAACTGAGCCCCTTCCCAGTGTTTCCCTGGAGCTTTCCCTCATAGACAAAGAAGTCCCATGTGTAACCATTCCTTGAGTCTGTCAGCACAAAGAGTTTATAGCCCCAGCGAACAGTTTCTCATATACTGTTTCAGTCCAAGGCAGGCTTTGGAGGCAACCATTTGCTCATCAATGGAGATTTCCTGGCCAAGGTGATCAGGTGGTCATAACCTGTCTCGGAAACGGCAAGCTGTACAGATTGCCCCCTCGCCAGTAAATGAAAAGCATTTGACCACACCCATGAAAATGACCAAAGACATGTATGCATACATGTCCTGCAGGTCAATGTCAATCCAGGGGTTGGAGGGTGGTGAGTGGTGCATGGAGCCATAGTCATTTGTTATTGAGTATTGTCTGTAACACTGACTTTGTGAAAAATAGCTGGAAGAGCTGCAGGGCTGTGTATTTACCTGCAGTTATGACCCAGGGTCCTGGTGTTTTGGTGGGTCGGAAGGTTGGCTGTGGTGGAATGATGTCTGTATCACTGACATCATTCCACCTCTCTCCAGGCGTGCTGGTGGATGTGGCTGGTTGGCTACTGCCTCTTCCTGTCCCTCTCACTCTCCCCCGTCCTCTTCCTCTCGCCCTCCCTCGTCTCCTGGGTCGTGTGCTGCCAGCGGAACCTCTCTGGAGATGTAGCTCCTCCTCACTGTCCGGCTCCTCCAATCTTGGCTGCTTCGCAGGCACCCAATCCTCATCCGAATCATCTTCATCAGATGATGAAAAGAATCAAAAGTAAACATCACTTAGTCATTTACAAAACTAGAGAAAACTTTTTCATCTTTTGTCCTTTGTATTTTTGCAGTAAAACAGGGAGAAGTGGGCACTCACACACACAAACAAAAGGTTACCCCTTCCTCCAATGGGAGTAGTAGCTGGGTGGATGGGCCTATACTAATAAAAAACCTGTTTCCAGCTTCGGTTTCGGGTTCATCTTTAATCCTGTTTATTTTTACAATGAAGGGAGAAGTGGGCACTCACACACACAAACAAAAGGTTACCCCTTCCTCCAATGGGAGTAGTAGCTGGGTGGATGGGCCTATACTAACAAAAAACCTGTTTCCAGCTTCGGTTTCGGGTTCATCTTTAATCCTGTGTATTTTTACAATGAAGGGAGAAGTGGGCACTCACATACTCAAAAAAGTGTTACCCCTTCCTTCAATGGGAGTAGTAGCTGAGTGGATGGGCCTATACTAATAAAAAACCTGTTTCCAACTTCAGTTTCAGCTTCATCTTTTGTACAACGAAGGGAGAAGTGGGCACTCACACACTCAAAAAAAGTGTTACCCCTTCCTCCAATGGGAGTAGTAGCTGGGTGGATGGGCCTATACTAATAAAAAACCTGTTTCCAGCTTCAGTTTCGGGTTCATCTTTAATCCTGTGTATTTTTACAATGAAGGGAGAAGTGGGCACTCACACACTCAAAAAAAGTGTTACCCCTTCCTCCAATGGGAGTAGTAGCTGGGTGGATGGGCCTATACTAATAAAAAACCTGTTTCCAGCTTCGGTTTCGGGTTCATCTTTAATCCTGTTTATTTTTACAATGAAGGGAGAAGTGGGCACTCACACACTCAAAAAAAATGTTACCACTTCCTTCAATGGGAGTAGTAGCTGGGTGGATGGGCCTATACTAATAAAAAACCTGTTTCCAGTTTCGGTTTCAGGTTCATCTTTTGTACAATGAAGGGAGAAGTGGGCACTCACACACTCAAAAAAAGTGTTACCCCTTCCTCCAATGGGAGTAGTAGCTGGGTGGATGGGCCTATACTAATAAAAAAACTTGTTTCCAGCTTCGGGTTCATCTTTAATCCTGTGTATTTTTACAATGAAGTGAGAAGTGGGCACTCACACACTCAAAAAAAATGTTACCCCTCCTCCAATGGGAGTAGTAGCTGGGTGGATGGGCCTATACTAACAAAAAACCTGTTTCCAGCTTCGGTTTCGGGTTCATCTTTAATCCTGTTTATTTTTACAATGAAGGGAGAAGTGGGCACTCACACACTCAAAAAAAATGTTACCCCTTCCTCCAATGGGAGTAGTAGCTGAGTGGATGGGCCTATAGTAATAAAAAAACTGTTTCCAGCTTCAGTTTCAAGTTCATCTTTTGTACAATGAAGGGAGAAGTGGGCACTCACACACTCAAAAAAATGTTACCCCTTCCTCCAATGGGAGTAGTAGCTGGGTGGATGGGCCTATACTAACAAAAAACCTGTTTCCAGCTTCGGTTTCGGATTCATCTTTAATCCTGTGTATTTTTACAATGAAGGGAGAAGTGGGCACTCACACACTCAAAAAAAGTGTTACCCCTTCCTCCAATGGGAGTAGTAGCTGGGTGGATGAGCCTATACTAATAAAAAACCTGTTTCCAGCTTCAGTTTCAGGTTCATCTTTTGTACAATGAAGGGAGAAGTGGGCACTCACACACTCAAAAAAATGTTACCCCTTCCTCCAATGGGAGTAGTAGCTGGGTGGATGGGCCTATACTAACAAAAAACCTGTTTCCAGCTTCAGTTTCAGGTTAATCTTTTGTACAATGAAGGGAGAAGTGGGCACTCACACACTCAAAAAAATGTTACCCCTTCCTCCAATGGGAGTAGTAGCTGGGTGGATGAGCCTATACTAATAAAAAACCTGTTTCCAGCTTCAGTTTCAGGTTCATCTTTTGTACAATGAAGGGAGAAGTGGGCACTCACACACTCAAAAAAGTGTTACCCCTTCCTCCAATGGGAGTAGTAGCTGGGTGGATGGGCCTATACTAACAAAAAACCTGTTTCCAGCTTCAGTTTCAGGTTCATCTTTTGTACAATGAAGGGAGAAGTGGGCACTCACACACACAAACAAAAGGTTACCCCTTCCTCCAATGGGAGTAGTAGCTGAGTGGATGGGCCTATACTAACAAAAAACCTGTTTCCAGCTTCAGTTTCAGGTTCATCTTTTGTACAATGAAGGGAGAAGTGGGCACTCACACACACAAACAAAAGGTTACCCCTTCCTCCAATGGGAGTAGTAGCTGAGTGGATGGGCCTATACTAATAAAAAACCTGTTTCCAGCTTCGGGTTCATCTTTAATCCTGTTTCCCAGTTTCCCATTCATCAGATTGAAAACACACACAAGAAAGCAATGTATGTACTGTATTCTGATTCAAACTAAAACGTAGGGGATGCGCCTATACTAGTAAAAAAAACTTTTCCCATTCATCAGATTGAAAACACACATGAGTCAGCTAAAATAGTGTTGTTGTTTTTTTACCATCTTTATACCTGATGCACTGAACATATTTACAAAATAAGCATATTTTCTATCCACAATGCATAACAACAAAATCAGCATTAAATGCCATAACTGACATGTTGAATTACATTGCAGGGCAAGTTTTAATACAATCAACTGGAGGAACTGTGCATCCTGTTACAGCTGCTCCCAACATTTACCTGTGGCTGATGTTTTTGAAATATTATGCAATGAAAACGATGCAACATTTTCCCCACAATGACCAGCCAGACGTTACTTGTTTACTCATAAACCACTTCTGTAACTGTGTGATCTGATTGTCTAACAGGCTCGCCTCCCTCTCAAGTGGATGTCTCCAGAGTCCATCTTTGACAAGGTGTTCACCACCCAGAGTGATGTGTGGTCCTATGGCATTCTGCTGTGGGAGATCTTCTCTTTGGGTAAGATGCCCTCAAACCACACTTACATTTTGAAACAGACACACTCCAACAAATGACAGTAAGGGCTGGCAAAAAGCCTGGCATCGGCACCTAGCTTCGGCATTTCCTGTGGCATCCCCCAGATGCAGATGAGATGCCGCGGCATATCCTGGCACATGTAGCATCTATGCATGTAGCTGTATGGGGCGAAATTTCCGGTGGCATCTCAGTAGTGGAGCTGTTACACATATTGATGTACTGACTGGTGTGTGTTTGTCCAACAGGAGCTTCCCCGTACCCTGGTCTTCACATAGATGAAGAGTTCTGCCACAGGCTGAAAGGGGGAACAAGGATGCGAGCACCTGAGTACAGCACACCTGAGATGTGGGTGGACATATTGTCAGCACTGTTCCATACGGAAATCAGTGAAGCAGGGGGCGTAGTAAATAGAAATATATATATATATATATATATATATATATATATATATATATATATATATATATATATATATATATATATATATATATATATATATATATATATATCACATCAGGGAAAGAGCATGGTTCAGCATGGTTCAAACCTTAACATGATGTGTCCAGATGTGATCAAGGTGATACTGATAGCGTTCTGACCTGTATGTTTATGTGTGCAGTTACAGCACAATGCTGGCATGCTGGGAGGCTGATCCCTCAGATCGACCCACCTTCACTAGCCTGGTGGAGACCTTGGGAGACTTGCTGCAAGCGAGGGTTCAGCAGGTCAGGTTTTGTTTTTATAGATCTCACTTCCTCGGGCCTTTGTCTGATAAAATGTTTCTCGATATACATAAAAAATTACACAAGAGACAATAACAGACATAATTGCACAGATCCCTGAATTTGTTCCTTCTCTTTAACAGGAAGGGAAGGATTACATCCCTCTGGGATCTTTCATGACTGCAGACACTGGCCGCAACGAGACCTTCAAAGAAATCCCTCTTGCTATCACAAACTTAAGGTAATGAAACAAAAATATTATACAATTTAGTTGTGACAGTGATGAGAGAGAAATCTGTGAAGGAACTGAAAATGAATTCAGAGATAAGAGGAAACAGGTTTAGAAAGTGAAGAAATTCCCAACTCGTGTTTAAAATCTGAATCCCCTCCATCCAGTTACATGAGGGGCTTGGACACCCTTCAGGTTTTTGAGGAACTGCCCTGCCAGGAACCAGAATGCCCTGACGTAAGAAAACACAGACACGTCTGCTAACAAAACACCCACACACATGGAGGGGATGAGACAAACATGCATCCTAGAAAACAAATGAAAAACAAACATAAACAGACTCGAGAACAAATGTGCTCTCTGATAAGCTGCGTGTTTGCATCCTCTCTGCTTCAGGATGGGCACAGTGACAGCGGCATGGTTCTTCCTTCTGAGGAGCTGAAGCATCTGACGTGTTATAACAGTACCAAGAACAGGAAACTCAGCAGGTTGTTAAATCTCACCTCTCATCATGATGACAAGCAGTGACGTTGCATGCATTGCAAAGTTTTCAGTGGAACACAAAGATTAT